>PVHT021183519.1:7998153-8046524 GCA_004024745.2 Catagonus wagneri
TAAAAAAGGATAAAATAATGTCATTTGCAGCAACGTGGATGGAATTAGAAACCCTCATACTGAGTGAAGCAAGTCAGAAGGAGAAAGACAGATGTCATATGAAATCTCTTATAACTGGAGTCTAAAACACTGCACAAATGAACATCTCAACAGAAAAGAAAATCACGAACTTGGGGAACAGACTTGTGGTTGCCAAGGGTGTGGGGGAGGGGTGGGGGAGGGGTGGGAGGGAATGGGGATAACTAGTGCTTTAATGATGGACTAGCAAGGAGCTCCAACTGTATTGCACGGGGAACAATATCTAATTACATGTGACAAATCCATATATGTACATGTAACCGGGTCACCACGTGGTGCAGTTGGAAAATCTGACAGAAATCTGTAAACCAGCTATAATGCAAAAATAAGTAAGTAAATAAATAAATAAATAAGAATATAAATCAGAAAAAAAGAAAATGATCCCAGAAAAGTCTAAAATGGAAAAACAAGCAAACAAAAAGCAAATATCTTGATGAATCTAAAGAAATACTCTATGAAAATATAAACAGTATCCAATTTATAGGGCTAAAACTAAAACCACCAACTGCAAGTCATTCCAAAGAGATTAGATGGAAATTAACACATTTAAAGGTCTATTTACTATATAGGAATAGTACATTAATTCCAGACATTGTAATTTTAAGTATGCATGTTTTATATTTAATGACGTCATAGTATAAAAGTATTTCTTAAACAAGCCATCAAAATGCAAATGATAAAGAGAAATATTGATCATTTCAACTATATTAAAATAAAAAATCCATTGTCACCAAAAACAGAGTTTTAAAGAGTGAAAATTCAAATCAGGAACTAGGAGAATATATCTAGAAATTATAATGAATTCTCAAGAATCAATAAAAATAAGACGGCCTAATAGAAAAAAAATGGACCAAATATATGAACAGATATTTCAAAGAAGAGGAATCACAAATAACCCTGGAACATGAAAACATGAACAACTTCATTACGAAGAAGGGAGATTCAAATTAAATCACAATGGAATACCATTGCTCCATCACCAAATTGGCAAAATTAATAATTTCTGATAAGTACACATAGCAATGGGTGTCCGTATTCCCCAGAGGGGAGGAGTATGAATGGTAAGCAATTTCACTGCGAAAGTTAGCCTGCGTATTCACGTGCATTATAAGTACTTGAAGAATTCCTAGAGGAATTCTTGTGCATGACTCACAGTCACACCTAATAAGAAGGCTCAATGAGCACTGCTCATAAGAGTTAAAATTCAAAACCAACCAAAAATCCATGTATGGTAGAGTGGACAACAATACTTGTGGTTTATTCATTCAACAGAATGATTTGCAGTGGTAAGACTGAATGAATTAAATGCCATAATAAATCTCAAACCAACAGGTTTGAGAGGCAAAATAAGAATCTTAACATAATAATTTCACCTATATAAAATTCACAACCAGGACAAAAATAATAATGTACCACTTGCTGATACACACGTGGTTAAACTACTATAAAAAGTAAAGAAATTATTAATAATACAAAATTCAAGATGCAGTTAACGCTGAGGGAAGAAGAGAGAATACATAATGCTTCAGATATTGGTGGTGCTTTTTTCTAAAGTCATGTACTGGACACTGAAACTTCTACAATTATACTTCAGTTTATAATATGCTTTACAGGCATATCTCAATTTACTGCACTTCGGTTCATTGTGTTTTGAAGATACTGCATTTTTTTACAAATTGAAGGCTTGTGGCAATCCTGCATTAAACAATCTATTGGTGCCATTTTCCCAATGTCATTTGCTTACTTTGTGTCTCAATTTCACATTTTGGTAACTCTAGCAGTATTTCAAAAATTTTCATTGCTATTATATGTTATCATGATCTGTGATCAGTGATCTTTGATGCTATTACTATAATTGTTTTGGAATTTTTTAGCAATAAAGTATTTTTAATTGAGGTATGTGTATATTCTTTTAGACATAATGATATTGCACACTTAATAGACTACAGTATAGCATAAACATATCTTTTATATACACTGGGGAAAAATTGTATAATTCATTTTGTGACATTTCCTTTATTTTGGTGGTATGGGACTAAACCATAATATCTCTGAGATATGCTTTACATAATTTCTTGCATATAAAATATTATCAAAATAACAAAGTACATTTAATATTGTTAACTGTAATTTAATAATTCTAACTGAAACTTTTAAATGCAGGAGATTCACTTTTCTCAAACTGAGAATATTTCTTTTTTTTTTTTTTTCCCAGGCTAGGGGTCTAAAAGGAGCTGTAACTGCTGGTCTACACCACAGCCACAGCAACGCGGGATTTGAGCCGCGTCTGCAACCTACACCATAGCTCATGGCAACGCCGGATCCTTAACCCACTGAGCAAGGCCAAGGATCAAACCCGCAACCTCACAGTTCCTAGTCAGATTCGTTAACCACTGAGCCACAATAGGAACTCCAAACAGAATATTTCAAATTTCTTTTTTTTTAATTAAAAATCACATCTTAAACATGGCAAAAACTGTTGGTTAAATTAGGGATGTTTTCTGAGTTATACATCTTCATCATGTCAATGGAATAATAACCCTAGTTATGCTAAATGAGAGTTGAAAATATCTATTTGTTTAATTAGTTTAGTTTGTGGTTCAGTCTTATAGCATTTCCTCATCATTAATTATACGTTGCAGTTGCATTATGCAAAATGAAAATAAATAAAATTAAAATCCTATGTTTCATAAAATGCAACATAAACTTACAATGGCTCAAAAAGTCATTTTTGAGTGTCTAAAGTTGTTCAGTGACTGCACTGAGATACACTGATCTTAAACTCCTTTTTCTCCAAAATGTCTGAATGCTGTTACTGTATAGAGAGGAGTCCCTTGGCTGAGACAATCAGTAGCAAAATCATATGCTATAATCCAAAAGGAAGGCCCTCCTCTCTATTACCGTAGTTTCCACCTCCACCACTTTTATCAAACTTTACTGAAATATTGTTGAGAAAATGACTCAAACTATAATACTAATTTACAAAATGAACTGTATAATTCACCCCATTTCCAGGCATTCGTCAGCAGGTATGGAAACACCTGCATGAAGAAAACTGTATCACGGCTGTGTGGGAGAAGGGAACAGTACCTTAGAAATGCTGGGAAGCTCGGAGGCCTGGACCTTAGATGCAGTCAGGGAAGCTCCTTCTATCCATACCTACTGATAGCTCTTTGGGCAACCACTAATCTCCCCTCATACTTAATTCCTCTGTCCCAAAAGCACTAAATTCCCTACCCAGTAACCTCTCAATCTCTGCCTCCTCCAGTTTTAACATAAACTGTGATCTTTACTGTTAGAAATATAGCACAGTTACTTTGACAAGACCTAGTCCTCTCCTACCCAGAGGGCAAAGCACTAAAGAAACAGGAGGTATTCAGATAATCGTATAATCAAAGCCAAACATTTTCCTGGGAAGACTGAGCTTTCCAACCATCTCCACTACAACCCTACCCTCACCCCTCTTAAGTTTTCCCTGTAATCTGAACCACTCCAAACTGATAGATAACTTAAAGATTTATAAGCAAAAAAACTTACACATCCTAAAGTCTCCCATTCCAGGGATTAAAAATTTTAATGGGAAGGTCTTGCATGATGATAATTAAAACAGTTTACTTTTATTTAGTCAGATGAAAAATTAACAATTTTAAAATAAATTTCAATTTTTTCATCGAGTCCTATACTGGAGAATAATGTCTAGTATATGAGTAGCATTATGTTAATCTGGAGGTAGGGATGGATTTGTTTGGTAAAGGAATAGAAAAGAAACATGGCACATTACCATAAGGATGGTGTACTTGAGAAGATCTGCACTTGGAGAAAATCAGACAAAATATGGAAAACAATAAAATAAAGTGCCAGATGATTTGGCAATGACATTAAGTGACACAGAAGTTCAAATGAGAGACAAATCAGCAAGATCAGGAGTATCAAGGAAAGGCTTCTAAGAGGAAGTAAGAATAGAGCTAGGATTTGTGGAAAAGATGAACGGTCAGGAACTGAAAAGTCAGAGAGGAAGAAGGAGGGTATTCCTGGCTGCAGATGGAGAATATGGACTTAAGCTCAAGCATGTGAAGATAAGCAGGGGCTATGACCATGCCATGTGAAGGAGAATTTAACGGTTTACCCCAGTAACTTCTCTGATGACGATAGGAAGAGAAGAACCACAAACACCCAGAAGTATGTCTGTTTTATTCATCAAATGCCATATGATTCAAAGAGCAATGGTTTGTACTCTTCTATCCTCTGATAATTTGCTGGCAGCACACACCTTCTGTCATGCCAAATTACTGCAGACCTCAAGTTGTGTAGAAAAATCTGTGGTGGCAAATTAAGTCCTTGCCATCCTGAAAGAATTCAGGCATTCAGGATTGATTATTAACAACTGGAAAGCCGGGGAAACAAGGAGAAAATCATCACCCTCTAAAGCCAAAGTCCCAAAGCCAGTAACCATGTAAACATTAACATTAAGCAGTCTCATTGGAACAAGAGCATTCTTTGGCCTCTAGCCATGTACAATTCAGACAGAGAGAGAGAGAGAAAGAGAGAGAGAGGGAGAGAGAGCGTGTGTGTGTGTGTGTGTGTGTGTGTGTGTAGTTTGTAGACAAACCAGAATACAAAGGAAAATATGTAGCTGAAATGCATGTCTTTACATCAAAGAGGCACACAAAGTATCCAGTGACACCCAAGATAACATTGTCATGGGTTCAACAGATAGCGATTCCCTGTTTGTATTCCTAAATCTAAGAAACTCACAGAACTAACAGGGGTTATGTTACTGAATTCAGTACTTCCCATTAAGACAAAGAGTGAGCTGAGATTTGCTTACAGAGAAATAAACTGATGTTCATATTTCTAAGATATAGAAGATACGCCTTCTCCATCTTATGGACCAGTGATACAGTTTATACCTTTGAAATTTAAATAATTTAAAGCAGTGTATAGATATATAAATTGAGGGTGAGAAAAATGGAGACAAAGTTACAAAATGAAAACTATTTTGTTTTTCAAATACTAGTACCTGTCAAGATAGGGGAGGGATTGAACATTGGCTACCTTTCAAGAGCAGAAAATGGGAGCAGCTTGAGCTTCTTGTACTATTTTGCTTTAAATTGGGGGAAATCATAGAGATAAGCCATAATTAACCTTACTTCTCAGTACCTTGAATACTCCCTTCCATTCCACAATAAGAGTAATATAATATTCTATTCTATAATAGTAGTAAATAATATTAAACTAACTAAAAGCAGCTAGTATCTATGAAAACACATGCCAGCTATTACTTAAATTATTTTAAAACATTATCACATTAATTTTTACATCAATTGTAATATGTAAGTATTATCATATCCATTTTACAGTTGAAAATTACCCAAGGTACAACACATGCTTAGCTTGGTAAAGTAACCCACTCATGACCACAGAGCTAAAAATTGGTGAAGTCAAAAAAGAGCCAGGTCTAAGTCATACATAAAATTATAAGCTATTTTATTTTTATTAATCAACATACTTGTTGATTAATTGATTTGCTTTTCAGGGCAGAATTGGGTTCATTCTAGAGGCTGAACACTGACTGCTTGCCCAGGCATTACATCTAGAAGTGTTACTTGGAGACAAGGGCTAAGGAGAAGGTTACCCCAAGAAACATTTAGGGCCACTGCACCTTTATCAGCTCAGTTCAGTAACAGAAGGAAAAAAGCCTCAAAATAAACATTTAAAAAGAAAAAAAAAAAACTCCAAATCCTTGTTAATTAGTAGTATTCTGGGACAGGGTATGAAACAGGGGAGTTGGATTCATTAACTTGACCCATCAAGAACAGTTCTGTTCACTTAGGTAATAAGCTTTTATGGTAAAGCGGTTTAATATTCTTGATCAGTAGAAGATACCCTCTTCAGTATGCACACACATCCTAAATAAGGAATTGACAGCAGTGATTTCTTAGACAAGGAATTTTTCAGGTGATAATTCTTTCAGAATTATCCTACCTTGTAAGTATGCAAAGCTCTCTAATCTATGACTAGATTTGACAACTAATAAGGTTAAGGCAGGATATGAATTTAGATACAGCTTCATTCCTTGCCTTTGCCAAAGAATTACTTATAAGTCAGCACTATTTTATTTTTCTCACTTTTTATATTTCAAGTAATTAATCCCAAATTATAAGAAAAAAAGTCATTCTTAAAAAAATAAATTCTAAAGCTACAATTTAAAAAAATTAACCTCACAGAGTAATTCAGTGTAGCTTATAAGGTAGGTATAAGATGGGTAGTTATGAAAAGAGTTGAAAAACTGTGGGAAATAGGAGGATGGGAACAAGAAAGCAAAGGTTTGGAACGTAAGACTTGGGAATCTGAACTATTTGAACTTATTTTGGTAAAAGTAGGGTGAAAGCAATACTTTAGTGAGACTAAACTTCAAGCAGGGTGTACGCTTGATTAGAAAATTCTAAGTTGGGAGACTAATAAGAAAGCTCCTGAAATGGTCTCCACAAGAGATTCTGAGATCTAACCTGCTAGTAGCAATAGGAATAGCATACTAAGAAAGCAAAATCAGCAATTAGGCAAATGATTTGATGCAGAGCCAATGAGGAGAAACTAGTTTAACTTAAAGGTTTTGACTGCAGTGACCAAAAAATGGGGGTTTCATTTAACAGTTGGAAAGGCCAAGAAGATGGAATCAACACTTGAAGCTAATGAATTTTAATCATCAAGGTTAATTATCTGTAGGATTTCTTTTAGAGTTCTAGGTTGGAAAACCCTAGCAGTGTGTCCACATAGCCATATATTTTTGTAAGATTTGCAGAAGTCATTTCTATCTTGATTGCTTAAGCTTCTGCATCTCTCCGCTCCAGCTTTTCCTTGGTCATACTTCCCCTCACATCAGCTGGCACTGGAGGGACTGTTGTCATTTTTATTTAACATTTGGCATTCTTTTCCTTAACTGGAACTCCTCAAATTATATTAGTTTTAGACCCTGAAAAATCTCCATCTGACTCTGCAGGGAAAAGTTTCTAGTGGTGGGGAAGGTGTGTTCACTTTTATTCTTAGACTTTGATGTGCTGCCCAGAAATTCAGGTGGAAGAAGTCCAGCATGAGTTTAAAAATCCAACAGAACAGTTGGGGCTGTGGAAATAAATGAGAATGGCTGATGAGATCACCAAAAAAGAGAAGGTAGACAGAGGGGAGATGATTTAAAATAGAATCTCTGCACCTTGGTGGCAGAGAGAGAAAGAAACTGGGAAAGAAAAAGCGGTTGGAATAATCAGAATGGAAAGAAAATAGTACAGTTCACTGAAATAGATGCCTAGGGAAGAATGAATCATAACAAGGTAAGGATGTAGACTGTACCTTGTGCTGAAAAGACAAGAAAGAATGGTGCTGACATAAAATCACTGAATCTGTAGCTTTCAGAGGACAGATCCTACGCGTTGGTGATCACTGGAAAGAAGAATGTGAGCAGAAGTTCACAATGTCCTTAACCAAGTCCGATGGAACAATAATGAGAAATTACCCTTAACTTCACTAAAGGGGAATGGGACTAAAATCTGCTGATGCTCTAAGGGCGAGCACCTTACGTAGTCATTCAAATATCTTAAGATAAGTTAATATGACTTCCATTTATTAGATGAGGACACTTGTCCAAAGTCACACCTCCAAGTAGAGCTGGAATTCAAATTCTGTGTTTGCCTAACTCCAAGTCTACTCGCTGCCTTATATTTAGAAGCACTTTTTTTTTCCCACATTTTAGGGCCGCACCTGCAGCATATGGAGGTTCCCAGGCTAGGGGTCGAATCAGAGCTGCAGCTGTCAGCCTACGCCACAGCCACAGCAACACAGGATCCGAGCCGTGTCCATGACCTACACCACAGCTCACGGAAATGCCAGGTCCTTAACCCACTGAGCAAGGTCAGGGATTGAACCCACAACCTCATGGTTCCTACTCAGATTCGTTTCTGCTGCACCATGACAGGAACTCCTACAAGCACATCTTAATAATAATGTATCCATCTATTTTCACGACTTAACAGTATTATTCAAATTATTATCTGGAACTTAGAAGAAGCTTAGTTTTAATTTTAGGAATATTTCTGAGATTCCTCTTCAATGCAGAGATAAATTTCATACATAAATTATCATTATAAAATGTACACCATTGCTACACATACTGTAAATGTGATTGTTAGTTTTATTTTAAAATCAATCTGATAAAATTTGTGAACATGTTAAAAAGCTAATATTTCAATATATTACTTTTCCTTCATAGTTTTCTAATATATGATTCTAAAAAATAAATTTCAAAATAAAATAAACAAAAACCTCAAAAAGAAGTTCACAGCAAACATTTTTACTCTTCTCATTGCATTTGTATAATGTTTACCAGTTTTCCACAAAACAAAGAAAAGCCACATTGAAATTTTTTTTCATTTAGTAAACTAACTTTTCATATTTTAGAAATATTTTATGTTCACATTCCAATTTTAATAATTAACACATTAATTAACATATAATGTATATTGTACTGAAAGATATATTGAATAAATGCCAGCAATTATTAACAGTCAATTTAAACTAAAACTATGAAACAATTTTAGCAGCAACTACTTTAAATGATTTTTCAACTTTTTCAACTTTAACATCTTCATCAGATGTTTACTGAGATTATTATGTTGTACTTGCTGTATCCAAAGACAGCAAGAGACTTAGCACATATAAAATTAGAAAGCAATTTTTATAAGTATTTTACCTTCTTAAAATAACACTTCACTATTAAATTAAATTGCAGACTGGCATCTGCAGGCTGAGGCATATAATGGATAAGAAAGAGAATAACCAAAGCAGGCCAGGAGGTTATGAGAGAGGACCTGAGCCTTTACTATAACTGAAGTTTTCACATGAAACTATTTTTAAATACTATTTAGCATTATACTTAACTTATAATTGTTTCTGTGTCTATTAACTCTTCTTATTTATGTGTGTATCAACTGTAGATTTTGGTTTGCAGTAACCCTGAAGTTTCGATATAGGAATGTGTATGTGTATATATATATATATATGGTTGTTTTAAGTTGTTGGTCTCTTAATTGCATCTCCAGTGTCCTGCATTTGTACTGTCCTCTTCTCACGATTTCTGATTTTGGTAGCATATTTGTGCATGGATGATTTCCTACCTTTACTGTGTATATGCCTTTACTAGTGAGTGCTGTCATTAGTAGTACTTTTGTTTCTAGTTGTGGCCTTTTCTTTTCTGCCTAGAGAAGTTCCTTTAGTATTTGTTGTAAATCTGGTTTAACGTTGCTGAATTCTCTTAGCTTCTGCTTATCTGTAAAGCTTTTGATTTCTTCTTCAAATCTGAATGAGAGCCTTGCTGAATAGAGTAATCTTGGTTGGGGATTTTTTTCCTTTCATCACATTAAGTATATCGTGCTACTCCCTTCTGGCCTGCAGTTGAAAAATCTGCCATTAACCTTATCGGGGTTCCCTTGTATGCTATTTGTTTCTTTTCCCTAGCTGCTTTCAATATTTTCTCTTTGACTTTAATTTTGGTCAGTTTCATTAATATGTGTCTCAGGGTGTTCCTCCTTGAGTTCATTTTATATGGTACTTACTGTGCTTCCTGGATTTGAGTGAGTGGTCCCTTTCTTTCCCATTTTAGGGAAGTTTTCGGCTATTATGTCTTTGAATATTTTTTTCTGTCCCTTTCCCTCTCTCTTCTCCTTCTGGCACACCAATAATATGGATGTTGGTGCATTTAACATTGTTCCAGAGTTCTCTTAGATTGTGTTCATTTCTTTTCAATCTTTTTTTTCTTTTCTGTTATACATCAGTGATTTCCACTAGTTCCTCCACCTTACTTATTCATTCCTCTGACTCCTATATTCTGTTGTCGATTTCTTCTAATGAATTTTTTATTTCAGTTATTGTATTTTGCATCTCTGCTTGCTTAAGTTTTAAATCTTGTACTTCTCTGCTCAGTGTTTCCTGTAAACTATCATTCTTTGCCTCCAGTTTATTTCCAATGTCTTGCATCATCTTTAGCAACATCAGTGTAAAGTCTTTCTCCTGGATCCTGATAATCTCCAGATCACTTAGCTGTTTTTCTGGGGGGTTTTCTTGCTCCCTTATCTGAGTTATAGTTCTCTGCCTTTTCATTTTTATAGGTTTTTGGTGTGGTGACCTTTTTGCAGGCAATAGAGTGGTAGCCTTTCTTACTTCTGGTGTCTGCCCCCTTGTGGCTAAAGTTGGTATGGGGGTTTTCTCTAGGCTTCCTGATGGGAGGGACTGGTGCCTGCCCACTGCTAGGTGGGGCTGATTCCTATCCCTCTGGCGGGTGGGGCTTTGTCTCTGGGTGAAATTAGAGACAGCCGTGTGCCCGGGGGGATCTTTAGGCAGCCTGTTTACTGATGGGTGGAGCTGTGATACTATATGGATTATTGTTTGGGCTGGAGTTTATCAGCACTGTTGAGTGGGGCCAGATTTTCCCAAAATGGCCACCTCTAGAGGAACACATGCTGATAAATATTCCCAAGAACTTTGCCTCCAATGTCCTTCCCCAAAAACGAGTCACAGTCTCCCCCTGTTTTCCCAGGAGATCCTCCAAGAACTATAGTCAGGTCCAATCCAGATTCCTGCTGAGCCTCTGCTTTGCCCTGGGACCTAGGGCACTTGAAAAGCCTGTGAGCACCTTTCAGGAATGGGGGTCCTCCTTTCCCCTAGTCCCATGGAGCTCCTGCACACAAGCCCCACTGGCCTTCAATGCCAGATGCTCTGGGGGCTCTTTCTCCCAATGCCAAATCCCCAGGCATGGATCCACATCAGTGATTTCCACTAGTCTGCCCTCCACCTTGCTTATTCATTCTTCTGCCTCCTATATTCTGCTGTTGATTGCTTCTAATAAATTTTTTATTTCAGTTATTGTATTTTGCATCTCTGCTTGCTTAAGTTTTAAATCTTGTATTTCTTTGCTCATTGTTTGCTGTAAATTATCAGTCTTTGCCTCCTGTTTATTTACAATGTCTTGCATCATTTCAGCATCATCAGTCTAAAGTCTTTTTCCTGGAGGCTGATAATCTCCAGATCACTTAGCTGTTTTTCTGTGGCGCTCAGAACTCTCACTCCTGTAGGTGAGTCTCTGTGATACAGTTACTTTCCAGTCTGTGGGCTTCCCACCCAGCAGGTATGGGTTTGCTTATATCACGTAATCACCCCTCCTACCATCTTGATATGGCCTCCTCATTGTCCTCTGGAGTAGGATATCTTTTTGAACATTTCCAGTCCATTTGATTGAAGGTTGTTCAGCATTTCGTTGTAATTTTGTGTTTTTATGAGAGAAGGTGAGCTCCAGTCCTTCTATTCTGCCATCTTAATCCCATTTCCTATGTCCATTAACTCTTTAGTTTGTTATCTTCTCTAATCACAAAATTGATACTATCTTTAAAAATGCTTTAAAACATAGATCTTATAATTCTTAGGTTTCTCTTGCTAAGGAACTTCAGCTTGTAAATATTTACACTGTTTTTTTTTTTTATTTTGTTGGGACTAGCCAGAATATCAATAATAAAATTTTGAACACACCTAACAGTAGGCATAAAATTTTAAAGGTTAACAATATTAAATGTAAAGAAGTATATGGAAACCACTGGAACCTTCACTCCTTAATTGGAGTGTAAAATCAAAAAAACATATTGGAAGATTGTGGGACAGGTTCTAACAAACAAATGCCTAGCTATGTTCCAGAGTTCCCATTTTCAGTATACACTCAAACGGAAACAGATGCCTATGTCCACACTGATATAAGCATTCTTATAGTCATAAGAGTTCCAAACTGGAAACAAATCGTAAGTCCATCCATGTGAGAACCAATAAACAAACTGTGGTATATCCATACAATGGAATACTGTTCAGAAATAAAAGAACCAATATATAACAACATGGGTACATTTCAAAAGTATTAAGCTGACAGAAAGAAATCAGACACATGAGAGAAACTTCTTTGTGACTTCATTCACATCAAGCTCAGGACAGGAAAATTCATTTATGACAGAAAAACAAACAAACCACAGAACAGTGGTTTTAGGTAGTATGGGTAAGGTCTCCACTGAGAACTACAACCTACGATGACAGAAATGTTCTGTGTATTGACCTGGACAAGGGATATAAAGAGGTAAATTTTTTTCCATTGAGTTGTATGCTGAAAATGTGTTCATTTCATTATATCTAAATTATATCTCACCTTTTTAAAAGGGAAAAATCTATCATAGAGGAAAAAAAAGAACTTAGCATGATTCTTAATTTTATAGGGCAGAGCTGGTATATGTGTGTTATAATTTTCCTATTAGAATCCTGGCTTATAAAAACGAAGCAGTCAACAAGATTCTCACAACAGAGAGCATCTTGAAGAAGAGGCCACTGTATAGCATATGGATACAAACAGTTCAGCGCCATGGCTAGTAGCAGAGGAGCAGAAAAACATACTATTTAGTTGGCTCTCTTACTTTCTTTCTCTAGGTTGCAGTGTTCTTAAGAACTGGAAACACGTGAATCATGTTCTACTAATTCTAAAACTCCTATCTCACTCCTAAATTCCAAGACCTCACTATGCTGTTAATAGCTTCCTACACTTCACTCTTGACCCATAACTGCTTTCTTCGTCAACCTTCTAACACATCTTGTCTCTTGTCATTTCTCTCATGGTTATCTGAATAAAATGCTGGCTCAATATCTCCTGCCTGTGGAAACATAAAAAATGCCCCAACATGCAGAATCATCTCCAAGGGGTGGGGGAGTAAAAAGGAGACTAAAAATGGAATTAACACTGCAGAAAAGTGCCAATAGGTTTGAATACAAAAAAATGGTAAATAGCTATACATTAATAGCACCATAAACAAATTTAAAAGGCAAGTGATTAACTGAGAAAAAAATGGTAGCCACATGTACAATAAATAAATAAACAACATTTATAAAGAAACCTTACAAATCATGTGAAAAAAAAAGGAACATCCCTCTAGAAAGACTGAAATATGTAACAAATAGGCAATCTGGTGAAGTATCATTGGCGACTTTGCATATGAATATGTTCAAACACAGTAGAAATCAAGACAGTACAAAACAATTAAAAACAATGAATTTTTCTGCCTAGAAAATATCAAAAACTGAATATAGTAATTATTACCTGGGACGGCCACTATGCCAGGAAAGGGAAGGCACAGGAGGTAATTTAAAGGGATACATCTGGGGGGGGGTGTTAGATAGAATTCAGTTTAGCAGTGAGCACCAAAACCCCCCAAATAACTATACTTTCTAACTTAAAATTTCCACATTTTGTATACAAATACTTATATTCAGTATCATTTACAACACCAATGTTCATAAATTTCCTTAATGGATTTAAACTTTTCCATCTAATGACAAAAAGCATCAGTGAAATAAGTGCAGTCTGGATAGAATATCATGCTCTGACTAGAAAGTTACATGTTAGAAAAAAATTAAGATCAGGAAAAGATGTTCTTCATATATTTTTAATTTTAAAAAGGGCTGAAAAATAGTATATACAGTAGAATCCTATTTTTAATGTTAAATGTACAAAGACAACCACTAAAAAATACTAAAGTTTTTAAAAGTGCTTATTTCTGGATATTATGATTATGGATGGTGTAATTTTTTCACCTCTGTGTTTTCCAAATCTTGTACAGTAATAAGATAATAAATGACAACAAAAGTTATTTTTTTTAAGGCCATACCTGTGGAATATGGAGGTTCCCAGGCTAGGGGTCTAATCGGAGCTGTTGATGCTAGCCTATGCCAGAGCCACAGCAACGCTGGATCCCAGCTGCATCTGTGACCCACACCACAGTTCATGGCAAAGCCAGATTCTTAACCCACTGAGCAAGGCCAGGGATCAAACCTGTGTCCTCATGGATGCTAGTCAGATTCATTTCCGCTGAGCCACGATGGGAACTCATGGCTCAAATGTTGTTTAAAACATGAATTATCTCTAAATCTCTTAAGAGTTTGATAGAATTTAAAGTTACAGGAACCTCTTTTTCTCCTTTCACTAGCAAAGATAGGATATTAAAACAAAGCCATGTCCTCTTGCTTTAACCTTCATCACCAAGGACAGTCATAGTAGAAAATCCCTCCTCCAAATACCTCCTTTTCCCTTCCTCCCCCAACCCCAACACTATTTTCTCTCCATTAAAAAAAAAAATCTCCATAGTAATATAAATTAAGCAAGGAAGCATTTTAAACTGTCAGCTTAATGGTACATATAGGAGTTATGACTGAGTTCAAGTAAATTTTAATGAATAAAGTGCTCAAAAATAAAAGATATTCTCAGTCTATAAATGGAAAACGTGTTTGGCTTCTCAGAGCTTGCTTACTACCATGGGAGCTTCTTGGTTTAAAATTCTTTACAAAGAATGGCTTGCATACGGTAAGATTATTCTGAGTTTTGGTAAACCATGAATAAAGCTGAGAAAAAGGCAGTATAGAACTGGGGGAGAAATGTACAGCTTAGTATTTAATCTTCTTGGATCTCACAGTCGACATTTGTAAAATTAGGGATAGAAACTAGTTAATCCTAAACTCCCTCTTCCTACTCCAAGTGTCTGGTTCTAGAGATATACTTGTCATCAACATAAAGTAAAAAAGAATGAAGAATTATAACCCAATAATAATGTCATTATTCAGAAGGTATAGATGATTTAGGAAGAAGACTAAGAAAGAGAAAGTTCATAAAAGATTTAACATTAAAACGTCATAACCATTTAAGGAGATAAAACTTGTGAAAGACATCACAGAATCTAAAACATTATCATAGGATATGATGAAATATATGCTGAAATAACACCTTCATTAAAGCTTTCTTGTCAAAGGAAAAAATGTTAACCATTAAAAGACTTTTTTTTAACTAAAGAAAAAAAATGACACCTTAGTTTGCATTACAGACCGAAATAACACTTTCTAAGGATACTAGGAACAGGGGGTGAAAGAACGTATAAATGGAAGGACAAAAGGAGGCTGCAGTTAGGTTTTTTTGTTTTTAATTGTGTGTGTATGTCTCTACTTATATATAGATGCAGATAACTTTCAAGTGTATAACTTTACTGCAAAAAAAAAAAAAAATTGGCTGAATGTAGGAACACCCTATTCCAGCAAAGCAATAGCTGTGAGACTTTAATGGGAGTCCACTTGCAGTATACTTTCTGTATGAATATTTTTAAGTGTAGCAATCCTTCTTAGGAGAAAGGCAATAGACTTAACTTGTTAATATCTCTGTTAATAGATACAATTGACCACTAAAATGACAATATCCAGTGTGAGATATATTTCCACATCATTCTCCCTGCATCCAAGTGGTTTCCCTGCATCCTCTGCATATAATCACTTTCTCCTCCTTCATTAAACAATATGTATGGGGGAGGGGTGGGTAGTTACAAAGAGGTATGTAAAGCCAGTAGTTGAAGATATTGCTTGAGAATTATATAAATTCTTATTCCTCTAAGAGTTGTCCAAGAACCATTCCTATTAGAATCTCTCAAAGTGAATATTTAAAGATGCAAATTTTGAGTCCTATCCCAAATTTACAGAACAAAACAGAATCTCTAGGGGTGCAACTCAGTTTCCATAAGCTCCCTAGGTAATTTTGATACAGTTTAAATTTTAAGACCCATCAGCTTATATAAACTTCATGTAGTACTGTTTCCTAAATAATTGGGCTACATTTATTATTAAAATGTTTTTACTCTTCTTAAATATAATTTATATAGCACTTTACAAACATTATGTCATTTATCCCTCACATAACATGGTTCAAAAAGGACAGGATTATCATTTTTATCCCATTTTAAAGAGGTCATTCAGCTAGCAACTGGTGGACCATGACTCTAAATTTCATGGTCTTTCAACATATAACAAATGTTAATAAAAGCTATCAAGATGCTGGAGAATGAATCACTAATAGTGGAATCGCAAGCAATGGGAGAAACATTTTGATGTTTGATTATTTATGTAGCTCAAAAATGCCCTGCTGACTATAGCTAGTTTTAATATCAGTTCCAACTAACAGTATGAACACATCATTGCTTCTACATAAGGAGGCCTTCTGTGAATCATTGTAGAAATATATCAGAATCTTTGGGGTATTATAGATGTAACAACAACCACATACTTTGAATAAATCTCAGCATCATCTCTAAATTAATTGATAATGCCTGGAAGTATTCCTTTTGCCTTGTTGAAGAGGTCTCTGCTTTGAGGAATGCTGACCATTTTGCTAGCTGGGTATCATTTTTCATACTACTACTAGCAAAACACATTTCCAATGTGAGACTCTCTTTGTAAGTGTCTTTGTCACTACTGTGAAGAATCAAATGCTTTAATAAGTTCTTGACAGAATATCTCAACTTTCCAAGTGCCCTTAAGTAATTTCCTACAAGTAATTGGTTATTTTAATTGTATACAGCTCCTTGTCACTGTTCATCTAAAAAACATTATGGCATTAGTTAAATAAAGATGCATTAAGCCTGAGTGTTTTCCCAGGTTGTATGTACATTTTGAGTTATCTCAAAAATGATCAAAAAAAAACATCCTCATTTCTTTGGTAAAAGACAAACACTAATAAGCAGCAAGAAAATTAAACCATCACACTAACATAATAAAGGTCAATCTCATCCTGACTATCACACCAAACAACCTCAACTTGTTTCATTTTATCTTACAGGGCTTGAATACTTTTTATTTTTTTCTAGGAGCCCAGTAGGTCTGCAGAGACTGGGCCCTTTCAGTGGTTCTTTCTCAGAATCCCTGCAGAATCCTTAGGTAGTGCTCACCTTAACCTGTGCTCACCTATTTGCACACTGAAGTGGCACTGGACTCTAGGAAACACTGTGCTGTGTGTAAGTCCCAGCTCCGTCACTTATAAACACGTGTCAGGCCACTTAAAATGACCGAGCCACATTGTTTTCTCACCTGCAAAATGAGATAAAATCTCCCATGCAAAACTTCCCATGCCTAATTTGCAAGCTCACTGTGGATCATGCAAAATAAAATGAAAAACTATTTTTCAACAATAAGAGTATGAAAATGGAAATGTCATCAAATATTTCCCCAGCTACCAACAGAAGTCTGTAGTAAAGGAAGATCTGTACCCTACTGTAGCCCATTTGATGGATAGATGGAGCCTCTGGTATATCTATAAAGCAACGCTAGAATGAATAAGAGATGGCGCTCACCTCTTATGCTGGCTACTCCTGGATAGTTGGAAGACTTCCATGAAGTGTTTGTAAGGATGCAAAGGAAGCAGGTTGAGTTTTAAAGCCTGAGGCAGCAGAATGGGTTTGGACACAGGTTTAGACCCTGTGTCCTTTGCGGACAGTAAGACAATGTCCTCTCCAAAGCAACAGGCACTCAATATGCACTTGCTGATTGATCGATCTCTGCATTCTTGGCACTCACTGGAAAGGTGATTTGCCAGCAGAGATTGTGTAAACACCCACATTTTGGTAATAACCTAAATATCTGCATGTTGTGAATGAGGAGGCTGAATTAAACAAATTATGTAAAAACAGAAAGTCAGCTCCCTACATACTTTTTATCATTTTCTCTTTGCAGAAGCAGGACTTTTAACAGTAAGGATTATCAAGGCATCTTAAAGGCAAAAGGATGGAGCACTGCCCTACTAGGGGGGCTTTTAGACTCTATGTGTGTCTGTCCATCATTTAAGAGTGTGTTCCTCTCTGGAAGCGCCAAGCCAGTATCTAGTGAGCATAGTCTTGTGTCTTACAGCTATACTAAGAATTAGGTCTCTTCTATACTGTCTTTCCCCAAGGCTGGAAATAAATATATTGTGTGATAGGCACATATCTAAGAAAACACACACACCCCCAATTGGAGATGACTAAGAAAAACTGCATTTGCATTCTTTTCTTTTTTTTGCTTTTTAGGGCCACACCCACGGTATATGGAAGTTCCCACGCTAGGGGTCAGGTCAGAGCTGTAGCCATTGGCCTACACCACAGCCACAGCAATGCTGGATCCTTGACCCACTGCATGAGGCCAGGGACCAAATCAGCATCCTCATGGATATCCTAGTAGGGCTCGTTAACTGCTTAGCCACGAAGGGAACTCCCTCACTTTTTTTTTTTTTTTTTTTTTTGAAGCACTAGTGAAGATAGTATTTTCTGCTCAGGCTACTTGCTCTTCTTAAGAATGACTTTCTCCCTGCTTACCACATACCATTCTCTCAAAGTTCCTCTGAAGGCGTACCTCCTTCTTGAAGGGTTTTCTGACTCCCTTGCTGGAAAATTTTCTCTGACTTATAAAAACACCTACTGTGCCGTAGTGCTGACTACCAACATATGTTCTTCAGGGGCCCTGTTTCTGACTGTCAGGCTTTCTCCATATGAAGTTCTCGAAAACACTATAGAGTATATGAAGGCAAGAGGTAGGGCCTACCCTAATCTGGTCATGTGATGAGGAGGAGCCAAGCAATGCTTTCTCCAAGAATACTCTTCATCATGATCTGTTACCTACAAAATCACCTTCACTTTGGGGAAAATTTAAGCTATGCTGTTGAATAGATTAATCCTGTTGCTGGCAATCACATAGAACAATAAGTACACCTTTGGAGGAGCGGTGATAAGGACAATAACTAATCTTATTAGCTGCTTTTATTAAACATATCTTGCTTTGACTGAAATACCCTGATTCTGATTCCTGCCTATTGATTTCACTCAAAGCATCTCTTCACACTGGGGTGTGGAAGTGATGGGTCACTCTGTAAAGAGACTATCTCAAAGTCTGTCTACATCATCTCAAGAGATAAATGAAATAAATTTGCTTCAAATTGTCATGAAATTTTGCCTATTACATCGTCCCTGAAACAGCCTCTTTTTAGAAAGGGGGGGAGGGGAGCAAGCATAGATATGAAGCTCCTGTTAAACATCCATTTATTTTAAGAAATAAGTTAGCTATATTTTAAAAGCAGGTGATTAAATTACAGTGTTTGAGCATTTTTACTTGATTTAATGTTCTGAGATGCTTATGTTCTGTTTAAATGCTAGACTCTAAGCATTTGGCTAAGGCATATGCATCAAAGTGGTCACAGTAAAAGAAGTCACATAGTGATTCTGGGCCAAAAATACTGTTTCTCTTACCTAAATCTTTTTCAGCTGTAATAAAGTCAGGTAAAGATGGCTTTGTGTTTGCCAACATTTTCAGAGGCTGATTAGGCAAAAAAAGGTAGAATCATTTTCCTAAGTCTCTCCTCATCATCAAAGCCTTCCCCTCACTACCCTACCTTTAGGCATCCTCATTTAAATTTTAAAAGAATTTTCTAAAAGATAACAATAAGTGTAACACTAAGATTCATCAAGAGCCTTGGCAGTTAAGCCCTAATGCAGATTTCCTGATTTAACCCCCACATGGACAGAGGGCATAAAAATTATTGGTTTTCAGCATAATATTCTCTTGTTAATACCCATGTCATCCTTTTTTGAATTAGTCAATTGACAGAAAAAGATCTCATCTCTATCCCTTGCTTTCACTTAAGGAATCCACCAAATCAATCTAGCGGGGTAAGAGGACAAGCTGTTTTAAAAGGCTCTGAGGATAGTTGTTTTCATAACTAACCTCAGTCCTTATTGTGTTTGTCTTTTTTTTTTTTTTCCCTTAAGTCCAGAGCAGAAAGGATCCACTGTTGGTGAGAGGTTAATCTATTACTTGAAGAGCAGCAGCCATTATCAGGTCCTGTGACAGATGATTACAAATAGTATCTAGACTTCACAACTATCCTACAGGGTAGATATTTCTATTTTATTCTTGAGGAACCTGAGGTTCAGAGAGGTTTAGAAACTTGCCCAAAGTCAGACAGAGTATATACAAAGCCATCTATAAGAATTATCCTTTATCTCGTGAGGGAATTCCTAGAATCCATGTGTTATTGGTATAAG
Source organism: Catagonus wagneri (assembly GCA_004024745.2). Taxonomy (NCBI): domain Eukaryota; kingdom Metazoa; phylum Chordata; class Mammalia; order Artiodactyla; family Tayassuidae; genus Catagonus; species Catagonus wagneri. The sequence goes on from PVHT021183519.1 coordinate 8,018,178, forward strand.
TGGAATGAATGCAATGCCAGGAAATAAACTGGAATGAAAATTCTGCTATTAAATTGGAGAAACAAAAGAACCTTTAAGAAAAATACAGCTAAGAGACTGAAAATTCAAAGCATTTACCATCTTTTCTGAATGATGCTTTAATTGGTAGTCTGAATAGAAAACAGTAGGAAAAACAAAATCTTTATGTAACCAAATAATACCATATATAACCAAGACAATTTGATTTTTAAAATTTTAAAGGTTTCATAATTAAGAAACCATGATTAAAACTAGAATAAATGTTCATAGTTGATTAGTTGTCAGTCTCTTCTCTATACCCTGCCTTCAGAACTATATAATTTTATTTAACTGTTTAGAGAGGGATTCCTTTCATCTCAGGAGAATATAATCACATAATCAGATACAATGCAATTGTTTCCTTTTAATTGTAAATCATGGCTACACTTGCAAATTAGTCTATTATCACAGCAGATCTATCAATTTAGTGGGGAATGCATTTGCTAGCTGGAATGAAAAATGTTAATAAACATTAATAAGCATCTTAAATCAATCATTCCTTTACTCTTGATGTGGTGGTGGATATTGAGATTAATAAACCAGTCAACAGAAATGAAGTGATGAGGCACAGGGAGGCCTCCTGATGCCCTGTGTAGTTAAGAAGCAGGATGCTTAAAAACAAATTGGAAGATAAGGTTGAGGCACTAAACCTTCAGTGAAATGACTTGTAAATTAAACAAAGTAAATCCAGATAGTCATCCATGGTTGGGCTCTATGTACCATTGTTGATAAAAGCTGGAGGAGAAAACGAAATGCTCAATCAGGATAAATTAGGTCTGTTGGCAGCATAATGTAGGGGGTTAAGAGCATGGGCTTCAGAGTGAGCCTTCTCCACATTAAAACCAGGCCCCATAACTTTTTTTATTGTAATTATTTTTGTTTTTTCCATTATACTTGGTTTACAGCGTTCTGCCAATTTTTACTGTACAGCAAAGGGACCCAGTCATATATATTTTATATATATATATATATACTTTTTCTCACATTGTCCTCCATCATGTTCCACCACAAGTAACTAGATATAGCACCCTGTGCTATACAGTAGGATCTCATTGCTTATCCACTTCAAATGCAATAGTTTACATCTATTAACCCCAGACTCCTAGTCCTGTCATCTCTTATTAATCTTGCTGTGCTTTAATATCCTAAAGGGTGGAAGGGAAATTAATATTACCTACCTCACAGAACTGTGAGGATTAAATGAGTTGATATTTTGTTAAGAGTTTAGAATAGTGCCTGACATATAATAAGCACTAAGTGACTGGTGAATAAATAAATTATGTAACTGGCCATTTGCCACCACTCCACACAGCCTTAGTTTCTTTCTTTGCACAGGTTTTTACTGGGGAGAACTGGGATAGTGAAATACCCCTCCGAAATTTAAGTCACTTTCTTGCTACAAGCCAAGAGTTGAATTAAATTCTTAGGTAAAGGTAATTTTATTTATTTTATTAAAAAGTAAAACTAAACTGTTATGTTTAAAAATATGATTACTGAAGCAAGTTTTATTACTGGCAAGTACAACTAGAGTGTTGTTATATATTTTAGTCATTACAAAGGTACTCAGATAATTAATACCTTGTGCATCTACTAAAACACAAGGTTTTTGTATAAAGATATTTATCAGAAACCTATCAGCAGTGTTCTACTTTTGATTACTGTATGATAAATGGTCCATAGAGGCATTAAAATCTCTATGATCTCATTTAGGAAAGTCCAAAGAAAAAGAATGAACAGGGAAACCAAATACGTTATTTGCATACACAACAGCATGTCCAATTAACCACTTTGCTGACAGAGATTAATTTATGATTCATCTTTTGCAGCATATGTTAATACTTTGACAAAAGATATGAAAAATGACTGATACAGCACACTGCAATTTCGAAAATGTTAAGTGTGGACTTTATGGAAGTGTAGCTTAGAGTGTTGACAAATGTGTTGTTATTTCAACTTTGGAAATATACAACAAAGAAAATGATCAATTTACATGAGTATGTAGGCATAAATAGTCTAAAATGGAAAGATTTTCAGAAATAGATATGAAATATAAAATAAATAGACTACTAAACAATGCCCTGCAAAACAAATAGAAAGTTTAATTTCTATAATACACCTTTCAGGCAAAATTTCCTAGAGGTATTTAAATTATTCATGCTCTGGTATTATTTCTCTATACCAACTTACAATATAATTGATAATTTCAAAGGATAACTATACATAAAATGACACAGAAATAAACTACAGCATTTATCTTGAAAGATTTGAGAGTGAAGTTCATCAGGAAAACTACCCATTTCTTTAAAACCTGCTGTATGCCCCAATAAAAGTGCTGACTGGGCAGTGTAAGAGTACTGTCATGACAGTGAGCTTCTATATTTGCCCTAAATGTATTTTTTTTCCAGAACAGCATCACAATCACTCATAGCAAAGTGTTTTATGCTATAGAATTATCCACACTTCAGATAATTCAATCTTAATATAAAATTAGGGATTTCAGGATCCAAAAATCATCTCAGTTTTAAGAAGCATCAAAAATACCACATCTCCTTCCTTAGCAGCTCTGAATCCTGTAGTCGTGATGACCAGATGGTAACTAATAGCCAAGACAGGCTGAACCACATAAATAATTACATGTACCAGTGTTAGTCCAATGGCAACCCAGATAATCAGAAAAACTGCAGAAGTGATGTCCAAGTCAGTAAATGTCACTGCTTGTATTTTGCCACACATTAAAAATCACTCCCTTAACACTTACTTAAAAGTTCTGTTTCTTTTTCAATGATCATTTTTAGAGATATATCATATCTTTCATCAATTTAGTTACATGGGAAAAAAAATCACCAAATATGTATATGAACATATAATAAACTACAACCTAGCTTTGAAAAACTGTGGGTCACAATAATACATTAAGATGGAGATCCTATAGCCAAAAATGTCTGCATTTTGAATTTCACAGTGAAAATGTCTACAAGAGTCACAGAAGCTTCATATAAAACTTAATATGTACATAACTATGCATCTTGACCACACACTGTAAAAACACCTTTCTACACTACCTCAGTTCCAATTCACAAATCCCATGATATTAATCATACAGTGGACTGAAGATTCATCTTAGCTACTTGTATACTTGTTAATTAAAAGGACGTTTGTCCAAGAATCATCATTTTCAGTCATAAAGTATTATCTTATAATGATTTGACTAATTATATTATTTATCACTGCCTGAGTATAATACTTTAAGGTCTTTGTTTTTTAATCTATCATAATCTTACTACTACTTTAGTTAAATATTAAAATGCAATATTAACTAACATTTTTTTCCACTAGAATAGAGTCACCTGAACTTCTAAATAACTATAGGCTAATTTTATTCTAAATGAAGAACCTTTTTTTTTTTTAGGGCTGCACTCATGACATATGGAAGTTCCCAGGCTAGGGGTCTAATTGGAGCTATAGCTGCTGGCCTATGCCACAGCTACAGCAACATGGGGCCCAAGTCTCAGCTGTGACCTATACCACAGCTCACAGCAATGCTGGATCCCCAACCCACTGACTTAGGCCAGGGTTCAAACCCGCATCCTCAAGTATACTAGTCATATTTGTTTCCACTGCACCAGAACAGGAAATGTAAGAAAAAATTTTTGCTGCTTTTTTGGATAATGAATTCAAGAATGATGACAGCAGGACAAAACTCAGGTTCTCTAAATTCAAATGCTGTATCCTTTTCAAAACCTGCCTCTTATCACATGAGAGGGAGAAAGCAAAAGTACTGTGGCTACTTATTAATTAAGTGACCCTGGCAGAATCATCACCTCTCTAAATCTGTTTCCTTGTCAGCAAAATTGTGATCATAAGCCATGCCAGGCTTATGAAGATGATTAAATGAGACACTTTACACGAGGGCTTGGTAGAAATACTTACTTAAAATAGAGCTGTTTTTACTAATTTATGTCAAAAGCTTGAGGGAATTCCTTGTTATATGATCAACACTGAAAAAAAATCTTACATTTTGAGAGAGAATGGAATATTTTAAAAGGCTATTACCAGTTCTGTGTGGAGAAATAACTTTTTCCTTACACTGACCCCAAAGGACTGGGAAAAAAGACCAAGTAAAAGAAGCAGGTGCTTTTCTAAGAAACATTCCTTAGGATCTCATTTGAAAGGCAAGTACCAGGCAAGTGTCTTGAGCTTAACACTACACCAGTGTTCCTCTGCACCTTAGTAAGCCACCTCCACCTAATGACAAGGACGACTAGATGGCTCAAGGGACCTGAATTCAATCTTCGCAAAAATGTCTCGTTATAGTGTGTTTAGAATCACCAGCATCCCAGAAAAGACAAGACTATGAGGATTTTAAGAGATTCCTATTGCCAAAGGAATCCTAGAACTCAAAATTAGAAATGACTTTATCCAATTAAAAAATCATATGAATCACAAAACAATACAGAAAGCCATGTTCAGTGTTGTTATTGAGACCTGTAACACTTCAAAAAACCAAATGTCTCTTTCATTAAAAAGAGGCACACAATGTAGTATAAATGAGGCACTGATGGCTGATTGCGCAAAGATGGTTCTCCACAAGAACTAAGTTCAGTTGCTATATTCTCTTTCCAAAGACCAAGTTTCTAGTCCTAGTTAATCATCTAAAAAGAACTGTCTTAGGTGATATAGTGTTCAGGTGAAACTGTGGATAAACTAGTGCAGCCACTCCCCACTGCTGGAACACAGGCTGCTAAGAAGAGTATTCTAAATTATGAAAGGAAGATGAGTTAGAAGAAATGGGCTCTACTTCCAACTCTGCTACTAATTGGCTGTGACTCTATGAGTCCAGTTCTCTTAAATTATTTAAAACTCTGTTTTCACACCTATAAAATGAAAGAAATGTGCTCCTCAAACTCTAGAGCTAGAAGAGAACCGATGGGATGGTCAAAGCTGTAACCGAGTTCCAGAAGCCACATGGTTAATCACTGGTTGAATCAGAACCAGAATGTAGGGATCCTGACTTCAAGGTCTGTTTTTTCCTGCTATATGTGTCCTCTCTGAAATCTTTTCTAAATTTTTAAAATTGCATTTTATAGCGGTAAGAACACCCAACATGAGGTCTACCCTCTTAGCAAAATCTTAAGCATGCAATACATTATTGTTAACTGTAGCCATGATGTTGCAGAGCAGATCTGTAGAATTTACTCATCTTACAAAATTGATACTTTATGGCTGTGATAAGCAACTCATCATTTCTTCTTTTCCCCTGTCCCCAGGAACCACCTTCCCCCCTATGATTTTATGAATTTGACCATTTTTAAAAATTTTATTGGAATACAGTTGACTTATAATGTTGTATTAGTTTCCCGTGTATGACAATGTGAGTCAGTTTCCACATAAATATACCCATTATTTTTTCCCATTTAGGTTATTACAAATTATTGAGTAGATTTTTCTATGCTATAGAGTAAGATCTTATTAATCATCTATTTTATTTATTATTATTTTATTTATTTATTTATTTATTTTGCTTTTTTAGGGCAGCACTCGCGGCATGTGGAGGTTCCCAGGCTAGCGGTCAAATTGGAGCTACAGCTGCCAGCCTAGGCCACAGCCACAGCAACTCAGGATCTGAGCCAAGCCTGCAACCTACAGCACAGCTAGCTCACAGCAATGCTGGATCCTTAACCCACTGAATGAGGTCAGGGATGGGACCTGTAACCTCATGGTTCCTAGTCAGATTCATTTCCCCTGTGCCACAATGGGAACTCCTTAATCATCTATTTTATATGTAGTGTGCATATATTATTCCAGCCACCTCAATCCCACGCTCCTCCCAATGATTTCATCTACGGTAACCATAAAATTGGTTTTGAAATCTGTGAGTTTGTTTTGGTTTTATAAATAAGTTCTTTTGTATCATTTGTTACTAGATTCCACATATGAATGATATGAATTTAACTATTTTAGATAACTCACAAAAATGGAATCATGCAGTATTTGTCTTTCTGTGACTGGCTTATTTCACAAAACAAAATGTCGTCAAAGTTCATCCATGTTACCACATACTACATGATATCTTTCTTTGTTAAGGTTGAATAATATTCCATGGTACGTATATTCCACATTTGCTTTACATATTCAATCAAAACCAGAATGAGATGTCACCTCACATCTATTAGGATGGCTAGTATCAAAAAGACAAGTTTTGATAAAGAAGTGAAATTGAAACCTTTTATATACTGTTGGTAGGAAGGCAAAATGGTATAACCACTATGGAAAACAGCATGGAGGTTCCTCAAAAAGATTAAGAATAGAGCTGCCATATGATCCAGCAATCCCATTTCTGTGTATTGATCCCAAAGAATTGAAATCAGGATTTTGAAGATACATTAGCACCATTTTTACTGTAGCACCCTCATAATAGCAAAGATGTGGAAACAACCTAAATGCATTTTCTTTTAAGAAGCATTTATTGGGGGCTTATTGTTGTCTGGGTACTTATTAAATTCATGGTCTTATTTATTCTTTACTGAGATATACAGCTAGTGTATTTACGTTTTATAGACTGAGAAAACAATCTTAGTGAGCATAAGGACCGTAGTAAATTTACACAATGCTAGTAAGTGGCAGTGGCTAAACTTTCACATAGATATATTTTTGAGAGTAATCTTCACCAGACCAAGCTGCCTCGATTACTTATATATTAGCATGAGTTTAAATCAATGAATCAACTATCTTAAATGCATTTGCAAAACAAGTCTTATCTCTATTGAAAAAATAAAAGACTCTATGTTTTGTTAGAGCACATATATGCAGCAACTTGGTGGAAAGCAATTGTGGCAAGAGCTCTTTATAGAACATTAATATTAAAGGACAAAATAAAATGATGTAGCTAAAATTCACTATACTGATGTTTTCATCAGATCATTTCATGATGAGTCCCAGATGACTGCTGCATATACATAAACTTTATGTTTTTTGCACTTATGTTCAGAGACTACTTGTTTTTAAGGGGGTAGTTTTGTTTGTTTGTTTAAATATTAACTCCTTCTAACAGTAGCTTGGATTTTTAGAACTAAATTACAAATGATGTCATGCCTTGGATATATTAGTTCCTCCTCTCTCACTTCTGTTCTCATTGTCCTCCTTATTATCTGGCCTTTAATGGTACCTGGTGTACAAACACAAAAATATGTACATATTACAATATATACCAAATGAATGAATGGATAATTTAAGAAATAAATATATTCATTGGGAGCAAACAAGACCCTACAGCAACTAAGACCCTAGGTTACTTGGACCTTAATTAATTCAAAGATTCTTCCAGGAATATTAGTTGATGATATTGTGTAAAATATAACTGCAGTGATGCACATCTTTATCCAAGAAGTCAAAATAAGGCAGAAGTGTGGGGCAGAAATATCTACTTCAGCAGAGTATTCATAGCCAAAAATGTTCTGGGTCACACATTGAATTAATTACTAGAAAACCTAAATTTTCCTTCAAAGTAATAAAGTCAAGTACATTTTAAAAGATGTTGCTAACTCTCTTGGTTGCTAGACAAAAGAGCAAAGGGATCACTCTATCAAACAGTAACCTCCTGCCTGTGGGAAAAACAAAAGAAACACAAAAACCTCCTCAGAATCAATGAAGTGATCCACAGAACACTAGCGAGGTGTCATCAGCCTTTTTTACAGTATTCACTATTGTTAAGACATGCTGGAAGCAAAATGTGCGGGCCTGGTCCTCTTAATTTCTACTCTAAGACGTGAACCATTAAAGCACATGGAAGATGCTCTCAGTTCAAGCTCCCAAACCTCTGAGCTCACAGAATTGCTCTGAGCTCACAGAATTCTGCTATGGGCCATGCAGAATTGATTCTAATTCCTCTTTGAGTCTGACCAGAGAGTTTGTGCCTCTCTGGTGTTCCTCAAAACTCCCTGCCAAAGCCCCCACCTCTCTTAGAAGTTTAATATGTGTATCAGAGTACCTCAGGAAAAGAAACATTATAAATGTAAGGTAAAGTTGTTTTCCCAAGAGCACTGGGATAGTTAGTTACAAACCACACTTTGAAAATCCTTTAACATTTCTTTCTGGGAAAGTCCTTTTGCCCTTTAATAGTATAAGCTAATCATGGCTGTATAATTTCCAGAGCTCATATTTGTGGGAGGAGAATGGCTGGCACTGGTGTGCTCATTCCTATGATGGTTTTCTCCTTCCTTTATCTCCTAAAATTATTGAGAGGCTCTAAGCTAATTTTTGAAAGTGTGCAGAGGTACTTAGGAAAGCTAGGAGCAGAGATGGAAACCTCAGCATTGCACTGACATCATTCTATGCTCGGCACATATGGCACATCACTAAGGCAATATCAACTGAACACACTGGTCTATTCTGAACTCTGGGTGGCTTTAAGTAGCAGTCTTAATTACAAATAGGCTTGCTTTTTTATCATTTGCAGTCACACAGTTCTCTGTTTATTTAGCTAGGAAAATACAATTTTTCTAGGGAGGAATTTTCAACATTTATATTTTTAAGTACATGCAAAATAAAATGGGACTCTGCAGCGATCTCAAATCTGGCTTCTCATATGCATTTAAAAAAAATCCTCATCATAATCTCTGCAACTGGGTCAGCTTGCACAAAGATGCTCGGGGTAGCCATGAGTGCTTTCAGCACCTTGCAATCCTTGTAAGTGACACCTCATAATAGTGCAAATGAAGCATGGCATGATGAGAAAATGAAGAAGAATGAACCTGGATAGTCAACCCAGCAATTTTCAAAACACAGAAGGTAGATTCAGTTTTATTCCCTAACATATACCACACATGTTTTTTCTTTTACACATTTAAGCACATACATATTTTCCCTATTATGAGAAAAATGTCTTATGATTCCAAGAAATTCTAGTACAAGCACAAAGGGCAGCTCATGTGTTCATCTCTAGATGTGTATTTTCCAGAATCTCAAATTTTGAACCAAACCTCATTTACACCTGCCTCAATTTTCAGCCAGGAATTTATCATATTGTCATTCACCTTTGTGCTTTCCCTTCACCCTCATCTATTAGGTTCAAAGATTATTTCCTTGTGGGCCCTTCGTCTAATTAGCTGAATATTCAGGGAGTTTACTGACCCAACAAATTCAACATCACCTCTTTCTTATTAGGTTTCTTTAAGCCATCACCCTGCCTGCCCTGTTCTCAGCCCCTCTGTATCCCCATTTCACTCACATCTCTCCACCTCCCCACCCTCACAGGCTTATTTCATCCTTAATGTTCCTCGGTGGTTCTCTAGCCAGTTTATTCCCTCTTTTCTAGGGAGCGAAGAGATGAAGTATGAAAAACTCAAACCAGCTTTTATTCTGCGGAAGTTGGCTACTGACAGGCAAGTTTCCTACTTGGACTGAAAAATTTAAAAGAGAATCAGAAAGCTTTCTCCAAAAGTGTGTGTCAGGAGGGCGGGGAGAGTTTCAAAAACAAATAAAAATAACCATACAACAGAACCTTTGAAGGAAAAGAGAAAGTTTTCAGACCCAAAAGAATAATACCAACTGCTGCTCACATACAATTTCTTCCACTATCCAGCTTTCTTTCCTCTCTTCCAGAGATAGGGAAGCCTGTTTTTTTCATTCACATAAGGAAACAATCACTGTATTCTGGAGATAAGGAAATGCTTGTAGAGACCAGCAGACGGCGCCTGACTGGGGTAGAAGCTTCCCTGGTAAGGGAACCTGAGTGCCTGCTTCAGGCCCCCGTTGGTCTTCTCCTCTCCCCACATCCCCCAGGTGCTCTCCCCTTTCAGTCATGTCCCTCAGGAGAGAGGCAGAGCCACAGAAAAGAAGTTAAATGCATATGAGATTACTAGCCCAGAGCTTCCCACTGGTACAATTAGACAACCCATTGCCTCACATATCCCCATCTGGCTCCTGGCACCCACCCACCCATACTCTGTCTGCCCCTCCTGCACCCAGGCTCACTTCCCTTCCCAGGGACTCACACAATTTTGCACAAAGGTTGGGCATGGGGTGAGAACTCCACCCAGGCAAGGGAGAAACAAACCCCCTGGAATGCTATATGCAAATGGTGAGAACAACAGCAGCTCCTCACTGTTTCAGAGGGATCTAGCCTCTCTGTCACTCTGCTAGAGAGCACCCTCTGGGGGCATCACTTCTGTCTCCATTCCAGGCACTGGAGAGAGTCCTTGAAAGGAAACTGGGAGAAGAAGGAAAGGGATTCCTGGGACCACTGTGTCTCCACCACTACTGAAGGAGATGCCAAGGGGATTTGTTCTCTTCGGTTGGGTTAGGCTCTAGCCTCACATCTAACCAGAATTTTCTCCAAATAGGAAGCCTGTCCCTGGGTAAGAGGGCTACCCCAGTGTAACCAGAAGCTGCTCAGGAAAGAGGAATTACTTAGGGAGAGGGGCAGAAGATTCAAAGAGGAACCAAGTGTGAAAGGAAAGGGCCCCTCCAGGCAAAAGCAGGGGAAAGGGATGTTAAAAAAAAAAAAGAAAAAGAAAAGGTGTCTATAACTTTCACCCTTCTTTTTAAAGTAGCGGACTTTAACACTGGGGGAGAAGAAAAATTGGGAATGGGGGAAGACTAAAACAGTTGCTATTTTAGTTACTGGAAATTCAGGGAATCTGAAATAGGCATTCATCTGAAGATACCAAGAGCCTGGATTACACTGTTGGTCATTCTGGAGAAGAAACGTGCCAGACAGGGCTTTTCTCCACACTCTGCTCTTTGCAAAGGAATTCCAGATGAGGAGAACAGCTTCTCTCTGCTCTAACTTCCCCTCCTCCAGGCAGATTGCCTGGCTTAGGCTACTCAGCATTGACCCACCTGCCCTCCGTGGGAAGCACTAAACTCTGCAGAAAGAAGAGGCAGGATGTCCCCTACCCCAACAGCCTTCAGACAGGATCCAAAAGAAGTCTGTCTAAGTGTATGGAGTGGAGGATAGGGTACAGTGTTCAGAAGTCCCTTCCAAACTGGGTAGAGGCTGGTAGGTATTACCTTCCTACCTTCTCCATTTAAGGGCAAATGGAATTAGCCTCTTGTTGAGTGAGTCCCAGGACCTACGTTTGACTGTCCATGCAGTCTGGGGACTTTCTGGAGGAATGTGGGAACTGGAACCTCTCCCTCCCCTAGACCAGGGAAACCGGGCAGGAGGTGGGGCAGCACACACAGCACAGACAAAAGGTTCTGCAGAGCCCTCCTCTCTCTTGGAGCTCAGGTCCCTCTGCAAGCACCGCTCCCCATTCGGCCACACAGAGTGACCTTCTCGCTAGTAACGCCCCCTTCTCGCGGGGCCCAGGAGCCCGGCCAGAGATGGTCCTTTAATAGGCGACCACGTCTCTCTCCCGCACCCTGACAAGAAACGCCCCTCCCACCCCTCACCACAAACACCAGCAACGCCTTCCCCCAACCCCTTTCTATTGTCTTCAAAGAGATAAGTGGCTCCCACCAAACACACCCAAATGCACCTCCCTTTCTCGCGCTCCCATTTCTCCGAGCCTTAAGGGCCAAGAAGCGAGCGCAAGGTGGAAAGAGGAGGTAAGAGAGTAACCCGCGAGAACTTGGCTTCGAAGACCCACCGTGTCCGCCTCGCAAGGATGCCGGTGACCTGTAGATTGCAATAGGCACTGAATGATGCTTGCTGCTGCCATGGAAATGGTGGATGTGGTGCGCTCCCAAATTGGACGCCCCCCATGCCACTCCTAGGAGGCCGCTGAGGGTGAGCGGGACTATCCAGAGCAGGGCCAGGCGCCCCCCTGCGCCGCCACCACTGCCGCCGCCGCCCCCGGGCGAGCCTAGCTCAGCGCCGCACCGGAGCATCCTCTGGTACATGGCGGGGCTCCCGCCGAGGGGCAGCCGCCGCGGGAGGCAAAGTTTGGGGCGCAGGGAGGGGAGAGGGCGCTGGGGAGCTGGCAGCTCAGGGCGGGCTGCGGGGCCGGCTGCCTCACCGCGCCAGGGCACCCATTCTCTCCCTCCTTCGGACAGTCTTCTCGGGGTCCTGGAGTCCGCCGTGCCTTGCACCCCAAAGAATCCGAAACATAGCCGAGGCGAATGTAGCTGATGGGGGCTTGTCCGGAAAGGCAGCCCCGGGGAACAGCAAGCGCGGAGCGGGAGACTGCTCCCAGATTTCCAGGGCTCCAGGTTCGCGAGGTACTCCCAAAGAGTTTCGGCGAGAGTGCGTGCCGAGGGGTGGGGAGCGGGGAAATTGTTTAAAGCTCCTCCCGGAGGGTCCTCACTTCTACATGACAGCCATCCACAAAGAATCCACTAGGTAAATCCATTTAGCATTGTGTGTAGGGACTGGGAAGGCCACTTCTCCGGCCCAACCTCCTTTCAAGGGAAAAGCAGACCCCATGGACTTGAGGCGCGCCTTCCCTCCATTCCGCCCGGGCCGGCTCGCCAGCTCTCGCCAGCCTCCTCCGGGCAGCGCGCGGAGCAGCGGCGCGCATCGCCTGCTCCCGAGGCAATCTCCGCGTCCGCCGCCTCCTGACAGTTACGCCGGGCGAGGGGTTCAGAGGAAAGAGAGCACCCTTATAAAGGAAACGGGGATTGAATGGGGGAAAGAGTGGTAGGGAAAAGAAGAAGCAGACAAAGGAGCGGGGTTGGGGAGGGGGGAGAGAAACAGAAAAAGAAAAAAGAAAAGAAAAGAAAAGAAAAACCACACACGCCGGCTAAGCGAGGGGCTCTATGCAAATCTGCAGTCTCCAAACAGCAAATCACTGAAGCTCGGATGCAATGCAGAGGACGAGCCTATGTAACGAGGGAGGCTGGTCTAGCTGGCTTCCCACAAAAATCGCCCTGCTTTGCCTCTCTCAGGCATTCTCCACACATCAAAGGGACACGTGTACTGCGATGCGGGGAACACCTAAAAAGCAACTCTCCCCCCTCTGCCAGGTGATCCCTCCGTCTGAATTACAACGACAAATGGCACCCTTCCCCTACCCCTATGGTTTAGATGTAACCAGTGTCTTGAGAGCTCTTAAAAGGGAAAAAATTCAGCTCTTTTTATTGGACCAAACTTGTTCTGCCAGGTGTTCAAACCCCATCTGCTAAATACAGCTTGACACCATCTACTCAAGCATCAGTTTTGAGGATCTGTTAATTACACATATTACTTATAACAAAGAGTACTCATTCCTACTACAATATCATACTTCATACAAGGCAGTGGACGTGTAAGGAACCAAAATACTCTGGGGTGGGGGGGAGAATGAGTGAACTTGGCAGCTGAGGGAGAGTCACATAAAGGGAGAATAAAAGAGAAAAAGGATGCAGGTGAGAAAGAAGATGAAAGAAGAGAGAAACAGTATGAATAGATGGCTTGTGTTTTTGGCAAACATTTTAGGGATCTTTAGGAACCCCAAGATCTCTAGAGAAGCTCGGCTATGGTGATCTTTTTGTAAGGGTGGAGTTCTGCCATTCTTTCATTGTGTTTCACAAGGAAAAAAGCATCAAGAAACAAAAATTCCTAACCTCTTGTCCCCAAGGAAGAGAGGACATTTATATGCTATTGGTGAAATGCAGAATCTCTAACTGAAAGCCACCTGTCCTGGAAAAAGACCAGCAAAGCCAACACACACCTAAGAGTAAAAATTTAGCACAGAAAGTGTACTTAGCAAGAAGGACCACAGTCACTGCAGGCTAGCAGACAGGATTTGAGACTATGATTGAAATGGTTCCCGTGTTTCTAAAGATGATAAAAACTATGACAGAGCAGTGGCTGGACATTTTTTTGTTTTATTCCTATTTAAAGACAAAGGAAAACAACTCTGAGTAGGCACTACTTCTCACAGGCTCCTCATACTGTCTATATAATCCTTTATATCAACAAATACAAAGTCATGTACTGCAAATAAAAAAAAAAGTTCTAGGAGGATTTAATTCAAATTAACTACTCACCTAAGTGATCACTTAGACATATACTGTTGCCTAGTTCACTCAAACAAACAAGCCTCAGCCTCTGATGGTCACTACGTTACCAGTGTCCAGGGGCCACTAAATCAAATTTGTAGCAATCCAACATATCACCTTCTTGGCAAAAGTTTGTTATTTTTCTAAAAAATACTTCAGTGGTTCACTAATTGAAACAGCTTAGCCATGCTAAAGAAGGTGCTTTTATCTACATAAATACACCATGTCTCCTCACTTCCCACAGCTGTTCACAGACCAACAGAACCCAAATCCAGCACTTTCCCGTGTCCTGTTCCCACCTTTATCCCCAGGCCATTTCCTCTTCATTATTTTTTTATTTTTTAGCATATTTGTTTGTTTGTTTTGTCTTTTGTAATTTTAGGGCTGCACCCACGGTATATGGAGGTTCCCGGGCTAGAAGCTGAACCAGAGCTGCAGTTGCCAGCCTAAACCACAACCACAGTAACACAGGATCCGAACAGCATCTGAGACCTACACCACAGCTCACAGCGATACCAGATCCTTAATCCACTGAGCGAGGCCAGGGATCAAACCTGTGTCCTCATGGATACTAGTCGGGCTCGATAACCACTGAGCCATGATGGGAACTTCTATTTCTTAGCACATATATTTAATTCATTAGTGAAGGGTTGTGAATATTCATTTTTAAAATATGCAGTAAGCTTCAAAAGGGGAGGGAAAAAAAGGATCACTGGATGATGAGGTGCGAAACCTGGGCTGCATTCTTGGCGCTGCCATTTCCTGGTTGTGTCACATTAGTTACTGAGCCTCTCCCCACGGCTCCGTGGCTTCCTTTATAAAATAGTCATGTCCCTGTCTTTTCTAACAATCCAATGTAATGCAATATTTAATGTGAGAGTGCTTTAGATTATCAGATGATCCTCACAGGGAAGGCGGTCTGTCTCTCCTTCCACAGAGGTCTAACATACTCAAGCTGATCAGCCTACACCATTCTTTCAGTTCCCTTCCATCTAGAGGCATGTAGAGCATTGCGCTGTTCTCTGATACCCTCATCTATGGCGTTGATCTGTCCTGCCCTCCCTAACTAGATGGTAGACTCCTGAAGGGGAGAGAAGTCAAATCTTCATTTGTACTCCCTCTAGTGCCTGGCGTAGTGAAATGTAAGTTGGTCTCAATGCACACAGTCAATTGTCATTATTTGCAGAAGTTGTGGTCTATAAAGTCACTATGAATACTGAATTAGGCAATACTGAACCATTGTTCCTATGGGCTAGACTCCCCCAAGCCTCTGGTCACAACATTTCCATCAACAGATCAATATATAACATTACTGTATGTTTTCTGTTTAAAGACTTTTATTGAATGTGTATTATCAATTCTTTAACACTGAACTCATAGTCAGCGTCACTATAGTTTAAGCCTGACTGAAACTATCTAACACACATTTTCTCCATAAGGGATATCATGGCCTTCTTGGGCTCAAGAATACTAAATAGCACTTCAGCACTATGTTTATGGATTATGTTCAAAAGCAAAATTACACACACGAAAAGGCACAGAAATGTGAACAACATGGTACTAAATAGACCACACAAAGGAAACTTGTTTACAGTATAAGCTGAAACAAGAAGGCAGAGCATAACCTTCTTTGACCTCAGCTGGGAATGTGGATGCTGAGACTCACATGTTTTGCTACTCTGTGCACGTCTGTTAACAACCACCTTAGTGCCATGGGTGTTGATTTTGGGGTTGCAAATTTTAGTGAGGAGGTGAAGTCATACCATGAATAATAAGGACTGACTGTATTTGTTACTTTTTGAATTTATAGGGAAAGACAGAGCTGTGAGTTTAGGGAATGATTTGTATAAATTAAAGTCACAGGAACAGAGTGAGTGTAGAAGATTCTGCTGAACCTTCCCAAGAGCATTCAGGGAAAAAAAATGGTCCCCCCCCTCAACTGTCTTATATTGTCTCAGGCCTTGGGAGATGAAGGTAGGGTAAGGGAAAGGATGGGCCAGAAATCTCAGTTTTACTGGAGTCCAAGGGCTAAAGATGAAATATTTATGGCTGCCTTGAAAGAAAAAAAAAAAAATAAATCGTAGCTGTAGTGTTTTCAGGCAGATGTCTAGGGCACTTTTGTAATACCTAGGAGGTTCTGGGGTAGATTCTGTGATACTGATGCTTCAATATTTGTTATAAATGGCTGTAATTTGGTGGAACAAGGAGCAATTCGCTGTCTACAGGCAGAGAAAAGTCTGGTGAGCAAACTCATGCCTAAACCAGATGAAGCAAATAAAGCTTGTGCTTATTCTTCATGTCTCATCAGCTGGTCAGTCCTTGTGGAGGGAAGTACATTATCTACAGGAAACTGAGGCAGCACTAACAAGTTGCTCCTAGATGAGTAAAAAATTGGTCGGAGGAGACATGGAGCTCAACTGCCTGTAATTTCCTCTTAAATATTTCAGCTTGGACAATGTGATAGAAATGTGTGTTATTGGTGTTTTGTGTCTCAGGAGAACCAGTTGCCTTCACCAGAAATGTATGCCCCAATGTCTCAGCCAGAATTAAGGAAGTCAGAGGTGATGTCTAGAAGTCTTGAGTTATCATCATCTCCAATACATGACATGTATTTGCTCATTAATTATAGTATATGTTGGAAACCAGTTCTCGTCAGTGACATAAATGCCTTATTAATTGGTTAATGGAAGTGAGGAATAGGTTCTCTTCAGTGAAATTATTAACACTCAAGATATGTGGACTGGCCAAACTTTTTATAGCTTTGCCTCTGTTTGAATAGAGTATGTGAATCTAAGAGGACTTTCACCCTTTATTGTAAGGAATGGAGCCATAATATTGGTAATAATGGGAACTAACAGATTTCTAACTGTCATAACTCTGAGAAGTGTAAATGTATTTGCTCATTTAATCATCACAAAACCATGTGAAATGGATGCTATCATTGATCGCTAACAAATGTTAATTCACCTAATCTGCCAGCTGATGATGTAGATGTTGCCACAGAAATACTGCCACTATTGCTTCAAAAAAACATATTTGCAAGACATTTTTCTGGAACCCAAACTAACCAAGAATTGAAACTTCATCAAACTTCCAGAACAGGCTGCCAGCTTTTGTACCTATTTACTAATAAATGTCTGTGTATCAGAAGTTGGTCTGCATCTTAAATCTACTATGACCTGTGGGAACAACTAGAAGAGTGGTTTACCCTTACCTGCCTCTGACAACTGCAGTATCAAGATCTATCAATAGAATCTAACAGTTGAGCACAGGAATTTGTTCTAGACGCATTCACAGCTGATGATTTATAATGAATAACAAGGCAGGTAGCCAGCATCAGAAAGCAGGGTTAGAAAGTGAGAGATGAGTTTGAAAGTTGAGGGGATGAAACAAAAGAAATGGAAGGAGAGAAAAGAGTGAATGGAAGGAGAAGTGTTCAGCTATGGAAAAGGACAGGCCATTTCAAGCTATTTTTTATAGTCCTAAAATCAACACTTTTGTCTCAAGAAACAGAATAGTTGTCAGGCAGTCACTTTCAAACTTTTCGTGTTTTTCTAAAAATTTAATTGGGAATTGTTACAGCTCAGTATTAAGCTATTTGAGTAGGACAGAAAACACTAAAAAATGGCAGAGAGGAAGTATATTAAAACCCACCAGCAGGACCAATCTTTTAAAAATTAAAAATGAGAGTGTCAGTCTCGTATTTTTTATTTCTAGTGATGTCAGCACAAAGAAAACGACAAAGAGACCCCACATATCCATCTACCTGCATTTCTGAGTTAGGATTGAGAGATAATAAAGAGGGAGAGATTTAGGAGAGGATGCTGTCTGTGAAGTTGTAAAGACAAATCTCTGATCATGTAATATTTCTGGGTTATTTCAGGTCCTTAAAGGTGTTCTGAGAAAACATAATAGATCAGAGAGTAAGGGCACAGAGGAAAAAGGAAGGAAAGAAGAAAGACAGGAGAGGGGAGTGGAGGGGTGGGAGGGAGGCTGGGATGGAAAGAAAGAAAGAAGGAAATAAAGAATGAATGAAAGAAGGAAGAAGAAAGAAACAAAGGATAAAGGAAGGAAAGAAACAAAGAAACAAAAAGGGAGGAGGCAGGGAGAGAGGAAAGAGAAAAAAAGAAAGAAAACATGCCAAGGCTAAAAGCATCCCTGCAGATTTTTTGAAATCTCTTCATATGATAAACTTAAGGCTCACAGAAGTAATAATGTTAACAAAAAAGTCTCGGATATATTTATGACTTTATTTATCTGGAAGAACACTTTCATCTCTTGCCACCCATGATCCAGTCATCGACGTAGATAGTGAATTTAGGCAATGTACCTATTACCTAGAATTTACACACTGATATAATAAATGAGGGTGGGTAGTAGGAACCTAACATGAGTCAACATGATGCCCAATTTACTCAAAATAAACTAAAGCCTGCATTTGATTTGTGAAACATGAATAGATTTATTCAGTCACAGCTGAGTTTAAGACTGGAGCATTTTATGCTCTCTTTTCTCTTGGCTTTTTTTAATAAAAATTTCATTTATGATATCCTACATAAAATCTGTTGCCTGAGCACCAATGCAGGGTCATGGAAGTTTCTTTATTAACTGCATCTTTAAGTGTCGTGGGCATTGCTTTGACACCAACTAGTCATAGGCTATCTTTCCATTACTGTCATCTTCTATTCTTTGTATAGTTATTCAAACAAATTGT
Organism: Catagonus wagneri; assembly: GCA_004024745.2. Lineage (NCBI taxonomy): Eukaryota > Metazoa > Chordata > Mammalia > Artiodactyla > Tayassuidae > Catagonus > Catagonus wagneri. The sequence goes on from PVHT021183519.1 coordinate 8,036,872, forward strand.
ATTGCTGACAAGCTCTCCCTTGGTTCAGGTCATTTGATTTAAATCTGTTCATAAGGTACAGGGAGAACATGTGGCTTGAGTCCAGATTATAAGTTTGAATCTGAGTCCGTCATTATTATTCATGTGACCCTGGGTTCAATGGACCCTTGCCCCAGTTTCTTCACCTATAAGATGATTATAACACTGTGTAATGGAATTGGAATAGGCCCTAAAATATATTAAGCTCTAAATATGTTAGTCACTTATTCAAGTGTACATATTTAAGATAGTTGCTAAAGACATAATAACAATGAGTTGTAATTTTTAATTTAGCCCAATTTCGAACTCTTCCCAGACAATGAAGTTCAACTACCTCCCTAATAATTTCTTAGTTCAGTCTCTATTCCTCTAAATTTGTGGTATTCTAGTGCGCCTGAGAATCACTAGAACAGCTTAATAAATCATAGACTGCTTTGCTTTTGATTCCCTTGATCTGTAGAGGGGCCTGATAATTTGCATTTTTAACAAGTTCACAGGTAATGTTCATACTCCTGGCCAAGGGAAATTAGGTTTTCCGAACCACTGCTCTGTCTGAATGTCAACGTCTTTAAAACAGGTTTTATTAACCAACAAAAGGAAAGCTTTCTAATAAAGCTCCTTACCAATGACCTCACCTCATTGGCTGTGTACTCTAAACATAGACAGCAATGCTGTTCCCAGATCTCTCCTTTAAAGCGTTTTTAAAAAGACTTCAAGATGTCTACCATATAAACCTACATGTTCTCATTTCACACCATGTAACTATAAATTCCTTTTATTCCACTTAGAAAAATCTATTTTCTTTTCCTTCCTATCTTTTGAATTTGAGCTCCTCTTCAGTGAGCCTGGCCAATGACTAGAGGCAGGACAGAGCTCCTGCAGGACCGAGGGCGTTACATTGGGGTTCACTTCTGGTGTTACTAATGTCTTAGCCACGTGACCTTGTGCAGGTGAGAGTGCTTGTTTCCATAAAATCTAATATTGGCCATCAAAATAGTCACCATTTAAAAAAGAAAAGTAAAGAAAGAAAAAAGTCCCCTTCAGGTCCTGGCATATCAAGTCTTTAGTCTGACCAGCATCAGCTACAGGAAAGATCGGAGACGAAAAGCAACAACCCGGGATCTGTCTGGCTGCATTCTCCCGCACAGTCTGTCATACATATGCATCATTGCAGAAGAAGAAAACATGGGATTGCTGAGAATGGAACTAGAGTTGGAAAGACAATTATATAGCAAGTTAGGGTGACAGAAAAACTGAGACATAATTTGCAAATTCCCTAGTAAATACAGATATTCAAATCGAGAACCAGACATCATGCCCATACCATGAGTTCAATTTCCTGAATGATGGAACACTTAGAACATAAACCAATTCGATCTATCTTTACAAATCTATGTTCTGCAGCATATGTTGCCATTTGAATTCACTGAAAGGAATTTAATTATGCAATTTGAATTGAATCTCTAAACAGGTTTATCTGGGATTCATAATCTAATCCCCTCCAGTTCAGGACAAATATGTTAGATTACACATTTTGTCAGAGTGATAATTTGATGTTAGTACTACAGTCAAGCCAGTGTGACTATCTCAATACAAAGATCTGGTTTCCAAGTAAGTCAAAGTTCTTTAACATGGCATATTATACCCTTCAAAATTTGCCTCCATTCCACCTCTCCTATCTTATCTTTATCTCAGCTTCCGGCACTTCCCCCACAAACATCCTAGGCTTCAGTCACATGAATTTCTCTTCCCCAAACATACTGCATTTTTAACTTTTTTGCCACTTCCCATGCTATTCCCTTTGTAAAAGTGATTTTTTCCCCTCCTTCCCACCTCTCTTAATAACCCATTCATTATACCAAATTGTTGGGAAAATTTCTGAACTCTGGCAGTTTTTTGTCAAGTATAGACTAACACAAATACCTTTAAGAAATGCCCATGGTATGTAATTGTATATTCATATTATTATTGTACTGAAGGAATAAAGTATCAAAGTAACTGGTTAAGTCTATCTCCGTATTTAGGAGTTGAAAATAACCCAAACCAGTAAACAAAGGAAAATTAATCCTCTTCATTTTATCCTTGCAGGGTTTTGGTTAGCTGTTTTATTGCCTAAAATATATAAGAAATTTAGGCTGAACTTTGATTTGAATGCTAAATAAACTGTGATGAAGAATAAAAGAAATTCATTGTCATATTTTCCTACTCATATTATAAACAGATGTCTCTCTTTCCCATACTGTGTAAAAGGGGGAAAAAATACCACCAAGCAAAGATGCCTGCCTCCAAGTTAAATTGCAGAGCAAACATTTATAGCTAACTTATAAATCCTTGAAAATAGGGTTTTATAATGGAAATACTGACACCATTTTAACTATAACCATTCAAATAATATCACTATAGCAGAACTTATCATCTAATATACGTGTTCCGGGATGCATGAGAGACCTAGCTATAGGTGTCAGAAAAATTTCCAGTGGCTCAATTCAAATTGAGTGATCATTCTATATAGTTCAAATCTCATAGAATATTTACTTCAAAATGAGTAGCATACACTCCAAAAAAGTTTTCCTTAAAAGACAGAATATATTTTTTGATTCTTGTAAAAAATTATATGACCTCTGAGAGGCATTTCCAAAAGACATTAATCATTTTAAAAAAATAGCTGCCTTCTTTTTCTCTCATGAAAGAATTACTTTCCTCGGGTTTTCTCTGTTATATTGCAGAGATGATTCCCCCAGAGACCTGTGTGTTTATCTTGACAGGTGTTAGTAGATCCGTAGACCTCTGTGGAATTGTTCCTAGTTGCAGTGAGGTACAGTAGAAAACATTACGTCTGCAAACTAATGAACTTACCTTATCGCCTTCTAAATAATATAAACCACCAAGTGAGTGGAATTAATCTACTAATGTCTTCCTAATGAAGCTTTCATTAGGCATATGGTGTGGTCTTCAATATTTAACACATGATAGGTATTAAAACAAAGCATATCTGATGATTTTTTAAATGCATACCTGATGATTGCCTTGTATATTATTTTCAAATGAACCAGTTAACCCTCAGATTGCTTTAGGCACCTAATCAGAGACACAAGAATCATTTCTAGATTCAAGGGCATGTTTTATACCCAAAAAGAGAGAAGAAATAAATGTCTCATCTACTATTACCCTTAAATAATTAATACTGGATTTGCTGTTCTAATTTTTAAGAATGAGATATATCATAATGTGCAATTTTCTGTGCAATGTAAAATGTCACTCATTAATGAAATTTAGGAGGCAAACATTGAGAATGGAACTGTATTAGTCCAATTCACAGCGGTTTGTTTAAAATAATGCTACTTCCCAGAATAGCAAACAGCAGCTTAAATTGTGATGAGAACTGGGTATGTTAATGGTCAATGGAAGATCAACTATAAACACAATCAGTATCCTTTCATATTGGCAACGTTTTTTGATTTGTCACTTATCAAAGAAAAAATTCAAAGCATCAATGCAGAAAAATCTTCCTACTTCAGAAAATCATTAGTTCGGGATCATGTGCTATTTCATTCAATCTAACATTTACAGTACATGTAGACAAACCCCAAATAAGTCACATCCTCATTGCTACACTAGGCCACATTCTTAATTTCTCATTTCAGGTTCCCATGTAAATTATCTCCTGCTTTGGTATAACCACAATCGTCCAAATGAGACTTGAAGATCTTGTCAGTCATGCCTTTTACTAAATGTACTCGTTTTGATCATTATTTTAGAGGCAAGAAAACAAGACATGGTAAAAGGAGAAAAAAGGTGGTCTTTCTTCCTTCAGCAGTAGGAGCCAGAAACAGTATGAAAGCACCGGATCATGAAGAAAAGCAATTTCCTAGTTGAGGGATTAGACAGTACCCTCTTTTGTACTGCTAAGTCACAGTTTTAGTTATTTTTTCAAGTAATACTGATTTTTTGCAATTTACATAATAGTCTCTAGAGAAACTGCAAGAGATCCCCAAACATAAACCTTCTTAATCAATCAATAGAAGAGATATTAAAAAGCCCTCCTTTATAAGTTTACAGCTTTGAGCGAGACTTTACACAGCATTAACAATTTAAATAAAAATTAAAAAAAAAACTACACCATTACACAAGGTAAAGATAATTAGCTTAACAAGGAATACTCCAAAATGATATGTGAAACTTTTTTTTTCTTTCTTTAGGAAAAATATTTTGAAGCAGCTCACATTTGCCAGCATTAGGAAATTGAAAACTATGTAAATTCCAGCAAACGTTTGCTTTCCTTTTTAGGTTCACAACAATATTAACCACTGCCATTAGTCAGCATTACATTCCGATCTGAGAAAATTTGTAGCATAAAACTGTGCTCTGTAATATCACATGAAAGTCTTATCAATTTAAAATGCATTTACATTCAGGGAAGAGCATAATATACTCAAATAATAAAATAATAGTTACATGTATAAAATGTGGAGAAGGGGAATCATAAGCCTGTTTTCACAGCCCATTTTTTAAAAGGTTTACTGCTTATATGAGTCATGTTTAGGGAAGCTGCACATTTTCTATGCTGAAGACCGTTATGTCAGATAATTAAGAAAAAGACTCATACCTAAATATTAGGGCTGGGATAAAACCTTATAATTTATTTCAACTTATTCTTCAGTTATCCAGCTTGCCTAAAATCCTATAGTTCATATTCTTAACCAACACCTGAGGTGTGGTGGTTGATTAGTGGATGGAGCTATTGTTTTTATTTTAATTGCCCTTTTTTTCCAGTTTGTCAAAATAGTGATGCTGAGGCATTTTTTAACTCAATAGCCTAAAGCAACATTAAAGAGCAAGAAAACAAATAGATTAACATAGATATTTCTTGTTTTATATATAACTGAGGTAATATTTTCTAATTTTGGTGGAATAATTTATTGTATGAACATGGGAGTTATTTGTGAAAATTAAAGGGACTAAGAGACTATACACAGAAATCAAATTATTAGAGTACAGATCTATAACCCAAAAGAATAAAACTGGACTATTTCAATCAAATAATCTTAGAAGAAGTTTGAAGTTGTTCAGCATGGCTGAGGTAAGTAAAATTTGGAGCAAGGAATGATATTATTTTTACCCAGTATAAACTGTTCAATCCAATAATAGAACGATTAAAAACAGGTTAGTTAAGCAAACAAAGTCTGAATACACTGGGTTTCTAGGACTGGGAATTAAAGAAAAAAATCAGAATTGGATTGCTAACAGGTCAAGGAATGAAAATATATTACAATTTCCCAGATTAAAAAGTAGTATAAAAATTATATGATTTGTAATAAGACTTAGATCCGGTTCTAAATAGTTATAGAATCCAACAGATTCCCATGACTTACTAGGTAGTGTCCACAGAGGAATACTGAGATTCATTTTAAAAATCAGTGACTTTAGTCACTGGTTTTTAAGGGGCAGCCCAGTCCTGAGGATCATAGATCAAGTTATCAGTCTAGAAAGCAACTGAAGCAGCTACTTCTAATTTGTACTAAGTATCTACCCTGCTTTCTTCCTGGCAAACTGAACAAATTGTTTTTTGGAGGGAAGAATAAAGTACACAGAATGGCAATATGCTCCCACTAAAAACTCTTGCTTTCCCCAAATTCCCCATAGTCAGAGGGCTCTTGTGACCCAGTTAATCCTGAGAAAATGTAAATGCAAGTCCTTGGGAAGTTTTTTTTTTTTTTAAAGACATACTTGGATACCATGTCCCTTCAGCCTGTCTGCCACAAAACCTAATTCTTCTTGTCCAGAATGCAGAATCACTGTCCATGGAAGATACCTATTCTGAGACCGTGAAGTTAAAATCATACTCCAAAGATCGAGAAGCAAGAAGATGGAAGGAGCCTAAATATGTGAAATTTTCCTACTTGAGTTATACTGGTCCTAAATCGCCTACCTCTGAGCTTCTTATTGAATTTGAAAAATAAATAATCCTCTATTTAATCCAATGTAAATCAGATTATCAGGTTTTGGAAGCTAAATACATATCTAATATGTAGCTAATTTCTAGGAAAGATGATTACTTAGGTGAGTGAGTTAGCCATCCTGAACTCTGGGGGAGATATTTATTCTTAAGGAAAGTTAGTAATACATTGTCCAGAACTGTGATTTTTAATGTCAGAATATGCTTTGAATTCCTCCAAATCACATGATGCATTCTATTCTATTCTGTTCTATTCTATTCTATTCCATTCCATTCCATTCCATTCCATTCCATTCCATTCTTTTATGGCCGCAACCATGGTACATGGAAGTTCCTGGGGCCAGGGATTGAATATGAGCCACAGCTGTGGTAATGCCAGATCCTTCAACCCACTGGGCTGGGCCAAAGATTTAACCTGCACCTCCACAGCAACCCAAGTCACCCCAGTTGAATTTTCAACCCACTGTGCCACAGTGGGAACTCTACAACCACATGCATTTTAGAAAGTTAAGGTGACCGCTTTAATACAGGGGGCTCATTAAAGATAATAATTGAGGAGTTCCCATTGTGGCACAGTGGAAATGAATCTGACTTAGGAAACGTGAGGTTGCAGGTTCAATCCCTGGCCTCGCTCAGAGGGTTAAGGATCTGGCATCGCCGTGAGCTATGGGGTAGGTTGCAGACGTGGCTCAGATCCTGCGTTGCTGTGACTGTGGTGTAGGCCAGCAGCTGTAGCTTCAATTTGATACCTAACCTGGGAATCTCCATATGCCATGGGTGTGGCCCTAAAAAGCAAAAAAAAAAAAAAAAAAAAAAAATAGAGAGAGATAATAATTGGGAAACAAGGCTTTGCAAGGCCCCTGAACAGAAACAAAATGCCTTTGAGAAAAGAATGTTATGATTCTGAAGGAAAGTGCTTTTTCTTTGTCTTCCCAGAGCATGCCAGGAAAAATGAAGAGGACATCCCATTTTCTAAAGACAAGGGATTAGAGCCTGACAAAGACACATTCTCAGTCAAGGAGTCCCTGAAGTAGTCTTATTAGTAATAAACTCATCTTCCCAGGAAATACACATAAGTGTGAGTAGGCATAGCTGATATCATTTATGTGTCCATTTATTCATTAAAATATCAATTTATTTATTTATCTAACAAATGTTTACTGCTCTACAGCAGGATCAATGCCGGGCCTTGAGCTCATCTGAAAGAAAGAATTGGGGCCTTGGTTCTAATTGAGGAAATGAGTCTCTGGACTTATTGCCTCCTTATCTTGAACTGGGTTGATTGCAATCCTCTTTTGAAGTCCATGAAAGGATGATATGTACCTTGTGACTTACAGAAATTGCTTAGAGATGATGGAATTGAATTGGAACTGAATGAGTATTCTTACCTCAGCTAATACAATTTCATACTCAAAGTGTTCTGAAGCAGCAGCGTGCACAATTCAGACACACTTATTGACCAGGTACTTACTACGTATTTGGCAAATGACATTTATGAAGTTTTTAAGGAACAAATATTGATCCATACAATTCCCTTGCATTTAATATTCTATCATTTTGGAAGACCACTATTAACTTTGATCTACACATGCAATTACCTGTCTGACTAAAGAATTTCAATTTCCCTAACTCTTGGGCACCACACCATGATTAAATGCATGGAAGCAACAAGTTGTTGACTTGGACAGCCAGAAAACCACTGTGGCATAAGATCGATAGCTATATAACCTACCAAAAATGTCTTTGTTATTGCTTCCTACAGTCTTCAAAGTCCCAGGTAAAAATTTAAAGCTGGATTTCGTTCTTTCCTCTGTGCACATGTTATTCATGCAGATGCAAATACAATTTATCTAGGAAGAATCCAGAAGGTCCACAGAGGAATGTATATTGTTTACGTTATTGTAGAACTCATAAAGCACATTTTCAACTGGCAGGGCATCTTCTTCATTAAACTCCCATATGTTTCAGGGCAAGAAAAATTAACATGCATAAATATAAAATCTTGCATGTAGGTTTGAGAAAATCAATAGCACAGGCCCAGGATGAGCGAAACCTGATTCTGTACTTCTTAGTGTAAAAAAACACCAGGAGTTTTTCACTGAACAAAAACGTAATCACAGACAACAGTTTTATGCAACTATCAGAAAAACTGCATGAACTGAATTCTAGTATGCAGTTCATTTCCCCCCACTTTATATAAGACACATCTGGAGTATGGTTTGACATGCTTGGTTTCCTATTTTGAAAACTACGTTGACAAAGAGGAGAACAGCTAGATGATCCAGAGGTATGCTTTATAGGCTTTGGAGCTAGAGGAAGAGTCAATAGGTGGAAACAGACTAATGAAGAAGCAGATTTTAGCACCAACGTAAATGAAGAGTCCAGAAAGAAGCATCTAGAAAATGAGGATTTGGAACTAATCTGCATTTCCACAAGGTAATTTCCAATTGATTTCCCTGTCCTGGGTCTTGCCTATGGATATTTCCTTAGATAAAGAAGTAATCGAGCTTGTGAGAAATAATAAAGAGAGCTTTAGGTCTAAATATCAGCCAAGGAAACTGGAAGCGGATTCCTATACAGGAGTTGCAGGAAGTATAAAGCCTACCTTCTGATGTATATGGCTGTACCCTGGCTAAGCAAGTAACTCATGCCCAAGTACCTTCATGCGGAGCTGGATAACAATCCACAGGAAAGTAGACATACCTAGTAGCTTATATATTTTCAGTCTTATGTCTGTAGCTCCAGGGAAATATACTCCATGTTCTTTAGGAAGGGATTCAGAAAGGAGGTGCCATAACTCATGTAAAACAAGTAAGATAATTCCAACATTGAGAAAATGAGAATGTATGGCCACCAGTTAGGAAGCCTAAAAATAAACAGTATAAAACAGGGAGAGAGGAGACTTAATTGGGGAATATAGAAGGCCAAGGTCAGAATGTTCTGAGAAAAAGGTGGGTAGTGAAGTAATCAAAGCAATGACAAACAATAGGGTATAAGGGCACATATGAAATAAACTAAACGGCGCATATAGTAACTTACTTTATATTATGTATATTCTATGCATTTTCCATTGGACTTTGCTGTAATTTGTACCACCCAAATTATCAATGTCTAAGTTTATTATAGGCACTCCATTTGATCATAGGCATAAAGAGTTTGTCAGTGCTCAAATCAGACTTGAATTTGTAACTTTTCAAATCACCTGTGTAGATGTCATGGGAGCTAAACAATACTAAGATTCCAAATACATAGACTCAAATCAATTAGACAGCATTATGTTACTTATCTTCTGTATTCTGGTAGAATTGATGCACAGCCTCCTTACGTACTTTTAATCTGAAAAAGTAGCTGGTTTGTGATGTTCATTATGATTTATGACTATGATTCCCCTCCCCTACACTCCTCATGGTCTCAAACACTCCCATACCTGAAGCAAACTGGCATTCCTATAGCAGATAATACTGAAATAACCACTGACCCACAACTCCCACAGGTTGCTACTGGAAGTGGGGACCAATGTTCCCTCCTACCCATTCCTGTGAGCTCTGATGTTTCCTTAGAGTACACAGACCAGTCAAGATCTTAATATCCTACTGTTGGAGTGAAGGGGGTGGGGTCACAAAGTCACAATGAAAAAGAGGCTGTATGAACTGAGCCAATTAGAAAATGCAGATAAAAG
>PVHT021183519.1:8046624-8102126 GCA_004024745.2 Catagonus wagneri
TAGGGGTCTAATCGGAGCTGTGGCCACTGGCCTGCGCCGCAGCCACAGCAACGCAGGATCCGAGCCGCGTCTGCAACCTACACCACAGCTCACGGCAACGCCGGATCGTTAACCCACTGAGCAAGGCCAGGGATCGAACCCGCAACCTCATGGTTTCTAGTCGGATTCGTTAACCACTGCGCCACGACGGGAACTCCCCTACCACATAGTTTTTCATCTCTGTATACACAGACTGTCTCTCCAGCTACATTGCAGCCACGTCAGGGTAGGGCCCAGGTCTCATGTTTCTCTGATTCTCCATTCTATAAGCAGGCATTTCTTTCAAAATGCAATCGGCCAGCGACTTACACACATTCTCATGGAATCATGATTTAAATTTGTACTTTACCTGGGACTTACTTTATATCTGAGAATGTGCTCGGGAATATGCATTATGAACAAGAGACTGGACAACACTAGTGTTAGAAATATTTGCCAGCCTAAAGCCTTGCACAGAGCAGTTGATTGTAAATGTCTGGTACTGCTGTTAAGATAATGCTGCCTGGCATGTCCGTATGTGTTTATGAGAAACAAAGAAATGCTGATTTGCTCAGTGTGTCCTCTGTCAGCCACTAGACGGTAGATGCCTGGAGGGTTGATGTCTTGCCCAGATGGTTCTTTGTAACCTCTTTTAAATTTTTTCTATAGCACTAGGCACTTCCTAGAATGCACCATAAATAATTGTTTACGATAAGAAGGAAAAAGAGAAAGGTGAAGGAGGAGGAAAAGGAAAAATATGAGTTCATCATTGGGAGTGATAGAAGCGGATGTTACTCAAAAATCTCCTTTACTTTGATGGACTGGACTTCAAAGGTGTTAATAAAGTTTCAACTTAATCTTTTCTACTTAATTCCTTTGTTCCTCTTACTAACACTGAGAACTATCCCCTACAATATTTTTGAGATTACTAAAGACAGTCTTGTGTAAACTGAAGATAGACCACATCAAGGAGGGCCAGCACAAAATAAACCTATACTGTAATAGTAAGGAAATGTTGATCTCTATTTCTCCTCCTAAAATTGATTTAAAGGAAATCAATTCCATTTTTATATGCACATATATGTTTGTATATGTATGTATGCATAATTACTTCCTATGGATAAACTCAGCAATGACCTCTGCCAATATTAAGGTCAGTGCTAATGAGCTGTAAAATGGACTCACCCAGTCACCCATGCCTTCCAACTGTCTTTTATTACAAAAGGCATTTCCTCATCTTTCACTCAGGTTTAACTCCCACACAAACCTTCTGCGCTCTTGTTATATTATTACAAAATAGACAAAAGTTAAAATTGGAAATCAAGACTTGAGAACATGTTTATGTCCAAACCAACAGGGAAATGAGGCTTTATTGCTTCTATTCTCTAGGATTCAATTTTTCAAATTGTGAAAAGACCTCTGCTTTCCACTTTCATTTTGTCCTACTGAAGATGGGCCTTATATTCAAGAATTGCTTTCTAACTGAACATCAAATATATCTATATCTGTATCTATGTGAGTGGAAAGATATATCTACATTAAAAATCTGTAATCACTATATCTTAATTATGAGGATTCTATGGCCTAGATGGGAGAAGTGATTTACTCAGAATTGCAAAGTTAATTAAATTACAGATCAGATTCTTTTCCTGTATGAATAAGTTTCAAGGGGACCGAAACTCTTCAAAATTGTATGCAAATTGTTTGTTGTGCATCTGTGCATTTTTATGGAGACAGGATCCATAATTTTATTAGACTCTCAAAATGTTCCTCAATGTAGTTGGGATTGTTACTGCTGGAACTGTTATCTATAAAATAGTAGTAGAACTAAAGACAAACAGAGTGTCAGGTCATGTAATCCAAACTTACAGTCTATAGTATCCTTAGGTAATACTTCTGGCAGATATATCATGAAACCACTATGTGGGATCTTCAGAAAACAACTTACCACTTCTGATGTTAGCATGGTTCAAAGCTCTTATCACTAGAATGGTATGCATATCTCTGTACACTTTTCTTTCTATATTTTCTCACAAAGGTCCAAGTACTACTTTTTGGAGCTGCAAAAAACAAAGCCACTTTTGCTTACTCAAAATGTGTTTCAAATATTTGATTTTGACAGTTATATTCCCTAGAAATTATGCTTCTCTGATCAGGACAGCCTCTAAGTTGCCAGTCCAGATTCATAGACATTTAGAGCTGGAAGGAGCACATTTCAGTTTGTAAATATTCTTTAACAAGCCAAAAACTGAAAACAGTGCCCCACTTGTGACCTGATTAATCTATGACTAGACTATTTTGCCTTTCTTTTCTTTCTTTTTTCTTTTTTCCTTTCTCTCTCTCTCTTTTTTTTTTTCTGGAGGATCATAGCATTTTACTGTCTAACTGGGAAGATCAGGGCTTAATGACTTTTCCAGAAGTTTCCCATCTGAAACACAACAAAACAAGGAGCATGAACTTGGCCATTTACACCCAAATCTATACACAGTTACATTTCCAAATTTAATAGTAATGATGCTCATGTAAATAAAACATTCGATGTTTCCAAAAGAGAAACATTGTCTTATTTTACGTTAAAAAAATCTAGCATTTTACTCCACAAGTTGAGTCAGAAACCTTAGATTTATAAAATGAGTAGAGCAAAACTGACTTAGAATATAAGCTTTTCCATCTCAAGCATCAGAAAAATTATCTTCAAGTTTACTTGATTTAATGTTCCAAAAAATCCCACAGAAAAACAACCCTTTCTTGCAATGTATACTGACAGTCCAAACTCAATTATGCAGTAACGATCATGCAAATAATTTAAATCTACTAAATGGATAAAATGAAAAATTCAGTCTCTTTTTCCATTTTGATTCTGATTTTCTACACCAAAATCCCCCAAAGACTAAGAAGGAACACTAATCCTAACAAATGTTCAGTGAAGATAAAAGACCAACAGCTAAATACATTTCACAAACATCCACTACTATAACTGCTTCTTCATGATGCCCACTGCAGGCTACCTGTTTTGGACTCCAAACCCTCCCTTTTTAAAGACACCTATGAGCGTCCTCCAACACCAACGTTGCCTGAACACAGTTTGGGAACTACTGTACTATACTGGTCCAATTAGCCAAATTTCTAATCATTCCCCACTTTATGTTTTAATACCTTAACAAGTGTGACTATATACTCTCGGGTAGTAAATAAGACCGGGAAAACACATTCTCCTTTATGGTAGATTCTGCAATGCCTGGTTCCTGGAGAGCTACAACATACCCTAAGGAAGACTTAGGTCAAAGGGCTTTGGGTTTTTTGCTGTTGTTATTGCTGTCACTGTTGTTTTAACTTCAGATCTAGGTAGATGAAGGCTTTGAGGTCAGGCTGGAAATTGATATTCCTCTTCTACCTGTGGAAGGCAATGGCTAAGTGAACTCATTCCTTCCCCAGCCCCCATACTCTCACTTGCAGAAAGATCTAAGAATGACAGTAATAAAGATTCAGATTTGTGAGAGAGATTTCACTTAGGCCTCAAGTCCATGCTTGGTGCTTTAATTGCATTTTCCAGAGAGTTCTGCATTGAAATAATTCAGGCACACATTTTTTTGTGTGTGTTGTTCTCTGAGAATCCTGGGGGAGTAGACAGTCCTTGAAAAGTGGTATTCAAGATGTGGCTAGGTAATGTCTATAACATCATAATCAAAATTGCACCTGCGTTGCTTGTGGTCATAGCTTTTCTCTTTGTTTTTGTCCATATGTTTTAAAAATTCATATTGAAGTATTTGCTGGTGAATAAGGCAATGTCCTGGGGTTGCTTCAAAACAGTCCGGTCATAGGGTGAAAATGGAAGAAGATGAAGTTACAGATAAAACAGTTATTAGTCTATTAGGTATTGTTAGAACTAGGTAAAAGATACATTTGCATTCTATTTACCTACCTCTTTATTTGTGATTGATACATTCTCCGATGAAAGTTAAATTGTAATAATAAAGCACCAAAATCTCACACAGAACTTCCAACCTCCATAAATTAATGCACAGACATGAGTATAAGAATTGGAGAGATTTTGCCAAGTGGTCAAAGCCTTCACTATTGTAAATAATAATTTTTGCTGAGGCTACTATTATCAACTGCAACAGTCATATACACATGGTTCTCCCAGGCGTATTCTCTTTATTTGAGTGATTGAACCCATATGACCAAAGAGAAAATATAAAAATTATCACAAAACTATGTAATTACTGATTACATAATAACCTTTGTGTTAGGAAAACTGGAACTGTCAATATCTAATGTAGTGTCAAGAATTGTATTCAATAGTTTGAGGCAATGTTTTTAAAATCCTTTTTTTGTGAATTGGAAATAATTCCAGCTTGAATCCTAGCGAATGCAACAAGTTTTTGTAAAAAGCTTTTGAGTTTCAGAGGCTTCCTTTTGACAGATTTCGTAAGTTACAGAATGCAGCCATCAGCAGTCTGTAGAAAAATGAAATACTGCAAGTCTATTTTTATGCAGCTGGGATCAAGTTACTAAATGGATCAAAAGAAATAATTTCTTTGAAGAGGTGGCTGTTGACACCAGTGCCCTAAAAATAAGTGCAATTTTGTGAGTACAAAAACTTGTGCATATTTCAATGGAAGCAACTATAGATATAGTTTCCATATATATGTTTGCACTCAAGATATATTTGATGCCACTCTGAACGTATTTTAATATACAACAGTTTAACATCACTGCTATTAAGGGGAAATCACATGCTAGTTCCTGAATAATTGATCAAACTAATGACAACTTCTTACTGGGATTAGGTTATTGGTTAATAATAAAAACAACCAAAATTATTCCCCAGCTCTTACTCTGTGCCAAATACCAGCCAAATACTTTTCAACATTATTTTACTTAATATTTGATTTTGATTTTAATAACTAGCTATTTTTACCACCATTTTACAGATGAATAAGCTGACTCATTGAGAAAATTTAAAATGTAACTTACCAAAGCTTACCCAGCTAGTAAATCTCTGAACTGAAATCTGGTTGCTAGTCTAATTCCAAAGTTCTTAATCACTAAATTATATGCTACCCTTTTAGGTTAGATAACATATCAACTGTTTTTAAAGTATAGAAAAAAAATGTTAAGAAACAGCATCATCTTTTTAAATCTCACTGCATGTGAAAGTAAGCTTGTTTACTGAGTATTTGGTAAATTGAACAACTATAGCAATAAATGAGGGGTGCTGAAAACTACAGAGTTCAAGTATAAGAAAGTGCCAAGATAGATAAATAATAATATGACATAGTAAAATTTTTATCAACAATAAAAAGTCAGAAAAAAAAAAACAAAAACTCTACTATAGGATATAAGAAAAATGGTTGATCCAGGAGTACAAATGAAAAAAACTTCATATATTTTAAAAAGGAAACCATTTCAGGGCATAAAGTAAAAAATAAATACAACCCCTTTATGGATAATAATAAACTAACCATGGAGCTCTTAAAGTAGAATTACAGTGTCTTGAAGTAGAATTATATAGTTCTAGAGGAAAAAAAATTCCTCAGTTAGACCCTGACTCATTCAGAACTACTTCTGTTACATACAAACCAGAGGATATTGACGGTAGCAAGGCTTTCCCTTAAAAGTCCTGTGGGAAAACCAAATGACTATAGAAGAATTTAGTTTAAAAGATAATCTAAGTAAATAACCCTAGACATTATATAATAAGATTAATGAAATAAGATGCAAAAAGCAAAAAAGATAAATTTTTGGAGATGGTGATTAGGAGAACTCTACACTCAATAATTCAATATTAATTAAATATTTGGATATACATACACAAATTCTCTATATTGCTGAGGGGGAAAATGTAAAGTAAATGGTGAAAAAGTTCATTTTTATTATTTCATTAGTAGTTGAAGAAAATAAATTTATCCATTCCATTTGAAGCGTCTAAAAGACATATAAAAAGTATAAGAATATATCCAACTATATAAATCTGAAAGAGAGAGAATCGGTTTTGATGAAAACTTGAGACATTAATGGTTTAGACTGTGGGCAAAAGTATCTGTCTCCTTTGTGTTCTATTGGCAGCAGTTCGAAGACTTGCTGCTCCACCAAAATCTGAAGCAGGGAAAAAATGGAGGGAAATTAAGCAAATCTTCCAACAAAGATTCCTTCAACTTTACAACATACGTAAACTACCTGGGTTTTATTAGTGAATTGATACAAACATTGGTGAAGTGTGGGTTGATTGGGTTTTGATACTGTGGTTTCCAGAACAACTTGATTTTGGAAACAAGGACATTTTTCTCTTCTTTGTTGTTCAGGGAAGGATGAGCTAAGAGATTTAGCTCAGAAAAATCCAATTAATTAAAAAAAAATCCAGTCCTTTGCAAGGGACATATTCATAAAAAGATGAACAACAGACAGAAATAATTCTACGTGCTGATGACTGTGTGTGCCATTTGGCAGTGTTTTGTTCCCATGGGATCTGGACAGTTGGCTGTAGAGTTCAGAATCATAGATTTTCAGAGCTAAAAGATGACACAATAATGATTTCAATCTTATCAACTTATAGATAAGACGAATAAGCCTGAGAAGGATAAACTGATTCTCTGTGTGATTCTCAACAATTCCTACAACCTCTCTGGACTTCAGTTTTCACATCCTTAAACTGAAAAGTTGGGACTAATTGATCTCCAAAGAACCATCCTGTGAAACACAAGACAGATTCATAACCTATGAAAAAGTGGAATGCGATAATGGAAAACATTAATTTGAGATCTCAATCCCCACCCCTAACCCCCTGCTCTCACTAGTCCACTTGGTGTTCTGCCACTTGTTCACATATTTGACCATCATGACATCCTTATGAGATGTGTAAATGAAGAAATGATCAAAAAAATATCCCCAGGAAGTCAAAAGGCCAATTTATGAGCAACAAGTAAGGGGTTGCATCTGAACATTTGTGTTAATTCCAAACAAAGGTGAAGGGAAATGGGAAAGAAGAAGATTGCAGTTCCGTGAGGAAGAGCCAGCAGTAATCTGTATTTTTTGTTTTATTGTTCAAGTTCAATGACACTATCATTTAGCTCTATGACCCTAGGTTGCTGCCAAGAGTGGTGGAATCTTGGTCTCAAGATTCAATTAAAACAGGCTAGACCACGTAGGCACAAGAGAGAAGAGAAGAATGCATATAGGTATTCATCACTGTGCAGTAAGTTAGACTGGCCATGTAAATATTCACTTGTCAATGAGGCTGCTACCTAAAGAATAGAGGCCTGGCCTAATAACTGGCTTTTCTTCTTAAGGGGTAATGTTCACATATAGTTACATAGTAATTCCAAGAGAATTTCCTATAGGTAGATGCTGGAAATCACTGAATATAATAATGTAGGGCTACTAGTAATATATGGACAGAAAGAGGAAGAAAGATATAGCAATAAAAGTGGATGGCTGATTCCTAATTTTATGAACAAAATACAGCTGTTTATTCTGAAAAGTGATTGTGAACTTGAAATCTGTGAAAGGAATTCAAGATCAGATCAGGTAACTTTAGACCAGTTAGACTATTATGTTCTGATAAGGCTCCCTTACTTCACACACTTATTGCTTCCAGGACTTTTCTTTCATGTAATTTTACAAAAATTTGTGGGATCATTTGCTTAATATATGTTTTCCCATATTTTCCAAAGAGACTTCTCTGCCTTACTCACTGGTGTAGTTCTAGCAGAGTATCTGTCACATAGCTGTCTGTCACATAGCAGACATTCATTAAATGTTTTTTAAAAGGAGAAGTGTCCACATCGTTAACGTGTATGAAGAGAGGAGGGAAATGAAAATAAGAAAAAAGACTATGGAGAAGAGGGAGAAAGGCATAGTTTAGAGAAAGGCGAGAAGAGACACAACAGATACCATATTGTCAGGATGATTTTTAAAAACTGACCCTTTGCTGCTCACGCTGGAGGACCCAAACCCCAGAGGAGTCAATGGACTTTCTGTGACACACATCTATTTTTCTATCCCTGACAAATATATACTTCCTTAGGAATATTTGCAGAGAAGGGCTAGACAAAAGGGGAAAGAAAAATGAATATTAGATAGACTGATAAGGGAAAGTAACAAAGAAACTCTACTGTGTACAACTTCATGGTCAAAGATTTTTACCTCCCTGAGAATCAGTCTAGCTTGCAGGTAGACTATTGACTGCTAGGCAGAGCATCATGGCTATAAAACAGACCACTGAGCTAGGCAATAAAAAAGAGAGAGAAAGAGAGAGAGAATGAGAGGTCTAATGTCTTGTTTATGTCCCTTTTATAGCATCTTTGAGATGCTCTGTAGTCCCACAGCTGGCTTTAGCTCATATGCTTTTCTGATTAAGGCAATACATACCAAAGCAATCTAATATTAATGTGCAATTTGGAAAAAAACTTAGGGGTGTAGAAAATGAAGAAATCTTCACAAGCGGTGTAACTAAACAATAACAGGATACAAGACTCGCTTAATTCTTTATTAAATACATGCTTTATTGTAATTCCCTAAAACATCTGTAACTCATTTTAAACGCTCGATTCTACCATATTGCGTTTAGTGACACTAATCCTTGTTTATAGCTTAATCCTTTGAGAATAAGATTATGTTCCCAGTGAACAGTTAAAAGTAGTTACAGGTTTTATTATAACATCCTGATCACAGATTTACGAAAACAATACATGAAAAAAAAATGGAAATGGAAATGACTAGGACAATATTCAATAGGAAGAAGATCTTTATTGAAAATGAAGTGTGAAACCTGATAAAAAAGTTTTTTAAACTTTTCATGAAAAATGTTTGTGTTTTTAGGGCCACACCACAGCATATGGAGGTTCCCAGGCTAGGGGTCGAATTAGAGTTGTAGCCACCAGCCTATGCCACAGCCACAGCAATGCCAGATCTGAGCCAAGTCTGCAACGTACACCACAGCTCATGCCAATGCCGGATCCTTAACCCACTGAGCAAGGTCAGGGATCAAACCCATGTCCTTATGAATACTAGTTGGGTTCATTAACCATTGAGCCGCAATGGGAACTCCTTCATGAAGAATTTAAGTCCTGTTTTTAATTTAAACATTAGTTTTATACTTTGTTACTTTGCCATTACAACATTTGTAAGGCTTGAATTGAGTTCCTGCTGTGGTATAGTGGGTTAAGAATCCATCAGCTGTGGCTCAGATCACTGTGGAGGCGGGTTTGATCCTCCACCCAGCACAGTGGGTTCTGGCTTGGGAACTTCCATGTGCCATGGGTGTGGCCATTAAAAAAACAAACAAACAAAATTTGTAAGGCCTGGAAAAGTTTAGATATTGGATACAAATTTACTGAAGTGTTTAGTTACTGGGAAATGATTCTAAATATTTTATACATATATATACATGGTTTTCCCCCTCTAACAGATTCTATTTTAATTTTTCAGATAATACTGAACAACAAATAGTGACTATCCCAAATGTGAAAATAGTCTTAAGGCATTGGTACAACTATTTCAAATAAGTAGTAGTTTTGGAAACATTTTGACATATCTGGCTCCAATCCTCAGATTGATAATAATATAGAGTGGTTAAGTGGAGAAATTTGGAAGACAAAGAGGGTTATAATTCCGGCTCAGCCACTTACTGTCTTAGACTCTGTTTTCTTATCCACAAAGTGAGGAAAATATCCAACCACTAGGGACTGTGTGAGGATTGAATAATGTGCCATGAGCAAAATACATAGCATGATGCCCAATACACAAACTGAACTCAATAAATGGCAGC
The DNA here is from genome assembly GCA_004024745.2 of Catagonus wagneri. Taxonomy (NCBI): domain Eukaryota; kingdom Metazoa; phylum Chordata; class Mammalia; order Artiodactyla; family Tayassuidae; genus Catagonus; species Catagonus wagneri. The sequence goes on from PVHT021183519.1 coordinate 8,056,415, forward strand.
AATTTATAAAACATGATTTCTAGTGTTAATAATAAGAGCCATGCATTATCAAACAGCATTCTTATCATCACAAAGCTTGAAGTTTATCTCAGTTCTAAGAAAGATTATTTTCTACCTCCTCTCTTCTCTGAATTTCTACTTATGCCGCATTATCTTTACCAGTAACTATTTCTTGTAATCCTAATAAGCATAAGGTATTAAATTTAGACCCTATGAAGAAAAAAACCAGAATCAATCATTCTCTCATGTGGCACATGGCTGAATCTTGTGCTTCCTTTACCATGAAAGTAATACTGTTTTATTTATTTGTATCTTATTTACACCACTGGATAGAGAGCTCTTCATGGACAGGTTTTCCTCTGTATTATCAGCACCTAGTATAATATCTGGAACATAACAGATGCCCGTCTAAATTGGAAAGAATTAATGGAATATTTCTAACCTCAAAAAGTTCATGTTGAAGAGAGCTAATATAAATATTAAAAAAAAAAAACTCTACAGAACAAGATTTTACTTTATTTGTTTGTTTTGTCTTTTTAGGGCTGCACCCGAGGCATATGCAAGTTCCCAGGCTAGGAGTCAAATCAGAGCTACCACTGCCAGCCTGCATCACAGCCACAACTCAGGATCTGAGCCGTATCAGCAACCTGCATCACAGTTCACAGCAACACCGGATCCTCAACCCACTGAGAGAGGCCAGGGATTGAACCCGAGTCCTCACGGATACTAGGTAGGTTCATTACCCCTGATCCACAATAGGACCTCCCAGGTTTTACATATTTACAAGAAAAAAAAATGTGTCCTCTTTGCACTGGTGGACTGCTATTGTTAATTTATAAGCACAGTAATTTTCTACCATCGTGCCAGTATTCTGGGTGGTTATTTTCTATGCTATGTATGAAGAAGTGGATTGCAACTCTTAAGACTAATTACCAAAGAGTATCTGGGGGAAGAATGGGAACTCTTAAAGACTAACAAAGAGTATCTGGGGGGAAGGAGGGGATCATTCAGTGGGCTGAGGGCACGCTAGTATTGTTAGTGTTGCAAGGAAACTGACAAGTAGAAACTGGAATTTAGTGAGAGGTTTAAAAGGGACTCAAGCTTTTAAACAGGAGGAAACTCTGCTTTGGGCTATGGAAAGGAACTAGAATAATATAGAATGGCATCCAAGAGAGTAATGCCCATCAAGAGAAACTAGCCCCAGATATTAATTTTAAATGCAAGCTAAAGGAGCCAAGCTTAACCTGATGGTAGAACCAGCCTCCTTGGCCTTGCCAACCAATGAACAGATATATTCCAGGTAGGCCAACTGATCACTGGGACCTTTGCCAGGAGGTGGTTCAGAGATTCCAAGGCCTGGGGCCATAGATGTGTTCTGTAGGAATGACTTTAGATGGGCTTTTAGACTAGTGCAGGGTGCTATGTATCACAGAGAGGCAAAGCAGAAAAGTTAGTCTTCTGACCAACCATAACTGCATCTGAGGTAGATTCTGAATAGCAGATTCTTCAGGACCCAGAATAGCCATATATTTCTACATGATAAAGCTTAGAGTCTGGGAAGGCAACATAGGGAGCTGACTCCAACACCTACAAAAGAGGACAATTGGGATTTATTTGAGGCTAATGCCGGGGAAGATTGGCTTGGCTCTCAATATAGACAGAGTAAAGAGTGGTTCAAGCTCTGACCAGAACTATGAGAATTAGCTAAGAAGAAGATAATAAAACCGTCCTATAACACATTTCAGTGATGACTAGGGTCCCTTATAAGTAGTACACAAAGCCTGGCACATAGTAGGTACTCAAAATCTTCTCGTCAAATTAATTTCTCATTACTCTATTACTTCTTCATTGTATTGATTTATCTTTAAAAACGTATCATGACTTTAATTTTGAAAGGAGATTCATTTTCTTATGATATTGGGTTACCCAGTAAAAAATAGCAAGGGCAGTTAAGAATTAACAGCCTTTGATTATCTATCAAGAATTTTAAAGATTCGATTTAGTTGTGAATTATCCTGGGACATGACAGGGAACATGTACACACTTAGATACTGGAAAAACAATAAGACAAAAGGACAGGGAAACAAGAAGGAAACTTTTCTCCTAGACTTCATCATTTATTTTTCTTTGATGTTTATTAAGTGCACTCAGCATGCCAGATCTGAAATAGCCTATGGCCAGGAAGCTTTTCCTACTGGACGGGCATCATTTCTCCCAAGGTAGCAATTTATCATCAAAGTCTAACACAGAAGGAAAAGATCAGCTACATAGGCATCCATCTGCAACTCCCCAGGGGCAGACATCCTGATGCAACTCTGGATAGGAGGGGACTGGGCAGTGGGAGGGCAGAGTTACAGTGGAAGTATTCTGACGTAAAGGATTGGCTTTCTCTGGTAATGCCCGCCAGGCTAACCTGGAGTTAACCTTTCCTTAGGAAGACTTCTGGAGTTGATATAGGCTCACTAAACTTTGTCTCTTAGGATTTCTCCAGATTTAACCCCATACTATTTACCTTACTCATTTGCATTTACTTGCCTTTTCTTAGAATTATTCCCATTGTCATGTATGTTTTTGGTCATAAACAACCTAAGGGCAGTTACTATTCATTTTCCTTTTTATGTGATTCTTTCAGGGTCAATCAGGTTATGGAATGAATGGGTACTGTTAAAATAATTTTAAGGAGGTAATTACTCTGAGGTGGCTCCAATGCTATAGCAGCCTACTAATGCAAATCCAATCCTACATCTATAAATGGCTGGTTATTAAGAACTTGAAAACTAAGGACAACTAATCACAGTCAACTAGGCTTTAAGCCATAGCCAACCAAATTATTTATTTTTTTGTTTTGTTCGGTTTTTCTCCTGCACCTTCTATAGATAATCCTTTCCCTGGCTCCTAATCACTTCTGGTGTGGTACTGCTAAAATTCAAATATATTTTGCTCAAAGGAACTCTTGAAATTTTTAATATTCCTCAGTTAATCATTTAACAGTACTAAGTTGGATTTATTTACAACTTTGAAGCTCAAGTTTAGTCTTCTTAGTGCAATATTGCAACAGATTCAGTAGGGAAGAAATAACCAGGATAGAATGTGGTCTGGTCTGATCATCCAGTGTTGAACTATACTAGGAAATACTCAGGAAGGTCCTTGGAGCCCAGGTACCATCTGGCTGTTTCTCACTCAGATTCATTACCACCATCTACCACAAGGTGAGTAATAATAATAACAGCAGCAGAAGAGACAAATAAGAGAATAGCTGCTAACACTGAAAAAAGATAGTGATATCAATCAAATGGTCTGAGGTTTCCTCGACCCAAAACAAATGTGATTTTAAGCATCACTTCTGATTGCACAGTGGCCACACCTTCCACAATTATGTTATTTTCCTCTCTCAGAGGGAATAATCCTGACAAAAGAAAACTAGGTTAAGAAAGGGAAGAAAATGGGTTCTGGTACACCTTGAAAATAATCTATTTTATACATTAGACAAATCTCTTGCAGTGCTTCTTTCCTTAACTGTAAAATTAAATACCTTGGACAGAAAGATCTCTTATGGATTCTTTCAGCTCTAGTAGTTCATGTTGCTACTATTCTAGCTGATCAAATCTTCTGACCCAGTTTCTACCACTGAGATAGTACAAATAGACTGATTGAGAAGCAGCAGGTAGTTCACCATTGAGAGTTTTGTTGTAAAAGCTGATTCAACTTGAGCCCACTTCTGCGTGTTGTACTGGCTTCGACAACTGACCTTTGTCAGATTTTGAAGGCAAGAAACAAAGGGAGAAGGAAGAAACCTCTGCATGTCCAAATTTTTACTACCCCTAAAGTGATCGGTCAGCACGAAGTGACCTCTTGGATAGTCCTGCTTGTTGCCTCAGAATATGGATTTCCTTTAAGTGAGATAAAGCTTAAAAAAAATAGCTAGTTGATGTTTTTCTTCCTATTGGCATAATCTTCCTATTGACATAAAGTAAAATTACTGTGGCTTAAAAAAAAAAATCACATCCTCTCCAAACTGCATTGTTCAGAGCCCCATTTAAGTTTACGGCTATCTCAGGATTACTGAATTCTTCTGGTCTTTAGACCACTTACCTTTCACATACACACACACACACACACACACACCCAACTCCATTTCAAACCAGGAAGCTCCATTTTTGGTTGCTTTTCAGATAACATTTTATTTAATTTTATAACTTTCACACTAACTTCCTTTTGTGTCCCATAGCTCTCAAAAACTATTATTACTTTTAGAGCCACACACAACCCTATCCTGTGTCTGCTTTCTTTTCCACCTATATACATGCGCCTGTTTCCTTTGTTGCCCCCGGGTCTGTTCTGGTTGCTCCTTAGAATTGCTAATCCAGGAGTTCCCATTGTGGCTCAGTGGTTAACCAATCTGACTAGTAACCACGAGGTGTGGGTTCAATCCCTGGCCTCGCTCAGTGAGTTAAGGATCTGGCGTTGCAGTGAGCTGTGGTGTAGGCTGCAGACGCGGCTCGGATCCCCCATTGTTGTGGCTGTGGCACAGACCAGCAGCTATAGCTCCTATTAGACTCCTAGCCTGGGAACCTCCATGTGCCGTGGCTGTGGCCGTAAAATGACAAAAAGACAAAAAAAAAAAAGAATCACTCATCCACTCAGCTTTTGGCAACTTCTACATAGCTGTCCCTTGATCCCATAACAGCATTCCAGTCAATGTGTTTTGAATCACTTCCTTTACTTCAAAAGGAAATAATATTCCTCAAACTCCATCTGTTTAGAGAAACCATCTAGTTTCAATGATCAGTCTTTCTATCACTTTGAGAACTCTCCCAACTTTTGAAAATGTAAATACTGCTTTTTGTTTGTTTTACACATACATTAGCAAATACTTCACAGTTTATTCCAAACACCCCCAAGCAACACTGAGGATAAAAATCTTCACATCTTCCCCAACTTCCCCATTTAATTTTTTTTTTTTTTTTTTTATGTTGAACCTCAAGCACTGACTCTCCTTTGCTGTCAGTGATTCACAACATGCACAGCTAGAGCAATATTTGCATTGCTTTGGGCAGGTTATAACCTGCACACCATTCTTGCACACACAGTTAGCAATTTACTTCCTTTCTACAGTATTAAATCTTCTCGTGTCAGAGTCTAATAAATTTAATATTCTGTAGACTGCAGCATAGTTAACTTACTCAAATAGCTTCCTTAATTCAGCACTGCCAGAAAGCATTTGAAAGCAGCAGACTTCAGAAGTCTTAGTGATTTCTATATTAAGCTAATGAAACTCAGGCATTCATGCTACCTGGGAATGTTGGTGGCATGTGGCTTACACCTCAAACTAGCATTATCAATGGGTAAACCAGCAGGACAAGATGCCATTTTTGTATCTGTTTTTCTGAGCTGCACATTACCACCGCTTTGATTTCTACCACAGTTTATCCTCTTTCCAGGAAAATTTCCAAGCTCTTTCTCATACGGAATGAGGATTGTTGATTTTTTTTTCCCTTGCTTTACTCAGAACACCAATAACCAGCATTATCATATATCTCCCATACTATTCAACAGCTTTGAGAAAAATAACAGAAGTACACCTCATAAATTTACAAAATGATCACCAAATTGAAAAGAAATCTTAAGAATTAAATTTCAGAGAGTTCCCAAGAAAAAAGTGAAATTATTTATTATTAAAATTATGTAAAACAAAACTTTCTCAAAATATGCATTAAGAAAATGTAGCGTAAAATATATCAAAACAAACAGTAGTTGCATTTCATCATTAAAATGTATATCTAAATGTACACACGTATCTTTACAGATTTATAAATGCATATATGTATAAATTATACAAATGTCTACAGATAGATAAATCTCTACCTAAAATCTTTCAGCACTTCCCAATTTCTATTTAATCATACTCCTTTAATGAAAATATTATTATAACAAAATCCTTCATAATCAAATTCACTTAAAAACAAAGATACTGACCAAACATGGAGAACAGATCATTGTAAGCAAAATATCTATCGTTTGAAAGAGATAAATTTAGAAATTTCTGCATTTAAGACTTAAAACATAAAATATCTAAATGTAAAATATTGGAGATTCGGCTTAATGGTAATACAGTTGAAAAAGACCTTAGAAATATTAATTAATGGTGATCTCAAGCAAGTCAGTCATGAAATCTGGCTGCTAAGAAAGCTGATGGACCGTAGTAGGTTAGATATATACTTATTTTTTTCAATTAATGAGTTTTATAGAAGAGAAAGTGAGCTATTCTCTGTCTTTTCAGCAAGCCCAGACAAAAGTCACAGTAAGATTACAAATGAGTAAGATTAGATAGGCAATTATATCAAACAGCTAAAAAGCCCTCAAATTGAGGCATTCAAGCAGAAGGTAGGGACAAATTGCAGGGAGCTTCTCCCACATTGGATGCCTACAAGGAGTAGTTCTTATAACAAATGCCCTTGTAACCTCAAGTATTTACAATTCCAAGACACAATGGAAATGGGATGACAATTACTGTTTCCTGCTGGGTCAGGCACATATCCCCAGCAGGGGCTGGCTGGCTCCTGTGGTGGGAGGAATACTTAGGGGGAGCAGGACCTAGGGGAGGTCTAGGCCTTGAGCACGGTGTTTAGCCTGCTGAACTCTACTTTCTGCATCTGCTTCCACTTATTTTTATGCTTCCCAGGGGCTGGGCACAAACTGAATGCTTGGCGTGCACAAATACAACTATTCCTTGCATGAGAGAGATCGTGATCTTTAATTTATAGTTGACAAAACTGAGCCTCAATGACCTAGTAGAAAACGCCTGAAGTCCTTTCCTAAAGTTAAGATTTCTTGAGTCCTCGTTAAGGGGACAATTAACAGGTGCCTCAAGGAGCCAATCTAATCTGATGGGGTCTTATCCATCCAATGATTCTTCACACTTTCCAAGTAATACTCCCTTTATCTATGAGTAGATGGTTTTCCCAGAATTGTTAATAAAGCCATAGACTTTCCCCAAGAAATGTAAGGAAACAGGGCAGGAATGGGAAGACTCCTTTATTTGGAGCTAAGGTAATCTACTTGATATTCCTCATATATTTTAAAATAAATCCCATTTGTAACAATCATAATGATTTCAGAGGAAAAAAGGGAACTTTATAAGAGATAATAAAATAATTTTACATGAAAAAAAGAAAATTAATTTTTAATTGGTATCAACTGGATTTTTTTCTCTCACAGGGGCAGTATCCCCAGTGTCCTCAAACCGCAGTTGTTTAGAAAGAGGGTAAATAGATCTAATAGCAGCCAGTTCAGCATGTCACCTTAACAACATAGGGGCATGCTGCCCTTTAAAGACATATAATTTTTTTAACCTTTGCATTTTCTATTTACTCATACCTAAATAGAGAACTTCTGCTAGGGTAGGAGAAATGAATGCCAAGTTCAGCTCAATTCAGTTACTTGTGCTAAAGGCTAAAATTACAGGAACAGCATGAAGAAATAATTGACAGCTGAAGTGCATGGTCCTATGAAGCCTCTCTTCAGGGAATCTGTGATTGCTCTTAATGGCATTTTCAAAAAAAACAGGTCCTGTTAATTTTCAAGATATTTTTAAACACTCGATTACTTTTAAAACAATCAGCACCATTATGAACTCCCAGGAGGCTCTGAATTAAGAAATGAATACCTTTATTTCATAACATTTTACAAAACACTCACCGTGGACAATAAATATCAAATCCATGAGAGGCCTGGTTAATGCAGCACTAGTCCTAAAATGTGAAACCTGAAGATTATTAGATAATTAATCACAATTAAAATTTTCAATTGATCTTAAAGGAGCAAAGCATAAGAGCAGTCTGTAGTTTTGTTTTCTACTTGCAGTCTTTTGCTGCTTTCACCCACTACAGGTTAAAGGTCCATGCTGAGTAAACTATTAGCCATTTTTTTCTTTGGACATGATTTTCAGTTAGACCATTCATAACACAGTGAAGTAAAATAGACTAATTATGAATAAAAAAATGTACTAGAATTGCCATGTCAGCTGCACAGGATTGTTAAATGCAATGCATATGTTAAATGCAATGCATCTTTATTTGTGACCGCTTATAAGCACCGTCAAACATGGCCCCGTATTAATCACTTTGATAACCCTCTAGAGGTCATCATTCTGTGCCTCAGCTCTCCCAGTGCTCAGAACCTGGGGTGTATGTATGTGTATATTGGCTCAGTCATAGCCAGTTGGAACGCATCCAAACACTATACTTTATCTTTATTGCCCTATATACAAACTAGGGTTTGGTTTTCCTGTATCCTGACAGTGCAAACATCTTCCAGAAACGCTCCCCATCAGGGAGCTGGCAACAACTCTGAAATCTGGCTTCTGACAGAAGGGCATTGTTACTTTGGAATTAGAATTTTATGCTCTTTTGATTCCATTCAGTTGTGTTGAAGTTCAGGATATTTGTTGACACCAATCCTGATGGTCTGGGAGTGGCAGGGCATTCTTCCCTTATCAGTTTTCCGAGATGCCTTTTAATCATTTTTTTATTCACTCTTTTATCTGATACCATTTTATGGAGTGCCTCCCACTCACTAAAGAGTTTAATACTAAAACTCCAGGTTACAACAGAAAAAAAAAAAAGGCTGCAACTCTGAAGAAGTTTATAGATCCTCTGGTTACTTATGTGGCCACCACACTAAACAAAGAAAACATAGCATAGTTGCTTTATGTCTATGGGCAACCCCATATGTGACCAACTTAGGGGGACATGCTTCAAGCCAGTTATTCAGTATCATAAGGCAATATAAGGGCTATCAAAATTTTGAATGAAGTGACCAGATATCCTGGTGACACATAGACAGATGTAGGCATATATATGTATAGACAATTGCCTAGTGTCAGTACTCCTCATTAATTGTATTCTTAAGATATGGAATCAAATATGAACACCATTAAGTCCAATGATAATTCTTACATGATTTACAGTTAGAGAGAGTGAGTTGAAAAATAAGTTCTGAGACAAGGTCCATCAGAATATAAACTATTTACCAATGTAAGCAATAAAGTTAGATTTCCTGGTATCAATAATATCTGAACACATCATTGATCTATTAAGTAAACCTCTTGATTGCCCTCAAAGGTATGGATTTGCAATACTGACCCTTTCTCTTCCTGCTCTTCTCTTAGCTATTTCCAATTGTTATCCAAATTTCAGATGTAATAGAACCTTCTCAGTGATTCATGCCTTAACTCTGTTAACTAGGTCAGCTTCCCATATAATTCTTTTCCCTTTCTCTAAAGCATCTCCTACAATTTTAAAGTAATAAAGTGCTAATCTCTCATCAATTCCATCTCCCTCCTTTACATTTAATTTCATTAAGTAGGTGACTTGTCTGCCTTCTTTGCCAATGTATTTCTTGTGCTTATAAGAGTAAATGGCACTTAGTTGATGTTCCATGGATACTGCTGAAAAAAATGTTTATTGAAAAAATAACTCAAATCCCAGGACAGCTTTACACATTCAAATGGAACTTTAAGTGTTGAATTGCTGATTACAGTTGGTGATATTATACCATATGATTTTTTTTCTTTTTATGGCCACACCTGAGGCATATGGAAGTACCAAGGATAGGGGTAGAATCAGATGCCAGCCTATACCACAGCAATGCTACATGCAAGCAGCATCCATGACCTATGCCACAGCTTATAGCAATGCTGGATCCTTAACCCAAGGACACTATGTCAGGTTCTTAATCTGCTGAGCCACAGTGGAACTCCTCCTATCTGATTTATTTTTTTGGAAAGACTAAATTAGCAAATTAAAATTCTAGATTGCTATGTCAAGCTCATCTTTAGAATAATTTATACTATGATAGTCAGTTAAATATCTACCTCTTACAACTAACTAGTTGACCTCCATAGCCTTTTTTTTTTTTTTGTTCTTAAATGGTAGTGTTAGATTGTATAGTATAGACTATCAAATTTTGTTGTCATTATTCATTCTTTTCTTAAAAATGGCCAAACTCACACTTTTGTGTATGGAATGGATAGCCAACAGGAACATGCTGTATAGTACAGGAAAACCTACTCAATGTTCTATGATAACTATACAAGAATGGATAAAAAGAAATGTATATGTATGGGTGAGTCACTTTGCTGTACCACAGAAATTATAAAGAATTGTATGTTAATAAAATTATTATTTTTTTAAATGGCCAAACCATGGCAGAGGGAAGAAGCATGGGATTTCCTGTATTAATTTAAAAAAATCCCTGGTAAATTAAGGTCATGGGTTTGGCTATTTTAAAGGGATTTTTACCTAGAGGACAACAGGGTTCATGCGAAATAGAGGAAATCCTCATAAGGATGATTAAGATCTCCTGGACTTTTTTCTTTTTCCCCTTTTTTTTTTTTTTGCCCTTTTTAGGACTGCACCTGCGGCACATGAAAGTTCCCAGGCTAGGGGTCAAATCAGAGTTATAGTCACTGGCCTATGCCACAGCCACAACAATTTGGGATCTGAGCTGTGACAATGACCTACTCCATAGCTCACAGCAACAGCAGATCCCCAACCCATGGAGCAAGGCCAGGTATTGAACTCACATCCTCATGGATCCCAGTTGGATTTGTTAACCGCTATGCCACAAAGGGAACTGCCCCTCCTAGACTTTTTTTCCTACTCTTTGTTTAATTGTACTTTTTAAAAAGTCAGGTTCCTTTGTTCATTTCTTAACTTTCAAAAGATTTGGGAGAAGACGGCTTTTTGAATTTAAAAACATGTTTTCTTACTCTTGAGAGTGACTGGTTTACACAGGCTGGTTCAGCTCACACAGTGATTTAATAAAAAATGCAAGGCTGTGCTTACCATTATTAGCACTACAAAGGTTGGTGATAAGTGTCCTTAATAAGCTATATAAGTATGTAACTACCCAAAGGACTAGGAGTTTTAAGAATAAGCTGATGAAACACAGAGTTGACATCATTTACTCTAACATACTTTGGGCTGATTTTTACAGACTTTGGAACTGTGTCACCTTTAACTTCCAGAACAATGTTGGTCAATTTTGGGCCTCCTACTAGAGTTCAGAGAGCTAGAGGAGCAGAATTAAATGGCTTTGGGAGTGTGTCAGGGTGAGGCAATACTGGGGAAACTGACTTAGATGTATTAGAGAGGTTCACAAGTGCACAGAAAGAAAAGAGTAAGAAGAGTTAACGGAAAGATAAAAGTAATTTATGAGGCAGATACAAGCTGGAATGCAGAAAAAAGTCCTGGATTTACTAAGTGTGGGAAGGAAGACTTAAAAATAAAGCTTCTAGAATAAAATCTTATGGGGATAGGAATATCATTTTAATGAGTTTAGTTAAGACTAACTCAATTATATTGCTTTAAAAATAATTCACTCTATTGGAGGAGAGAATCCCACTGTTTCCAACTTATATTTCATTTAATATATAATAACAACATCTGCCTTTAAATATACTTAATTATTCCATTATTTATTTTTAATACGTGGCATTAAAGATTTAGAAGTTGAGGAGTGATGTTGGTCTTTGTTTGAATGGAACTTTCAGGCAAGGGCTCCTATTCTAGTTTATTTAAGTTCCAACACACTAATAAGATAGGCTGGCTTTTACCAAATGGATCAATGATTCTTAATCCCAGATCTGAAACTCTTTGCTGGTATTAAGCTTCTAATTTACAAAGAAGAATGAGAATTAAGGTGGTCGAGCAGCAACAAATGGCTTAGAGAGGAATGAGAGACAATTGAAAGTTATTTCTTCAATTATGCCTTTGCTTTTCTCTGTTTATATACGGCAGTTGTACAATTCAGAGAGGAATACACAAGGGATATTCTCATGTACTAACATATATTTTTGATAATTTAAAAAAAGTCTTATGAGCCATTGACTTCTTTTCACTTGTAAACATCTCTACAGATTAGTTTTTGCTGCTACTTAATGAGGCAGATTATGAAATTTGGTTATCAATTTATCAAACAGTTGCCATCTATGCTAATCACTGAGGGGTCTCTTTCTTGATTTATTATCTGTTCATCACTGACAGAGTCAATCAGGCATTTCTAAAATAATTTGATCACACATATTATTTATACAATAATGAGTGATAAATTATCAAACAAAACCTATTTAATAATACCAGAAACAACAAAAACACCATAAGGTGAAATTCTAGTGCAAATATCTTCTTAGGTATCTTTTCATAATGATTGCTTTTCCCTCTTTCCAATCACCACAGCCATTCCTATTATCATTCCCCATTGAACAGAGAGATCTGAGTTTATTTACAGAATCCCACCACAGGATATATTTCACAATATTAGTGTTTTACCTGCACTGCCTCTAAAAATTTGCTAGATGATGGGATCGTGGAAGAGAAATAGAAATGTCAATTCATCTAAGTCATAAGAAGGTCAGCTAGATTGCAATAAGTTTAAAAGAAAGATTTTTTAATAAAAAAGATACCTGAATATTAAATATTATAAATCAGTACTAATTTTTGAGATCTTAGACCAAAATAGTATGATCATTAGGGAAAAGAAAAAACTGAGATAAAGTAATGGAGGATAAAGACGAAGTTAAGAGTAAGAGCCACATTTTTTGTTTTTGCTCTAGTTGATGCTTGATAAATAAGTGTTCTGTAAATGAGTGAGCAAGTGAAAACAAACAAAGAGTAAAGAAGAGATTTCAAATAGGTAACCCCTAGGTCAGGCCTATAAATTTAGGGGTTTGATTCAAGCAACGTATTATAAGCAAAGGGATCAATACTTCAAAATCAACAATGATACATAAAGTTTCATTTCTTTAAAAGCTGAAAGACATGGCAGCATTCCTGAGGAAGAAGACATAAAGAGAGAGCTATGATAGACAAATCACAGGCCACAAATTAACCCAAGATATTTTCAAGTCACCAGGTGTCATCTCAAGGAGAAGTCATTTGGTTGTTTCAATGTTATTTTCTCAGGATTATAATCTATGGGCTGTTTCTCAAACAAGATAAAGTATCTGCATAATGCATAATTTCCTCCTTTAAAGCTCCTTAAATCCTTAGTTTCTGAGATAGTACTATTTTTCTTTTTTCTTTTTTCCTTCTATTTTTCTTAAGTACTGCCATTGATTCCCAGTACTGAGCAACCTCTTTAGGCAAAGCGGCATTCCTACTGATATCCAGTCTGGGTATCATTTAATCAGTCATTTAATTTATCTTGTTAGAATTTGAGCTTTTTAGCACTTCAAGTAGTAGTTCCATGAATTATTCCAGGGACATGGACTAGAGAATACTGTGCTTTTTTCAAGACAAGTGAAACAGAAATGTGCCTGTTCATTTAAGAGAATAAAGATATCTTGGCTTTGAAAAATGTGTAGAAAGAATTTTTTAAAAAATGAGAAAAAGAGTAAAATTAAGCTACCTCAGAGTAGATCATTTTTCCCTTTGGATTTCATGAAAATTTGGGATTAAAAAGCACGCTATTCCTCAGTTTTTTCATAGCAATGTCATATTTCCCAGTGTTTTAGTCTCTGTACTTTGTTATGTGAAGGCATTTCTTTAGTAGGAAGAGGGTGTGAAAAACAGGTTTAATCTGTTTCTTCATGACTTTCTCCATACATGGGAATGTGATAAAACCTCTGCTCACTTGATTCTGACATATACAATTCCCATGAAAAGAAGGAAATAAGGAAGAGAATTATACTACACAAATCACAGGTAGCAAACAGACCTAAGATATTCTTAGATTAACAGGTGTCATCTCAAGGGAGAGGTTATTTGTTGTCCGTGTTGCCATTTCCTCTGATTTGCAATTTGGGAACTGTTTCTCTACCTCTGCAAATAAAGTATTTGACGTAGTAAATTATTTTCTCCCTCAAAACACTTTATTTTCTTGGCTTCCAGATGTCACACACTAGTTCTATTTTTTCCACCTTGATGACCACTCATTCTGTCTTTGTTAGATTCTGTTCCAAATATCAGAACACTCAGCTTTCAAATTTCTTCTCCATCTAAACTCTTTCTGAGTAATTTCATCTGGTCCTGTGACTTTAATCAGTCTGTATATGATGATGCGTAAGTTTGAGTCTCCAGCCACATCTGTCCCTTGAAATCCTGATTCATCTCTCCACCTGTGAGCTTGACTTCTCTTCTTGGATGTCTACTGTGCATGTCAAAACCATAATTTTTAATTTTACATTTCAAAACCAAAGCGTAAAAAAACCCACCAAATAACAGCAACAACACAAACCCCTTCTCCACCACCCCCAAAATAGAAAAAGCTCTCAATTTCATAATTTTCCATTCTCAACCTAGATTTTTTTCTAGTGCATCACCATTTTCATAGTTTAGCAGGTCAAAATTAAAGAATATATTTATTGCTGCTTTCTCTCCCCACATTTAATCTGTCAGCAAGTGCTGTCTTCCTTGCTGCCAAAAACCACTTCTTAGTTTGAATATCGCAACCACTGTCTCTTGTGCGAACACCAAATAGGGCATCGTAACAGGTTTGCTTTTTTCCACGATTCTCTAAAATCTGTTTACCCTGAAGCCTGAGTTATGTCTTTAAAAATATAATTCACGCTCATGATCAAAAAATGGTCAATGGCTTCCCCTTACACTTAGGACAAAGTTCAAAGCCTTTCAATAACCTGAAGGATGACAAGGCATCTGGCTTCCTCTCAAGTGGCAATGGCTCTTAACATATATTAGCACTAGAAAAAAATAAAACATGGCCTTTATATGCTTGTGAGTCTTAAAATACAGCCTAATTTCATTCATTTCAATGTAATATGTAACAGCCATTTTCATGGTATTCTGACCAGGCTGAAATCTGTGGAAGATAAAAAAATGAATCACAATAGCTAGTGTCTATAGAACAACTTATGCTAGACTAGGTGCTAAAAGCTTTAGAGGTATTATATTATTTAAATTCCTTGTGACAGATCCATGAGGTGTAAGAATCCCTATTTGAGAAATGAGAAACTCAAGAGTAATCAGGTAACTTGTCCTACACAGATACCTGTTAAAAAAGAACTTGTACCCTTGCCATTCTGATGTCTAAGTCTAGCCTATATTGATAATTTTCAGTGTAGAGCTCACTGCCACTGGCAAGCCTCAAGGACACCCCTGCTGACCCTAAAGACTCCATTCGTCCAAATATGTGAAGTTCTTAGGGATTAAGAATGCAGATGGCCATTTACCTGTGTCTATGGTGTCTTTACTAATAAACTATTAAATAGTTATTGAATTACTAAAATTTAGTTTTCATAAACTAAAATTAGTACTTAATAGAGTTTACTTAGAATTCTAATTCATTATACTAGTGAGGAATCTGGCTGCTGCCCAAAACCTGGGAGTAATGCACAGTGCATGTGGTCTGTAAACACATGCAGAGAGCCAGACATGCCAGAATTTAGGAGGGAGGTACTCTTTTATCAAAGAATCTTGGCTACTGATGATAGAGAAGGAGGCTTTTAAGTACCCTTATTCTTGCTTAAAATTATACATTTCTGTTTATTTAAACTTCATTATTGTCAATTTAACTCATTAACGATTCTTTGCCTAACCCTACACGCTGTGTAATGATACGCATTGAATCAAAACTATTTGTGGACCCATAATTGCTTTAAGGGTAGACTTGAAAATGACACATAGCAAACAAATATGAATCACCTACACTTCTGTTACAAAGCAAATGATACACATACCCCATCCTGTTTGAATTTCTCACTGTTGTCAAGAGTTGTTTGTTCTGAATGGAATGGAATAGAATGGAATGGAATAGGTCATGAGCAATTGCGGTCAAAAAACAAGAATTTCTGTAGATGTTAAAAACTCTGTATTGCTCTAGTGCTTCCTAACTAAGTGTACAAAACAGGCATGATCACAAGGCAGCAGAGAGAGACGTGCAATCAGAGAGGAACACAGAGCTCTCCGATGAAGTGTCCACACATCACCCATGGATCAGGCATTCCAGAGCGTAAGTGTTAACATTCAGAAAATGTAAGGTCATCTATCAAGCAAAACAGAAATAAGCCTATCTGGAATTATTTTTCATACTTTCTAGGGCAGGTTTCTGAACAATTTTATATACAAAAGGTGCATTTTAGGTTCCTTAAGGCTTTGAACTTAGGTCAAAGTTGTTGGACATTGAAGTTTCTTGAGAGCTTTGGGCACGTAATAAATGGGAAAAGGGAAGATGCTGAACTTACTACCTTGATTCCCTTTGAGGAGCAGTTAAGTTGTAGTCCTAATTAGCTCCTGGAAGTAGCCACAGGTCTTCGGGAGATGCAGAGCCAGGGTCCTACCCCAAGCTCTGATGACCGATCTGGCTCTTTGAAGTCAAACCACAGGAGCCAATTCTACTTTTGGTCTTATTGTGACCCTGTGACAGCAACCATGGGAAAACTCTGGTTACAGTATTTCATAGCTAACACCCTCAAATGACACACGAAAATGGGCCAGAGACGATAAAGCATCTGTGTGGCAATCAATGATACCACTCCTCTGCCATCTCTCTTGTGTGCTTTAGGACAGAAACATGTAATGTTATGCATCAATCTTTGCTAAAGTGAAGAGTCCTCTAAGGGTCTTTTGTGGCTGTGATGAGGTCTAAGCAAAGAACAAGAGGACAGTGAGTATTTATTGTGTTCTTCCTGTAGGCCCTGGACTCTGACAACTGGCTTGATGCCCTAACTTACTACCAGCAATGACCCAGAGCACTAGGTCCTGTTCTTGCATCCACATCACAGATAAAGACACCAAAGCTTACAGAGAGGTTCGATGGCCATTTCTTAACTAGGATACGAGCTCCTAATGTTCCTAATCTGAGCTTTCCAATGATTTTTAATTTAAGAATTCATCTAGAGAGCCCTTCACTCCTAGGTGCTTTCTGGCTATTGTCAGTAAAAAAGGGTAAACTCAAATGGAAACCAGTAGAGTAGTGAAGGCAGAAGGAAAAACATATTTTTTTTCTGGCCTGCCTACGACATGCAGAAATTCCCCAGCCAGTCACTGAACCCAAACCACAGCAATGACAACGACAAATCCTTAACCAGTATGCCAACAGAGAACTACAGAAATTTATTTTTTAGGTTTAAAAACGCCTTTACTGGTTTTACTGGTATTATTGACCTAGTTCCATATACCTCTATAGTAACCGAAAGGTTTTTATATAAAAAGGTACCAAGAAAAAAATTTCATTCTAATTGCAACCTATTAATGGATCAACAAATATAGTAAAACTGCAAAACAAAACAAAACCTTGCAATGTTCTTTTTTTTTTTTTTTGTCTTTGTGCCTTATCTAGGGCCGCACCCACGGCATATGGAGGTTCCCAGGCTAGGGGTCTAACAGGAGCTGTAGCCGCCAGCCTTCGCCACAGCCACAGCAACGAGGGATCCGAGCCGTGTCTGCAACCTACACCACAGCTCACGGCAGCGCCGGATCCTTAACCCACTGAGCAAGGCCAGGGATCGAACCCACAACCTCATGGTTCTTAGTCGGATTCGTTAACCACTGAGCCACGACGGGAACTCCTTGCAATGTTCTTAAAATAAGTTTTCTTACACTTGAAACATGAGATCATAATTTTGCAAATAAAGTGAGGATATTCTGAGTTGTTTAACGTAGAAAGAGAAGAATGTTGGGAAAAAAATCATGATCCTCATCTCAGTTTAACCTCTGCTTTACACACAAGCAAAATTTAGTGACTGTGAATCAAAACTTCTGGAATTTCTCAGGTCCATAGACTCTTTGTGTGTTTTTCTCCTATTAAATGAGATTGATTTCTTGACTAAGTTTCTCTAGCAATTCCCAGCACACGTAGGACTGTTCAGCAAACCTGTATTATTTTAAGTCTCCACTAAGGTCACCCTTCTCATAGACTGAAACACCATAAAATTTAAAAATGTCTGTCTGTACTGAAGCTTACTGCTATTTTACTCATTATCTTAGCATTCTTACTATTTTCTCCTGAGAAAGTACATCTGGTAAAGTTGGGTAACTAAAGAGTCTGGATTTGAATGCAATGTAATTCAAGAACTGGAATTCTATTTAAATTTAAAAAACAGAAAAAATGAAAATACAGCCAAGGGACTTACTATGTTAGCTAACAAGAAAAAAAAAATTGTGAAAAACATAAGTGTATGCATCTCATGTAAGATGCATATGAGACCTCAAGCATACTTATTTGTGAAAATGTAAATAATTTACTGTAGTGGATTAAACTGGGAAGGAGTTCCTGATAATTGACATACTTACAATCATCTCCCTGTAGAGAGAAGTCCAAAAGACATTTCCATTTGCAAATGAGGGAATAATGGGAATTGCCTTTGGACAGAATTTACTTATATTTGGTTGGGTTGGAAATGTACTTGTTTCCTAAATAGGTGAATTCCCATGTGTTTTCAAATCTCATTTCTAGAGTTCCACTCTATCTGGCTTGGAAGTGTAAAGGTGATATGCTATTCAATTATCAGCCTAATAGTAGGGCTGAGAGACACCCTGCATTTCTACCAGCCACTTCTCTTATTGATGGTAGGGGGTGGGAGAGTAGGTGTACAAGCACATACACGGAATCAACTTTCTTTTCTATTCAGTTTGAATAAATTATAACGTGTCTGGGCAAATATGTGCACGACTATTTTCAGGGCTGATTTGAGACCATAATGAATTTTAAAAAGCACAGCTCAAACAGAGAATAAGCTTGATTATTCTACTCTCTCTGTTTTTATGTTTTTCACCTAGATTTTAAAGGGTCACATTCTTAGTGGACCTGAGTCATTTTTTTTTTTTTTTAAATGACTAGTACATGTGGATTCAAGGAGGAGACACAAAGGCTGCTCCTACATCTTGCATAAAACTGGGTTGACAAAAGGAAAAGCCTGGAAGGAGATTTTTTTCAATTATTGAGCATGACTGCTTCTCAAGGAAGAATGGGTCAGTTGCATTTTATCTTAGCTTTCCACGACTTGCTCAATATTCTCCAAATTTTCTAGTCATGTTTTCCATGATGTTAGAGGGAAAGACAACTCCTCTATTCCATATTCATCTATTCCATGATGAAGGATTTTACTTTTTCTTCTCAGTTTCTCTCTCTGCCTTTGACTGGGAAATTTGGCAGATATAATCAGGCACACTGCACTCAGTGCCACACTTCTCCCTCTTGAGAGGACTTCTGGTGAGGATCATAGGTCCCTCTATTCCTCCACGGCTCTGCTCCATGGGTGCATCTTGCTCGGGGCCCCTCACTTGCATAGCTGGGAGCTTAGCTTACCTCACCAGGGGCTCAGTCAGCAGGCTTATGTGGCTCTCACAACTAAGTCACATTGTTCAAATCGGTCTTGATTGGTTTAGGTATTCTTAAAAAAATCTTGTATTCTGCAAAAACTTACACTACTCCAAATCTACACAACTGTGTATCCAGACACTCGCAAAACTATTAATAATCCTCAAAAAAATGCAATCACTGAAAAGCGTTTAACTTTTAATCAATAAATACAGCAGAGAATAGGTCAGTTGAAATTAAAAGGTGAATGCTCGGGAGATCCCTCATGGCTCAGTGGGTTAAGGATCTGGTGTTGTCACTGAGGTGATTAGGGTCACTGCTCTTCAGTTCCCGGCCTGGGAGTTTTTATGTGCTGCAGGTGCAGCCAAAAAAAAGAAAGAAAGAAAGAAAGAAAGGTGAATGTTGCCAGAAGGACAGGAGGACAGGAATATAAGAGTTGAGTAACCGGGTCACCACGTGGTGCAGTTAGAAAATTTGATAGAAATCTGTAAACCAGCTATAATGCAAAAATAAAAAAAATTAAAAAAAAAAAAAGGAAAGAGTTGAGGATGCTAGGTCATGGAGACAAGAACAAAGTGTACAAATGTCAGAACAGTCTACACTTGTAGACCAGAGCTTGTGGCCAAGCTGCACCCCAAGAAGGAATGTGGGTTGAAAAGGCTCATCTTGAGCTGAACTTGGCCCCAGTGTTTGATG
Source organism: Catagonus wagneri (assembly GCA_004024745.2). Lineage (NCBI taxonomy): Eukaryota > Metazoa > Chordata > Mammalia > Artiodactyla > Tayassuidae > Catagonus > Catagonus wagneri. Next base: position 8,076,389 of record PVHT021183519.1, read on the forward strand.
TCTTGACCTATTTGTAAACTTTGAATATAACTACTGTTATTTGCTGGTTAGAACATTAACATGCCAGGAAACTCACAAATGAAGGATGCGTTCTACTGACATATTTCCCATATTTTCAGCATATATGAGTTTCTTCATGTCACAGAAATGAGACACAGAGCAGAACAGACTAAACCAAAGATAGTATTTTCTTTTTCACCAATCAGTTATCGCCCCCTTTTAACTGTCAAGTCTCTTAGCACCCTGACAGCAAAAAGAGTGGTATTTGTTAGGGAGTGCTCAGAAACCCAATGCCACAGAAACACAATACAGTGGAGACATAATAAATGGTACATAATAATAACTGATCATACATAATACAAAAATAATAAAGCATTTTTAAAATACTTAGATTTCTTGTTATAATGGATATGAGAAAAGCAAATGTTGATAGAACTTAAATAAATAACTAAGACAAAAAGCCATCAATGCCTGGAGAATAAGGCAAGATTCTCATTAGCAAAACCACAAGAACACCCTAGATCAGACAGCTGCCAGGTAAAATGGCATTAAGAAGCTTTCATCGGACTTCACTGTAATAAATTAACAACTTTGTCAAAGATGGAGTTCAAGACGTGTTAACCCCAAAATGTGACACCTTGGCATACTGAATATCTTAAGCTGAAGGAATTTGAGAAGTGACATGTGTAGGAAGGACTCTCTGACTTTCCCCTGAAGCAGATCATAAAACCCACACTGTAAATTAATTATAATGGAAAAATAAAAACCATAAAAGAAAAAAATTTTAAAACCCTCATGTGAGAGGTGTTCTCCTTAAACCCAGAGGAGAGGAGCACCCTATTTTCCAAAGACAAGGGGCACAGGGGAGTCTGAAGAAAGAGACTGTTACATTTCCCCAGTTCCCCTAGCTAATAGTCTTTATCCTGTTGGATCTTCCCATGACTTTCCACTCTTCATCAGACTTAGCATTAGAAACACTAAGGTGTAACCACTTTTTCAGGCCTTCATTTCCTTATGAAGGCTCCCATGTTACATAAAACACATTTTAAATAAATCTGTAGGCTTTTTTTTTTTTTTTTGTCTTTTTAGGGCTGCACCCACGGCATATTGAGATTCCCAGGCTAGGGGTCATATTGGAGCTGTACATGCCAGCCTGCACCTCAGCCACAGCAAGGCCCAATCCTTAACCCACTGATCAAGGCCAGGAATCGATCCTGCATCCTCATGGATCCTAGTAGTTCATTACCACTAAGCCATGATAGAAACTCCCCTGAGGTTTTTCACTTGTTAATCACTTTAGTTACAAGAGTCCCAACTGAGTACTTAAAAGGGTAGAGGAAAAATGTATTTTCCTACCCTATGTTAGTGTGGACAAATAAGATTCTGATTGAAATCTAGAAGTTTAAATCAAAGTTTCTTAGAATGCTAGAATTCTGAACGCTGAAACAAAAAAGTGTGATTTAGGCTAACAAAGCTGAGTGTTTTGCAAAGGGAAGAAGAATATGTTTTATAAGACTGGGTAGACACTGAAGATATGAATATATTTCAGTAGTATATAGATAATAGCTCCCAACTGATCGTTCATGTATAGTGCTTGGAAATCACTTTGAAATAAAATTTCAGGCCAGTAAGTCTTGTGAATTACACTGAGAAATGCTCCTTCTAAGACTGAAATATTGCAGTCCTTTCCCAATTCTGAGAAAAGTAAATTAACCAATATGATAACTCAAAGTTGAGTTTTCTCCCAAATTTAAGAATTGCTGGCCTTTTATCACCTTGTCTTCGCATCTGATACCAAGCATTGTGCTTGGCCTCTGAAGTTCATCTTTCACTATGCTTACACTATTGAATTTTATGCTGCTAAAATGGAAATAGTCTTTTAAATCTATTTTTTAGATGAAAAGGCCTGCTATAGTATGTATTATTATTTGAGTCGAATATTTATATTGATAGTGGTTTGAAGAAAAAAAAAATCACTGCTGAAGAGTAGTGTAAAAACAACAGCAGGAAAGTCAGAAAATGAAATTCTGGCCTCTGCCTGGAAACTAGATTTGTGTGCTTTGGCGAATGATGTGACAACTGGGGGTAGTGCTTCCTCACTGGTGTGGGTGGTGGTGGGCAGAAGTGGTGAACTGACTTAGAAAACAAAAGTCTCTAAGAGTCTTTCCAGCTCAGAAAGTTTGATTAGTCCATACCTTCCATAGCATGACTTGTGATAGCCTAATGAGACACCAGATACTGCCCTAAATCCAGGGCGGCTGGGCCCCTACCTGACAAACCTTTCATTGGTTGTATGTAATGGCAGAAAAAAGGCAAAGGCTTTTGAGGATGATGAAGGAATCCCATACTGATACCAACTTGGGATGGGAAAGTTCTCAGGAGAGCCTAGGGTGGGAATTGTATTTGCTCATAAACAAATAAACAAACAAAAATCTCATTTAAAAGTGACTTAGAACACAATCAGAGTAATTTTTCAAAATCCCTCCTGATATTTCAACACCTTGCTGCTATGTTCAAAGCTGGGGAAAATCATGCAAACTAACCACAGCCTTTCTACTTCCCAGAGATCCTAGCTTACATTATGTGCTTCTAAAGGTGACTTCTCTTCCCCTGCTGGCCTGGGGGTGAGCAGGGCAGAAGCATCCCTGTAGAGCAAACTGAAGATTTTGACAGGAGAAGCTGCTCTTCCTTGGACAAGAGCAGCACTTTATTCTGATTGGATCTGTGGAAAATAATAACCCTGAGGAACTCCAACAAGTACTGCTTATCTCCTTTTATCAATTTTTCTGTTTGGAAAATAAAATTAATCTGCGGCAGAAGAAAAGTAAGCACAGAGGGCATCTGCTATAGGTACCAAGAGATCAAAACTGCAGGGCCTTCATGTCTTTAATTTTTTTCCACAAATTCTCTACACCTATTAAATTAGAAAAAGGAAGGATATAAGAGAAACCATTTTTATGGGAGATTTGATATTTGCTGTATCAGCCATAATTTCTTCCATAGCTTTTACACACACACACACACACACACACACACACACACTCACAGTGCTTAAATGATAAAAATATAACTCTTTCCAGTGATGAACGTCAGCTATCAGTCTAATAAATGTGAATAAAGATCTAGTGAAAACATAAAGGAGGGAGGAAAACCTGAAGAGAATAGGAGGAAAAAAACAAAAAACTTTGGAACCAAAAACAGCAAGCCAAGCTGAAGTCCGGTGCCATAGTGTCCCCTGCTGGGAGATTTCGGAAGTGGTGTCTTCCAGAGAGCAAATCAACCTCTCACCAGCCACAGCAAGGGGGCTTCGCGGTTTTTAAAAAGTCTCTTTAGTGAAAGGAATGTGTGCTTATTGTTGTCAACTATTTGTTTTTGCATAACCAAGATCGGGAGTGGGAATGAGGGGTAGGATTGGGTTATGCATAAAGAACATCAGAGCCCATTAAAACTAGGCCTAACCTTGGCTCCTCTATACCACTATGGGATATTGCTCAAAGCTTTTTAAGCAGATCTTCATCTGTAAAATCCAAGTAATAATAATTTATCTATTTACTGCAAAGGGCTATTGCAAATATGAAATTACACAAGAGAAAAAGCACTTTAAATGCTACAACACTAAGCAAAACTGAGTGTAAGAATGAGGGGTGAGGGGGAAGGGATTAGCAGTTAAACTAACTTCCTTTAGAGTCATCAGAAGGTGCTCCCCTGGCTGGACACCCCAGGCACTGTTGCTAGGCAAGCATTCAAATTCCTGTAACATCACCTGGTTTCCAAGGACTAACTGGGTTATCTTTGATAATCATATCTATTACTCAAATTCTTATTTCAAAGAAAATAGCATATGCTTTAAAAAGCCACTACTGGTTGATGAACAGAGATAGAGGGTAAAGGAGATTAAGAGAATTTCTTAACTTTGTAATCACTAATGCCTGACTTTTTAGTCCTGTGCTAGTCTGATCACCCAGGAGCTTATTAGAAATATAGAACCTCAGATTTCACCTCAGACCTACTGAATCAGAATCTGCATTTTAACAATCTCCCCAGGTAATTGTTATACATATTAAATTTTAAGAAACCCCACTCTGGTCTGTTTAGGCTATAAATTCTCTCTGGGTATATACATCAGTTGCTATCTAGTAAGCATTCACAGAATAATATTTTTGGTTGGTCTAATTTTAACAGTAAATTGACAACTCCTCGTAAAATTCAGGTTGGGACAGAAAACTGTGGCAACACAGAATTAACTTTCATGAGCCTCAAAAGAGATTATAACAAAATGACTTTAAACATAATATTCCTTCAAAAATTTTTATAAATTTTTAGTGCAATTTTTAGGATAATTCTTGTATTGGCCATGATACATGTATACTTTGTATTTGCTCTTATTACCTGTGTCGTTAGAATTTTAAAATGGAAATTATATAATTAGAAGAGATTTTAGAAAGTCAGCTCAAGTCTAATCAGATTTTTGAAAAATCTAATAAAGCTGGAACTTTAACTAATTATATAATTCACCTAATCTGTAAGATGCTCTGACTTGTTGAAACTAGACCATTGTAACAGCACAAATAGAGCCAGAATGATTTAGGCACAATTTTAAAGGGAAGCAAACTTGGAAGATAAGTGGGCAGGTGTGAGAAAGGAATCCATTCCCTTTTTACATCCTCCTTTGTCCTACCTGCCACTCCCAGCCCACATATGCTCTACCTTCTTCCTTTGGGTGTTTTATACCATAGCTGTGTTCTGTATAAAGGTTACATGACTTTAATGCCCGTAGTTCACCCAGGAGACTCCCTGTATTACCAGCTCTTGCTATAAAACTACTCATTCTTCTATTATTTAGTACCATGGTAGCAGGTGGGTGAAGCTATCTCATTAAACCAGTGCACAATTAGCTACATGGACTCCAATAGTCTTCTATAACCTCCTTATGGGAACCCATCAAATTTTCAGGAGAGGAATTCATATCCCTAAGTGAAATGCTCATGAGTGGAACTTCATACATTTTAAGGACAGAAGAGTTTTAGGACTGATGTTTTAGGATTTGAGATTTCAGGATTCAGGCCTGAACTACAAAATATACAAAGTTTCTTATAGCTTCCATTGAAAGTAAGATCCGAGGGATCTCTCCACTCGTAGATTTACAGAGTTATCCCTTGACACAGAAAAGTTCCTTTGTTGATCTTCTGTGAAGATGGAGGCTCCATGCATGTGCCCGACAAATATAAGAGTCAAAGACTTTTTAGAGAAGGGAACTAAGGACAATATAGAAAGGACAATATGCTGTGCAAACCATGGTGTCTCTTCAGCTCAAATGCTATCTTTGGCTTAGACTCTGACAAAGTCCAAGAATTGGAAAGAAAACTAAAGATGTCTTAAGGCAACACAAACTTCTAGGGACATTAGGATTTGCTTAGTGTATAGAAAAGGTTGAAAAGAAAATAAATAAAAATTCCTTCCCATTGTGTAAAAGTAATTCACATGTTGGTCAGAACCAGTCTGAGGACTGAAACAAAACTGGTTTTCATCAGGGCAAGTTTTCTATTCCCTATCTTCTTTCTTTCTTTAGTACCTCTCTTACTTTTTCTTCTATTCCATGGTACAATTGGAAGCAAAAAGAATTGGGAACCTGAAGACCTAGTTTTGGCTAATGTTGCTTCCTGACTCATATGACTCAAACTCAGCACTTAAACTTCCTGAGGAATTAATCAGAGTTGAATGATAGAAATATTGCACTCTAAATACATAGCAATAGTAGGAAAATAGTAATAGCTAACTCTTCATAAATACTTCTCATTTGTTAGTCATTTTTCAAGATGCTTTCCATGCAGTAATTAATTTAGTACTCACAAAACCCTTCCTGGTAGGTAATATAATTATCACTGTATCACAGATGAGGAAACTGAGGCACAGATTGGAAAGCCATTTGCCTGAGATTATGCAGCTGGTATACTGTGGAATCAGAATGTGAGTGCTGGAGTCTTGCTTCATAGCCTATAATTTTTCATGTTAGTTCTCCTCTTCCTTAACCCTAAATTTTGGTTTTACATCATGTTTTTCCAATGTTTTCTGCTTTCTATAAACTTTTGATACCTCCTGCAATAAGCCTTTAAAATAATGGTTTCATATCTATTGGGAGGAGAGATGATGGGAAAACCACCATAAAACATGATGGAACTTTCAAGAGAAGACACAGTCATAAATTCGATCTACTAAATAAAGGAAGAAACAAAAAGGAAAAAGTTAACCCCTTAGGAATAGACATACTTCTAAAGTCTGCGTAGATCTTTTGTGAAAACTCAGAGGAATTGTTAAATAAAAACGGTTTTGATTGTCTTTTCTAAAATGTTGTTCCTTTTTTCTTGGGCATTGTGTTGACAGCACCAAAACCCCACCCCACCTTGATGACTTCCACTTTTTCAACCCTATTGTTGCATGCATTTTACACTTTGACTTTGTAGCAAGAAGATCCCTCACGGCAATGCCTAGCCAGATTCCAGTAGGGCCTGAATGAAAAGGCAAGAAAGGAAACTTACAGTCATTATAAACTAATGACATACCAAGTATTAGATTTGTCTATGTGTGTAATTAATAACTTTGAGTTAAGCATTTCCATTTAATACACAGAAAGTAATCACATAATTGTTTTTCCTTCTGGTTCTTATCCAATGACTAATTCTATCCCATGTACCTCTGAAACAATAGCTAAAAGAAATGATCTATTTAGGGGGTAGGATACCAAGCAAGCTATGAGTTCTATCCTCAAATACAATTTAACCCAGGTAGTATTCCTTTTTCACAAAGAATTTATTTAGTTCAATTTGTGCATTGATTGCTCATTCTAGGAAATAGGAAGACCTCAACTCACAGTCTTGAGAACTTAAAACACTGACTCCAGTGCTTATAGCTTATGTCCGTCACCTCTGGGTCACAGGGAATGAAAAGGGATGCCATTTTCTGAAGACACTGTGATAAATCTATGGATGTTATTCATGACACACCTTTAAAAAATTATTAAATTCCCTATTTTTTTTTTCTTTTTATGGCCACACCTGCAGTATATGAATTGGAGCTGCAGCTGAGGCCTACGCCGCAGCAACGCTGGATCCAAGCTTCACCTGTGACCTAAAATGGAGCTTGCTGCCAGGTTGGACTCTTGACCACTGACAGAGGCCAGAGATAAAACCCACATCCTTATGGAGACTACATTGAGTCCTTAACCCACTGAGCTACAATAGGAACTCCAAATTCCCTATTTTTTAAATTATTAAATTCCTACGGCTTCAATCTTCTCTCAACTGATGGGAAACCCTGGATTGTTTCTCCAATCTTCCTCATCTCTATAAAGTTAAAAGATTTACTTTTAAAAACACGTGCAGCATTTTCTTTCTTTGCCAAGATATTTTTAAAGGTATTAAAAACTAGTCCCCTCTGAACATTTCTGCCATCAACCTGCCACTTTTCTGCTCAGAAATGTATAATGACAGGAAATGATACCATTATCCCCTCTGCATATGTAAACTACCCAACCTTCAAGACATATATAATATTCTGTCTCAACTCACTGTTTCAAGCCCCACTGACATCATTCCTCTCTTAAACACCATAGCCTTTATTCTCTGCACAAGGCTTGTGCTTCATCATATTCTCACTTGCATTATTTCCTCATTCTTTTTATGTTTGTCTTTCCCATCCAATTAGATTATATGCTATATCAAGACAGTGGGCTCAATAAATACTTGCTGTCTTTCACATATTCATCCAATAAGTGTTTTCAGTAAGGGCTATCTATGTGCCAATTTCGGAAATATAAGAATAAATAAGCTGTAGTCCCAACCCTCCGAGATTTCACTATTTAGAGGGAGGGAGCCTGGCTAGAATAAGGGGATAAACTGGGTGAAACAGTTCTAAGGGCAACAGTGAGGAATACAAATTAGAGTTCAGAATAGATTAATACACAAATTTCCAAGCAGTAATAAGAGTCTAGTTGAGGTTATGCCTGGCATAAGATCACAGTAATAAATAATATTTATTGAGCATTTACCATGTGCCCCAAATGTGTTATCTCATTTAGTCCTCACCGCCATTCTAGGCACTGTTTCCATCTTCATTTTACCTACGATGGAAATACAGCTGATGAGACAAGTGTCTGCCTGAGATCGAATAGCCTTCAGGGCTCTGAGCCAGTTTCCATTACTCTGCCTTCCTCTTTCTTAGCTGGTGTTCTTTAAGTGTTTGTTGAATGAACTGAGATTAGAGAGTATGCATCAACTGTGAAAAATGTATTCTTCAACAGACTCCAAAATCCAAGGCCCCCAAACATTTTGGACTAACATAGATTTTTGTGTCTGGGTGTATGTGCATCTGCACGTGTGTTGGAAAGTAATTCACAGTTCATATTGCACTTTCTTTTGTCCCCAACCTTCCCAATAGCTAGGGCTAATGAGTGGGAATGCTTTATGCCACTTCAAGTGTCTCACTCCCATCTATTTCTCTTTCTATATATTCTTAATCTAATTTTACCTTTTCAGAACAACATGAATAGAAAGAGGAGACTAAATTGAAACTGCTAATCCAAAAATTGATAACAGGAAAGACAATTTGGACATGTGGAGTTTTTGGAGTGGCATTCTGGTCTATCTTTGGGGGGCGATGTTTATGGACCTACTGAGTTTGGTGCATGCCAAAGACAAAAAAAGCAGGTTTCCCCTTGATTTTTTTCCCATATAATCACCATGTGGTCCCCAAATGCTTAACACCCTTCCCACCAAATGTTGTAAAAATCTGTCTTTTGATCTCACAGATGGAAAAGACTTATTAGTTTTTGAAGCTCACCCCATCAGGAGAGAAGCAACTCACCAAATACCATTCTCCCCACCCTTAGAGTTTTAACGTCTTACAGATTTTCTGACCAAACCTGTTCATCCTCCTTTACTCATATGACTTTCTAAGCCAATGATGATGATAACAACAACAACAACAACAAAAACACAACCCCTGTGTTTCTCTTTGGCTCCAAGTGGTCTTGGGCTAAATCTTTAATGAAATCAAAGCCTGCTTCTCTAGCCGTGCTCTCAGACAGTCATAGGGTAAGAGCATGTGGCCATTTGCATCTCTTGGTTAAAACTAAGCTTTCCATCCCCAAAACAATAAGAATAAAAAGACACACTTAAGCATCCTCTTCTTTCACTGGGACAGCAATTTAAACCTTCCAAATAATAAACAATTTAAACTTTCCAAATAATAGACAATTATACAAGTCCAACACTGGACTTGAAATAAGAAACCTCCTTTTTGATTTTATCTCTTCCACCACCAACTTCTTTGGTTTACCAGATATTAGCTTCCAAGATGACATAATTTTAAGTTCACTCAAATAGTCTCACACAAGAGAATGGAGGGTGCTTTGTCAACATATGCAAATGATTAAATTTGCAATGAAATAAAATTATATGTTATCTGACAGACATGATTAGGCAATTACTTATAAGTGGACAGATCTTTTTTCAAAGTTTTATGATGCTACTCGTCAGTTAAAAAATATCCACTCCTCCTTCATTAGGAATAGGACTAAGTCCAGAGTCTCCCAGTCTCCCTCCATTCTGACTTCAAAGGCCTGTCCAATCTCATCTTGACTTTCCTTACATGAACCCTTAATTCTTGCCTTCAGTACCTGACCTGAAACCTTCCTTCTCTCTATCTTTCCCCACCCATGCACTCGGGCAAGGATGCAGCAGCTCTATAGTCTTATTCTCTGATTTAACAAGCAATTTTTAAGGCCACTGCTAGGCACTGAAGATAGGATAAAGGAAAAGCTAGGATAACTCTCCAAATTATTTTCTTTCCTACCCAGCAGAATTTGAAGGTCTAGATGAAATCCACCTCCTCCCCAAAACTTTCCCTAGTCTCTGTCCTGTGGTGCTGTCCCCCTTCTCCAAATTCCTATTCTCCTTACTTTCTAAAACACGCATGTTGACACTTTCCGTACTCCCCACCACCAATTATGAGCTATTTTTGTACCTATTTGTCTCTCAGAAGCATTCAGGATGTCAACAGCTGTGACGCATTATATCTATATAAATGAACTTTTGTTATATGTCATATATTCCCCAGAAAAGATCTAGAGGCAGGAAGTAGTCACATACTCATTCTTCTCTCACAAAATCCAGAATATTATATGCTCGGTAAAGTAAATAAATGAATGATGAATAACTGTGTTTCGAATTTCCATAAATATTATTTTAAAGTGACTCTACAATACATATCAAATTCATATATAATATGAATATAATAACACCAAGTATAGCAATACGACAGTAAAACCTATGAAGACAGTCAATGCTAGATTTTAGTAAAGTTCATATGAAACCTATTAAATTTGGAGACCAATCTTATACATACTAGAAATAATTTATACTAATTTACAATAAAAATGTTATTAAATCTCACAGATACCATTATCCTTTCCCACTGCTTCACTGCTAAAAGTGGAGCACGTGCATTACACGGTTCTCTGGAAGAAGTAAAAGACAACACAAAACTTGGAAAGACAGAAAGTAATAACTTCATAGAAGCAGGGTATGCAATGGATTTTTCTTATTTCTTAAAAAGGAAAAAGAAGACAATTATTTTTAACTGGAGGCTTTTGTATAAAATCAGAATAACAAGAAAATTCACACTAAATCAATTACAGTTAAAGTTATTTTGAATTCCACAGATTAATCCATTTTCCCATTCAAAGAATTAATTTCTTTTTTCTTTGAACTTTAGCAATCAGAACGCAGAGGTTACAGTATAAGTATGTTTTATCATGGCTTACATAGATTTTAATCACTATATTTTCACTTCACTTGTCTGAAAAAGTATATTATAGACTGGTTGAAACAAGCTGTTTTATAATGTGACTATCAGAAGGTGTGATGAAGATAGCATTTGCCCCAACATGCCTAGTGTGCACGGCAGAGATTCTGCGGATGTTCTGATGAAGAGTGGAAAATGCTGTGAACTGATTCTTCAGATCCATAGCATGTTGGACTCTGGTCTTACTAGAGACATGTGGGGTATTAGACATAGGGGTGTCTCATCTGCTAGTCACATCTGTTTTAATCACAAGATTTTAAAAATGACGACATGATATAAGCTACTGTGTAAAAAACATATAGGTATCTTTGCCCACAATCAGCTAAATAACATCAAAAATAATCATAAATATTTACTCCAGTCAATATTTTATCACTTTGTACATTTTGCATTGATTCAAGAGAATGTCATGACATAGTCCCTCATGATGAGATATGCCTAACTACCTAAAAAAATAAAGAAAAACAGACAAAATTTGTGGAGACTATTTCATCAATTTCAAATTCTCCGTTCCTTTTTTAGAAGCAATTTTAGTATTTTTCTAATTCTATAAAAAATAAAACTTAGAATGAATGCTAATTGATTAGAAATAACCAAATCTATTCCATATGAATACTATTTATTGGCAATAACCAAATGTGTTCAATGTGAAGAATATGAATATGTTTTAAACTATTTTTCATAGGCAGTTTATCATCATGTTATTTAGTACCAAGAATTGCTTCTGATTTCTCTGAGCTCACATTTTTGGGGAAAGTGGAGCCTACTGTGTGAGGGTGTGTGCATATGTGTATATGGTGTGTACAAGCACTGGCACGTGTATATTAAACTTTGTATTGGGATATTTCAATATCCAAAATGACATGCAAACAATACATCCAGAACTGTAGTTAATGTAATTTTTTTTAATTTGAAGATTGAAGGTTTCTTTATTTCTACCTTTGTATCTATGCGTATATCTTTGCTTTTTTTATTTCTTGTACAGATCAGAGAAACTGAAAAATATTAGGAGTAATTAGACATTCATTCACTACAGAGTCAATGACTTTTATTTTCCTTCTCTTTCAGGAGAAAGATGGAAATAAACATTATTGCCTTTCATTATTGATTTAGGTATATGTGCACCTTTCTCAGAAAGCTACTTACGGCATTTTTGTAATAAACTGAATCTGTGATACTTATGCAATTTCATTACACAATCTTAATCCAAAAATAAAAAAGCAATTTCATTTCACAGATCTAGGCCAAAAAAAAGCTTGCTTTTTACTGTTACATCAAAAATTCAGAGAGGGACTTGCCCATTGAACCCACCTTAAATGAAGAAAGCGATTCTGACTGAATTTCATTTCTGCCTCTAGCAATGCCACAAACAAGGGCCAGACCTATTCTTCCTCACAAGCAGATGCCCAGCTATGGGCCATTCCCTCTCCATCTGCCTGCCTCCCCACCACTAAGAAGAAGAACTTAAAAGAAAAATAAGGGCCATGTACTCTGGATCTGCTTGGACATCTGAAACGAGAGATTTCACAAACAGAAAGTTGAACTGGATGTGGAAATTCCTGAATATTGTGTAATATTCAATTGAATAGAGAATAAAAAGCAGTAGAAAACTACTTTGTCTCATCACTGTTTTTCTGGCTGAATTAAAACTTCCTCTTCTCTGCTAATGTTGAAAGACTTCAAAATTTCCCTGGTGTAGAGAAGGTAGCCCCCCCTCCATGATTTTTGACAATGTCTAAGCCTTGGTATTCTGCTTGGTCCTAAGGAATGCCATTTTGCTTTCTCCAAATAAATGGCATTTTACTTAGTACTGAGGATTAGCATCATGCTTAGTTCAGAAGACAAACTCCATGCTTCTACAGAGGCTGATAGCTCAGAAAGCAACCTAGTGATAACAGCCTAATTGTAAAAATACTTTGGGTAACATAATTTGATGGCAGGGTGTAGGCAGGCAAGGTTTTCTTAAGGCAATAGCATCTGACTTGAGGCCAGGAAAGTGAGTAAAGATTAAGGAAATGAAGAAACACATTGAAGGAATAACAGGCACAAAGCCCAAAGAGCGCCTAAACAAGAAACTGTAAGTTCAGAGTGTAAAGAGGAGTGTGAAGTTCGAAGAGGGATGAGGGTCAGACAGGGCTGATAAGGTACGAAGGCCAGGTGATGGCCTGGCTGGTCAAGGAAAGAAGGACCATCCCGAAGGCCCAGTGGGGGCTGGGTACTGGGCAGTTATAAGCAGGAAAATGAAAGGGTATTTTAGAAAGAGTATCGGTTCCAAGAGTTCTCTTGAGAGGTAAGCTTGACCATAACCTGAAGCAGCATAGAATCTGGGGAAGGGAAAAATGTGAAGTTTTCCCTCTTTTGTATTCTAGAGTTTCTTAGGAGCTGAAACCAGTAATTGGTGGAATGCAGAAAGGGGAGAGGGTCTCTCCCTTGGATCACTAAACACAAACCTCTTCTTATATCTTTAAAGCAAACAGGGATCTCTGTTAAGACTTGAATGGGCAATTCTGAACTATACCTGTCCATGAAGCATCACCCAGAAAGAAGTGGGTTCAGACTCATTCCTCAACATATAGTCTCCTTTCTCAATACACAGCTGTTTTATGTGCAATGATATCACACTTTATCAGTTGTCAGACCTCCAAACAGTCATTGATTGACTAACATGAATAAGACACCCGAGAAATGGAGCAATTCTTTGCATTTTGCAGGTAATTGGTAAATAGCCAATACTTTGATTAGGACCTTCCCAGGAATCCCAGTGTACTCTAATTAGTTTGATCACCATTTAGTTCTTTTCTCTTTGACTTAGTAATTATCACTAAAAAGGGAATTTTAAGGAAGTTATATCTTTGTACAGATAAAACTCTCACTGTAATTCACCCCACAGAACAAATTCATCCAAATGGTCAAGGACAATCAATAAGATTTTTACTCCATTATCAAATTTCGTAATGTGACAGAGAAATTATTCTCAAATACAGGCTAAGATTTATACACACACACACATCTGAGATACTATAATCACAAAGGAGTTACAAATATACAGCAAATCCATTAACCTGCTGTGAATACATCTATGAACATGTATAAAGACATGATTAATTTATCATATTTGCATCATATCCAAGTGACAAATATTTTGTCATATTTTAATGTTTGATTTTTATCATTTTAATCATATCTTCATCATTTCTATTGCAAGTGTCTTTTGATTCTTTGAAATTTTCCAAATTAAGTCACAAGTAAAGATAAAATGTACAATTTGTGAGGGGGGCCATGATTTGTCCCAAGGTGGTCATCAAATGAATGAACCCAACGATCTCTCTGAGTCAGGCCTAGAAACGAAATGTCCCCACTTGATCAAGAAATTCTTTCCAGTTTTGAAACAGAGGTGTAAAATCATCCCATTATCAAGGAGGGAGTGAGCCCCAGACTGAACAAACTGTATGCATATGGAGGTTCCCAGGCTAGGGGTCCAACTGGAGCTGTAGCCTTCAGCCTATGCCATAGCCATAGAAACTCGGGATCTGAGCCGCGTCTGTGATCCTCACCATAGCTCACAGAAAAGCCAGATCCTTAACCCACTGAGCAAGGCCAGGGATCGAACCCACATCCTAATGGATACCAGCTGGGTCCATTAACCGCTGAGCCAAGATGGAAACTCCCTCTTTTTCACTTCCTTTTTAAGGCCACACCTGTGGCATATGGAGCTCCTAAGCTATGGGTACAATTGGAGATGCAGCTGCCAGCCTACACCACAACCACAGCAACACAGGATCTAAGCCATATCTGCAACCTGCACTGCAGCTTGCAGCAACACCAGGTCCTTAACACACTAAGTGAGGCCAGGGATCAAACTCACATTCTCATGGAGACAACATCAGGTCCTTCACTTACTGAGCCATAAGGGGAACTCCAGGGTCTGGAATATCTATTCACAGACATAATATGTGATAGTTTGGCTGTTTAGCTCAATTTTCACACCCAGGATTTCATCTCTGCATCAACTGGACCCTAACCTGGAATCAAATTATATTTACCTTGGCCCATTATTTAAATTGTTCTATGCTAATTGTACAAGTGCCATTATTATCCAAGTAACTGTTATTGATGTGTGGTATACTATTGTTATTCTGGGTATTTATTACATGTTTGTCCAATTTTCTTAATTTCTCAATGTGTTTTCAGGGAAAAGAAGACAGGAAAACAGAAAGCCAGGAAGGAAGGAGATATTAAAAAAAAAAAAACAATTCTGCACAGATGTCATGGTTTGAATACGTTGGATAATACTTAAATTTGATTCCCTTATAAAATACAAAAGTTAAGAAAATAATGCTCAGCCACAAAAACTAAAGAAAGAATCTGTATCACTTTCTAATACATGCTCTTATGAAAATGCTTTGTAAGTTTCACAATTAAAGCAATGTAATTTTTTGAAGCCTCAAGTTTATTTGGTACAAATAACACTGAAATAGCTCTTCCCTATATCTCAGTTAACACTCCCACATTGTACCAAATAAATTTGAACACGGTAGTGAAACAGAACAAGTGATCAAGCCAGCCTTACATGTGTAATGGGAACCTATATTAAAGAAAGCAAGAGAGCAGAGATAAAAGGGACGGAATAAGAAAGACCAAACCTAACACAGAGAACTCTCATCCTTCTACAAAAATAACACAGCCGGAAGCAGGAAGAGAAACAGATGAAAATTAACACGGAAAAGAGTAAAGGTATAGAAGGTATCCATGAAAAGTAAAACAAGGACCAAAACAAAATCCATGAGTGGCTTCTGTTGCAAGCAAAATGTATTTTGGAATTTGCAGGCTATTGCTGGAGTATTTGTATTTCCCTGGCTTTGGTGAAAAATGGAGAAACCAATGTGGATAAGCCACATGTTCCCATGATACCTCACTTTGTTTATTTTCAGTATTGAGCTGACCATTTGAAGTAGCTCATTCCAAGTACCCAGGTGATTTAACACTGTGTGATTAAAGAAAACTCTATGCAACCCATACATTTTTCTGTTCATCCATAATTTCCTTGTGCATGCACTAAGGACGCTAGGTAAAGAACTAGCAAGAATGCTGAACCATCTAAGTTTGATCCCCATTTTGTTATAGTGACTCATTATTAGCGTGATCATAATAAATCATCCAAAAAGGAATTCTTATGATAGAGAAAGCAGTTGAATTCATAATTAGCACCAGCATAATAGGAATAAATTTGGATAACTCCAAGCAAACACTTGTTTCTGGTTAGCCTAGAAAAAAACAGAGGAGATGGTATTTTTGCCCTTGTTCTATCCCTCTGACCTAACACATTCTTATTCAGGTATCTTGCAACAAATCCCTTGTGCTAGATGGGGAAAGAGACATTAATCTGATTCATGTCAAATGCAGAATAGTCTATCCCCTTCCCCCCTGCCCCTGGGGTGTTCATAATGTCAAAGGGCTTTTACAGTGAGGTTGTAATATGTCACATTTCCCCAAAGTTTCATTATAGTGTCTGTTGTAAGAAAAGCAATTAATTGTGGTTTTGCACTTTGCATGCTAAAATAGCAATTTTCAATTTCAAACCTATTGTACATTTTTGTAAGATATAATTTTCATCCATTTTCCCCTCCCCCTTCACTTTCCAAGTGGAGCTACATTATAATATCAATTCATGCAATATTAGATCAGTGAGAAAGTAAAGCCTTTCTTTTGCCTATTAAGCAAAGAATACATCTTAGGAACACCATAAATCATGCTTGTCAGAAGATTCAAAAGAATCATTCTGAATAGTTACCTTGTCTATTATTTAGAAAGCACAGACATGAAACAATATAATTCAGCTGGGCTGCATGTACCTAATTTGCATATGGTTGTCTCTTTTAAATCTGAGTTTTCACAAAATGAATGTAATTAGCAAGTTTCAATTTATCTTCAAAACCACTGAACTATGTTGATCATTTCCAGGATGACATCACCCATGTTTGCTAGCATATTTGGACTGCTAAACAGAATGATTCAGTGGATTTTGTAGCTAAACAAGTGAATATTGCACGTTAAAAAGTACAAACTGGTCAGCCATGCAAGATTCATAATTCTCAAGAAGAAATTAGCACTGTAGCTTTATCCTATTTTCCCAATTTTTTTCCTTTAATGAAACACAAAATTCAAGCCAGCCACAAATGCTTTGGTGTGGCCAGCATATTAGTCTGTGACCAATGATTTAAAAAATTAAGTAATCGAACTCTCTGGAGGCACTATTTGGATATATTCCCTGTACTTCTCCAATTTGTGCTCCTGAGCTAACTTTCCTTCATCCTTCATATATGCTCTCAAGTTACAAATACTTCACATAATGAATCATCTCTGACCCACATTCTCAAGGAGCTTATTTGGGCTAGGATGTTTGACTTTAAATGAATGATAATGAGAAACATCACATTTAAGTTGTCAGCTATAAAATAAAATGTATAATTTATAAGATAATACATTATTTAGTGATACCCAACTTTTTAAAATTGTGTAATTAAAATATGTGGTTCTGGAATGTTAGAGACCCTAACTGCACAAAGTGTAACATGATAATTGACATAATTTCCTCCAAAAATACCAGCTTGTGTCCCCATAAATTCTAACTATAGCCGAGAGTTAAAACCAAGATAAACCACTTAATAAGGAATATGTACTACTACTGAGATGAACATATTTCCAGAGAAAAGACAAACCATGAGAATAAACAAAAAGAAAACTGGTCCGCTTTAGAACTGGCACTATTAGAAATATTTTAGTAGACATAGAAGCAGATGTCTGGAATTTCATCAACAAGCTCAAATAAGAAATCTCATGACACTCGCTTCTCAATTGAAGCTACCACCTTAGTCTGACTGACACAATTTTGTGTGTGTGTGATGTTGACTGTATGTTGGCCCAGTCTAGATTTTGCATTCACACCAGCACTGCAGGATATTTTACAACTGCTAATCAGTCTAACTCAGTTGCTTATCTTGAGCGCAGATGAGGGTTTGATTCGCGATGTACTGTTTCTCAGAGAACTGTTGGTTTGACCACAGCAAACCAGAACCATAAATACAGTAAGTATCATAGCAAAAGCTGAGGCAGGTCAGCTAATAGAAGCAATACACCAGGCAGTTACACGTAACTATCTTTAGACATAAAATATGTGCAAAATTTCCCCAAACTTCCTAACCACTTCCAGTTCTATATGAAAGTTTGCTTTAGCCTGCATGCTGGTGTTCTACTGATTGTTCTTAGATGTCACTTTAAACCCAGCATATTCCTCCTGAAAATATATGCCTCACTAATCAAACTAGAAAATCCAAAGCCTCACATTCAAATCTCACCATAATCTGGCACACTAATGCTTCTAGTCCATTATCCCACAGTTTTCTACTTTGAATCCTCGGCATGTCAGAATTATTTATTGATTCCTTAGTGAAACATATTCCTCTCCTGCCTATCTTTATTTGCTCAAGATCTCTCTCTTTCCTGGAATTCTGTCTTCACTTTTGTCATTGAATCTGTGGTTCTTTCACATAACTCATCCTATTCCTATATCCAGAAGTAAGCCCTTGAAAGCAGAGATGAGGTTGTATTCATCAGCATGAAAAATGTATTTGTGAATATATTAGCAGTTCTTAAATAATTAGGATTGCACGAATCCCCTCTGATCAACTCTCATTTCTTTTGGTTGTACATGCCCCACCTCACTGACTTTTCTTCATCAGTAAGTGCTGGTTTTACTCTGCCAGGTTACCCATCAGTGCTATCTGGCTCTGAGCACTCAGTGGACTCTCTTCTCTTCCTTTAGCAACTGCAAGATAAATCACCGTAACAAGACGGACTAGAAATGAAGAGTGAGAACATGGTACCCGCTCCTTTGTTCTGGAAAGGAAACCAGAAAATTGAATATGGAAATTTTTCTTATCATTAACTAATTAATCAAAAGCCTTTATTGAATACCTACTATGTTTCTTAGGAGCTGAAGCTACAGTAATGAACAAGGCAGAGTGCCTTACCTTGAGAGCTTACAGTCTTGTGTTGGAGGTACTTAGTGGAATGAGAGAGATGGTAACGTATCAAATAGTGAGAATATTGAATGTTACTAAGGAAAAGAAAGCGTAATTTGAAAAAAGTAGCCAGGGGTCAGAAAGAGAGCTCTCTGAAGAGGTGACATGTAAGCAGAGATCTGAAGGTGAGAACAAGCCAGCCATTAGGGCAGCTGGGTGATGACTATGGTGTCTGGAATAGGGAAAAGCAGGTGTAAAGGCCCTGAGGTGAGACCTAATCTGCTCAACTGCAGCTGGGCAGTTAGGGTGGCTGAGTGCAGAGTTTTAGAGAGAGAGTACGACAAGTGAGGGTGAGGGTCTGTCCAACAATAGTCCCCCAGGAATCAGTGACAAAGCCCAGACCAGGCTAGCTGTCATCATCTGTGATGTTAAAGAATATTTTCTTATATACAACAGCATAAGCACTACCTGATTCAATTAATCAGACGGCTTTGGTAGCACTTTATGTAAGGCTCAATTCTAGGCTAAGCTTTGTAGAGAATTCAGGAATACTGTACCCATCTCCAATGAATCTAAGACCTGGATTCATATTTGTTGTACTGAAAACCTATCTCATTGGCTTATATCAGAGGCTTCTTTTGTGCTCTGATTCTAATTTTCTGCCCTTGCATGAACTAGTTGCTGATGGATTAATGCCAGTAAAGACAAATTATTTTCTATTATTATAATGTATTTACATATTTAAACATGAAGAAGCATCTCCCCTACTAATTCACTAATGCTCTTCATTCTTTTCAGTAACAAGTGGGAACTCTTCTCACTTTGATTCAGAAATAAGATACCAGGTCTCAGTAAAAAGAAAAGTCTTGCTGTAATTTATACCACCACTTCAGGCCATATCACGCATTTTGCGAGAAAAATAAAAAATGCCAAACTTCAATGAGCATGCCACTTGCCCTCTGAGCTCTTTTGTGATAGAAATAATTAGCTTTAAAATATTCTGTCAAGATCTTAAGATGCAACACTAAAACACTATTGCTCTATTATATGGCAGCAGTTGCTCATAACAGTTGGGAAGCTGAGACTTTAAACTGGAACAATCTGCTTTTTGTTACATTCCGATCAATG
The DNA here is from genome assembly GCA_004024745.2 of Catagonus wagneri. Taxonomy (NCBI): domain Eukaryota; kingdom Metazoa; phylum Chordata; class Mammalia; order Artiodactyla; family Tayassuidae; genus Catagonus; species Catagonus wagneri. The sequence continues at coordinate 8,096,398 of PVHT021183519.1, forward strand.
TCTTGCCTGAGAGTATAAGCCTTCATTTAACCTACATGTCTGGATATCTGAGAAGTTTCACCTTATGACTTGTTTAAATTATTAACATCCACTTCATCTTGCAAACTTCCTGTCTCACAGCTACTATGCTGCTATAGGCTTTGTAATCTGCCTGTTACTGTTTGTCTTAATGACCACCCCTGTTTCTTGGGAAGGCTTAGGAGGCAGGCAGAGGTAGGGATGGGAGAATGAGAAAACATGTTTGGTACTCAAGGCCAGACTAAGAGGCCCTTGGTTCTACAGCTTGATCTTTATAAATTAAGATTAAGCATGTAATGTTGAATCCTCAACGCTCTGTGCTCTAGGCTTTGTTTTTCTTTGTTTGAATGCTTTGGCTGGCTCCCTGTGATCCACCCCTTTCTTCTTGTAAGTTTGATCTAAGGATTTCCAAAGAGGTGTGATGCCTCTGAGAGGAAGAGATGTGCTTATCACAGGTCACCACTGACAGGGGCACCGCTGACAAATCTGCTCACCTTTCCAAGAAGCCCCATTCTTTCCTAGAGTCCCCTGAATATCACTTTCATCCTATTCTTCAAAAACAGAAAATGTAGCCTACAATAAAGGAGGCCCACTGGGCTTGCCAAATTGTGGACGTCCTTATCACATCCCACCTCCTGCATCTATCAATGACACCGGCTGCAGAGACATTTTAAAATCTTTTCAGTAGGTAACTATTTGTACTTACAGCTTTTGTGGTGCCTGAAATAAAATGATATTATTGGAAGGATGAGTCATGCACTTCCTGGTAGACCCAACCTGTCTTTTTTGATTTTTCTCAACTATTTTGTGGAAATTCCAAGTTTTACTTTTCTCAGTAGAGAAGCTTCTGAGAGTAACTTTCTGGGACAGAACTCCAAGTACTAAAGTTTACAGGGCTATTAATGCCACCCAATTGTGCTTTTTGGTTACTGCAATCACAAGAGCCTGGTCTAGGTGAATGATCTAGTTCTGCTAATAAAGCCATCTGGTATATATAGATGGCTTTGATGAATTAAAAACAAATTTTATTTTATCCACCTTCAAAGGAAGACACAATGTTTGTTTTTTAATTCACTTAATTTAAAAAAGAATCCTCCTTAATTGAACTTTTCATTGATTTCATACACAAAATTTAAGAAGCACGTGTACTTTGCAACAATTCTACAACAACACAGTGTGTTGTATCTTGTTTTCCACATTCACACCTCCCAGAACCCAATGATATTTATTTGAGAATGGAGAAAAATTTCAGAGCATAACAGAGCTCTACCAGGACAATTTCCACATCTAATGTACCAATTCTTTAGAGGTCAGTCTTGTAAAATCTTCTCTCTCATTTTCCCTGAGGGAAGCAGTTATTTTTATTGCATTCAGCCCTGAAAAATTCCACTGCAAATTCAGTCTCTGACCCATGCCAAAGAACAGAATACATTCACCCAAACCTCAAGATGTTTTTATGGTATGATACATTTCCAACGGAGTCTGTTTCCCGTACTGCCACCATAATTGACAAAACATACATTCTCTTTGCCTCATGAGGTCCTTCTCTAAATTTACAGCCCTTTTTTTTTCAAGATTTGAAAGTTTACAAATTGTGCTGTACAGCGACATTTAATGTACATGTAAGGGGGAGGGAAGAGACATTTGGATGTTTTGGTCTTAACTAATGAAACAATATGTTTACTGCCAAATACACTATGGTTCCCCCATCCTGTTCTTTAGGAGGGATGTTAACTTCACAGGGAAGTCTCACAAATTAAGAGGGTAGACCCACATCACAAGCTGTCTTTCCTAATAAACATTACTGACACCATCCAAATTCACTATTACAATAACAGTAAAAATAACTTTAATAATAATGCCGTGCTCTCAGTTATAGGGCAATATCCAAATTAGAAGCCATCAGTTTGTAAATATATAAAGCTATACAATAGTAACTGAAATGAAATTAGCAAATGTTTTTTAGAATGAATTATCAATATGTAATTGTGTAATAGTCTAATATGGGGAGGAAAGCCATGCAACAGATATTATGGGAAAAAAACACACTTGACAATTGATTAACATCTCTCACCTTTCTTGTCACATCTGGAAACAGCAGAGATGCCCATATTTTTTTGTTCTGATCATAGAGTATATATGGCCCATTAGGCCAGTTTTTATTGTAGATTTCTAGAACCACAGGTTGCCTTTTACAGAGATGTCAATGAAGGTATGACATCATTGGTTTAATCACCACCTTCCTTTTTCCTTAACAAATTGTGCTGAGGCAATAAAAGCCACATAGTAAGTTAAAAAGTTCTATAGTAAATTCAGAATGATACATCTCCAATCCAAATCAACTCAGCAAAAGTCTAGCTACTCCCTGCCGTTGCTTGAGTTAGGAGCTGTATTTCCTTTGGTTCTGTTGACATAATCACAAGGGCTAAGAATAGCATCTCCAAGTACATAAAGACTTTGCATGCTATTCATTCCCACTTTATTGACATTTTTTTTTTTTAACCATGAGAAACATGTCTGTCTTCAGAGAGACGTCTTAGGTTTAGAATCTCAATTCTGGACTATTAAATTTGAAAAACAGAAAGAAAAGTAACCTCTTTGCAGGAGGACAAAGAATCTGAAAGGAGTACTCTAAGGCTGACTCATTGCTTCACTTTCCTCTTCTTTACAGGCAAAGTTCTGCTGCTTCCCTTCCCTAAAAGAACTCAGTCTCAGATTCTGTAGATCTTTGTCACTCAAGAGAAGCTCTAGTGGGATGAACAAAAAGGACAGAGGTGAATTATACCTAAGAACAAAATAAGGTATAGATTTTAAGAACTTTTTTCATTTTTTAAAGTTTTATTGAAGTATCATTGATTTACAATGTTGTGACGATTTCTCTTCCATAACAAAGTGATTCAGTTATACATGTATACACATCTGTTCTCTTTCAGATTATTTTTCCACATAGATCATTACAGAATATTAGGTAGAGATTTTTGTGCTATACGGCAGAACTTTTTTCCTTTTTTTGTCTTTTTAGGCCCTCACCTGCAGCATATGGAGGTTCCCAGGCTACGGGTCTAATCGGAGCTACAGCTGCCGGCCACGCCAGAGCCACAGCAGTGCCAGATTGAAGCCACATCTGTGACCTACAGCACAGCTCTCGGCAACGCCGGATCCTTAACCCACTAAGCGAGGCCAGGGATCAAACCCGCAATCTCATGGTTCCTAATCAGATTTGTTTTCATTGCGCCACAACGGGAACTACTATACAGCAGGACTTTTCAAAATGAGGTTTTAGTTTGAGAATTTTGGCAAACACATTTAAACAGTTCTATTTTGTGAGCTGCTTTCATACATATTTCGATATGCATTTAATCGTGTTTTTCCTAGAGGATGCTCCTGTCTGACTGCTGCATAGAAACTTCCCAGATCCCTGAGGTGAGTGGTGTCTTGGCTATGATTAGAAGGGCAGTGCTTTGAACCATGCGGTGGGGAAAAGGTTGACTTTGATGACAGTCTGAAATGGATTTGAACCTCTGAACATTATCATCTCTGGAGCTTTAAAAAATAACAAGAAAATAATAGTAATTCTTGCTTTAGTACATTTATCCCTGTGCTAAGAGGTTGATATTCATGTTCTCATTTAAGGTGAAGAAAAGTCCAGTGAGAAAGATACTGTTATTAAATCCATTTGAACACAAGAGAAAAAAAAGGTTCAGGGAAATTAAGTAACTCGTCCAGCATCACAGAGCTTTTAAGTACCTTATTTATATATTTACGTTTGTGTACAGAGCATACTATTTGTCTGAAAAATATCCAACTACTGTAAGTAAGCAAATGTGTATGTATTAAATATAATCAATGAGCTACATTCTGAGACCTACGTCTTCATTTATTTTACATAATTTTTCCATGGAAGAACAATATTTATGCCATGCACCTTTTTCAGAAATAATTTTAAGGTTCCCTATATAATGTTACATTTAGAATTAAAAATATGGAGTTCCTGTCGTGGCTCAGCAGAAATGAATTTGACTAGTATCCATAAGAATGCAGGTTCCACCCCTGGCCTCACTCAGTGGGTTAAGGATCTTGTGTTGCCATGAGCTGTGGTGTAGTTTGCAGTTGCGGCTCAAATGCTGTGTTGCTGTGGCTGTGGCCGTAGCCTAGGCCAGCAGCTGCAATTCCGAATGGACCCCTAGCCTGGGAATCTCCACATACTCTGGGTGCGGACCTAAAAAGACTGAAAAAAAGGGGGGGGGGATCTGGTGTTGCTGTGAGCTACAGCTCGGATCCCGAGTTTCTGTGGCTTAGGCCAGCAGCTGTAGCTCCAACCAACCCCTAGCCTGGGACTTCCATATGCCAAAGGTAAGGCCCTAAAAAGACAAAAATACTGATAATAAGAGGACCATTTTCTCAACCCTCTGACAGTCACCTGAGAATCTGTCAGAGTATACAGGCACATCTTGGAGATATTGACAGTTTGGTTCTGGACCACCAAAATAAAGCAAATATTGCAACAAAATCACTCACACAATTTTCGTTTGTTTCCCAGTGTGTATAAAATTATAATCTGTAGTCTACCAAGTATGCAATAGCATTATGTCTAAAAAAGTAAAAACTTCAATTAAAAAATACTTTATTGTTATAAAATGCTATCATCTGAGCCTTCAGTGAATCTTAATCTTTTTGCTGATGGTTGGGTCTCGCCTCAATGTTCATGGCTTCTGACAGATCAGGGTGATGGCTGCTACAGGTTGGGGTGGCTGTAACAATTTCTTAAAGTAAGACTACAGTGCAGTTTGCTGCATAGACTGATCATAAATTATTTCATGAATAATTTATCTGTAGCAGACAATGTTGCCTCTTAGTGTTTTTTCCCACAGTAGAACTTCTTTCAAAATTGGAGTCAATCCTCTAAAATCCTGCAAAACCCTGCCACCCTTTTATCAAATCTATGCCATACTCTAAATCCTTTGTTACCGTTTCAGCAGTCTTCATATAGCATCTGCATCAGGGCAGACTCCATCTCAAGAAATCACTTCCTTTGCTTATCCTAAGAAGAAACTTCTCATCCATTAGAGTTTTATCATGGGATTGCAGCAATTCAGTCACACCTTTCAGTTTTACCTCTAATTCTAGTTCTCTTGTAATTTCCACCACACCTGCACTTACTTCCTTCACTGTGGAACCCCTCAAAGTCATCTGTGAGGACTGGCACAAACTTCTCTCAAATTCCTGTTACTATTTCTATTGTAACCTCTTCCCATGAATCAGGAATGTTCTGAAGGGCATCTAGAATGGTGAATCCTTTCCAGGAGGTTTTCAATTTACCTTGCCCAGATCCATTAGAGGAATCACCATCTTTGCCAGCTACAGCCTTATAAAATGCATTTCTAAAGTAATAAGACTTGAAAGTCAAAATTATTCTTTAATCCATAGACTGCAGAATAGATGTTGTGTTAGCAAACTTAAAAACATTAATCTTGTTTTCTGCAACAGAGCTCTTGGGTGACCAGGTATATAGCCAGTAAGTAGTAATATTTTGAAAGGAATCTTTTTTTCTGGTCAGTAGTTCTCAACAGTGGGCTTAAAATATTCACTAGATCATGTTGTAAACAGATGTGCTGTCACCTAGGTTTTGCTGTTCCACTGATAGAACACAGGAAGAGTAAATTTAGCATAAGCCTTAAGGGCCCTAGGATTTTTTCAATGGTAAATAAACA
>PVHT021183519.1:8103126-8314467 GCA_004024745.2 Catagonus wagneri
CCAGTAAGTAGTAATATTTTGAAAGGAATCTTTTTTTCTGGTCAGTAGTTCTCAACAGTGGGCTTAAAATATTCACTAGATCATGTTGTAAACAGATGTGCTGTCACCTAGGTTTTGCTGTTCCACTGATAGAACACAGGAAGAGTAAATTTAGCATAAGCCTTAAGGGCCCTAGGATTTTTTCAATGGTAAATAAACAGTGGCATCAACTGAAAATCACCATTAGCTCCTTACAAGAGAATCAGGATGTCTTTTGAAGTTTTGAAGCCAGGCATTGACTTTTGCTTTCCAGCTATGAAAGTCCTAGCTGGCATCTCCTTGCAATTTAAGGCTGTTTCATCACATTTCAAATCCTGTTGTCTAGTGTAGCCACCTCCACTAATTATCTGAGCTATACCTTCTGGATAACTTCCACAGTTTCTACATCAGCACTTGGTGCTTCACTCTGTACTGTTACGTAATAGAGATGGCTTCTTCCTTAAATGTTATGAACCAACCTCTTCTAGCTTCACACTTTTCTTCTGCAGCTTCCTAACCTCTCTCGGCCTTCACAGAATTGAGGAGAGTTAGGGCCTTGCTCTGGATTCTACTTTGGCTTAAGGGAATGTTGCAGTTGATTTGCTCTTCTATCCAGACCACTAAAACTTTCTCCATATTAGCAATAAGGCTGTTTTGCTTTCTTGTCATTTGTGTGATCACTGGAGTAACATTTTTATTATCTTTCAAAAATTTTTCTTTGCATTCATGACTTTGCTGATTAGTGCAAGAGGCCTAGCTTGTGGCCTGTCTTAGCTTCTGACATGCCTTCCTTACTAAGCTTAATCATTTCTAACTTTTGATTTAAAGTGAGAGATGCGTGTTTTCTGCTTTCACTGAAATATTTAGAGGCCATGGTAAGATTATTAATTGGCATAATTTAAATATCATTTTGTATCAGGGAATAGGAAGGCCCAAGGAGAGGGAGAAAGATGGATGAAAGGCCGGCTGGTGGAGAGGTCAAAACAAAGCATTCATGGATTAAGTTGGCCCTCTTATATGGGCATAGTATGGGTTCGCTTAAACAATTAAAAGAGTGACATCAAAGATTACCGACTACAGATCACCATAGCAATGAAAAAGTCTGAAATATTTAGAGATTTCTAAAATTCTTGACACAGACATATTGTGAACAAATGCTGTTGGAAATACGGTGCCAAGAGACTCTCTCGACACAGGCTCTCCACAAACCTTCAATTTGTAAAAAAAAATGCAACTGTAACAAAGTGATGTACAATAAAACAAGGTATGCCTATACTTAGTTTCTCCAAACTATATAAATCATCTTCACTCAGGAAAAAAAAAAAGCTAATACTCATGAAAATTTATTTTTGAAGAAAATAAAAATAGATCCAGGAGAAATAGATCAAGGGTAATTCCTAAAACCTTTCTAAAAATAGTAAGGATTTTTTTTTAATTTCTACTGAAGAGCAGTTCATGAAATATCCAAAATGTTGTGTATAGCATTACCTAAGGAATACCTGAGGCAATGGACTAGCAGTTCTCCCAAAGGAACTGCCCCAGTTTCTAAGGTCATGGGCTCAGACATGCCCCATCCATGTAATTTCTGTTGCGGTCATAACAGAATAAGGCAAGAGGATCACAGTGATCAGGTGAAAGGCTGCACAATTAAAAACTGATCAGAATATCTCCTGCATTTGCTATCTCTTAAGCCCTTCCATTATAAACCTATTATGCAAATTTGCATTGATTTACATATTAATGTTCTGCATGCAGCATATGCCCTTTATGTTCACACACAACAGAATACACTCTTGTCATACACATTTAACCTAAGTGACTCAGCCATTAAGTGAAAATTTGAGAGTGGGAGAAAAAAGTAGAATGAATACAGTCACTCCCATTGTTCTCTTCATTGCCTTGGATTTTAAATCCTTAACTGTCACTCAACTGAACTCTATTTTTGTCAGTTTTCCTATCAGTCAAAATGGAGAGCTTAACCCAGGGTGAGCCACAGGTTTGTCTTTGAACAATTTTTCCAGTGTCCTCAGGTCCCTGGGCTGGGGACTTATGTGTAAAATTTGAATATCTGTAGTTTCACTTTAATCTCTGATTTCTGTACAAGTGAAAAAAAAAAAAAAGACAGAAAGCCATTCACTATACCATCACTGACCAATGGAATTTTCTGCTGAAAATAATGGCGATGTTCTTTATCTAAGCACTCCAACACCATAGCCAGTACTCAAGGATGATTACTAAGCACCGGAAATGTAGCTGGTGCAACTAACTGGTTTTTACATTTTTAATTTAATTTTAATAAATTTAAGTAAATAAATAAACAGCTGCATGTGGTTAGTAGTTATTGTACTAAACAGCAGAACTCCATACCATGCCCAAACCATTACTAGGGGACCGTAAAAGGGAAAATCCTGAAGAAGGAAACTGTTTCTCCATATCAAGTGTGTGAGTTTTCTAATCTTACTTTCTCTGTTCCTGGGTTTGCTTTCTTATAACTGCTAAGAACATCTCAAAATCTTTGAGATTACATCAATTACTCTAAGTCAGGGTGTCTAATTCCTAATAGGACCCTTGCTGTCATTCAGACATCCTTTGATTCTTCTCATTTAAAACTTTTGATTGACCATAGCCCCTATTCTAAACCATCCCCATATTCAAGGCTCTCACTACTACCCTCTCTCCCTCATGCTTAGGAAATACTCCGTGCCTCATCACAAAGGAGTCCAAGTACATGTGATATGAGCTCTATCAATTCACACATCACTACCACCACCCATCAATATCTATTTTTCCATCCTCCACTCTTCTTGTCCAGAAAGAGGCCCGCCCTCTTCCAAGGCTCCTAACTCTGTAGGTGTGACATAAACAATATCCCTTCTCACCTTCTCTGGTCTTTTCCCTTCATTATCCCCTTTATCTTTTTGTATCTTCAATCTTTGTTGACTCACTGATTATTCCACTTGATAAACAAGTAATTCCTTCTCATCCCCTCCACTAATCACACTTAACACTGTCATAACTGCTGTGCTTTTCTTCTTCATTCCACCTGACATTCTAGATTGCACCTCAGTCACCTCTCTGACCAGGGATTGGACAATCATTCAATCCAACTTTCTTCTGTGTACTCCCTTGGTTCTTCCTGTAGCTCTTCAATTGATCATTCTTATTTGATTTTCTCCATCATTCCACTCCCCAAAACTAAGCATTACTTAAGATCGGGGATCATCAATGCAAAACCCACAGACAAAGTCTAGTCTGCTGACTGTTTTTATAGGGCATAAAAGTTGAGAATGTTTATTACATTTTTAAATATTTTATATTAAAAATCAAAATAAGATCAATATTTCATTGCATGTGAAAATATTATAAAATTCAAATTTCATTGTCCGATAAAGTGTTATTGAAACACAGCTATACTTATTAATTTACATATTATGTATGACAGCTTTTATGTTACAATGACAAAGTTGAACAGTTGCAGCAGAGTCCATGTGAACTGCAAAGCTGAAAATATTTACTATCTAGTCCTTTACAAGCAAAGTTCATTGACCTCTGCATAAGTTGGCTCTTAACTTCCTTTTAAACCTTTTCCTTCAGTCATTATATCTGCTTCCCATCCCTTTTATGAAGTGAGACAACTGTTGAATTCCAATTATATGTCAGGCAATATGCCAGCACTTCATAGGCATAATTGTATGTAATCCTCTACACTAAATGAGGCAGGTAATGCCATGGTGAAATGTGAAATTTGAAGCTCAGCTTGAATAACTTGCCGACAGTATCCCCTGATGTTAGCTAGTAATTTGTGGAGCATTCTAATCCACTGCAGGGGGTCAATAAATGTGTGCTGTGCTCATGCTCACATCCTAACCCCCTTGACTCCAAACCACTCCCCATATCCAAGCCCTAACTCTTCCTCCCATTAAATGCTTCTCTTCCTTCCCATTCCCTCCGCCATTAGTCTAGTTCAGAAAGTAATGACATCTTGCCTGAAGTACTGTATGTTTTCTATTGTACTAACTTTACTCTCTCCTGTCATCCATCTTTCCTGCATGCTATCATCACTAAGCTCACCAAAGGAGCACTTGCTAACCGATCTCACTCATGTACTCATATCTCTGCAAGGGTCTAGCAAAGTGCTTACCAAGTGCTATTTTTGTAGATCCTTTGGCCAAAGGCCATCCATGGGTGCTCATGGTTCCTCTTCTTTTCACTTGAAATTCTTTTCGCATGTTTTCGGTTTGTTTACTTGAAGAGAAAACTGTTAATTCTCCTCTCCTCCTTTCACGTTATTTTTTTGTTCTAACTGCCTTGCATGATGATTATTAGTACGCATGTCTTATCTCCACAATTCTACTATACCTCCTTGAAGGCATGACCTCATCTTAAATTTTCTTTGTATGGAATTCCTCACAGTTTCCAGGACACAGTGTAGGAAACAGGTTTTGTTACTTGTCTATCCAACAGCTAACTACTCTTCTTTTCTTTCTGACCTTCAGAGCGTCCATCTTGTCCAGGTACTCGATAAGAGTACCCACCTCCACCAGTAGCTTAGTCACGATTACCCTAAGCTAGTCAAGATAAGTGACTTGGTGTGCTTAGGCTGCTATAAAAAATGCCATATTAAATATTGGACATTAATTTCTCACAGTTCTGAAGACTTGAAAATCCAAGATCAGGGTAATTACATGGTCCAGTTCTTGGTGAGGACCTGCTTCCTGGTTTGCAGTTGGCTGCCCTCTTGCTGTAGCCTCACGTGGCAAAGTGAGAGAGGTTCTGGTCTCCCTCTTTTTATAAGGACACTAATCTTATCCTGAGGGCACCAACTACATATCTCATCTAACCCATTCTAATTAGCTCCAAAGGCCCCACCTCTGAATACCATCACATTGAGGGTTCCAGTTTCAATATATGGATGGGGGTCAGGGGGAACACAAATATCCAGTCCAAAACACTGATCTACTGAAAGGTAAAGGGAACCTTTAATAATATTTTTAATAAAAATTGATGCATGAGGGGGAACACCCTTCTATGCTTAGAACAGCCTTAACCATTCTGCAGCAATGAAACAGATACAGTTATCACACTCAAGCTATAAGATGAAAGGACTGAAAACCTCTTGGTCTCTGGTGACTTATTTTAACTGTTAAATTAACCAATCCCATTTTAGTCTTATTTCTAACTTTTTATGAAGGGGTAAAAGAAGACAATTGCTGCTTAGGCTACTTTTAGTTGCATTTTCTATTACTTGCAGAGTCTGAGTCAGTCTTCAACAAATATTTACTAAAATGTAAGCACATTTACATTGCACATATATTCTGTACTCAGCTAAGCCATATGTTTTTATTAATTTGCATTATTACTTAAAATTTCATTAGCATTACTATTTAACCCAAAGACATAAAGGCATGTGGAAGAAAGCTTTATTCTATATATTTTCTCAGTATGAAACCCATTCCAGATACCCAATATCTCTTTGTTGACTGAATATACATGATCAATGAATGAGGGGTAAAAGTAAGTAGCTAGCAGGAGGGGAGGATGAGAAAGAAAAAGAAAGAAAGAAAGAAAGAAAGAAAGAAAGAAAGAAAGAAAGAAAGAAAGAAAGAAAGAAAGAAAGAAAGAAAGAGAGAGGGAAAAGAAAGAAGAAGAAAAGAAAAAAGGAAGGAAAGGGAGGGTGAGGGAGGGAGGGATGGAGGGAGGAAGGAAGAGGGAGGGTGCAGAGGTAAATGTAAAGAACTCTCTGTATGGGAATGACAAACAGGTTGCAGAGGTCAATCACCCAATATTGAGGCAGCTTCAGAAATAAGAGCAGATGGTAGAGCTTTTGCTTCATCCTCTTGGCCACAAAAATCCTGCTAACTGAACTAGCAACTGTACAGGCTGCTCATTCATTCTGCCAGCAATATTTATGTTTCACTTGGGTTCTGCATTTCATATTAAACATCACTACACAGCCTGCTTACTCCTTGTTTCTGGTATCTCAACCAGTTCCTGCTCTCCCACAGTCCTACTTTTTTCTTCACAAGACTTTTTCATGAGGAAGAACAAATGAATCAACTATCACCACCTCTCAGAGCTTCTCCCAAGATGGAATAAGGTTCCCTGTGAGGATGACAGTGAGGTAATTTAAGTAAAAATGACACATCCAAAATCAGAAATGGCATTCTCCTACAAGCCAGATGGATGCCAGGCTTGAGAGAAACAAAATTAAAAGGGCAGGTCATCTTTAAGACTCTATTCTTAACTATAAAATGGGATATCTTTAGAGTCAATCACAGAAATTTTTAGTTTCTTTGTTCAGTTCATGAATCTTGAAACTGTGGAACAGAATGAAAATTACTAATAGCAATTCTACTGTCTTTCTTAGACTGCACTATTCAGAACTTTCTCACAGCCATTTCCATAAAACTATATACTTTTTCCTTCCAGCAGTTCAGGCTTGTTTTTCCAAAATGAAACAGCATTGAAAGTGCTGAGAAATTGGCTAACCTAGCTTGCCCACATATTTATATCTCTGTTAGGATACAGCATTGTATTTACCGAGATTAAATTACCTGCTGTCAAAACTGAACGAAAATCATGGTGCACCAAGCCATACTTTAGAGGTGTAAGCATCTATTTCACAATGCAAATCACATAGTAGGGTACTTGTGTTTACACAGCCATACTGTACAAAACAGAAATAGTATGGAATACCAGGCATTTCACAGCAAAGACCAAAAGTGTTGATTTTGAGAGAGAGCATTGGCCATTAGACATAGAAATGGGTTCAAGTTCCACATCTGCCACTCACTGGTATGTGTTCTTCACACAAGTCACAACACATCACCTGTAAAATGAGAATAATTCTTGCTCTGTCTCATTTATGATGAAAAAATGAAAACATATATGTGAAAACATTATCCGAACTCTAAGAATTATAAATAAATAGAAAAAATTTTTACAGCTGGCATTTTTCAATTCACCAGTGATTTTATTTTTTCTTTTTTTGTTTTGTTTTGTTTTTTTTTGCTTTTTAGGACCACACCCACGGCACATGGAAGTTCTCAGGGTAGGGGCTGAATCAGAGCTGTAGCTGCCAGCCTTTGCCACAGCCAGAGCAATGTGAGATCCAAGCCATGTTCGCGACCTACACCACAGCTCATGGCAACACCAGAACCTTAATCCACTAAGCGAGGCCAGGGGTCAAACCAGCATACTCATGAATGCTAGTCAGATTCATTTCCGCTGAGCCACAACGGGAACTCCTGAGCAATGATTTTAATTTATTTTTCAAGAATCAATTTTAACTGCTAGAATCACAGAATTTTAGAAGCACAAGGAAACCTAAAACTCACCGTGTCAAGCTCCTTCATTTTACAGACAAAGACCATAGACCCAGAAAATAGTAATGACTTATCCAAGGTAAAAATTAAAAGAAATAATTTTTTGAGAAAGAAGTCAAGATTAGAATCTACTTTTTTTTCTAAATCTTAGTTCATTGTTGTTCCCCACTGAAAAACTACACTGTCTGTTAAATGTGTGTTTATCAGAATTTACTGATGTGAAAATAATCTTACACCGATATGAAAATTTTCAAATCTAAGATATATTTTCAACCTAAAGTATAATTTCATTTTTATTATAGCCTAGATGTGTTTCAGGGCAGACAGTAGGTTCATTAGAAAGGGAAAACTTTCGGAACAGAGTGATGCGTAGCAGTCAAACATGGAATCAGTGTTTGGTATCTAGCCTGGAGCATTTGCCACCTTTCAGCTATCTCCATCATATTCTGAATACAAGGGGATCTGTTTCTTGTAATAGTACTGCGTAGTATATATTTTTAAAAGTAGGACAGAGTAAAATTAATTTTGCTGAGGAGTCTTGTGATATCCTTTGCGATGTCTGGAGATACCCAAGGGTGTCTCAAAACTAGGATGAAGAAAACCTATACTAGATTATTCTATCTCCCAAAGTAATTTGTCTCTTAATAACAATCATAATTACCTTCTACAGTATCCAGTCCCTACCCTCTCTACCAGACAAACTACTCACTGGAGTTAGGATCCCCACATTAAAAAAAAAAAAAAAAAAAAAACTTCTCAACCCTGTGTGGCTAGAGGCAGACTTTCATTCTCCAAATCCATTCTAGGAAAATTATACCTGGGTGCCAACTTCCAACCTCTTACATGAATATTTAAGCTCTGTTTCAATTTTACAAAACTAATTATTACAGAAAAGCCTAGTTAAGTGAACCATTCTTTGTTAAAGATATGGAAAAGTATATCTATAAATATATACTAGATCTGCTTAAATCAGCTTTTTGAAGTATTCAATGTATCTAAAAGATCCCAAGCATCCTTTTTCACCCAGTGGTCCTCTTCGTACCACTCTTGTGTCCTTTCTACCTGCCCTTACCACCAACAACCCAGTACTACCTTTCTTCAACAAGGATGCTTCTAAAGCAGGTCCCAGAGTTACTCTTACTTGAAGCCTTATCTCTTACATTTAGGAAAATGGCTTTGCCCTCTCAGAAAATAGTTTCTATGTCATTAAACACGTGGTAGCAGTGGTGCAGCAAATCTGTGGATCTAGACTATGTGTTTGGGGAGTGGAACTGAGGGGAAGGAGAAAGAAGGAAAAAAACACGACCAAATCTTACCTTTGATCTTGAAAACATGCTAGTAGTTGCCTAGCTACTTCTCTTAATGGTAAAGGTAGCCTAGATGCATATTTTCCTTCTGAGAAGATGAAACATGAAATTCTAATTCCAGATATCTTAGCTACTAATAAAAATATGGTCACCAAAAAACCATGGATAATGTGTGAATGAAACACTGTGCAACCTCTGGAATGGAAGCTGCCAAAACCCATTAAAATTTATTTGGAGATATTCATTCCATATCAACTATCAAATAAAAAGTTGTTACAACTAAGAAGAATAGTCTTTTTGGGTATCAACAATGCAATCAAGCAAGAGGTTTCCAGAATATCCATCATCATATCAAACTTGACTGACAATGGCATCTTTTAAGGTTTACAACTGCGCACACCAAAAATAACTTTCTCGTTCTTCTACCTGGGTCTCTAATTTCCTACTACACAAGAATAGAGATTCTCTTTCCTTCCTCCCAGGATGGCTAGAAGTTAACTTAGTATAGAAGAGACTGGAATTTTGCATCTCACTTTGCTGATTTGCTTCTGGACATACAGCCCTGAATTATGAAAACTAGGAATCGGAAATCTTTGATATAGTTCTCTAGGGACAGCCATACCAAAATGTCAAAAAATGAATTTTCACTTCCAGCTTGTCGGGAAATAGGTCCTGAGAAGACCTTCTGACTCTACTGGAATTGGGGAGAGTGGACTTTTTTTGAGTGGACTCAAAAATGCTGACAGCAAATGGCAGGTTACTGCTTAAACACAGATGTCACTTCATTGTGTCAACTTGGAAATGATCAGCACAATCTGGTAAGTGCAATTTTTCTCACAATATGAGTGTATCTGGGCAGGTGCTATACTTCACTGAGGTCTTACACTGTTTTAAAATGCATTTCTAATTTTTTAATTCATACCACGTGAGTAAAAAGATTCTCAAATACATATTCAAAAAAGACTGGTGCTAAGATTTAGTAGTATTTTATCAATAATTAGAAGATATATAATTCCTATCCCTGGGGGCATTATTGCTACATATGTTCTAAACCATAACTAAATCCACAAGAAGGAAAAACAGCTTTAAGGACAAATATAAAAAATATTTTCTAAAACAGATATTACAATGGCCTCTTCTATGGCCATGATGCATTTTGTTGTCACTTGCATGTTGCCCTGTTTGGTTACAGACCTTGACTTCTCTTGTCATTAGGGAACATCGTCAGAGGTACCCAAAGTAAGCTGTTACTGAAGCCTACATCAATGTTATGCTACTTCAGTGCTCAATGCTTCCAAAGCAGGCTACACCTAAACATACAATAGTACCTCACAGTATGCAGGGGCCACTCTGGGTTCTGATGGCTAGCTTTAAAAATTTAATTACTTTGGTAAGATTGGTGGCTCTTGTCCTACTAAAACACTAGGATCAGACAGGTTGAAGAAAATAACTCCAGCATCAAGAGTTGCAGCTTGGAAACAAGCAACAGATTATAGTTCTAGATAGACTGCTGGATACTACGATTAATAGATGTACGTCTCTGAATTTTTCTGGCTGCCTCTGTATTAACTAATATAACATAAATCTGCAAGGAATACAGAGTCATACCCTTCAGAAGATATCACAGATAATAAGCACTGGGTAGCCAGCAATGTGGTAAGTTCTGGAAAATAGAGAAGTATAAGACACTGTTATTGCTTCAAGGTGCTCCAAGATCTACTTAGATAAAAACATAGGCAATAAAGTGGAACAATATATGAACATAAGAGTACATTGCTAAATGTGGTATTAAAAGTGCCATAGTAGTTCTTACAGAGAGAGAAAGTCAGATGTTTACAGTTTTTTTGTTTTGTTTTGTTTTGTTTTTTCCATGCTTGGGGTATGTAGAAATTCCCAGGCCAGGGGCTGAAACTGCACCATATCTGTGGTAATGCTGGATCCTTAACCTGCTGAGCTACCAGGGAACTTGCAGAAAGCCTAATATATAGAGCAGTTGGACAAAGCTGACCCTTCATAAATTCTATATAACTATGGCTGCAATAACAATTATAATCATCTTTATATCATTGTAGAGTATATATTTACATATTATATAATATTATAAATAATATTATAATAATTACAATATTATTACTGAAAGCTCATTATGTGCTAGGTTTCCATAGCAGATTCGCCATAGTATGTAGATGAAAATAATTACTATAAATTTGAAGATTTAAAACTCTAAGATTAGGCATTCTATGAAAAGCCTCATAGCTAGTAAGTTAACAGAGCTTGGATTTGAATCTGTGTTCAAAGATTTCAAAGCTCTCACTGGGTTCTATAACTACATAAATTGAGGAAGGATTTATGGAGGAACAGCATTTCAACTCATATTCAAGAATGATCAGAGTTTTATTAGTTGGAAGGGAAATAGCATTTCAGGCAAGGATGTTCATATAAGCAATGGCAACAATGCAGAGATGAGGAGGACATACCATGAGCATAAGGATATCAGTGACTAGAAAGGGGGAAGACAAGAGGGTGAAAGCAGTGTCAAGGCTCCAGATGATATAGGGCCAGAACCTCCAAAGAGGCTGCTGAGCTTAAGACTGAGGATGAGGAGTTCCCGTGTGGCTCCGTGGTTAACAAATCCAACTAAGAACCATGAGGTTGCAGGTTCAATCCCTGGCCTCGCTCAGTGGGTTAAGGATCCAGTGTTGCTGTGAGCTGTGGTGTAGGTTTCAGACACGGCTCGGATCCCGCGTTGCTGTGGCTGTGGTATAGGCCAGCAGCTATAGCTCTGATTAGACCCCTAGCCTGGGAACCTCCATATGCCGTGGGTGTGGCCCTAGATAAGGCAAAAAGACAAAAAAAAAAAGACTGAAGATGGGATGCTGAGGGTGTATGTAACCGCTGAAGGTTTCAATACTGCTGAATTATCTAACTATAGACTGCTTTTTTTTTCTTTGGTTGGCAAATACAAAAGCAAACAAAACTGATTATATTCCTGCCCTCATGGAGTGAAGAGTCAATAAATAAGATAAATACTAAAATAAGATAAATACTAAAATAGGTAGTTTGATAGATGTCAATTAAATTTAAAGAGAGAAATAAGGCTAGAAAGAGACTTGAGGAATATCTGACAGGTGGTATACAATTTGATATAGGATGCCTAAGAAAGGCTTAATTGAGAAGGTGACATTTGAACCAAAAGACTCTTAGCCCCATGAGAGTTCCTGCTGCGTTGCAGTGGAAACAAAGCCAACTAGTAACCATGAGGTTATGGGTTGGATCCCTGGCCTCCCTCAGTGGGTTAAAGATCCAGCATTGCCATGAGCTGTGGTGTAGTTCACGGGTGCATGAGGCTGGGATCTTGCATTGCTGTGGCTGTGGAACAGGCCGGAAGCTGCAGCTTGGATTCAACTCCTAGCCTGAGAACAAAGACTCAGCCCCTCAGTTCTCCTATTGCATTAACGCCCCTTCTCTCCAGTGTGGTTTGGGATTATCACACACCAAAATTTCGTATTTCCTTTAAGAGTTATTTTTCCCTTTGGGATTTTCTTTCTTTTTTTTTTTTCTTTGTCACACCCCTGGCATATGGAGATTCCCAGGCTAGGGTTTGAATCGGAGCTGTAGCTGCTGGCTTACACCACAGCCACAGCAATGTGGGATCCGAGCCATGTCTACAACCTAAACCACAGCTCATGGCAATGCCGGATCCTTAACCCACTGAAGAGGCCAGGGCTTGAACCTGGGTCCTCACGGATCCTAGTCAGGTTTGTTAACCACTGGTCCAAGATGTGAACTCGTATTTTTGATTTAAGGAAGCACAGAACTTTCAACCTATCATTATCTTTATGTATAAGCTTGTACAATGCTTTTATAACTATTCAAACGATATTTTTTTTCATTTGTTTTTGATTGCTATAAGAAATTCAAAGCCCATCCATTATGGTATAGGGGAAAAAATGAATCCACAGCAAACATAATGTGATTCTACTTCCCCTGACTTTTCCTCAAGGAATCTCTTCTTTATTTATTGAATTATTTTAAAGGCATGTACACCTAGTTTCTATACAACCCAAAAAGAGATATCACTGAATTTCTAGATCTTCTGATTCTTCTAAATTTGTATCTTTTCTTCTACATAATTCTTGACTTTGGTTTTTCATCAGAACATCTTGGAAGATTACAGATCACTTAAGGAACCCAAGAAATTTAAAGAAAGATAATCCTTAGAATTCAGACAGTGTAGATAGCTTAATAAAAATGTTGCAATCTATCTCAATGACCCCTAATTTATATATTAGCTACCTAATTATCTATTTCATGCTAAATGGAATATCAGTCCCCCCCTTTACTTCTGTTTCCATTTTTATTCTTTTCTCCTAATTAGCTTATGTTAAAATGTTAAAAGCTAATTAGGAGAAAGGAAGAATAAAAATGTCATATCTTTTAAAAGTGGAAGATTTCTTATATCTTCTAAAAATGAAAAATGTATAAAGTCTCCATGATACAAAATATTTAATGAAGTTTATTTTAGCGAAAAAATGAAATTCACCAGTCTCACTTTAACTGGCATTTGTTCTTTCTAGCAGACAATGGGCAAGACAGAAAAACAGTGTGTGTTATCCAAGAGTCTAACAGGAAAAGAATGGGGTTGTGCATTTTGTCCAAGACTACCATACCACAGAAACAGCAGACTTTACAACCTGTTTCAGGATTTTGTATTTCAAAAATCAATTACTGTTAATATAGTAAATGTAGTTGAAACAGGAAAGACTTCATATAAATACAAAACAATTCAATATTATTTTGATCTTAGAATGTCATAATAATGAAAAAATTATTGTGAATTTATGAAAACTTATGTAAAAAATAAGGATCCATCAGCATCTGATTTGGTAGTTTCCTGCCCGTAAGGCAGTTACACCTACTACCTGAGTCTGTGTTGTCAAAAAACTTGGAAAGAAACATGAGAAGATATAATAATATATCAGCTCTTTCCAAGCATTACTAAATGTTTACAAAGCTGGATCAGAATGCACTGCTAATTTCTTGTTACGTCTTTCTCCTCAGTTTTCAACACACTGGCTTCAAGTTACATGCATCTGTCACTGCCATATTTTAAGGCAGCTATCATAGTTTTTATGAGCAAGGACCCTAGAACCAGATTGCATGAGTTCAAATCTCAGCTCTCTTACTTATCAGCTTTATGACCTTGGGCAAGTTACCTGACTTCTCTGTGTCTTTGTCTTATCACCTGTAAAATGAGAATAATACCACTACCTATCAAATACTAGTATGGTGCCTAGCACAGAGTAGGACCTATGTGTTGCCTTCTATTTCTACTATATCTAAGGGCTATAAACTGGAGAATATTATGAGATCCATGGTTTAAACATCTGTAAAAAAAGGCAAATGAGATGTCATACATATACTTAATTTTTTCACTATTTTAAATGTTTTCCCAAATATATACCTGTGGTTGAAGTTTCAAATTCTACAGATTATCAAACCAGATAAGTTGAGATATTATTTACTAAAATGAAGAAAAATAGAGGAAAGAGAGCTATAGGGCAGAGGGAAGAGGTTGAAGGGAAATACCTAGAGTTAAGTTTGAAACATGTGAAGCCTAGGATACCTGTGATATATCCAGATGGTAGTGTTAACTTCAATTCTATATGCCAACATCCAAACACAAGGAATTCAGGCTGAAGGTAGAAATATGAGAGTCAATGGAATAAAGGTTGTATTTAAGGACATGGGAATGGATGACATTACTTAGGGGATATTAAATGAGAACTCTGAAGTCAAGTACTGAGTAACTTTGACAATTAGGTGTTAGGTAAAGCTGCAGATAACTGGATAGAAGTCACAGAGGGAGGAGAACAACCAGGTGTGTGGGGTGTCATGGATACACAATACTTCTAGGATGAATAGGGTAATAAAACTTCAAAGAGAGATTAAGTAAGATGATAACTGAAACACTCTTTACTAAATTTGACAATGAGAAGGCTATCAGTGCTCTTAGAGTGAACAGCTTTGGCTGAGTTCTGCTGGGGAAACCAGAATGGAATAGGTGGATAGTGAATGTCACATTGCATTTATCATTAAAAACATTCACAGAGCTTTGCTGTGGAGAGCAGAAAAAGGGGGCACAGGATAGATGTCAGGCCAAGAGAAAGGGTTTGGGGTTTATTTTTATTAGAATTAGTGTAATCCAACAAATAATTTTGAGGATTCAAGGCAAGAATGGGGAATCAAATGAAAGCCTGGGTCCTTGAAAAGACTAGCAAGGTAGAAGAGTAAAAAATAATCACCAAGTATAATATGAAAATAAGCAGAGAGTGTAGATGGTAGGAATATGAGGGAGTTTTTCTTCTACTGGCTTCTAGCTTTGTTTTAAAGTATGGTCTGCAATAGTATCAAAAGTGTGTGCATCATCTGTGAATTTGTGCGAAGACAAATCACAGCCAATGTTTTATAGCTGTCTGTTTGTTAGCCCAAGTGGTGGAACATTGCTTAGAGACTAAATTATGTCATTGCACATAACGGAAAGGGAACTGATTTGAGAATTAGGATTCCAGGGGCCTTCGTTTGAGATGTGCCTCTGAATCAATAAGTGATCTTACATTAAGCAATGGAAAAAATCTCTGAACCTCAGCTTTTCCTCCTGCAGAAGCAGACTGATATAGACCATTTAGAATGACCAACAAAGGACTGATGTCACTCTTTGTTACTTACGGAATTTAAAGAGAGTCTTCAAATTTAAACTATTTTATTGTGAAAATAGTTACATATAGACTTATTTTGTGTTCCTAGACTAAACATGTAAAATCCTGTGGGCTTTCAATATGCCCTTTTTAAAATCTGTCCTCAGTTATCTGTTGGATATCTTCTATTTCTTCAGTTTGTCATGTAGAAATTTTAAAATAATTATATTACTTCAGTATTTAATTACAAAAATCTGCCTGAGGCATAAAATGTAGAATTAAACTCAAAAGTCAATTAGAATTTTTAGTACTATGGATAGACTGCTTTTGAGGAGAAAACTATGTCTCTACCCACAATATGTTCAGAAAGTGTTTTCTACCTTCTCCTCCTCCACTGCTTTTGTGATTTTAAATGTGTTTATAAATTTCTGTCCACCAATGACAACACAATCAAGGATGGGCAATGAATCTTTTCTTTCTTCTCTGACAAAAAATGTTTGGTCTTGGCCAACTCAGTAGGAAATGGCATTTAATTCTGGCCTTGGGGTACTCATTTTCTGTCACATGGAAAATAAGCACACATAAAATAATAAGAACTCATAGAAAACAGTGTGGGACAGAGTTGCCTGACTTTAATTTTCTGAAATGCAAGAGGATGCAATTAACTTGCCTGTTGTGATTAGCCTGTTAGAAGCTGGGTCTCTTCAGCAAATTACAGCACCCACAACACCCATAATAAGGTCACATACTCAGCATTATTTATTTGTCTTTTGATTTACAGCCCGGCAGAAGAAGTCCTGGGACTTGTGGATTAATAATGAACAGAGCCAAGTTTGAGTTGCGACTCTGTCTCTGCTGGAATTATGTGCCTGCCCATTTGGCCTTTATTTTGAAGTGAATACTTGCCAGGGCTGGATGAAAGCACTTGCCCCAGGAGCAACATTTAGGGGCAGGGGGGCCAAAGCCTCAATGACTAAGCAATATTTAAAAATAAAAACTAATACTTTAA
The DNA here is from genome assembly GCA_004024745.2 of Catagonus wagneri. NCBI lineage: Eukaryota > Metazoa > Chordata > Mammalia > Artiodactyla > Tayassuidae > Catagonus > Catagonus wagneri. The sequence goes on from PVHT021183519.1 coordinate 8,119,484, forward strand.
ACAGTAAAACTGGTTCATGATTGGCGTTCCTGTCGTGGCTCAGTGGTAATGAATCCTACTAGGGACCATGAGGTTGCAGGTTTAATCCCTGACCTTGCTCAGTGGATTAAGGATTCAGTGCTGCTTGAGCTGTGATGTAGGTCGCAGATGTGGCTCAGATCCTGCCTTGGTGTGGCTCTGGTGTAGGCCAGCAGTTATAGCTCCTATTAGACCCCTAGCCTGGGAACCTCCACATGCCCCAGGTGCAGCCCTAAAATGACAAAAATACAAAAAAAAAAAAACTGGTACATGATGGATAAAATGTCAAAAAATTTTTAAAAAACAAGATCAGAAAGAGTGGTGTGCTGAGCTATCCTGGAGTCAGACAAAGGGAAACTCAGTAATACTGATTTATTTTTTTTAATTTAAAATTTTGATATTTTGTTCATTACAGATATTTGCATTTATTTTTTCAAATACTGCACTGATTACTGAGTGTTTAGTGCCTCCTTAAGCTTTACATTCAAGTGAATGCCTCACTTACCTTACCCTTACCCTAAGTGTTTTAAATTTACCACCAAAATAGCTGGCACGTTAAGACATATTTTATCTGTAACTTGTTTCTGCTACCACTACAGAAACAGTTCTTTGTGGACATCAACTAATATTATCCCAAGTTCTCTTCCTTTAGTTTCTGTAAAGGGACTTATTCTCTGGAAAAATCCTTCTGGGTGGCCCTCAATACCTTCAAACAACCTCAACAAATTACCATATCAGAGGAAATAAGGAGTATATCCAAGGAAAACAAGTTTTTTAATTTGATTTGATCGAAATCAGGCAAATAGTTGTAAATAAGGCAGTTGCAAAGATATGAAGTTTTTCAACTGGAGGAAGACAGTAAATCCGTCAAATCCTACAACGGTGAGGTGTTATTTGATCAGTGTCTGATACTCCAGCTAGACTTTAAGCCCAATTAAGAGAAGATCCATGACTTCTGTTCATTTATCTTTATAAAAATGGGAGAGAATCACTTCAGTGTAGGTGGATGGGGATGTCTGTCAATCCCAAGCAATGACATATGAAAGGACTTTTGTGGCAAATAAGCAGGGGGTGTGGCAGGAAAAACGGGCTTATATCAGGGTGAGGACATCTGTAGCAATCCTTGTACCTTGAGATTGGCAGGAGGGGATTTCCTCAAGAGAAGACCACCCAGAAGTAGGGAAAGCCCTTACTCTTTGCCCACCACTTCTCCCCCCTGGCTCCCCTGTTCCCCAGAAGACAGGTTTGGGTACCCGGCACTGACATCCTCAAATTCCTAATTCTTTTAAACTGATTTAAGAAAAATCTCAGATGAAGTTCAAGACCTAGTTTAAGCTATTACTCATTTGTAAGGACTATGGGATTTGTATCATATCATATCATGCTGATTTTGATTATACACCATCTTGCATTTCTCACTGTAGCACTTGTGGTAACTTTGTGTGAACTGAGAAAAAATGGCACAGCTTCATCAAGACACATAGAGGCCACAATATCGGTCAAACTAATTGTTCAAATATTCAGTGATCAATGACTATGAGGTGGATAGTGTCTCCTAGATTCTGCAATATAGAAATTTCACTATACTACACAGTGGCTACTATTCTAACACTATGTTGGTTTGTTATGCCACATTTTTGTCTTATATTTACAATATAAATTTAATTTCTTTATTTCCTTATGTTTTTTCTTTCAGTAGTTAACACAATATTAAGCCCATAGAAATATTGAGTAAATACTTCCTGAGAGTTGAGCTAAAAGTTTCCTTTAAAAGAGAATAAGTGAATTACAGGAATAAAGGTGGTTTTGCATTTTGATTTATATTTTCATGATTCTACAAATACGTATTGTCTTTATAATCAGCTAAAAATGTTTTAAACTTGCCCAAGAGCTAAAATCTAATTACTTATTTTAAGACCAAGCCTGCATGACTATGCTTTGTCTGATTTAAGCAAAAATGCCCTGCATATTTATAAAACTTAATATAATACCATATGATGCAGGGCATGCTAGTCCTTTTTCCTATTCTTAAAGAAAAAGAGGGAGCTCCCATTGTGGCTCAGCGGAAACGAATCTGACTAGCATGCATGAGGACCCAGGTTCGATCCCTGGCCTCACTCAGTGGGTTAAGGATCCCGCACTGCCATGAGCTGTGGTGTAGGTCTCAGATGTGGCTTGGATCCTGAGTTGGTGTCGCTGTGGTGTAGACTGGCAGCTGTAGCACTGATTCGACCCCTAGGCTGGAAACCTCCATATGCCATGGGTGCGGCCTGAAAGAAAGAAAGAAAGAGAAAAAGAAAGTAAAGAAAAAGATCTCATTACTGTTAGGCTACATTTTAGATCTCTATGATAAGATTTGTAACCTTCATACAACAAGCAGGAGTGAAGGGCTTTCAACTATCCATGCTAACAGGGTTGCTTTCTTATATTTTGACTCCAAATTATTTAAACCAAATGGATATTTTGACACATTTTGTGAGGCTACCTTAAATGCAGAAAGCAACCTTGTCCTACAAGGAGCAACATGAACTCAGAAATAAATATGTATCTTAAAAGAGAGCTCTGTCGACATTCAGGATTTTTTTGATTTTGTTTTTAAAAATAATCAGGAATATCCGTTGGTCTCCATTAAAAATGCATTTAACTAAAATTCACTTTTGTGGGTGCTGGGAGATTAGTTGTGGAATTTAGAAGAGTCACACAGTGAAGAGAGAATATTGCAGTGTTAAAGATATTTCAAAAAATACTATAAATCTACTATTTATCCTGTGTATAGCTTTGGTACAATTGAAATAAAGCTCTTGCCACAAATGAAAGTGAGATCCTCACTAATTTCCATTCACCAACGTTGGTAGAAGCCCCCCATGGGTTATTAAGTCTGAGAAATATGTGAACAAACATGATAATAAGCAAGCAAAGTGTATCATAAAATATACTGTGTTCATTTATTGTGACAACCAGGGTGTAATTATACTAGGAAATGTACTGCACTTTAGTCAGTGAAAGTAATAAAATCTGAACACCAGGAGACCTTTCTCTAGTCTGTGCTATTAAACTACTTTTGAGTGGAAGGCGAACGATCTAAAAATATGGGGGGAGTGTTCAGTTTCATAGATTAGCAAAGCGGGGGATGGTCAGAGAGAAACCATCTTGTAGACTAATAAATAAAACCTCGCTGCTTTTTCCTCATCACTTGTGGATTTAACAAGAGAACATTTCCCCCATTCTGTGAAATTATAAATGCCTAAATTTGGGTGGATTACAGATGCTATTCATTCTCCCTTTCTCCTTCTAATTAAGGTAATAGGAAAGAACTAAATAAAACTATATTGGAAGTGCCTCTACAAAGCTCTAAGTAGAAAAGCAGGAAAAAAATTTATAGAAAAGATAAGAAGACAAAGGGACCACAGAGATGATAATGTTGCAAGATGTGGAGTAGGTGTAATGATTAAAGCATTAATGGAGGTCACTAGGAAAAGTGGAAGAACATGTAATTTCAGATTAGGAAACCCTGGGCTTCCCAGAGTGAACTGCAGTTTGGGGAAGTGTAGTTAATTGAATTTTATGACACTTTTTATGAAAATTAAAATGCACATCTTTTACTACCCTAATAGTTTTATTGCTACTGTGAGATTTATGTGCCATGATATACCAAAAAGCATATGTAACAATTCACTAAAGACCACCAGAGTGGATTGCTACAATCTTCTTTGTGCTTTGGCAGCCGACAATCAAGATCATTATTACAGGATTGGAGCCACCTGCCAACTCAATGAACAGAACCACGTGTCTCCACATAAAATAGAAGCAACTCTAACATTAAAAAGAAAATGAGTGTTAAGCCAGAGGGGCCTTCAGGGACAGCCTACAGAAAGCCGGGTGCTTATTTTTTTTCCTGAGCACCAAATGACTGACTCTTACATTATCTCATTTACTGTTCAAGAAAGAAGTAGTGTCTGCCAAGACCTTTGTGATTAAATTAGATTATCCAATGAAATGTCTGCATTCTTTCTGAGCTGCTTGGGAGAGGACATGTGACTGCGCACTTCTTAGGGACAGGTTCACAGTAAATCCTAGATTTTAGAATTTACCCCTTCTAATGTATTGAGGCAGGAAGCAAGGATTGGCCTCACTTGGATAAAACTGCTGCCCTGGCACGCATTTCGCCTGCTAAACCACTGGAGATTACCAAAAGTCAACATGATGTGAAAAACACTGGTGTCAAGAAGGTGAATCTATACCAGATTTTTCAAGCCAGGAATTCTGACTTACTAAACAAATTAACCCATGCATATATAATATTTCTCTCTGAATTCCCCTAGATTTCATTTTCTAAGAGAAGTCTCCCATCAGTTCCTTAAATCTACTTAGTCACTTCTTGCTCTGCCCTAGTTACATACCTGTCTCTATTAGAGCAGTGCTTCTCACACTTTAATGTGCATGTGAATCACCTGGGATCTTGTTAAATGCAGATTCTGATTCACTGGCGAGTGGAGGAGGGGAGGTCTATGGTTTTTGCATCTCTAATGAGCTTGCAGAAGCTTCTGGCCCTCACTTTGAAAAGCAAAGTATTAAAGCACTTCTTAAATGGTAATGATCTGTACATAAGCCAGTCATTTTCTCTATGAGCTCTGTGAAAGAAAAGGCAAGGGAGGCGATGCAACAGAGAACAATGCCCACCAGTTTGGGGAACGTTAAGTGTCTTACTATACATTATCTGTAATTCTCAACACAACCCTGCAATATCTGTAATCATGTCCTCATTTTACAGATGCAGAAGCCAAGTCTCAGATACATTCATCGACTTGACAATGGCTACACAGGTACCATGTGGCAGTTAGAACGCAATTTTGGCCCCATTTGTCTCCAAAGTCTAAGGCCTTTCCACTATACCCACAGAGTATACACAGAGCCCGCAGAGCACTTGATGTTATAGAAGATGCTCAAAAGATGTGCCTAGGTGTGAATTTTTTATCTATACATTCTCCTTTGCTCATATTATGTTCCTTGGATGGAACACCCTCCCTGATTCTCTCTACCCAATTGAGTTCCACCTCACTTTCATTCTGCCAGCCCATTACTGTGTGTGTCCGCTCCTCTGAATTAATAAATGGCACCAGTTTGCACCACTTTATGAGTACTTAAATCACTAGTTATCTTATTAACAATGAATTACAATCATTGTATAAACACTTATTGAGTAACAACTAAACACCAAACATTGTTGCAAGCAGTTGAGATAGATCATGGAACAAAATAGAAAATACTCCCCATTGCCCTGGGTCTTGGGAGTCATCCTCCCAAGATGAAAATTCCACGGGGGGCAGGTATCCAATCACTTCACTTTCCAGATTTCTCAAAGTAAATAGTAAGTAGTAAGCACACAATTAAGAACAGTCTAAAATTCAGATAATTTACCATGTAAATATGTTCCTAATCCACAAGAGAGTCTTAAGCCTAAGGACCTCTGTTTTCACACAAGTCACCATGGGAAGGTGGAAGGATGCTTTCAAACTGTTTCTCATTTCTCACCAGCAGTGTTTCAGGCCAGAAGCAGAGTATTAAAGTCTCCTACACAGTACAAGTATCAGCTGGAGAGATAGATCTCACTAAAATTAAATCATAGTCATTTCCAGCAAAAGGAAATTATCTGTTCAGAAGTACAGAAATTGCAGGTGGAATAGGCAAGTTCATGAAAGGTTAGCCTCACTGTCAAAGATGATCCTTTCCCTCCTTACACACTAAAACTCTAGACTAGAAAGTGCTAACCTGGAAAATCATGTGCTTATCACTTCATGAATGTTTTTAACAACATCCCAGATTTGCACTTGCTTAAATAGAGAAAACATAAGTTTCTGGGTTATTCAGAATGTTCTATATTCTACATCATTTTTAAAGGCAGCTCATCCACTGAAGGTTTACAAAGGTTTGCTCTTTGATGCTGCAGCCGCTGTAACATTTCATTGAGTGTGTTGGTCACATGCATTATCATGTAGCAAAGATGGAGGCCTGAAGATGAGTGACTTCGATGGGAAAATAGGACTCAACTTGCTCTGTATCAGTTCGTCCTCATTTTTACAATGTCTTGTATTGAGGAAATCTGCAGCTACTAATTCATCGTGTGTGTGTTCTAAAACATCTGAAATGGAAGTAAAGAAAGCCTCTGACTCCTCCCAATTTGACTATTTCATTTAACACTAAGAGCGGACATGATGCTATCCACAGAGGGCCGTCCGTGAAATTTTAAGTGAGACAAGCCCAAATTCTTATTCTTATTAACATGTGAACATGGGGATATTTCTTTACCTTGGATACAACTTTTGTAAAATAGATGTCATAATTCTTATTATGAGAGAATGATGATAAAAATATAATATTAAAAAAACCCTGCACATGATACATGTTCAATTAACAGCTGTGGTCTGATCATGTTAACCATTCTACAACCCTAATCATAGTCCTTGTTTTTTTTAATCACCAAAAATCATTTATTTAAGTACTACTAATAATTACACTTAGCATTTAGCTAAGCAAATACACAGGCATGATCCCTGCACCAGTAAAATTTTCAACTTAAAACAAATTTGATATAAACATATCTGAAAGAAGCTATCAGTAAATAGCTATACAAACATGAAAGAAACAAAGGGTGATGTCTTTGCCCTGAATTTCAGGATTAATTCTAAGTTTCCTTTCTCAAAGAGGAAGGCATCCCATTAATCAGATTTCTTTCCCCAAGTTCTTCTGTTTTATAGGACTTGGCAGGAAAGGTCTTTGGTTAAAATATAACTTAAGATTAGTGTTGTGTGACTGAGCTGCAGGCTGCATCCTAGAAGAGCCTTAAACATAAGTAAAAATAGGTCTGAGGGTTGGGGAAATGAAGAGAAATAATATAAGAATAAAGTGACAAGGAAGTACAAACCCTGGCAGCTTTATGGGCCTTAATAACCAGGCAAACCAAATGTCTCATTTTGTAAAGGGGAAGGTGAGGCCCACACATTCGAGTGACTTGTTCAAAGTCACAGACTCAGATCCTGACTGATCCACATACGGATCATTCTTTGTGAGTAAAGATACGATACATAGAGAAAAAGGAAGATCTTACTTGAGCTGGGATATCCGTTAATGAGAAGGGAAATCATATTTAGAAAATTGAACTGAAATCACATTTATTTAGAAAGTGGTTAGGACAGGTAAGGATATGGAACAAGGCAACGAAAAAAGGATGCCATGGAAGAACATACTATCTTACATGAGTGGCGTTTTTGGCAGTGTTTTATTGACTAAACTTTCTTTTACGTTAAAATTTGTTTTCAGGTAAGAATAATACTTTATTTTCCAATCCAAACCAATTATCGGAGCATTATTCTGAAGAACCCCAAAGGATAGGAACAGAGGGATGTACATTTGGATTTAGTCATTTTCCTTATATTACAGAGAAAACATTGTCTTGAACTAGATTTTTCACAGCTTAAGCAGTGTGAATGGGAACTTTTCAAACATTTTTAAGATTGCCAGCCAACTGAGAAGCCTATTAGTCAAACTGAAAATTTGTGTTTTTTTTTAAATCACCACAAAAGAAATATCCAAGATTATACTGAACCACCTAATAAATCTAGTCATGATTCTTTGCTTATAAAAATTCTCTACACAAATTTCCTTTATTCCATTAAAGTTTTTGTAATATGGAAGGCACAGAACTAATAAGATGACTTTCAAGATCATATAGTCTAATGGTTCTCAAAACTCATCCAGAGGCTCTTAAAAGACAGATTCACATGGCCTCACCCCATACTTTCTAATCAGGAAGTATGGAATGTAGGAATATTCATTTCTAATGAATTCACAGGTTATGTTGACATTGTTGGTCCAGAAACCACTTCACGGGAATCACTGATTTAGTCCAGCCTGTTGATTTTACTGCCTTCTTTTTTCATTTAGGTAGACAAATTCTAGTTTTCTTGGAATTTATTCTTTTATACTGTTTGTCAACCTTTCCAACAACTGGGCAAGTTCTATTTCTGATGCTGTCACTATAGACTATGGACTTGGCAGAACAACTAGTTTGCATAGATTGGCAAGTAGAAAATGTTTTTCATTCTATTAGGCTAACATTAGGAAAACTGTCCTAAAATACTGAACCCGAGCAGAAAGGCCAAGTGATCCTCTTGCATTTGGTACAGCTAGATACACAAATGCTATCTTCACCATATTTAATATGGAAAGGGAAAAAAAAAGTATTCCAAATTCCATCTATATAACATCAAATGGGCACCTGGCTTGTCTGGAGCTATTGCACAGGCCACATTTAGAGAATCCTTCAAGGACACTGGTGGACTAGCTAAATCAGGGCAAGCAAGTGATTTACTATTATAGAAGAAATAGTATAATTTTCCCCCCAGAGAGCTTATGTGATTTCTAGAAAAATGCCCCAGTATTGCAAAATTGTAAAACTTAGCTAGAAAAGATCAAAAAAGCAGTGCAGCATTTCATAATGATGTGATTATTCCTGTAGGTGTCAGTTAATTAATGTGAAAAAAATAAAGTGAACAAAAATAGTTATCTTGAAACAACTAAAGGTCTCAGAATTTGATGAATTTAATGTGATAATATACAAAGCAGGACTTCAGCGGAATTCAAAGAAAATAGAAAATGAGGTTTTTAAATTCCTCTCCCATGGTTTGTGCACACACGCATAAACTAACTCACACTCCCCCAGAAAAACACACACATCCTTACTCAAAGCACTTTCTTTCTCACCACATAAGACTCTAATTCCACATGGGTCTTTACCATTAGGGATAAAGGCAATGAAAATGTACTTACAATAGCATGAGAAAACATAATACACTATCCCTTCCAGATATGTGTATATATATTATTTAAAGAACTGTAGGAACAGGCACACACCTCAGTGACTTTGGTCCATTAATTCAAAGAAACATACTACTCTGGTGAGTGCTATTGAAAATGGGGGAGACAATGCATGTGTGGGGACAGGGGGCCTATGGGAAACCTCTGTACCATCCTCTCAGCTTGCTGTGAACCTAAAACTTCTCAAAAAAAAAAAAAAGCATTCTTTTGAAAAAAGCAGGTAATTAATGAAGGCTTCAGGAAAACCATCTTCAAGTATTAGCGAGCATTTACTGTGAGAAACAATAGCAAAAATAGAAGAATGGGGTGTGAAATACAGCTGGGAAGTAAAGGTATACACACATATAAAAAGACACCTGTCAGACAGTTAACTGTTCAAGACTCAGAAGCTGTTAAATCACCCTCTAACAGAAGACTGTCCTACTCTGGGTGAACGTGATCTGAGCTGCATCATCTCGATGGACTAAACTTTCTTCCGCGGAGATGAGGTGAAGGTGTAGAGAACATGCAGTGACTACACCAGTGTGTGTCTATACATGTCAATATCAGAGAGCTGATGTCTGAGCATACGAGGCAAGGTGCACAGTTGTATTTGTTGAGCAAGATTGTGGGGAACCTTAAAAGTGAAGAAAAGAGTATAAAAATGCTATGGAAATGAATGCCAATGAAACCTACTGGCAATGTTACAAAAGGAAATATTGGAGTTACAGGAAGAAGATTTTCCAAGTGACCCTAAAACCATAAATGACCGCTTATACTGGAGACCCTATTCCATTTCGTTTTATACCATTAGAGCTTTCAGGAACTCAATTTAAAAACAAACAATCAATCAAACAAACAAAACCAGGACAATTATCATCATACAGCTTGCAGGCACTGGATTCCAGAAGAGCAATTGCCTTCACTTTTATAGGCAGCAGCCTCTCATATTGTACTCCATAGATCAATTTTAGCTTCATGAGATTTAATTTTAAGAACCTTAGGTTTTTTATCACGTGCACTTCACAACACTGAAAGTGCTTCCAAATTCTGATTTACAGAATTGTTGTCACTGTCAATAAAAGGAATGTTCCTGACACACCGAAATCCAGTTTAATTACTTCTGTGATGTCTCCTGCGGCTGAGAGGAAATGATAGTTCTCTGACACTTCTCTGTTTTTAATTTAGTAAAATGGAGCACTTGCCCTGAATAGGACCTATGAGAGCTGATTGGTGATTGATATCATGGAAGATGGACCCCACAGGTTCAGAACATGGCCTTCCTCCGAGGTTGTGAATGACTGCATGAATTTGGATCCTTGGTTCTGGATTCCTTACAGGTGAGCATTTGAGTGATCATCAAGGATCTGACTTGGAAACGTGGCTGGGATATTCATGCATCAAGTCATGACCTGGAGAGGTTTTGCAAACATATCTGAAGGGAATGCTTTTACATAGCACCATTCCCAGTGTCACTTTTGTCCTGAGCTGCTGGAATCCAGAGGAGGCCCTGAAGACTTCCCAACAGGAAATGCCAAATATTAAAATATACTCTATACCATTCAAGTGAAGAAACCAAGCAAAATGTGTTCTTTATTTTCCGCTACATATTCCATCTGTTTCTCTCCCTAAAGGGTCATATGTTATATATTTATAAGAAGCATTCACACCTACGTGAACACAGTTTCCACTGTCTCTGTCAAACACAACCTCCTCCTTGTTCATGACCCATTTTTTTAACATCCTTCTATATCAGCTCATCCTTTTATGAAACTTGTTTCATTCTGAAATCATTTCAAGTTAAGAAACGCCTTTGTACCTTCGTATCTCACCAAATCCTGGGGAGATTAAGCCTCTAGCTCTACAGGCCATTTTCTGAGAGGTGTGAATTTAGATCATTAGGGTCATTAAAATCATACACTCCGTAATGCCCAGAGCTAACAACCACCCTTGTACTTTATGCTGCTGTAGAATGTGACCAGAGAAGTAACCATGTATAACAGCACTGAGCTGCAGAGGAGACCATAACTCCTCCCCATAAAAGAATCCTACTCTTTTTAATTGCTACAGTAAATCTCATTAAAGACACAGAATGCTTTGTTAACAGAAGGAAAAAGGATCACTGGGCAAAGTGTATTTTCTTCACAGTAACTCCCCCCCCACCCCGGCGATTAGAATAATACTCGTTAATGCAAGCACAATATTATTTTTATCATGACCTTTTTCCTGGCCTCTGCACATTTCCTCTAAACTTGCTTTCCCTTCCCTACAAACCCAAGGGGCCCTTGGTCTTTACTACTCCTCCTGTAGGAACTTTTCATGGTCTGGGCTTCACACATTCTCTCATATTATGCCCGTGAATCTTCCAAAAAACCTTCACAGACCATACTGCTAACCTCTAACTTCACTTTTTTTTCTTTCTGCCTCAACACTGCGCAGAGAATAAACTGAAATGTAATTACCATAACAAAACGCTTGGAGCACGGTGGTCAGCACAATTCTGAATTTCTGCTGCTCCTTTCCCCTAATATACCTTGTGAATCTGATCTGAGTAAAAGAATCTTGGGAAATATTTTACCTGACTTCATTATCAAATATTAAATTATTATTTTTGAGAGGCTCAGGCTGTCACAGAAACATCACACAAAATTCCCATCTCTCTTTCATAATCAGTACCTTTTCTATAACAGAGCTGAAAGTTAATGACAGCATGCCTTAAACAGCTATGACTTTTTAACTCATCTTTGGAAGCAGAACTGAGCGGTTAAGGGGAAGAGCATGTTGCCTGTAATGCAACACTTAAAATTAAATATAAGAATCAGGAGTAGACGAGGATGGAAAAAAAAACCCACAATGTTAAATGTCAGTCATTACTAACTTCTGCGGGGAATTTTTCATCTGGGGAATTTCAGAATCTATTCCCTCTCTGGGAAGAATTGTGGGTGCAAGTAAGAATACAGGCCTGAAGTTAGACAATCTTACATTCAAATTCTTTCTCTGTCAATTACTGGCCATTTCAGTCTAGAGAAGTTACTTAAACTGCCCATGCCTCAATATCCTGTATAGATTGAAAAGATAAAGTTTATACTATATGAACAATATGCATATAATACCTATTAACTATGTGATTCACATTAAAATGTGTTGGTGTCATCTACACAAAAATATTCTGTAGTCCTTCTTATGCTCTAGTTAGGTAGATCCACAGGTACAGAAAGTGTATAAACAACTTAGGTCTGATCTAACCACCTCTTTCCAAATTCAATAATAATTTTATTCTTTTTTTAAATCAAATGTCTATTTCACAGACTAATTATTTTTAATCTTATACCCTTTCTTTAAAAAAAAAATCCATGATAATCAGATTCCATAAAGGTGGAAATTACCTAACATTTTGCTCTCTTCACGTATCTTTTTATTTTATTTTACTTTTTAATGGCCACACCCAAGGCATATGGAAGTTCCTGGGCCCAGGGATTGAATCTAAGCTGCAGTTGCAACAATCTCAGATCCTTTAACCTAATGTTCAGACGGGGATGGAGCCTACACCCTCCACGTCCACCCGAGCCTCTGCAGTCAGATTCTTTTTTCTTTATTTTTTTTTCTGCTTTTTAGGCTAAGTGTTGAATTAGAGCTGCAGCTGCCAGCTTATACCACAGACACAGCAATGCCAGATCTGAGCCATGTCTGTGAACTATACCACAGCTCACAGCCATGCCATATCCTTAACCCACTGTGAAAGACCGGGATCGAACCTACATCCGCATGGATACTAGCTGCGTTATTACTAATGAGCTATAATGGGAACTCCTACAGTTGGATTCTTAACCTTCTGTGCCACAGTGGGATAATAAAATGAATATGAAATTATTTATTGCTTATACTTATGAGTTATGATGTAGGATTTTGAGAATTCACCATGATTAATCATTTCATTCACAAGGGCTTTTTTAGTGCATCATTTCTGGGGAATTAAAATCCATGTAAAAACTATGAGTAAACCTAAAGGCCCCCAGTTTCAAAAATGACAACCTCAGATTCAGGTAGTCTCCCCCCTGAGCCTGGGTTCTGTCCGCACTGTGTTGCTATGGCTAGCTAGCAAAGTGAGAAGCTTGAGGAAAGTGCACTCACATGAGAAGAGAATTATTCACACAGAAGGCTCAAGTCATAGAGCTCTCAGTCATCTAGGGAGAACTGGAACTGTTGAAACCCCCCTTAAGGACTATTACAGATGACTGACAAAACCTTCTCTCAATGGACCCTGATCTAGATGGGTTCTGGTGAAATACGAGGGTATTAGCGCAGTAATGTAAACATCAAGGCCACCTTTGATTTTCCATAAGGCCTGTAATGAAGAGCAGCAATGCAAGAGCTAAATCAAGGCCTACACAGTCATTTTTTTTTAAGAGCCGCACCCGCAGCATATGGAGGTTCCCAAACTAGGGGTCTAATCGGAGCTATAGCCACCAGCCTCTAACACAGACACAGCCACAGCCACGGCAGATCCAAGCCTCACCTGTGACCTACACCACAGCTCAGGGCAATGGCTGGATCCTTAACCCACTGAGTAGGCCAGGGATCAAACCCACAACCTCATGGTTCCTAGTCAGGTTCGTTTCCACTGTGCCACAACAGGAACTCCTCACACGGTCAAATTTTTACGCAAGCCAGAAACATTAGAGGGTACTAGCATGGGGGAAAAAAAAATCAATTGGGCTTTCTTCTTTGACTTCCAGGGCCAAACTGGCACCAGTTACACAGAACAAAAATCTTCTTAGAATCATGGATCATTCAGCTGCTGAAGAATACTGAGGACTAATCTCAACAATTCAAATACAGCAATACTCTACACCCCACTGTTTTGGGGTTTTTCTTCCCACTTAAATTTTCTTATATAGAAGAGGCTTAAAACTGTCATTTGACTACCCAATTGCAATGTGAAAAGAGACTAATGCTTCCTTTTATGCATTTACTTTTATGATGTCTATTACCAACCAGAAGAACAAAGATAAATTTATATAAAATAGCAGAAGATAGCACTTCTATTATATAGTACATTTCTCTATCATACATTATGCTTTCCGTTCAGTCTTTTATTGCATTTTCTGACTCAGTATGAACAATATTTTAATCCTTTATGGTTTAACCTAAGACAGGTCTGACCCTAGATAGTTTTTCTAAAGCATTATCAGTAAATATTACATATGAATTGCTTTAAACAATTCAAGGGCTGCCATTTAGAAAGGTCTGAATGATTCAAGGTTAATAAGATTCATCATACAATGAGGATCTGGTTGTGGACATAACTAATTGCTAAATTTTACTCAGCCATAAACAGCATCAGAAGCAAATCAGCTCATAGCTTAATACTACTGGCAGCTCTACAGGGGACAGAAATAATGTTACTTGATTCAAGTTATTTTTAATGTATGTTATGATTCATTTCTAGTAGTTCTGATATTGATGCTCAGATACTGGATATTGAATTCTCTTTCCAAACAACAAAAGAAGGTGAGAAACAAAGCTGAAGATATTTTTAAATGCCATGGTAACAAGTCAGAGTCAAATGTATTTCATCCTTATTTCAATGAACAATTCTAATTGTCATACAAAAGAAATGATGAATTCCTATCAACAAGATTTTCTTCAGGCAAAGTTTAGAATTCTGAAAATAGTCTTTTAACGGCAGTGCCCACATCCTCCTAGCACCAAAATAATAGCACTATGATGTATTAATCCCTTATGGTAACAGACACCATTGAAGCTGAACTGTAATTTGGCACACCACATTTCTACACTAATGTAATGTGACAACGTTATTATGTTCTCTATTTTTCATGTGATCATAGCCATATTCATCTTCCCCAACCTGACATTAAGTTAGCTAATATGGTTACATTCTATTCTGGACCACAGAATGAAAGCAGAAAAGGATTATTGAACCACAGTGGTTTGAGGATGGTGTGTGTGTGTGTGTGTGTGTGTGTGTGTGTATGCAAGCATGAACAGGTGGTAGGTAGATTTAATAAAAGAGAGGTAAACTCTGAGCACAGACGCAGCACGTAGTTGTGTCCAGGAGAAGGTTCATAAATCTAAGTGGTAAGTACAAAAATGTTTGCTCTAAGATTTCAGACAAGGAAAGGTAGGCCCAGGTCAGAGGATCAGGGAAGCTCCCATGGGATGAAACAGCTTAAGTGGAAATCGAGAAATGAAATTATATTTCTTCAAGCAGATACAGTGAAAGGAATGTTTCCTAGGTACAATGAGTGCATTCCCCAGGAGGAGAAATTAGCATAAGCAATGGTGAGCAAATTGGGAAAGTGTAATGTTGTTCAGAAAGCAATAAGTAAGTTAATTGGCAGTTACATGCCATACGGACAAGGTTCTGCAATAGATAAGAATGAAAACGAAAGCTGGGGTCAGACCCTGGAGGTTCATGAACTACAAATTGATGAATGTGGAGAGTGCTGTAGACCACTGAGGATGTACTGGAAATCCTTATGCAAGATTCATGCATGAACTCAACACTGATTTAGGGAGTTACTATTATCACCAATTATAGGCAACATAAGGTGCAAAACATTGGGCTTATGAATCAAACTGTAAAATAATATTGTCCCTGAGAGAAGCATAGTGTCTTAGAGTGAGATAAGAACATAAGTAACTATAAGGTAGAAAGTGATGGCTGGTAAAATAGCTTAATACAAATTCTATAGAAGTCAGAGAAGGGAAAACTATTGCTGCTGGTTAGCAGAATCAGGAAGAGGTGTTGATATTTAAACTAGGGACAAAAGGAAGAAAGTACAAAACTGGTATGGTGGTATGGAGACATGGGACAGACTGAATGAGCAAGGGGTAAGAAGCCTATTGCTATAATGAGCCAGAAAAATTATATTGGGGCTCAAAATACGGGGTATGTATATATATACATGTGTATATATACACACATGCATACACATATACATATAGGAGAACTGAGGAGTTACATACACTTCACCAACCTACACATGCACATATACACACTCTCAGAGCAATTATTGTTGTCAATGAGTGGGTCGGTCATTTTGATGCAACCTCCCTAAATGGTAACTATCCAGGGCAGAAAGCATTTAACAGACATTTTTCTTTAAAAATACCTTTTGGCATCACTTTGCCTAAGTGCCTCTTTTGAAAGATTCCTTTAAGTTCATTAATTAGTGTGATTTATCCAATATTACACTTACAAGGGAAAATGTATTCCCATCTTCCCATTGTTAATTATGTCTCCAGGCTAACATAAATAAATTTTTCTAGTTACTCTAACTTGCTCTACGAAACTTATCAGAGAGATGACATTTAGAAGGTCTACGAGGGAATGGGGGTGTGCTGGGGGACGGGGGAAATCTCATTTGCAGTGTGGTGTTCTCTTTTCTTTTAAAAAAAGTTTTATTTCTATTTTCCACCTTTTTTTCTATGTGGTTGAAGGCTGCAGCCACAGAATTTCTGGATAAATATCTAAGATGAAGAAGAAAATTTCATTAAGAAATGAAAATGTCTTACTTAAATGGATTCATTAAAAAAAAGTTAACCTCTACACAGAAAAGGAGTTTGTTAAAATCCCAGAAATTACATTAATTACACTTGTGCAACTTATAGAAAACCAGTGAGATGTAGAGATAAGGTTTATTTTGATCAGTTTAAAAAGTGAAGAAAATGTGGCATTCTACTTCGGATGGCCATATCAACTGCATGTCTTCAAGATAACCATATTGTACCTTCTACAAATTAGAGTTGATATGAAAATAAGATTTGCTTTTAAGTTTTGATTAGTACCAACATATCCCCACCACCAAAACGCCAACGTACAAACCAAAAAACTATTTCATATTTCCAGAAAACCTTCGAAGAGGTCATGATTTAATCAAAATGCATACATTCTGAGAGCCCTCCAAAGAAATTTTAATGCTGATTTGTGCAAGAGGCATATCAGAAGACACATTTATTGAATGACAGTTCCCTTATTTACAACGAAATAACAAACAGCCTTATCATTGTCATCACTACTACTATCACTTGAGAGCAGCCTTCAAATCATTTTTTGTAAAAATGCTTTGAAGACAGCATGATACTTAAGGTAGGATCTTGATGTTCCTTTAGGAAACGTCTCGCAAACACATACAGAAATTTATATTCTTTCTACTTAACTGATATATGAGGATACACAATCTGACACAACCAAATAACAACTGCTTTTGTAAAACAGAGAAACTAGATTCTAAGTTTGGCAGAGAAAGTTCTTTAGCAAAATGAAAGCCAGTTTCACGCCAGAAAAAAAAAAAAAAACCTCTTAGCTATATCTGTCAGGTTCATATTCAGGATTAAAAATTTGCCATAACATAATCATAATAAATTACCAGTCTTCCAATTTGTCCTTGAAAATAAGTTCATGTTATTTTCTATATTTTCTCTGGGGCAGGAGCAAGTGCAGGAAGTTACTATTCTATATACACAGATACATACCTTTATTAAAAGGATTTGTAGGTTCTTTGCTTTGCTATATATACATAGAAGTATTCATGGAGTCTTTATACAGGTTGTTTATATAACTCCAAAAGGGGCTTAATGCTTGTAAGTGTCTTGTGATTTGAAAAAATACAGTGTTTGCAAATGTGTGATGGTTTGAATACATGTTTCTTGCTTCAATTTCCTGTAATTCTATGGAAAAGGTCATTGTAGGATGAAGACTAAATAGGCCTCTTTCTATGGTGCTACGATCCTTATATGTCACTTCCAAGTACTATTTATTTTGTATTAGTTGATTTTTCTTCCTATATTCAATATTCTGGGTAGGAAACCTGAAGATTGCTAGGGAACTGTACTATATTGCTAGGCTGCAAAAACTCAGTTCAATAGTATATTTTAGTTTGACCTCGCCTTCAACACCGTGATGCAGCTATCTACTGATGTGAATGGAGTCTCAAATAGACTAAGGTCAAAATGAACAAATTCTAGTTTTTCTTTAAATCCAAACTCAATCCCAGCCTTTGCCTGGAAGCCCAAACCCCCAGCCATCTCATCTATTCTGCCATTTCCAAGCTTCTTCTTAAATGTTGTAGCATTTGCAATGTAAGTATGTACCCTATTTTATAATCAGAATGCTTTGTCAGATATAGTTCTTCAGTAGTGGGGAATGCAATGTTTTTTAGGAAATATTTTTATCATTTTGATGACATTTTTTAAAGCATTAACTATTTGAAAGTTAAGAAATAGGACTTCACCCTACACCAGTTAATCTGGTCTCAAAATCCACACCACCATCACATAAATTAGGCACTCACAGATATCCCATAATATAATGTGAATGCTGTTTCTCTGTGAGAATAAAGCGAAAGAACACAAGTGGCTAAGACATAATGGAGAGCAGCTGAAGGGCAAAGTTTAAACGTGTGTGTGTGTGTGTGTGTGTGTGTTTTAAAACAGGCAGTATGGGCTTGAAAAGATATATACAGAGGAAAACATAGTAAGACCTGTCAACAGTCACTAAAAATCCAGCCCTTAAGATATAATATTATGAAATTAAATATTACATAATAGAAAGCAAAATGAAGTCTCTCTCAAAGACTAGGGAAGAAGTATCATATATAGGAAACGAAAAAAAATATTTTTAACAAGGTGACCATGAGCAATTAAAAAAAAAAATCACAACACACAGCTGAAGACCAAAGAATCACTACCATCATAGTTTTTGGCTAATGGCATCCTTGACTGATGCTTTAGTATTTCAAAAACGTCCTTTCTGTAGAACCAAACATTTCTCGTGCTTATGACCGTTTAACTTATTTACGGATAATATAAAGACTCCCAGCTTTAGTCCCGGGATATCAGACAGTGGCTAGAAGCAATAAGAAGCATCAGTCCACATTCCGAGAGGTACTTACGGTCATTGCAGAGTGGCCCACTGAAGGAAGTCATACTACAGTCACAGCTGAAGCCATCCCACTGCTGCAAACACACACCCTGATTGGAACATGAATCCTCCTGGCAGGTTGTGCTGGGCCCTGCAAAACAATCCAAAAGAAACTTGGGTTCTTTAAAAAACATCCAAAAGTGTTTTATGCACGAGCTAGGTCACAAAGAGTAGTTGCCAACACCTCAAATCACACGACCAAACTAGTTCTAGTTCATACACCTGAATTAGGAACAGAGAAACTGTGATATGAAGGTTTTCTGAAGTTTCAAATATAGTACTAAATGCATTATACTAGTAAACCAAACCAACAAATAGTAAAAGCAAGCACGTAGCTTCTAGTATGATCATGGTAGCAGGTTATCTCATTATCACCAACAATTCTCAATCACTCTTTGGATTTTAGAAAAATGCATGGATCTCCTTAACTGGTGAACAATGGGTAGAGACACCATGAGAAATGGAGATTATAACTTTATGAAACTGAGATAAAGATTGGCAAAATAACTGAAGAGAGTTATGCAAAAATGCCCTACAAGTTTCTAAAAGTTTTCTTGCACAAACTATGAATAAAGTTATGATTGTTGGGTGTTTTGGATAGGTATGTTGGCAAGTATCAATTCACATGCTTGAACAATTTCATGCAATTAAACATAAAATTAAAAACTCTGTATAAAATGACATGCCTCCACTTAACATACAAGTAAAAAGAATGCTAGTCTATTTCTAAAGAATCAAAAACTAGAACACTGAAAAACAAAGAAGGATGATCAAAGTACTAAAGGTAATCACTATACAAACATATTCAAGACTGAAAGCCTTTATGCAAACTAAGCTACCAAGTTTTCTTGCACAATGTTCAAGAAAGGGAAAAATTAAGTCTGCATCCAAATCACAGTGACTGCAAGAATGTAAAAAATGTTATTTTAAGGTTTCCACTGGGTTATTATGGGGTTTCAGTCTTGTTTTATACACACAGGGCTATCTACCTTGCAAGTCAGCTTTCATCAATGCAACTTTGTCAGCAAAATAAAAAAAAAGCAAAATATATTAAATGTTAGTAAGCAATACTGAAAATGAGGCAAACAAAGAAGAACGTTCAGATTCAAAGAAAGCATGCTGCTGTAAAGGGGAAGAGAAATGCTATGTAAAGCAAACAAATTAATAACTAACAGCCATAAATCTTAAGAGAAGCCAAAAAATGAGAAAGCGATTATTTATTAGAATTTCACTATATATGCATTTATATGATGGTTAATTGAGCTGATGGCATGTAATGAAGGAAAATTAAGGACTTTGGTATTTTTTCCTCTCTTGGATAGATATGAATGCATTACCAAAGTGACTGTATTGCTGAATTGAAGCATGCAGCCCCACTTGTCACGTGCAGATACACTGTAGACTATGGTCATTAGCAGACCAATTATCCCTTTTTAATTTTTTTCCCTCTAGGTCTTTTATCTTGCTATTGCAATTAAGGCTTAGAACTGTAATGCCAGCCATTCTCTGCCAACATTTATTTGGAGCTTACAGTGACACCAAACTATCAAAATGTATATATCACTTGGAGTGGATGAAAAAAAAAGTAAAGGATGTAAGAAACAAATGGCAATAAAATTCTCCATACATAAAGAAAATTCCTGTACAAGATTGCAACTTGGAGCATTTATCTTTGCTTTTACCAGATTGGGTATAGACTGCTTACAGAAATGAGAGTTACATCTATATTTTCTCTACCTTAGTAATTGTCTTCAACTCTTTTTTTTTTTTTTTTTTGTCTTTTTGCCTTTTATGAAAAGCCGCACCCGCGGCATATGGAGGTTCCCAGGCTAGGGGTCTAACAGGAGCTGCAGCTGCCGGCCTTCGCCACAGCCACAGCAACGTGGGATCCGAGCCGCGTCTGCAACCTTCACCACAGCTCACGGCAACGCTGGATCCTTAACCCACTGTGCAGGGCCAGGATTGAACCCGCAAGCTCATGGTTCTTAGTCGGATTCGCTAACCACTGAGCCACGAAGGGAACTCCCTGTCTTCAACTCTTATATACTGCCCTGCGAATACTTATTAGAGTAGAGGCTCACTAGTGAGGGCTATCTCAGGGAAGGGTGGAAAAGGAACAGCACCTACCCCATACCGTTAAGAGTATAAATGGAAGATATTTTCCAAAAAACACAGTTTTAGGTTTTATGAAACTACAAAAACAGACACCAGACTAATTAGATGCTATTAGCACTGAGAGTCTTTGAGGTAACTGCTCTAGTGCATACATGAAAATTATCTGTAATTAGATTTTGTACACATTGATGTTTTTATAAGATGTCTTTTTAAACATCCTTCTAACAATCACATTTTTATTTCAAATTTCTCAGTCATGCTATTCTTCATAAGAAGCTATGGAATATAGCCTCACCCATGAGCATTTTCACAAATTCAGAAACCCTAATACTGTAACTACTAATTATATAATAATAATAGTAACCTGTATAGTAATAATAGCAAAAATAATAGTTTTTAATAGTAATAATAATCGCCTAGAACTGGGAGACCTGAATAGATGTAATACTTTTTCTCACCTATTGCAAAAAACTAAGAGCTATATTGCTTAGTTTTTATTGTGCTTGCAATCTGTGATATAACGATCTTTATTCTTTGGCATTAGAGACTGAAAATAATTAACGTTTATTTAAGAAAAAAAAAAAAAAACCTCTTCCAGTTCCTTCATGGTATAAGCAGGAAGTAGCACAAGCCCAGCCTGGGCCAGGGGCTGTGTCATCAAAGGATTCTGTTCCCCTGACTTGCTCAGCAGAAGGGAGGAGCAGGAGCAAGACCTGATGAAGAGCTGTATTTTGATTTTATTTTTGTTTTTTCAAAAAATTATCAGAAATACAATGGCAAAACAATGTTAAACTCTAAAAACGGTAAAACTGCAACCCTTAATATTAATTTGCCCACACTGTAGAGCAACCACTCTGAGTGCCTGCCAAGCCTTTATGTGACTATAAAGACATGCTTTATTATTTTTTTCATTATCACAACAGTCTTTATATATTGAGGTATTACAAGAGAATGCATGCCTATGCCTGACAAGTTATATTTTTCAAAGTACTCACCTTCTAGAACAGTATGTAAACACTGACAGGCATTTGTACAAGATAAAGCCCTGAATTTATTTTTCCCTTTAGTTATATAATGTTCTTATTTTATCACTGAATAAAATTAGGAGCAAGCCACAAGGATATTTGTATTAACTGGTTAAAAATAAGGATATGTTTGAAAAGGAAAGTAAAGGTTAAAACTACAATTTCTAGAAACCAAAGAAACAATAGAAGAAAATAATTAGCTGCTTGGGATTCCAAATAAGACACACAGGTTCAAACCTTCCATCATCTACTACTTGTTATGTTACCTCCTTCTCACATCTCTAAGGCTCAGTTTACTCCTCTAAAAAATTCAATAATACACAATTCATAGAGTTTTGAGAATTAAATGAAATTGCATATATATACTTAACTGTCACCAGTGCTTAACTAAAGGCAGCTTTAATTATGAAGTGTTTCTGTTGCTTATAATGCAGTTCTGGGGCTGAATGTGATGAGTCTATACAAGTGTCTAAATTAATCTTTTTTCACTGACTTCATGTACAGAAGTTATCTTGACTCCATTCTGACCCTAACTGAGCCAGATTATTGGTGGATTGCCAGTCTCTATTTTCTCTTACTTAAGCAGGGCAATGCTATTCCACGCAGTAATTTTCAAAGCCTGGTGTCAGAACAAAAACATCAGTAGCATTTAGGAACTTGAATTCTAGAGCCCCATCCCAGACCTACTGATTCAGAAACCTTGGGTGTGATGTCCAGTAGCATGGGTTTTAACAATTCTCCAGGTAATTCTGATATTGGTTAAAGTTGAGAACATTAATCCAAAGGGACTAGGACAAGGTAAGCTCCTGCTGCCTAACATGTGTAAATAAAATCAGCTACTACTCACTGAAAAAGGTTAAAAATAAAAGACAGCAGATGATTATTGAAAGAAGACCAATGTCTCTCTCTTTTTTTTTTTTTTGCTTTTGCTTTTTTTGCTTTTTAGGGCCACACATGCACCATAAGGAGGTTCCCAGGCTAGGGGTAGAATCAGAACTACAGCTGCTGGTCTACTCCACAGCCACAGCAACGCCAGACTCAAGCCTCATCTGTGACCTATACCACAGCTCATGGCAACACTGGATCCTTAACCCACAGAGTGAGGCCAGGGATAGAACCCACATCCTCATGGATAATAGGTCAGATTCATTACCACTGAGCCACAACAGGAACTCCCACCAATGACTTTTATATAAGAGGCTTAGAGATTTGGTCTTGTTGGGTACGAATGGTGGAAATATCTGAATAAGATATTATTTAACGATGTCACCTGTACATGTTTTTCTATTAATACACAAGCTAAGTGACTCCAATGTGATTTGAACTCAAAATCCCATGAGAAAACAATCTTTAGAGAAATAAATTATCGAGTATCTGAAGTTGATCATTAATCCTAAAATATGTACATCTCATCAATTACACCTATTTAAGGTACATCTGAGATTATTCCTAGGAACCACAGAGGATATACATGATCATAGTAAATGATCATAAATTAAAAGCTGTTAATCTTGATGATGGAATGAATAAATCAGAAGTGTCAAAGCAGAAATGCAAGAGCTTGGCAACAGTCTAAAAATAAAGAAAAGGGGGGTAAAAGAGCGTGAGAATGATTAAAGCTCACATATTAAAACAAACTAGTTAAGGTAAGGAAGGAACCAATGTCATAATCTACTAAATGATTTCAGGTGCCCAAACAGTAGTTTAAGATTACACAAGAAAGTATACAATCTAACCATTTTAACCAAACTGGTTATTAGATTATGTTGGAAAATAACACCAAATTTTACTTCTGTAAATGCACCTTCTCAGTACACTTCTCATTAGTTTTCCTTTCCATTAACCCACTCACATCACGTGCCAGTGGTGGGAGATCATGTGTGTGTCTGGTTTTCTGTCTTGTGAGGGTTTAGCTGAGAACCTGTCTGTCTGCTCCCACTGTTTCTTGTAGGTGAGAATTCACCCAGCAACTTGTAGAAAGGCCTACTTTTGAAAAACACCTTCAAAAGAGTTTGTGTTACCTTAAAAAAAATACATGCATTCTCACTTATGAGATCACCTCCAAGAATCAAAGTTATGTCCCACATTTTGTGTCCACCTACTTGAGAGAATTTATTCACTTAGCAATTTTGTTACCTTTGCTTAATTGGTAAAAAGGGAAAACACAATTTCTCTTTGTTTTATGAAAGTATACTGAAATTTGAAATAAAGAAAATAGATATGGCAAAAATGTGAAAATGAATTTAACATAGATTTCCATTAAATAACCATTTCCTCTGGCATAATTAAATTTCAGCTGACTTTTCAGGGAAATATATGTCGCAGAGAGAAAAAGGGTATTTCAAATAAAAAATTTCCATGTACTTAGGTAACTGCTAAATCTAATAGCATTATTTTGGCTAAGAAGAAATGATTCACAATCTCCTGGGGGATAGGAATTCACATGTCTTTCTTCACTTTTCCCGTATGAAATTTCCTTATGAATCTAAAATTTTCAAAATGGCCCAAACTGTATTCAATATTAAGGGAGAAGCAGCAACACATTCAGAGCTACAAAATTCAAGATAATATGATTAAATTGCATTTATGGAGGGAGAATTGGCTCAAATAATCTGAGGTGTTGAAGTGAAAATTATCTAAAATGAAAGTAGCAATCAAAAAGTACTCCTACAGATCTTAGTCTGATAGAGAACACAAAAGAACAGAAAGATACTTGAGCGCATTTCTGAAGTATGGAATATTAGCTTTGGGTAATAGAAGAAACCAATTCTTGCTAAAACAAACTGATAATACACGAGAGATACTCTTGCTGCCAGGGAGACACAAACCAAATAGTGATTTGAGAATGGGTATCTAAATGTTATTGTCTTGTTCCATGCATTGAATGTAGATTTCAAAAAAGAGGCTCAAACTGATCAACATATGCTGAAGTAAATATGTTTTCTAGTCTAAGTGGAGGATGTATTTAATGCTATAAAGCGAGCATTGCAGAACTGATTAACACACTAATGAGGTAAACTATAGAAATCGAAGAAAACAACAAGATCCATAGATATAACTCTTGTTTTATATCAGGTATTGATGTAGGCTTACAAACAGTTCAGAAAAATCTAAGATTTGGGGGATGACAAGTTGAAAGCATGAATACATATTTTTAAGCTCTAAGTTGGGGGTGGGGTTTGGCCAATTGTCAGAAATGAAAACTTTGCTGGCCAGAGAGATTTGTTCTCATTTATAGGTGGAATTAGAATTATTCAGCATGTGTGTGATAACAAAGGTCTAGTACCTTCACATCCTCTCTCAATCTGTCCATTGCAGAAAAGAGCATCTGAGATGAGGTCTGGAAGTCGTCCATTTAAATCAACTGATGCCAGGCAGCCTTGAAAGCCTTCCTTGGCGTGGACAAGTTTTGGCAAGGATTTGTATGTTTCTTTGGCCACTCCTCCTATATACAAGTCACCTGTGGGAAGATAAAAATTTTGGTCACAAAAGTAACTTGTCATTGACTTTAAAGAATAGCAGGACAGGTAAAAAATAATGAAGTTTACATTTCATTAAATTCATTTTTAAAGTAAATTTATAACGAGGTATTTTCTTAAAACACACAACAACAGAAGTGCTTGAATAATACATCACACTGGAGGAAATTTCTTGAAGTTATCTCCACAAAGAACTGACTTCAATATAGTTCCTTCCTGACAAATGGAAGGAACACGGGCCATGAAGTGGTCCCTGAATTAAAATACAAGTCAAATTATTTATCAACTGTATGGCTTTGAGCAATTTTTTTTTCTTTTTTTAGCTTCTCTGATCAATAGTAACTTCGTTTCTAAAATGGGAAGTATAAAGCCTATCTCATAGGGGTGTATGAGAATTAAATGAGATAAAATAATAGAAAGTATCTACCAGAACAAAAATACGTAGTAGATGTTAGTAGGTGGTACTATTATCAAATCTACCTTCTGAATTGAGAATTCTAGGCCTTTCTGTTAACTAGAAGTACAACAAATTCTAAATGTCTAATGTCTAAATTTGCCTGATCTAGTGTGCTTAAACCTCTTATCCTTGTTTACAACTATCTTATTCACTCTCAGATTAGACTATATATACCTGAATATTATATTCCTTCTCAAGAATTTAATTTTTAGGTAAAGGTATACCACTCTGAATTCTTTATGCTGCTCTGGGATATGTTAACAAGTTATCAATTAATTTTTTCCAATTTTTTTTATAGTTTCTTGTGGATCACTTTTTTTAATGCTCTATTAAAAATACCTAATTTTTATCATTGCTATATATTTTTAAGTTTGCACAATTTTTATTTTTTCCATTACAGTTAATTTACAGTGCTCTGTCAGTTTCCACCGTACAGCATATTGGAGTACTTCTGGTAGACGGCTTTGCTCTGCTTTGTCATCTTCATGTCTCCAGGTTTGAGTTTCCCAACTTTATGGACTGATATTTTAGAAAGAGATTGCAATCCAAGTTTGATTCTGTTTACCTTCTATTAAAGAATGTTCACCATAACTGGGAGTTCCTTCTGTGGTGCAGTAGGTTAAGAATCTGACTGCAGTGGCTTGGGTCACCGTGGAGGAACAGGTTCAATCCCTGGCCCAGTGCAATGGGCTAAGGATCCCATAGGTTGCAGCGGTGGCTCAGAACCAATCCCTGGCCCAGGAACATTCATATGTCACAAGTGTGGCAATTAAAAAAAATGATTATTCACCATATCTGGATAGCGTGGAATAGATATAATTAGTTGACTTTAGTATAAATACTTAATCAATACAGAACATAAGGAGGGTGACCTCCAGATTCCATAATGTACTGCTCCTGTTTACAAGTCCTGATACCATATTCTATTTAGCTACTTAACTTCTCTGACTTTGAATTGTCATTTGAATTTTCTCTCTCATACTAACTATTTTATTTAATGATCATGCCACCTGATACCTTCTCCCACTGTAATACAAAGCTCCTATATTCCTAATGTTTATCTTTACCCCTTTGTATGGTTTTTAACAGACCCTGGGAGCAAGAAGAAAAAACATATAGCCTGACCTTCATGCTATTTGTTGAGTCACAAGTAATAAAGTCCTTGGTCTCTGACCCAGAAACTTTGTGGCTTCTTCCAGCTAAACTAATAAAAGATAAGCAGTGTAAAAAGCAAACAACATATAGAACATTCCTGGATTGTACTGATGAATAAATTGTGCTTACTTAAAGTCATTTAGCCATAAAAACTGAGAACTTAGATCCCTGACCTGCTAACTAAAGCTCTAAGTATTAGACTAAGATGCCACTGATCCTGCATAATATGTATTGAAGGTACTGGATGTGTTTGCTTTCCCCTCCTTTTAAATAAAATAAAATGTGTTGACTATTAAGCATCATTCTTAATATTAAGGGATCACATGTATTCAGTCTGAAATGGGATACTACTTTTGAAATAATTGATTTCCTTCCATATTTTCTTTCTCTCCTTAGTCTTTCCTCTCACTTAAATATCAAGTGATAGTATTTTACTTGCCTCGGAAAGGAATACACATCAAAGATCAAAGACATAAAATTATCTTTATGTATTTGACCCTTAAAATCCAAGACTCTTTGAGGAGTGAAATGGACAGAATATGTAGACAATTACATGAGAAAAGTAAAGCTTTCCTACCCTCAAGTGGTCAAGTAGAAGAGAAAACTGGAGAAGGGTGAACACAGTCATTGCCAGGAAGAGAACACAGTGCCTCTCAGAGGCCTGAGTCTTGGTGAATGTCAAAACCTTGGGGAGTTGAGGAAAGTAAGGCTGATTTGTGTACATATCCTCAAGAGAACCCAGAGGTAGAGTGGGATGCTGTAGAAGAAAGAACTTTCTGGTAGATTCAGACATGCTGGGAGCTTAGCCTTACAGACCTTCCCATATTCCACTATGGTGTGGAAGCAACAAAATTTCCAGAATGGCACAGAACAAGCAGAAAAGGGCTAGCCTGATGAGGTCATGCACACAAGAATGAAGATGCTGGGTAACCATTCAGTGAGCACCTGAACTATGAAGAGAGAATATTTCAGGCCAGCTCCTGTGCAACCTCTCTCTACCTTCCAAAAGACTATTAAAATGGAAGTCCATCACCTTCAAATAAACTAGACATAATCCCAGGGAAATAAGGAAATTAAAATTGCCTGAGATTATACTTTCACTCACACAAAGAACCAGAGCTCAAAATAGAAACCAAGGGGATAGAAAAATAGAGAAAGTTAACTTTCTTGCACTCATGATACTGTGGGCTGAGATTTACATTGTTAACATGTCAAATATCAATACAAGGAAGTGCTCCCTACATTCATTTGTTGAACTAAATTTGTTAGGAACTTTCAGCTCTCCATTCTAACGAATGTACTGTTAGAGAACAGTAGGGAGTTGAATGAAGAATTCTTGGCACTGTTTCAAGCTTTTTAGATGTAGAACCTAATACTGAAAGTTTTGTAAAGACTGCTACCTATTTGATAATCGATCTTCCTCTTTCTGATTGTAACCTCCTGAAGTACAGAGATTATGTCTTTATTCGTTTTAGATTCTCCCACAGTGGCTAGTACTGGGCTATAAGCACAGTGGACACTCAATAAATATTATCAGCCAACTGATGGATGGAGGTTACAGTAAAAAAGAATCTGGAAAGCAAGGAGAATGATAAGGTAACACATGGGGAGAGAGCTAACTCTAAAATGCACTTACTTCCTTTCCCCACTTCCTGCTATGCCCTGCTTTTTCCTATTAGCACACCTATTTCCCTGAATAACTTTTTAAAGCTTATTGAAGAGAAGCACTAATCTTTCCCTTGTGTTGTTAAGGAGCAGAAAATATCGATTTAAGCAGGACAGGATATAAGCCTCAAACATACCAAGGTAGAAGAGTTTGGCTTTATAGTAGGGGACTCATTCTCATTTTCATCACTTAAGCTGCACTTCGCATCACCACTTAATAAGGTCTTTATAACCTCTTCATATAGCATATTGTGGTCTCAAGTCCCCCGGTGGGTTGATATAGGACAAAAACAAAGGAAACCTTTAAGTGTCCTGAGCACTAGGTAGCATTAGCACTTAATCAAAGATGCAGTTTCTCCTTTTGATCCTTGGGGTGATGGAAGGAAAATGACCCATTAGCACTAATGGGATCTGGCATGCAAAATCCCGTGCATGGAAAGGAAGATAGGCTTTTTAATGGTCCAGTGTGTGAACATGAGCCAAGATGGACATCTAGTAAGAGTCAGTTTCCTCTGGACTTTAAGCCATGCTGTTACCCTTTCTTCATTCTATGAGTGGTTGATTTTATTCATATTCCTTAAGTTGGCCATGTATGCAATTGACAAGGAAATGATGGAGCTGAGGCATTTTCAGCAAAAGATGCAAAGAACATGTACAAAGCCAGCTTACTTCAAATATGTGGGGAGTGGTTTTTGTTTGTTTATCAAAAAAAAAAAAAAATCAGAGTTCCCACTGTGGCGCAGTGGTTAAAGAATCCGACTGGGAACCATGAGGTTGTGGGTTTGATCCCTGCCCTTGCTCAGTGGGTTAACGATCCGGCGTTGCCGTGAGCTGTGGTTTAGGTTGCAGACACGGCTCGGATCCTGTGTTGATGTGGCTGCGGCGCAGGCCAGTGGCTACAGCTCCGATTAGACCCCTAGCCTGGGAACCTCCACATGCCGCAGGTGCGACCATAAAATGACAAAAAAGGCAAAAAAAAAAATCAAGAAACCCTTATCTTTGGCACCAGTGTAGGTATGGGGTGGGTGTGCATAAATGCATGTGTGCAGAAGTATCTGTAAATTAAAGTCCCACTCTGGAGCGTACCTTCCATGGAATGATCTGAGGTATTATCACAAGTATCCAATTCCCAGTAATTAGGCAGTAATGAGTAAGGGATAATTTATAGGTTTTTTATTTACGTCTGGCTACAAACCTCGGTTCTGCCATTTATGATAGGCACATTAAGTTGCATATCTTCTTCCAGAATCTGATTCTTCATCTGTGACCTGGGTTAATAATGTCTACCCTGAAAGGCTGTGAGAATTACAGAGATGTATGTAAGCTTTGGACATACAGTGTACACAGCACATGACTGCTACTAGTGGGTTGTTGCCATGTATGGTAAGGACACTCCATCAACAGTATACCTCATTCTGTATCAGTTGCACTGATACAGAAAAATGAGAAGTTCATGTTGTCCCTTGTCTCTAGTATACTTAGAGTGACATTGCAAATGTCCAAGTCTTATTTTCCTTGACTTAGTTTACAGGCATTTGTGTACTTAAAGTGTGCCTTGTATTATACAATAAGCAGCTTGAGAGGCTTCTTTGACATATTCAGTTTGAATCCCAGCAGCATTGAACCTGGTAACATAAATGGGAAAGTTGCTTGACACATATGTTCTAGTTTGACATAACCAGACTGAGACTCAAGAATTCTATGCAGCCTAAGGACCAGGTTGTATGGTCCAGGCTAAAGGTGCCTTATATAGTTAGAGAAATAAAAGGATTTCGTGGACAGTGATTGTAAGCTGGAGAATCATGAAAGAGATTAGACCAGAAGAAAGTACAGGGTTCACTACTTTGTAATGATATAAATGTAGGTGCCACACATGGAGAACAAATATACTAAGAAGACAAAATTAATACAGCATTCAGGAAATAGCATAAAAGGTCAGACTGGGCTAGAAAAGAAGAATTTTCAAAGGGGCCATAGTAAATAATCCTGGTTAAGAAAAGTCAAAGGAAAGACTTGAGTAACATGACAGAGTTTATGCTACTGGTTTTAATTAAAAAAAGGAAATGAGAAGTCCAAAAATATAAGCCATGCAGGCTAGGAGATCAGGGAATTCAAAACAGTTATAATCTGGAAAGAAGAGATGAAATTGCATTTAACATTAAACATGTGTAATTTGAATAGGAATGTCCCATAAGGATCAGATGATATGAACCAGGGGGCTTACGGATGTTGGGGCTGGAAGGCATGGCTTGGGAGCCATCAACAAAAGCAGTCACATGAAATGGTGTAGGAGACTTTCTCTTCTCTTAAAACAGAGAGCAGATGGCAATTAGAGCAAGGACTCTGAGTTCACCTTACAGCAGGAGAATGCAGGTGCCAAGGTATAATTAGTTCTTTGACTCAGCTTTCCTGTTTATTCATATGTATTTTTTAGTGCCTCTTAAACATCTCAGTTTCCTTTTAATTAAAAAGAACACACATTAAAAGGACAACTGCTTTGTAGATTTGGACAGCTAAAACTCTAGGGGAAACTTAAGGAAGCTCCCACAATTTCTCATAAGTTGCATCTGGGGAAAAAAAAAAAAAAGCTGAAGTAATACAGACTGTCTTACTTTTCTACTGGCCAGACTGGAGAAAGTACAATTCTGGAGGCTCTGCTCTAAGAGAATTTGACCTTGGACAGCAAATCTAGAGGTTGTGCTAACTTTCCTCTCATTTCTTGTTGTGACTGGCTAGTAGAAAAAGTGCCGTCAGACTGGGCTAGTTTCTCAGAGTTATTCTGCAGGAAAGATGTCCTTCCTTAACCAAGGGAACACTCAGATTCTATCCTCTGATTTGTATGTTTAATTTTATTAATTTGTTGTACAACTACAAATGAACATCTGCAAGTTAGAACTTGACCATATAAATTAGTGCAGGTTTTCTTTGAGAGACAAATTAAAGGTAAACCTCTTTTTATAACAGGTATGCCCTATTAGATAGAAGAAAAATCATCCATAATCCCTAGAGAACAAACACTCACTTATTTGCTTCATGTTTCATGTTTTTTTTCGGGGGAGAAAGCAGACATTACTATTTTCTGTGACTGCTTAAATAAATGATGTCAAATTACTGAAGGCAAAAGCATGGAAAGTTAGTATTTCTCTAACACATCTAAGCTGAATAGTAGACATACAGACACTTTTATAACAATGCACACCATGGATTGAACAACAAACATTATCCAAAACCACATCTAAGTTCAGGGCAGACCCAATAGTGACTACTGAAGCCAAGGAGAGCAACTAAAATAGGCGTTTTGCTCTGAGACACTATATCCTTATCTTTCATAAATCTCTATGAAAAAATATCAGGTTAATTTTAGAAACTCAGCTGAAAAGATGCTCAGTGGCCACTGCTTTGACTTATTACTTATCCTTTACCTTCTAAAAACCTTAGTTTTCCTTGATGCATAAAGCATTTAATCCTAGAATAACCTGTGTTTT
The DNA here is from genome assembly GCA_004024745.2 of Catagonus wagneri. Taxonomy (NCBI): domain Eukaryota; kingdom Metazoa; phylum Chordata; class Mammalia; order Artiodactyla; family Tayassuidae; genus Catagonus; species Catagonus wagneri. The sequence continues at coordinate 8,151,682 of PVHT021183519.1, forward strand.
ACTTCTGTAGGAAATACCTGTAAACCCTTATCTTTCGGTCTATCCTGGCTTTCCTTCTAAGTTCAGCCTAGAAACAAACCATCATCTCCTACCTTGTCCTTCCACTGGGGAATTACTTCTAGACATCCCTGTTTTATAGCAATTACACTTCTAGTCTCCCTATTACTCACATGAAAATGAATTTCAAAATCATTCTCTAACACCATCTTATTTCTCTCACCTTACATTCAAATCAAGAACTTTGATGCTGACAACTCAGTTCTGCCAGTACTTCTGACGTCTGTGCCTCCGTCTTCTTCCCTTTTCCATACTCATGTCCCTTTCCCCAATAACCCTGTATCTGGTGTCCCTGCCTCCAGCCATCCTCCACATCAACGCCCTATCAGTCTCCACACTGTGTTCTGATTTTTTTAACACTTCCCACCATCTTCCAAATAAAGCGTGTGGCTCAGTGGTAATCAAGATTTTGAGTTACCCTCCCTCAGTAACTTCTTCTAAACTTTGAACAATCCTTCTCCCACAATTTTTGCCAGGCAGAGTACTGAGATAACATTATTCCTCACCTCTATCCTAATCATTAATCAAACTGTATTTTTTTAACAGAAAGTTTTGTTCTTATTGAAGGCTGTTATTTTGCACTGTATTTATCAAACTGTATTTTTTATCATTTCTCCAGCCCAGCACGTGCATGCTGTTCCTTCACCCTCTGCACTATGTGACTTCCGTTCATAATGCCTTTCCTCTCCCCATGTTCCATCGCACAATCCTATCCAATGTGGGGGGGGGGTCACCTCAAATTCTACCTTGTTAATATAATTCTGTTTCCGCAATCATAGGCAAGTATGATCTTTGTATGCCCATAACAGTTTTTACCCCTTTTCTAACAATTACCATTTCTTTCCCTGTTCTTTGTGTGGCTATCTTACCTTCCCAATACTTTATAAATTGCCTTGAAGATATGATCGTGAGCAAAGCATCTTTTTATTCTTATTTTCACTGAGTGGGCACTCACTGATTATTTGTTGACTCATGGAATGAATAGGTGAATTACGAGTTTTTGTTCAACAAATAATCATTTAAGCAATAAGGATACAGTGAAAGTTTTATGAGTACAATACTCATATTTGCCCCTGGTTCCCTCCACCTGAGAAATAATGAATGAATTGTGGGAAATATTTCTTCAGCTGACCCCTTTCTTGAAGCCATCCAGCTCAGTAAGAGAATTCAATGCAGTTACATTTTTGTATTCTGATAGAGTAATTAATGAGCAGTTTAACTAAGGACTTTGTAGAGAGAGGCAGACAAAGAAACAACTTAGGATATCAAAAAGTGGTGAAGAGAACCCATTCCTGAGTCTCTTCTGCAGTTAAAATAGGTGCCAAAATCTGTGGGAAGTTAAATTTCAGCCTATCCTGGCCCTCTACCTCATTCTGTCTCTGGCCATTCTGTCCTTCTCTATGTTGTCCCTTAGACAAATATGATCAATTCATGTATCCTCCATAGGCACGCTATGGAGACTTTACACTCTTTCTCCAGATGTTTCTACTCTGCTACCCTGTTATTCCAGAGAAGCATGCATCTACTTTCTATGGCCCTAGAATAGGCCAAACTAACTGCATGAACCCCTCACGCTTTGCCCTCATCCACCTGTTAATTTCTGTGTCTACGTCCTATGATTTTACAGACTGCTTTTTCCATCTAACCTGTGGACCACCATAATGGACTCCTGGGATTAGAATCCATCTGGTCTCCTGCTGCTATCTCTTAGGTCCTTGCTAGCCACAGGTATCCCTGGTTCCACAGCAGGCTTCTACATCCAACAGTATATTGTTTTCACTACAAAATCTTTGAATTTCCCCCAAGTCACTGGGACAATGGCATTTAAATGCACAGTGCCCTGACTGAGTAGGAGAGAGCCTCCTTACTGCTTTGAGTCCCTGACGATCAGTGCAAGCATTGCCATGGTCAAAACCAGAAATGACAGCTCTGACTTTACCATTATAATGATAACTAACATTGGTATGGTGCCCTCAACTCTACCAAGCATTTGCACATAGATTGTCATTTGGTTTTTGCCTGATGAGCGACAAAAGGAATAAAGGTTATCCTGGATACATGTCACTGATGAAGATGCTGTGGTTCATGGCTACAATGCTGGAAAAGGGCAGGGTCTGATTCCAGCCCAGACCTCTTCAATCTAGGATAACATTGTTTTAATCTGCACTGGTTTACACACTATATACTCCAAGCAGCAGGGGGCCAATTTGTACAGCTCCACTACTACAAGACATAGGAATGAGTCAGGGTTAACTTGGCCAGTGAAGGAAAGTAATGGTAATAAATGTTAGCAGAGTCCAAACAAAATAGCACAGGTTCCCAGTATGAGAAGGGACTCATTAGCAAGCACATTGAGTGATCTCATGAAAACAAAGTCAATTTGCTTCCATAAATATAAACATTAGATATCGAAATTCTGACAAGTGGATAGAGTTCTTATGACTATCAAATTTGATTTTTAGATGAGGGAGCTGCTTTTCAATAGCTTCCCATGAAGAGGGAAGTACAACACGGGCATCCATTCATGGCCCCTAATACCTACATGTGAACAGGTTGGGGGACTCCTCTAGTAATATTGGAGTTCAGATCTTAATGTTGCCTTGTAGTAAGGCTTCTGGGAAAGGGACAGGGAGCTTGGGGTTGGTATATTCAAACTATTACATTTAGAAGGGATAAGCAGTGAGGTCCTACTCTACAGCACAGGGAATTATATCCAATCTCTTGGGATAGAACAATGGAAGATAGTGTAAGAAAAAGAATGTGTATCTATGTATGACTGGCTCACTTTGCTGCACAGCAGAATCTGGCACAACACAATAAATAAATCATCTACGCTTTAATTAAGAAAGAGAAAAATAAAGAGTTAATATTGGAGTTCCCGCCGTGGCTCAGTGGTTAACGAACCTAACTAGCATCCATGAGGACACCGGTTCAATCCTTGGCCTCGCTCAGTGGGTTAAGGATTCGGCGTTGCCATGAGCTGTGGTGTAGGTCACAGGCACAACTTGGATCCTGCATTGCTGTGGCTGTGGTAGAGGCCGGGAGCTACAGCTCTGATTCCAACCCTAGCCTGGGAACCTCCACAATGCCTTGGGTGTGCTCCTAAAAAGCAAAAAAAAAAAAAAAAAAAAAAGTTAATGCTGACACTACAGTTATGTACAGGACAGAAAATGATGTTTTCAACATTCTGAAATTTCTGTTTCTAGCTGGTAGTTTTGAAAGCAAATGGCCCAGAAAAGGAGAATTTTTTCAAAATATGGTTGTAAGACCTAGCATGAAGACAGTTTTTGTTTGGGTGTTTGGCCAACAGACTGTAAGGGAGGACTGGTGGGCAAGTTAGATGGAAATAATCAAGTGAAATTGCTATGGTGGGCTGTGTGGTGACCCGCCTTCTTTTAAACTACTCTATGTCTAAGATACTGTGGCAGGTGCAGAGTGAGTTCAGGCATAAAAATGCATGCCAAGCTAACTTTGTCTGATGCTTAGTAAATTAATCTTTTGGTGAAAACAGAGTTCAACTCTTTTTCTGATTTTTTCTTTTTCCCCATCCAAACAATAGCCAGTTCAGTCACCCTAGACATTCTTTAGCAGCAGACAATCCTGTCACCACTCTGTGTTTCCTTTTCCACTGACTCGGTGTTACTCTCTGGGACTGCAAATGGCTGGCAGAGTGTCCCCTTCTTACAAACACCATGACACCTTACAAACACCATGACAGCTGATGCACACATGGCACCTCGATCTGAATGGCACTTTGCCATCTCTTGTTCTGTCTGACCCTCATACCAACTCCTCACAACAGGCAGGAAGTCATTATTATTCCCACCTGACAGGTGAGCAAACTACACCTTTGGAAAGGTAAGTTCCCTGCTCAAGGCAATACAACCAGCAAAACGGAATAACACTGGCACCCCAGCCTCCAAGTCCCAGGCTTTTAGTATTCTTTTCCCACTGCACCACACTGCTTCCTATTTTTACTAAAATCCTTCTTAGTGACAGAAATCGGACAGGTAGAGGAGTTCAGCAATGACTGTTTTGGAAATTAACAGAGACTTATAACTAAGGGCCAGAGAACTTGCGCACACCTGTTATCTTTCCTGAGATTTCTGCGTAGCTTTGTGTAACTTGGCTTTTTCTCCTTTTCAAAAGAAGTTTTCTCATTTCAAAGAAATTGCCTTTCCCTGTTTCAAAATAAATGCACCCTTACTTTGGGTGCAGAAGATCTAGCAGTGTACAGAGTAAGTATAAAAGAACAGCGCTTCCCCATGATAATGGCCTGCTTAATGCAGGTCAAAAATGGCACCTGCTCTTAACTTAGATATAAAGAAGAAAAGAGGGAAAAGCCACCAGGGTTTTCTGGAGAGCTTGAAAGGACAATGTGATACAAAGCACACAAAAAAGCTTTACAGACATTGCCAAAAAGCTTCTAAAATATTATGAACCTCCTAGGGTCCAATGAAACTCTTACTTTTTCTTAAGTACCTGAAATTTTCTGAATTTTTTTTAAGGAACAAATCGCTTGTTTTTAAAAGATGGAATATTCTCAATCAGGTTATCAAGTCCCACTGGATAGTACAGATGATTCCCAAGGGCATGTCTCCAACAATTTATTCTTCCAATATTTGAGAATTAAATGATTCTTAAAGAGAAATGCAAGTAGTTAACAGCAATGATCAAAAAGTGGGGCAGGAGGGTGTGGGGAACTTTGTCTAAAGACTAGGAAGATGGAGAGCTTTAATACTTGAACGGGCTAGAAAACAGCCTTCTGGAACAAGCTGATGACGGATTGATAGGCCAATCTCTAATCATCCAGCCAGGTATTATATTCGTCTGGGTCTGCTTTAAATACCTGTAAATGCAAATGTTCTATGGAATGTATATTAAGGACACAGAGCAATTAAAATTGCTGGCTGTCGCATTTGAGGAAGACTTCAGAGGCTAAGGGAAAAGAACCAATATATAGGTCCTATACAAGGCACAGGATGGGAAGAGCATATGGAAAGTGAAAAGAGAAATACTCACTTCTTTTGGAATTATTAGAAGTTACATTTTCAGCACTACCAAGGTAGTAATGCAGAAGTGTGAAGAATCAGCTTTCTATGGAAAAGGAACTATTTTCTTTTATTACGTGACATTTTCCCCTAAGAATAAAATAAGTATTATCTTTCACTCCAGATATTCAGAAGGAATCCCTTCTAATATTTGGCAAAGATTATGTATATATAATAATAATAACATATATAAATATATATATAAATACTATATACATATATATATATATATATATAGTATTTAAATATTTCTATAGAGCTGGGTTCAAATTCTATTTCTGGGCAATTCACTTAGCCTTTCTGAGTCCCTGTTTTCTCATCTATAATAAGAAAGAATTATATCTCACTCATCTAATTCTTGTAAAGTTTAGGAAATGATACTTGTAAAATAAAGTATCGAAACTAAAGTTCTGACTAAAATGATAACACAACAGGTATATGAGAGTCTGAGGAAGATACTGAGATGCAAAATTTACAAAAGAAATTGTAAAATACTGGTTCTCAGCCTTTGAACTCCTTAGTTACAGCAAGAACATTACCATCATCACCACTATGATCCAGCAATCCCACTCCTGGGCATATATGGACAAAATTACAATTCAAAAAGGTACACGCACCCCTATTTTCACTGCAGCACTATTCACAACAGCCAAGATGTGAAAAGCACCTAAATGTCCACTGACAGATAAATGAATTAAGATGTGGTACATATATACAATGGAATACTGCCCAGCCATAAAAAAATAACAAAACAACGGCATCTGCAGAAACATGGATAGAACTAGAGATTCTCATATTAAGTGAAGCAAGTCAGAAGGAGAAAGACAAATAAATACCATATGATATCACTTACATGTGGAATCGAAAATACGGCACCAACGAACCTATCTACAAAACAGAACAGATACATAACATAGACTTGCTGTTGCCAAGGAGGAGGAGGTAGGGTGTGGGATGGACAATGGATGGAGACTTTGGGGTTAATAGGTGCAAACTATTACATTTAGAATGGATAAGCAATGAGGTCCTACTGTACAGCACAGGAAACTATATTTAATCTTGGGATAAAACATGATAGAAGATAGTATGAGAAAAAGAGTGTGTGTGTGTGTGTGTGTGTGTGTGTGTGTGTGTATGTACATACCTGTGACTGGGTCACCATGCTGTACAGCAGAATTTGGCACAACACTGTAAATCAATTATACTCTAATAAAAAAAAAGAGTCAAAAATTGGAATGATGTTTTTTGAAGTAAGCCCAATGGTGGGATACATTTGCACTACTGCACCCTAGACAGTGTTCTACCTGGGAGAAACCAGTGTTGGGAGATCAAACATTGTGTGTTGAAGAGGGGAAGGGGCAGAATCTCATGCAGCCTGGCTGCGAATGCTAATAATCAACCTCTAGGAAACCTGGGAATGCCAGCTGGGCTGTCCTGTGCTAGGATAGTTATGGGAAAGTGGCCTAAACATTCCCAACGCCTGTCGTATCCAGGTGGGCCTTACAAGTCCCCCTCCCTTATAAACACTTGCACTTTAAAGAACACACTGGCTATTGTCGTGCACGGTTGTGAGAATTAAATGAGATCTTATAAGTAACCTATTTATAATAGTGCATGGGATGTGATGTCCTCATTATTATTACCATTTAACTGTACTATAGTTGCTGTTTATGTAAGATGTTTAAGCTTCCTAAGCCTTACATTAGTTTCATCATCTGTAACGTGAGGCTAAGTAGAGCTATCTCACCAGTTGGTCACAAAAATTAAGGATATAATATATGCGAATCCTTTATTTAATACTTAGTAAGAGCAGATGGCGATGAAGATGATGTGATATACTTTGCCTAAGGACACACAGGGAACAAATGGTAGAGATGATATTTCACCCAAGTCTGTCTGACCCCAAAGCCTAATCCTTAATTATAATCCTATATTGCCTCTCCCATGATCCTTAACAAAAACCACAATAACTAATTGCAAAGGCCAAGGAAGGGTCACTTTTAAGAGCAGACATGGAAGAACCACATTAATGTGGTATTAACAAGAAAGCCTGATTGACCTAATGCAGTTCTGAAGTAGCACTGGAAATATCCTCTAAGGTATGAAAATGATGGGCCAATAGTGGCACAGTGGCATTAAAAATGAGTTTAGGGGAGTTCCTGTAGTGGCGCAGCAGAAACGAATCCGACTAGGAACCACGAGGTTGTGGGTTCAATCCCTGGCCTCACTCAGTGGGTTAAGGATCCGGCATTGCTGTGAGCTGTGGTGTAGGTGGCAGACGCGGCTTGGATCTGGCGTTGCTGTGGCTGTGGTGTAGGCCAGCAGCTATAGATCTGATTCAACCCCTAGCCTGGGAACCTCTATATGTATCAGGTACAGCCCTAAAAAGACAAAAATAAATAAATAAATAAATGAGTTTAGGGCTAGTAGATGCAAATTCTTACATTCAGAATGGATCAGCAGTCAGGTCCTACTGTACAGCAAAGGAAACTATATTCGGATCTTGGGATAGACCATGATGGAAGTTAATATAAGAAAGGGATACACACACACACACACACACACACACACACACATATACACACACATATATATATATACTGGGTCACTTTGCTGTACAGCAGAAATTGGCACAATATTGTAAATCAATGATACTTTAATAAAAAAAACTAAAATTTTAAAAATATGCTTTCCTACAAGAGTAAAGCCAGTAGAGTTGGCTTTGAAGCTCCTCTACAGTAGCAGGGGTGACTCTGTACTATGCCCACCCAATTTTTCACCCTACTTTAATTTTGACCCATGGCTTAATACGAATTGTTCAGGATCAGGGGTAGAAACTAGTTTTCCTCTGACTCACGATGAAAGAAGGCTGGAGCTGCATTATTACTAAACCCTAACTAAATGAAACCACTGCCTGAAAATAATAGTGCTACTTATTTTTGAGATTTCTGATGAACAATTGTAACATTACCCACATGTCAGCCGTGGCCTCTCTGTCCTTTATAGATCTAGATGAGACGGGTTTGATTCCAGTGAGGACGGAAAGCTAGTTTCTCTTCCCACTGTGCTGCTGTGAATTCCAATGAGACTCTGACTTCTGCTTTTGGCTTCTATATCCCAGGCACTGCCTCTGACCCCCGATGTACATACTCACTGTCTCCATCCACAGAATAATTTGGTTGACCCAAGCACTTATGATTTTAGTCATCTGCACACTTGGATGCCGTGCAATGCCCAGTTTCCAACCATCTAGATGACTACAGCCTCTAGCCCAAGCTCCTGCTCCAGAGCAAGGCAAACCCATCCCTCTGATTTTTGTGGAGCTGCTATTGAGGCTGAGGTCTTGTGAGAAGTCACCTGGCCCTTAAGAAACCTTCTCTGAGCACCTGCAGGCACTTGCTTTTCCCCAGCATAAATGGGAGCACTAGATGCAGATTTCCAGGAGCCCATACTTTGCTTTCGGAGTGGAAGGAAGCTCTTTCTCCTGCAGCTGGACCTCCCTGCAGATACTCCAGGCACACGAGCCAAGCCCTGTGGCTGTCAGAACTTGGCCAGTTTCTGTGGGAGAGCAAAAACCAGCACTGGGGCTTTCAGCGCCTACATTACATCATCTACCCCAAACCAACTGCAGAAGGGAACAACTGTGGTCCTTAAAGTTGCATCAGAAATAAAAAGCTGATCGGTGACCCACATGCTCCCAATCTCCATCTTGAGCCCATGGGGGGCGGACATACGAACTGGCTTATCCAGTGAGGCCACAGAAGGCCTCACTTTTCTTTTCAGCTCCAGGCTGTCACTTGCAGTCAACTGCGAGTTGGTGAATCTGAGCAATAAAACCTATTTTCCCTGGTCTATTGTGAAAAGTGCTACACTGTGAATAAAGACCACATCTATAACTGACTGCCTGGCCGTGTTTGTCAGTCTTTCCCAGGCACACTGCTCTCACCTATAAAAGGAAAAGTCAGACCAGAGTATCCCCAACATCATATCAAGCTCTAAATTCCCATGATCCTAGCAGTGGGAAGAGAAACCCAAATATTAGAGTTCATGAGAGTTGAAAAAAAACCAGCAAGCATAGTAAAACTATGCCCAATGAAGAAGAGATTCCAAATCAAGTACAATGAGTGAAGGAATAAAATAAAAAGAAAAAACAGAGTTGCTGGTAGGGAATAAAGAACTTAAACTCTGCTGCAGTCATGGAAGCTGATCCAAGGGTTATAAGGATGCAGAAGGAAGAAGAGAGTCTTCCAAGCCAAGCATTAGAGAGCAGGTCCAAGGTCAATGGGCCCGGGAAGGAAAGGACAAGTCTCACTGGGGTGGACAGGGGTGGGGAATGGGATTATAACAACTGGCAAAGGCATTCTAGTAAAGAGAACAGTTTGAGACTGATTTCTGCAAAGCCTGGGAATTCAACGGAAACATCAGGAGAGAAATAATAATTTCACATCTAATTGTCTTTCAATTCTTGTGTGGGAAACAGAGTAACAAAAATGTCAAGTCTTCTTTTTCTGTACTCAGAGGCTGATTGCCTCTGTCCTGCACTCTGACGATTGCCTCCTGAGTGGTCTCCTTCCTCGCCCCGTCCTCTTCACCGGAGCCAAAAGAACGATTCTCAAGTGCACCACGAACGCCACTCTCCCGCTTAACAGCCCCTGATTCCCCCATCTTCACCTTCTGCCATGACACTTAGGGCCCTTCTGCACAAGCAATCACCTTGCTCCCCTCTGAGAAGCTACAGAGAGCCTTCTGGCCCACAGCCTCCCTCCCAGGGATCGTCTTTCAAGTTCACGTCCAATGTCTCGCAAATACATCTCTGTGTTCACAGCGACTGGGCCTGAGGAAGTGAGCTTGACCACAAGCAGCAGGGCAAAAGCCCAGGAAGCCGTGTTCTAGGCAGGTCTACTCACCATAAGAGATCATAACTTTGGGGGAATTTGAAAGTGAGATGAAAAGAATAGACAGAAGTAGAAATGTTCACAGGAACAACAGCAACAAGGAGAAGCCATGAGGCAGAAGCCAAGAAGCGGAGAGACCAGGAAGCAGAAGAGGAGGAGAGAAAAATCAACTAAGGGGGAGTAGACACAGCAGAGAGAGGGTCAGTGGTGCCACCCTGAATTAGTGAGCAGTGGGCACCCGAATTCAAGGAGACATGTGCAAGGGCTGCTCCTGAGATCCCAGTATGACCACGTGAAGGAAGTTCTTGTTCTCTGTGTGGCCTCACTGTTCAGCAGCTGAAAGGATGTCTTGTCTCTCTTACTTCCTAATGGATCCTTAAAATAATCTCCCATTAACTAAAACAATGTGAGTACATCTCTTTTCCTTCCAAACTAAAAAAATTAAGAAAGAAAAATCTAATAAAGATAGCCTAACAAACAGGACAGACAACACGTTCAAGGCCATCTCCTGCTTTAAGGCTAAGCTCAAAATCACTCTTGTCTGAAAGTTTCTTATTTGAGTAAATTAATTACCTGCACAAGGCAATCGGACTATCAGATGTCACCTGATTGGACACACAAGTCTTGGGTGTGTTTAAGCACAATCAGGGCTTTGGAATAGAACCTGGATCACTGATGTGGCGCAGCAATAACCTGTCAGAAGCACTGAAGGGCAGCAAGGGGGGGACAGGTCTGTGATCTCTTCAGGATTGGAGAGGGTAGGTAGCTGAGTAACAGACTGGTGTGAGATCAAGAAGAGCAGAGTAAGAAAACTATTCATCCTCCAACCTGCTCAGAGATTTAATCTATTTGAAAGGAAAGCCCTGGGGGGGGGGGGTCTCTGATTACAGGGATTCTTAGTGGCTAGGGAGCTGGATCAGGTGTTTGCTTTCAAGGTAAGATTTAAGGAGGGATACAAGGAAGGTTAACGAGCAGATACTGGTCATGGTGGTAAGAAGGGAAGAGACAAGACAGGAGGACAGAGAGAGAGCTCGCCCGAAGCCTGTGGGGGCAAGGAATCTGGGATGTGTGAGAGAGAACAAAGGGCAAAGCGCTGCCTTCCCTAACCTAGATCAGGCCTATAAACGAATTACTCACTTTTCTGTAGTTTTGCTAAGTGGCCACCTGAGGGCACTGTATCCTCTGCACCTGGGAATCCTTAACTTCCCCCTTAGGTAAATTTTCCCGTTTGCTGAAGGTCAAGCTTAAGTAATGCCTGAAAGAGGGGGACCAATGGAAGATGTGGACAAAGACTATCCTTTCTCCTTATCTTTGTTCTCGAACTGGATTAATGAGTGAGCAAGACTGACCTCAATTCAAATCCCGAGGTAAATGCAAGGATTAAATAAAATAACCTCTTTTAAATCTATTTAGTGTTTCATAGGGAGTCAACACGTATGAGCTCCTTCCCATAGACATAGACCAACACACAAATCTGCCAAGCACAGGAACACAAGAAGGTATAGCAGGAGGAACTCCTAAAGGGGGCAGGACAAGGAAGTGCCCCAAGGAATGCGAGCGCAGATGTGCCAAGTAATCACCACAGAGGACAAACTGAAGCCGCTCTCGGAGTGCTGCAGCTTGTGCATCATAGCCAGAGGGGATGGGATACAAACAGCTGGGAAAGAGAGATGAAAGCAACACTATATCCGCGGGGAGAGAAACCAACCCCTGAGAACGCGGCAGTGGCATGAAAGACAATTTGAACAAGGTCACCTGCGTGTAAGTCCTCTTCCCGGAGGCTCTTGCCCATTTCTGCTGGGGCGTGGGATAAGCGGTCCCTAGCTTGCACATTTCTACACTTAAACTGCGGTCTACAGAAGGAAACAGAGCAACAAAGGCACGCGTCATTCTAAAGGCTAACTGTGGAGTTTTAGTTGGGCGAAAACAAAATCGGCAGCCCAGCGCCCGTGGCGCCTGTTGAGGCTTTCCGCCCCCTCCCGCCTTCCGCCTTTCACACGGCGGGTTTTGCGGCCTTATGCTGCCCTCTAGTGTCTTTTTGAGGTATGGTAACATGAGGAATAAAAGGAAGGATCCCTGAAAGCAACCGACCTCACTTTGGCGCAAGGCTAGAAAAATCAAACCAAAATAAAATTACAACATAAAAGTACAACCGGGATTTGTACTAAAATTCAAAAGCGAGTTAAATTTGGCCTCAACATAGACATTGCATAGACATCTGGCCTTCCCCACACACCATCCATTCTCAAATAAACACTGCCTCAGTTTGTCTGAGAGGGAGGTACAGAAACGCGCAGGTCAGGAACCCCACCCAGCGCCTCTGCCAAAGTTAAGCAGGTGGACCTCACTCTGAGAGGAACTAACGATTGTGGCAGTAACTCAACACAAAGTGTAGAATAAGTCTAATAATTTACTGTTAATTCTGTAAGGGCCAAAAAAATACATAAAATAAAACCAAAATAGGTCACCATTATTCCCAAATTTAGAGTGACCGCATCCTACAGGACTAGCATGCAAAGGACTTAACAGCGCTGCTAAACTCAGAGTGAAGGGTTCCCACAGGTTCCCCGGTCTCACTAAGCCCCCCGCGTTCCAGCAGGCATCCAGCTGGGAAGGAGAAACAACGCCCAGCTGGGCACAGTCCTTCAGATATCTCTTAACCGTTAATTCCTGTAATACTCTACCTGGTGACGCCAGATTCTTCTCAATGCCCTGATGTGGCTCCAGGGAATCCTGTTCTCTGTCCTGTACCTGCTTCGTCAATGTCAGTCTTCTCTTCGGGACAGAAAGCTTTTCATTACAGGAACCCTGCCACCCTCTTCACAGCCATACTCTCCACTCTGAGCAGAGAGTAAGCTCTCAGGAAATACTTCTCACCTGACCAGGACTCCCGGCCACACCCACTGAAAGGCAGTGATTGAAGAGGCTGGGAAATGTCCACCTGTGACCACGCTCTCTGTTCAGTCTCTCTCTAGTTGGGGAGAGGAGCTTCATGGGGTTATTGTCAGCTCTAGATCACACATCCAATTGAAAAGTCCACAGATTGAGCTTTTGATTTTTAAGTTCTAATTTTATACTTTTTTTTGGAGTGGGGGGCTGGCAGAGGGGGGGTGGGAAGGCCCATGGCAGGCAGAAGTTCTCAGACCAGGATCAAACGTGCCACAGCTGAACGCAAGCAGTTGTAATGACAACACTGGATCCTTAACCTCCTGCACCACAGGAGAGTGCCTAAAGTTCTAAATTTAGAAACTTGCTCTCACTCTTTGAGGTCTGGTAAATCTTTAAACAGAAGGAACTTCATAAGGTAAAGGGAGGGACAGTCATTAGTATAGAATCTCTTTATTCATCTGGGAAATTCACCTCAAATTTAAATCATGGGGTTTTTTTAGCACAGATTCACTGTCAACGTGCCATACTTAGCATCTTATATTATATAAAATGCTATTTTTGATTTATTGTTTTAGTTTTTATCACGGGTAAAGCCTTTCTTATATTGAGAATCATGAAACACTCAATGTTTCAATACAGAGCAGCTCTGAGGGTTTCTCAGGTTTGTAACATGTTCCCTCCACCACAAGAAAGAATCCCATACCCTGTCCTTCACTGAACCTCACTTTGACTTTTTAATGAACAATAAACAAATATTTACTTCTCAGGAGACAGTGCCCTAATTGTCCAATGAGATACACCCACTGCCTTGTGCTGTTTCTCTGTTTCCTGAGTAGGTCTGTGAATGTCATGAACTTCAACCACCATGCTGGTCTTCTACATAGAGTTCATGGTTTCTAGTGACGTGCATTGATGCCTCTTGCAGTCTCTCCCTACGTGAAGAGGACCCCACTTTGCTCTAGCTTTGGGGGCCGACACGGCCATAGCACTGCAATGTCACATTCTCTCCCTTTCCTTGGCAATTAGCACCAAAACAGGGGCATCCACCAAACACGAATGGAAAATGCACTCCATTCACTTCAGTCAGGGAGGAGAAAGAGGTTTAGCCTGTTAGACAGCATTTCCTTTGAATTTCGTTTTACTTTTTGAGCTAAGCTATCAGATTTGTGGGCACAAGCAGGCTTGCTTTGAAGTTAACAAGAGGCCCACTCTGAGAGAAGGGAGACATCCCTTACGTGTTGGACAAATATAGCACTGGGATTATAAATATATCCTGCAATTAGAGAAAGTGAAACACTTTCTTCTTTCACCTTCCTTAGAAAGAACATTTTTCTCTAGAAAGAATTCTGTTGGATTTTTCTCCTTCCAGTTCCCTAACTCCCCTATGTATTTCCCTTTTAAATCAAAGGGAAAGATCCCAACAATATAAATGAACAGCTCTTGCCAAGCAAAAATGTGACCACAAAGATCCCCTCAGGGCTTTGGAATGCATGAGAACAGAGCAGAAGGAGCGGTGGAGGGGCCCTGTATCACAACTGGGGTTACATTTGTCTGAAGCAGTTGTTTTAAACCTGGGCAAACCATTCAAAGCTCAGATTCCCTACATTCGTAATAAAATGCTAATAGACTCTTGCCCAATGCCTGCTATCATGTTAAATAAGATGAGATATGTAGATATGCTCTTAGTGAATAAAAGGCCTATTCAAATAGAAACCTCTGCTGTTTCCTCTTACTACTGATATGTTGTCCAAGCATTTTAACTTGCTCATTTGAAAATCAAGTATCAATAAGGAAGGAAAAAGTCTGTTAAGACTTTCTTAGCAGCTGGTGAAAAAACGTATCTGCTGGGTGTCTGTGGAGTTGGGAAGGATTTACCCACCTTTGGAGACAGCCTCAGACCCCTGTTGGTCAGAGATTCTGTAAGTATCTAGGAAACCTCACCAAGAAAAGAAAACAAATAAGCTTTAGAAGAAACTCATTGGTTACCTTGACTCCAAATTGGGACTGAATTTGAAAACCACTGGAACTAAAGAAACTTGCAAATGCTTACTGTTCTTTATTAACATCAAGACTAAGGATATGTTTTTCTCACTCTTTAAATTTTAATCTTGCATGCATTCTTAGGTGTTGCATTTTTTGAACTGCTATTAAAAATACGTATGTGTCTGCCACATTAAAGGGGGAACAGAGGCTTGTGTGTTGTATTATTAATTATACACTGGAGATGAAATTCTGGTCTTTGTAGAAGGTATACACACACACACACACACACACACACAAAGTGCGTGTGCGCGCACGCATCCACACACACACACCCCAAAGCAAAGGATGTTCCACGTGAGCAGAGACCATGTGGGTTCCCATCTACTGCTCTGATTCGGAGCACTTACTCTTGAGGTCCAAGTTCCTGGCTCCTGCAGTGATTTGCGTTGTGATTTTCGTGTCAATCTTTACAGTGTGGAGGTTGCTGGTGTCCCTTGATATCATCACATTGTGCCACTGATTGTCATTGAGAGGTTTATTTGAGCTCCCTTTGATGAGGTTAGCACCATTTCCCAAATCAAACACGTAATGTAAGTACCTGGAAAGACGAGGAAGGTGGGAAAGTGCCATCACTTTTTCAATTTTTGATGGAGTCAAACTATGTATTACAAACAGAGATCTCTTTTTTTTCAGGTGGCAGCGTCCTTGCCAGAAGTCATGAGGGTGAGTTGTGTACAATCTCAACTAACAAAAGGGTAAGAAACACTACTGTTTCATAAGGAGAATTATTCATTGTCTTTAGTACAGGAAGTAGTGAAAGATATTCTTTAAACGGTGGTCTACATACTACTTCATGGCTTTGGAGGACCAATATCTGTCACTACTTACTCCCTCTCTCTGTCCTTTGACTACTACGCTAAACTGGCAGTTCTCTGCTTCTTAGACCCACTACCCTCCATCATTGTATCCTTTTTCTTTTTCTTTTTACAGCCATATCTGCAGCATATGGAAGTTACCTGGCTAGGAGTCAAGTCAGAGCTGCAGCTACAGGCCTATGCCACAGCTTGCGGCAATTTCGGATCCTTAACCAACTAAGCGAGGCCAGGGATCGAATCCCCATCTTCATGGTCACCGTGTTGAGTTCCTAACCCAAGGAGCAACAAAGGGAACCACGCTTTCCACCACCTTGACTGCCTGTTTCTATGTGGGAGACGTGCACTCATTCCTCATAACGAAGCTCAGGCAGCCACTCCCTGATGCATAGGTTTTTCTAATTTCCCTGAAGTCTCTTCTGAACCTTTGCACAAAGTCATCTTAGGAAACTTCCTAGTGCTTTTCTGCTAAATGTATGTGTTCACCTGTATCTCCTCTGGTTGTATGCATCTGTGTGGGTCTGGGTTCATGGAATCTGAAATGTGCACAAAAGTGGCAAGGACTAGATGACAGATAGATTAGATAGACAGATAAACAGATAGATAGATTGACAGAGATATGTAAATTAGTGTGTGGCACATTATCTGGTCGATTGTGAATGTGCAATGATATCCATCGACTGAATGAATAAACACCTAAATCAACTAAAAGATATCAAATTTTCATCACAGCTTCAAGGAAATACACTTTTTTCCTTTCTAAATTCTTCAAGAAACTGACATAGACTCAAGCTTTGGTTAAATGAGATTTTTGTGGAATTGAAGTAGTCTGATTAATCTCATTTAATTAGCTAGCACTAATTAGCCTACAAATGTGGAGAAATTCTTTTGTAGAATTACTGTGTGCCTAATAAAGAAATCCACATTTGAAGTGTAAGATTTATGGAACGCCTGCAATCAATTAGAACTTGACGCTATTTGTACCTTATATATGGAAATGTAAGTATAAAAAACTGTGCTGAATACCTGTTAACTTTATAAGATACCAAAGAAGTGACTGAAACACAAATGCATTCTTTCAAACTATCCCTCAGCCCACCACATTCTGTTTAATGTATAATTTGGGAAACTGAAGTTCATTTTCCCAGAGCCTTATTTTGGTCATTGACCAGATCTATACTCACCCTTTAACTAATTCAACCACAATAAAGTCATTTCCATCCCCACTGTTATATAGAATTAGTCCATCTAGGGATGTTGTCTTGAACTGGAAAAAAAGATGCATAGAAGTATAGGCTTGCAGTGTAGCTAAGGCAACATAGCTCGATTTGGTCTTGAAGGTGACAGGGTCTGCTATGATGTTCCTGAAGCCAAACCTGGCATTGAGCTCACAGTAATCTATGTCACCATTTTTGCACAAGTCAATGTATGCCATCCCATTAAATGTCAGGCTCTGCAGGTGTCCAATGAAGTTGGAGGGAACTGAAGACAGGTACCGGCGTTCCGTGATGATACCAGTCTCTATGTTATGAAACTCCAGCCTTGTATGATCTCCTGCCATTTGACCTAAACGGGAAGATAATGTATTATTATTTTCTGCATCAGAAGGGCACTTTCAACTGTAGACTTCTATAACAATATCATGTTTTAAAATGCAAGGATCTACACACCTTCTTGACAGTTATTATAATAAAAACACAGAAATGATCTTACAGGGTGAGGCGGAATTAAATAATAACAATTTATTAGGTCAAGTTCTAATCTCTGTCTAAATTTTAGTCTTAACAAAAATGATCCTCAATGACTAAAGTTGTGGAATTTTTCAAAGGTAGAAGAAAGAATAAAGGAAGGAAGAAATGAAAGAACGAAGGGAGAAAAAAGGGTAGGAGGGAGGAAGGAAGAGAAAGGAAAAGGAAGGAAGGAGGAAGGATAGAAATTTTGAAGGGACAAAGGATTAGGGACAATGATTGTCCTAAATCATCCTAAAAGGAAGTGATATATCCCAGCTTCAAGGTGATGTGTCCTTTGTCTTCATAAAGAATTTTCTTTGAGAAAAACAAGAACTGTATATTTTCCTAGACCAATAAAAATCATGAAGAGCTGCTGACTATTCTTCCAATAATGAACCATGAAAATGTGTTTAAAGTTAACTATGTACTTCTCACCTTCCCTTTTCTGTACTTAATTCCCAGTCTTTCCTAGAACTAGTCTCCCAACCACAACAGAATTTCTGGTGATCTCTTCTAGATTTCTGCCATTTTCCTTGAACTTAGGTATTGGATTCCTAAATTGAGCATAACATACTGATTCAAGGCATGTCCGATTTTGAGAAAACCAGTAAAATTAGCACACATGACAACAAGATGTAATCTTAAAAAACCCTAGTATGAAGCTTGGTTGCAGATTTATTTAGTGGCTCACTCTTTAACTCAACCCCATCCCTCTTCCTCCTGCCATATTGCTCTGTCAACCCCATTAAAAGCCAACAAAGTCCCATGTTTACTTACAGAGTGATAATTGTATATACCTGCAAGGCTGAAGTCAAATGAACAAAGACGTGGACTTGTTTTCTAAAGCAGCACGTAAAGTATTCCTGTCACTGCTAAGGATTTGTTCCATCATCTTGTTCTTGTCTAATTAAACTGTCATTCATTTTCTTTGGAAACTCAAAAAGGTCATTTAAATTGCAATAGAGTTCTTCCAAGTGATAGCTTCACTGCTCAACCTGGTGTAACTGAAAAATTTATCGAGCTTACCCTATCCCATCATCCATGATATTAATGAAAATATTAATTAAAACCAATCCCAGTACCGGCCACTGAGAAAATGCACTGAACCTTCTTCCCAGGTGTAATGAAGATTGAACACTCCCCTACATGGGCCTCCTTCAACCATTTTGACAGATTTCCATTTCTTTAATCAAGATGATAAAATTCTAGGTGCCATTTTAAAGGAAATGCCTGTAAGTAAATCATAAGAGACATACTTGTTTGTTGTCCAAGAAAAATTTCCTGCAGACTTGATTGTAATGCTAATAAACTCATCGGTGTAAAAAAACTCTCTCCCCTGAGCTGTACTTAATTCTACTAAATTCCACGCCTCTTTACTAGTCCTTGAGCCTGTCAACAGTGGTCCCATCATCCCGTGACATCTCATTCTCTGTTCAGTTACTAGTTTGTTCTGATTCCTTCTCTGCAAATGTTTTATGATTTTGTTTTTTGTTATGTTTTTTTTCTTTTTTTAGGGCTGCACCCACGGCATTTGTAAGTTCCCAGGCTAGGAATCAAATCCAAGCCACTTCTGCAACCTACACCACAGCTCACGGCAACACCAGATCCTCAACCCACTAAGCAAAGCCAGGGACTGAACCCGCATCCTCATGAATACTAGTCGGGTTTGTTACCACTGAGTCACAATGGGAACTCCTGGGTTTTTTTAAATACAAAAAAATACCACTGTAAATAGCTATCTCCTCCCTCCTCCCTACTATGTCCCTTTCTTGTCTATCCCAGGCGAAAATACTATTAAACCCTCAGCAATTCTGGTACCCCCCATGACATCATTTTTCCCCTTCTTCAGTTCTTTTGTTCAATGACCCAATGCTACTCCATGTGGAGCCATCTCTTCGGTAGCTAATAAAATTCACCTCTGATAATTTTCAAATATAAATCTCTAGGGACACCAGTAACATTGGAATGGAAATGCTATAAAATTAGGTCATGATGATCACCGTACAACTATAAATGTAATAGAATTCATTGAGTAAAAAAAAAAAAGAAAAATACGCAAAGCTGAAAAAAAATCACTTAGGATTTTTATATCTCCTTGAGTTTATTATTTCATCTTTTTCATTGTATTGAAATCTGAGTGAACCTACTCTGATCCTGAAACTGTCATGTTTCTTCTTAAAAGCTCCATTAATGAACCAACTGATAGTAAGGGAATATCTTCAAAAAATATTTCTAATACTTGAAATTAAATATTACTCCGCATCATCAAGTTCTTGGCAGTTCTGAAACAGGGAAGCACATTTGGTTCAGCAGAACTGAGAAATTCGGTGATAAAAATAACATGTAATGTCTGTTTTCTTTTCTCAAAAGAACGGAATACGGATGCCAAGCACAAATGATAAAAAAGTAGTAAAACAGTACTGGAGCAACTATGGCCCAATTAGCAGAAAAATCATTATGACCCATGTTCAAGAGCCTATTCTTTCTTTAATAAGCATATATAAATCACATTGACAGTAATGGCAGATATACTGGCTCATGGGAGAGAATTAGCACCTAAAAGCCATTATCCACAGACTAAGAAAACTGCTGCCTTTTAAAAATTATTTTTTTCCCTGCATTTATTCCAGTGCTTAATACTCTGTCAGTTATGTAGCCACCACTACTACTGCATACATATATTGATTATGGAAAAATAAAGGACATCGAAGGAGAAATGTTTTTAGGGCCCTACTCATTTAAAAATGCAGTGTCTTTCCCAGAGATAGAGTGGAAAGCAGAATTTGGAATTAGCAAAACACCTCTGATCAAAGTGTCTGGGTGTATCCAGTTTGATTGTCATCTCCAACAAGAAATCTCAATATTTAAATCAAATCTTTTTACCAAAACAGATAGGATCTGCTATTTTATGTTGGGCCTTGCTCTGAGATGGGTTAAATTTTTGCTACAGAATGAAATGACCCCCCTCCCCAGCCTCAGATCCATTTGTTAATTCCCTCAAAGTTACTGAAAGTTACTGAGTGTAAGGTATACTATTTTTATGAATCAGGTGCTGTATTAGGTGAGAGGAACAGACTTGCTTTTGTTTTGACAATATTTGTGGTCTACTGGGGTAAGGTGGACAAAATAAGAAAATAATTAACTATATAATGATAAAATTCATAAACATGCCATGAGTTTGATGAACAGGGCGTTGTGTTGCTAAGTACAGAACAGGGCAAGTGCCTGAGCTGATCTTCAAGTTAAATTTGAAAGACTGAAAAAAGAGAAAGCCATGCTAAGAACTGGAGAATAGGAATGGGGAGGTGGGTTCCAAGAAGGAGCAGCAGATGAGCAGAGGCTCTCAGGGGAAAAAGAGCTAGAAAGTGTGGCTGGAGAGCCATGATTAAGTGAGGCTAGTGCTCAGAGATGGGAAAAAGGGTCAGGAGTCAGATATCACAGTGCCTCCTGGTTAGATTAGGAGCTGCTGAGGAGTCTTAGGCAGACATAAGCTGTGAGTGAGTGAGCGTGTGTGTGTGTGTGTGTGTGTGTGTTTAATAGATCTGATGTGGATATAACAGATTGGAAACAATCTGAAGCACAGTGTTTATAGAAGAAATGGGAAAGACGGACAAAATAAGATAATTTTGCCGATATAATATGCAGGATTTACTAATAATGTACAGAATGATGGAGAAGAGGGAAGTGATGATGCTCGTTTCCAGGCTTGAGTACCTGGAAGTATGGTGAGTAGTGCTCAGAGGGGGGCACATAACATTAGCATACACACACCTACAAAACACACGATTCCAGATTCTTTAGACTAAGTGATATGTTGAAACCCAAGGACTCTCCACCTGGGGATCCATATAGAGTGTAGAACCCTTTCTCATTTGAGTCCTGGGGACTCTCTCCCTCCTTGGGTTTCTCTGCTGGCAACTACTTATCCCCACCAGCCCAGGTGAGTTGCACTCATTCCAAGAATGGCCTGAGTATGTACCATCCTGAAGTCAACAAATACTTGACTTAACAGTATATATAACTCTAATTTAAAGCTGAAGTCAAATGTAAGACTTTGTGGAAAGAGTCTCCAGTGCTTTCCTTTAAATTTTATTTTTTCTGATTCAGTGATTTCTGATTGCTGTGAAACTTAATAAGAAATCCCTATAGCTGTCCTGATTCAAGGCTGGCTTCAAGCAGCCTCTAGAGTGTTTGAAAAACTTCCCATTCTAAGACGAAGCCTCAATGGCAAGTTCCATTGCTATCTTTGGAAAGCTTTTCTATGCTATATAACCCATGCTGACTTTTTATTCTTAAGAACTGTTGGCTTTCATGAGATCTTTGACAAAACATAATTTCCCAAATATGAATTACCCTGATGAAAACTCACCAAGGCAAATTACTGTGAAAAACAGAACCGAAACATTGTCTTTAGCTCTGAGCAGAAAGATGCTGGGAGCTGGGGGATGGAAAGAGGTGGGTGGGATATTGGTGGAGAATGTGTAATTTGGGTGAATCACCAGTGTTACTTGGCTTATATCCCCATTCAGCTTTAAACTCTGAGAAGAAGAAAGTTGGTTTGCGGAAGTGAAAACTTTTTCAGCTCCTACAGAACAGTGGGTAGAACGTAATTTCTGCTTTAAGACTTTGGCTGTTTTGAGAAAGAGTAAATGGCAGGCTAATTTACTGAAATGCTAGTTTATATTTTGATCTTCCTCCAGTTCTGTGAAACTAGCCAAGTCCCTTGTAGCACTCTGTCTCAAAGGCTTTTTCCTGGCAGAAAATGGAAGACAACTTTCTGGAAAATGACGCCTTTTCTGATCTTTTGTGAAGGCCTGGTTTGCAAAGTGTTGCAGAATGGATAAAGAAATGAGCACATTCGAGGGCTGAACTAGATGAGGAAATTACCACTGACTGTGAGAAAGATGAACACTGGCGAAATGCAGGAGCGCTGACTACCAGCATCCTGCTCTCTGGTCAGGTTCAGGGGTGTGGAGAGACTCCGTGAGATAAACGTAGGTGGCCTGAACCATAGCTCTTAGGCTGCAGGAGCCTGCAAAGACCCCTCCCCTAACTTAGGGCAGCAGCAACAAGGTCCTTACCATTCAAAGGATAAACTCAGAGAACTGTCTTTTAGGTGAGAACCAGTGCAGACAGAAGCCAACAGGAGCGTCTGCATGATCCAGGGTGTAGGTGGGAGTGGGGGCCACATGACTATGATTAAATATCCTACAAACCCAAAAGAAGGGCTGCAGGTC
The DNA here is from genome assembly GCA_004024745.2 of Catagonus wagneri. Taxonomy (NCBI): domain Eukaryota; kingdom Metazoa; phylum Chordata; class Mammalia; order Artiodactyla; family Tayassuidae; genus Catagonus; species Catagonus wagneri. The sequence goes on from PVHT021183519.1 coordinate 8,174,396, forward strand.
TGATTTACATCGATATAAAGACAATAAACGCTCTATTTCTTGCACCCCTGAGTTGGTAGACTAAAACTCATGTTATAGTTTTAATAATACCTGCCAGAAAAAATCTGCTAAACAAATGTGTTTGCCTCTCAAAGTTGGCAATTCTAAGAGAATCCCTTTCCTAACTAAAACCTCACCAACAGCCTACAAATTCCTAGTGAAGTCTTAAGGGGCCAGAGTTTCCAATATCAACAGGCAAAGGGGGAAGGGGTGACTTCACCAGAAAGACAGTCCGTGTTCAGGAGTAAAAGTGTGGACATACGTGATATTAGCTTAGGAGTGATTCCCCAACAGAGAAGCAAACTATATTCACATCCATTAATTCTGTTTCCTAACATGATGATTGTTGCTGGGAGATAAATGCACAGCCATTTAAATAAACAAAGGAAGGATGTATGCACTGGGAGTTGAAGAAGGCAACTTACTAACGTAAAACATAACTACTCATTTAGAACTTTGGTAGGAATCTGTGCAATTCAAAAGATGTACCTTAAATTTTAACGAAATTAGGTGACAATACATTTAGGGAACATTTCTGGAATTTTCTGTTACAATAATCATTTTCACACTCTGTTCATAACATTTTTTTTTTTTTTCTTTAGGGCTGCATGGGTAGCATATGGAAGTTCCCAGGCTGGGTGTCGAATCAAAGCTGCAGCTGCCAGCCTACACCACAGCCACAGCAATGCCAGATTACAGCAACACTGGATCCTTAACCCACTGATAAAGGCCAGGGATTGAACCCACGTGCTCATGGATACTAGTCGTGTTCCTTACCGCTGTACCACCATGGAACTTCTACTTGGTTTATTTCTTGTGATGGTATGGGCAATTTAACCAATTCTGAAACTACTGTAGATGTATTACTGGATTAGGCGAATGAGAGAATGGTATCACTAGGAGGCAAGATACACTTTGGAAGAAGGGATATGAAAACGTGGAAAGGGGGAAGTCAAGAAACAATGCTGTAGATATGAAGGTACTAGTGTGTACTCATGTTTTCTAAGATATGTGTATATATGCATGTTCATATGAACATGTAATTTACATGTATGTATATATTTATGTGGAGAGACACATTAAGATTTCTTTTTTCAGGGATATGTGTATATAGTTGAGTATATTTCCTATATTAGTCTGAAGGGGTCACAGAGCAGACTCTCTAGTAGCACAGAGCATGCCAACCACCTAGCTCTTGCTTTATCATATCATTTTCCACTAAATGGAAAAGTATATGGTTGATTCTAGGGCTGGGGCATGGTAGGTAAAAGTTATGCCTGAGAGATCCTGTTGTGCCACAAAGTAAGCAAGCGCTAAAAGAAAAGTTGGGCTGGAGGCATGTCATAGGATCACAGAGACCAACTTCACAGAATTCACACTGACTCAAATGGGGATATTTTGAGCACCAAAATAACTGAGTAAAGTAATTATAAAGTATTTGAAAATACTAAAACTTGTGAGTTCATACCAATTAGGAAGGAAGGAAGGAAAGAAGGAAGGAAGGAAGGAAGGGATAAGGGTGATGGGAGGGAGGAAAGGACAGAAAGAAAGAGGGAGAAAAGGGAAAGAAAAGAGAAATGAAAGAAAGAGCTCCTGTTCACAGTAGAATACAAAGTGCTGACTATAAATGTGCAAAGAGTGATGGAGTTTGAAAATAATCAGATGGAGCTACTATGTCAAAGACCGAATCGGGCACAATCTTGAATGGATGATACATTTAGGGCAAATTTTTATGAAGCAGGGGATATTTTTATCACCTTAATATGTCTCTCCACAGACATTTTATTAGTTGTAAAGGAGGAAAATGTACTATTCATACAGTGGAGAAACTGGACAACACGTGGACCAAGTGTTAAAAATGGTGAGTCAAGGACATGGACATCCTTTGCATCCAGATGGGATATTGTCAGAAGACCACACCATCAACATTGTGGTATCTATCCAAGAATGTAAAACCTACATTCAATCATGATGCAATATCAGATAAGGACAAAGAGTGACTCTACAATGATAAAAGGTGGAAGGAGTATATATTTCTAAAATATCGATGTCATGAAAGACAAAGAAAGCTATGGAAATGTTTTAGATTAAAGGAGGCTAAAGAAACATGAAAACTAAATGCTATATCTGACCTTAGAGAGCATGCTCTCCAAGAGGTTACAATGCTACACAAGACAACATTGGGTCAACTGACAAAACAGGAACATGGATGAGAGAACAGAGAATAAAATATACTGTCACTAGAAGTTGGTAACTCTGTTATGCAAATGAATATCCATAATTTTAGAAAATGGAAACTGCCGTGTTGAGAGTGGAGGGCTATTAAGTATATAACCTATCCTCAATTAGTTAAGAAAAAAATGAGAGAAAGAGAGTAAAAATATCAAAGCAGGAGTTCCTGCTGTGGTGCAGTGGGTTAGGATCCTGCATTGTCTCTGCAGTGGCATAGCAGGTTCAGCTTGGATTTGATACCTGGCCAGAGAACTTCCATATGCTCTGCTTTCGGCCAAAAAGAAAAAAGAAAAAAAAAGTCAGAGCAAATGGATAACACACTCCTAATAGTAAAGTATACTTTTACTAGAGTATACTTTTACTTTTAACAAAAAGTATTTTTACTTTTAGTAAGTATACTTTTATAGTTTTACTTTTAGTAAGGGTACACTTTGACTAAAGTTCTCTGTACTTTTTTACTTTTCTAGGGTTAGACCTGCAGCATATGGAAATTCCCAGGCTAGGAGTCGAATTGGAGCCTCAGCTGCTGGCCTACACCACAGCCACAGCAACACAGGATCCGAGCTATATCTGCAACCTACCGAGTAGCTCATGGCAATCTTAACCCACTGAGTTAGGCAAGGGATTGAACCCTCATCCTCATGGACACCAGTTGGTTTCACTACCGCTGAGCCATGATGGGAACTCCTGTACTTTTTGACATTTTTTTGTAAATCTGAAATTATTTCTAAATAAGACTTAAAAAAATGTGTTACACCAGTCTTTTGTTTCGGTACTTTCTTTATCCACTATAGTTCAGGACTTAACTACTTTACATCCTGAAGCATCTACTACACTGATCATTTTGCTCAAAAAGTAGTCTCTCAGTTTATTATCCAGCTTAAATGAGTGACTTTCAACTGCCTGAAAGCCCATGAAATGTGAACTCTTCAGAGCACTGACCTATTGGTCCTCAAAGGTCATTCTACCTGCATCCACCACCCTATGGTGACATGAAAACACAAACCTTTTATGTTTCCTGAACATTAGTCTGCCGAACCCCATCCAAGCCATTCTCCCCTTTGTGGAATGCTCTCCCACATACTTTTTATCATCTGTATCATCCTTTTTTTATAGCTTAGTTCAGGTATTATCTATTGCTTTAAGCCATTCCTGAAATCTTTAAGCTCCTCTGAAGCCAAGAACATGAACTATTTACTCAACCATTTAGTATATCATATGCTATGCTAGATGATCAGTTATCATGTGAATTTGATATGTATGTGTGCATTATCCTCATAAAATCATGTTATGTCTGGGGAAGTACTCCATCATAGAGTCACATACGTATTAGGACACTAATGAATATAAATAAATGAACCACTAGTCAAAAAGAAACCAAATTTTAAAAAGTGAACAAATAAGAAAATTTAAAAACAAACCTAGGATCTCTCTCAGTTCTGGTAACATGGCACTTCAAAGAAACTTAGGTCATTTAACATTTTTGAACCTCAGGTTCCTCATCTATGAAATGAGAATATAGATACCCTATCTACCTCATAGGGCTTTGTGGGATTTGAGACATATTTAAGCAATTAAAGATGTCCTACTGTGATTCTCCCACATCTGTGTCCTTGGCAGTTGTATCTTCATAATTGCTTTCATAGGATCTTGAACTCTAATTGTTAATTTTTACCCTTCTTGATAAAAGCCTGATTATCCAAACAATAGATGCTAATCTACGAAAACAATTCATTCCTCTTCCAAGAACTGTTCTTGACCAAAACTAGCTGAACTTCAACTGACACTCCTGCCAATGCCCTATAAAAATTCTGCCTTCCTTACCTAAGTCTACAGAATTTCTTTAGACCCTTCTCGTTTGGCTTTTTTTTTTTTTTTGTCTTTTTGCCTTTTCTAGGGCCGCACCCACGGCATGTGGAGGTTCCCAGGCTAGGGGTCTAATTGGAGCTGTAGCGCCAGCCTACACCACAGCCACAGCAACGCGGGATCCGAGGCGCGTCTGTGACCTACACCTTAACCCACCGAGCGAGGCCAGGGATCAAACCCGCAACTTCATGGTTCCTAGTTGTATTCGTTAACCACTGAGCCAGAAAAGGAACTCTTGTTTGGCAATTTTGAATAACAGCTTATGCTAACGGCTCTCTGGCTGATTTTCTTCCTTGGAAAATAAAATGGCATAACATAGCAGTGGTTTAAAATGCCAAACCATAGACCATCTGCATTAGAGTCCTTTGGAGAAATTTTAGGAAAAGAAAAATTAATGGGCTCTTCACATACTTTCTGTCGTGTCAGGCCAAACTGATCCTTTTAAAACTCTTCAAATGATTCTGAAACAAAGTTGCCCCCGTATGCAGAAAAAAAAAAAAAAAGTTTTGGAAAGCCATAACCGGCTAATGAAATACAAGACAGGAAGAGATCTATGAGCTGGTCGTTTGCTTCATTCGCACCCAGGAATGATTCTCTTAAAAGTTAAAACCTCATGCGTGATATTTCCACACTGATACAATTACCTGATCTCTGAGTATGGAAACCCCCTTTGAGAATGCATGTAGAACAAACACTTCTCTGCTGCACAAGGACCACCTTGTGCCTTGTACTCAAATAATTAATAGGGAGATGTTCTCTAAAAAAGAACACGAAGCTAATATCCCAGCAGGTCATGTGCTTGAAGTTATTTTCAGCAGAGAAAATAAAGGTGCTCCGATTCCTTTTTCATTCAGTTTCCCTATGTCTCTGGGGTAGACCTTTATGTGGCTCACCTCAGTTAGGAATCTACAAATCAGGGATTGAACTTGACATTCTTAACATTAGAGTATAACCAGTGGAGCTAAATGGCCCCAAATGATCTATTATAACTTAAAATAAAGAGCATTTCACCTGACAGGATGCCAGTATATCTATTTACCCAGGAGCTAAAAAGTATAACTTGCTGCTGTTCATTGCCTAAATATATAAGAAACAAAGAAACTGAACAGAAATTGGCATCCAAACAATAACTTCAATATTTTATGAAGCTCTAAGATATTTATCAAGCCATAAAATTAAAATATTATAACTCCTTCTTGAATTATTAAATGCAAAAGAACATGACAAAAGTGTTGCTCATTTGAGAGGAGAAACACTTAATGCTGCTTATTAAATTTAATTGTTGCTGAAGAATTGGAATAAGAAATGAATTGTGTGTAACCGCTTCAAAGTTGTTCATTTGGTTTTCAAAGTCATCTGCAAGAAATGGGAACGTCTGAAGCTTCAGCAAAAGCAAAGGGGACAGGGGGCTTTACCTGTCATGGCCTGTTGGTCATCCACCGTTAACTTTAAACTTTTTCCTCGACGAACCACACGCACTGTGTGCCATTCGTTATCATTGAGGTTATAGCCGGCAAAAAGGGTCTCGGGACCTTTGCCTGTAGAATATGCCAAACAGTCATTATGGACACTCAGAATCAGTCAAGCAAATGAACCTCACAGAGAGTGAGAGAAAAAGACAAAGGGGGGAAGTGAGGGAGAGGAAGGAGAGAGAAGAGAGAAAAATTAAAGAAAGAGACAGAGAAAGGAGACAAACGGAGAGAGAGGAGAGACTGGCTGGATCAGTTCTCAAGCCCATTAGAGTCATAGCAAGCAAAGAAAATGACAAGTTAACAGACATCCAAGTGTGACACTCTAAGAAGAATTTTTAACATTGTGCATTGATCGAAGACAAACAAATATACCTGTTGTCATAAATAGGCACAGCCAATACAGCCTTGGGAAGCTTCCCAAAGTTACACACATGTCCCCCACCAAGGAGTTCTATGATTTGGCACTTATCACTTTCTTGCTAATGAAGTAGTCAGCAGTTCATGAAACTGCTGACCTTGGAGAGAGATCTGACCACAGGTCATTAGCTAATCATTTTCAATGAATGGTACCTGGCTGGTTAGACTCTGGAGGCGAGACTGTTTTGGGTACTAGACTAAGTGATGGCTGCTCTTCACTCTTACATCACATAACTCTAATGTTAACCAAGTTCTTAATTTTCTGGAATATTGTGTCTAAGAACCAAGCCTAGTGGAGGCACAGAAAGTGGGTGCAGGTAAAAGTACTGACTCTTGCGAGGTAAAGAGAAGCGCAACACTGCCAATAAAGGGCCAAGTGTTGAGTGGGAGGAGAAAAAAATGAAATTAAGCAGCAGTAGAGGGAAGTGATTGCCAGGTAAAGGACGAAAAGAAGGAGAGTAAGAAATGTAACTAACTGGGAAAGTAACTGAAAGTGAATGTATGTAAACCTGTACAAATCAAATATAAAGTGGCTTAAAACAGATTATTTCAGAAAGCATTTTGGGGAAATTACTGAAATGACAAGTTAGACAAATGTCTCTCTTCCACTTACAAACAAACCACAGGCAAAATAGCTTCTAGTATAACTGGAGATTTTTAATTAAAAAATAAGCGCTGATAGCAGAGTTCCCTGGTGGTATAGAGGTTAGGATTCAGGACTTTCAATGCTGTGGCCCAGGTCCAATCCCTGGTTTGGGAACTGAGGTCCTATATAGCTGCTGCATGCTATGGCCAAAAAAAATAAAATAAAATTAAACAAGCACTGCTAATAATCTGATCTTATAATTCGTTAAAAATAATGAATATTTTTTCTTTTTATTCCTCCCCCCCCCTTTTTTTTAGGGCCACCGCTATGGCACATGTAAGTTCCTAGGCTAGGAGTCAAATTGAAGCTGCAGCTGCCAGCCTACACCACAGTCACAGCAGTGTGGGATTCAAGTCACATCGGTGACATACACCACAGCTCACAGTAATGCCAGATCCTTAGCCCACTGAACGAAGCCAGGGATAAAACCTGCATCTTCATGGATACAAGCTGGATTTGTTACTGCTGAGCCACAGTGGGAACTCTAATAATGATATTATTTATTGACACATTTTATTGGAGATGTATTTCCCCATGCTTTCTAGATATTGAAATTTCTTGATATGCTAAAATAGCTAAAGACATGACATCGAGTGGAGTTACATGACTTTCAACTAACTCAAGATCAGAGTGGGGTTCACAATTTCTTCAACCAAATTTAACCAGCCACATGGACCAATGTCCAAGGATCATAGGAGGATGTATGAAAAGGCCAAGGGGAAGGAGAGAGAAAAGGCGGAGAAAAATAAATAAGGGAACAAAGCACTAGAAAAAAATCAGTCACCCATCCAACAAAAGATCATTGTTTGCTTTCAGTACAGCAGACTATCCACCCAGCCCCCTAATTTCTCTCTTAGGATGTTACTGATGACACAAATACTATCTTCCTTAGTTGAGGTTTCTCTGAGGCTTAAACAGAGCCAGTGACAAAAGCTAAAATTTGCAGGATGAACTGGCTCCTGTCTTTAAACAGGACCATCATTAAGATTAGAAATCATCTCTTCTTGTTTCTTTAGAGAACTTAAATTACATCTGGATACATGAATAAAAATGAGTCTAGATGGAACTGTTTGGGGAGATTGATCACTAAATAACTAGAAGAATCCTGTTAGTTCAACAACTGCAAAAAATGTTTTGAGACCAAATGTTGAAAGCAAGATCCAGGATCAAAGGAACTCTTTCTAGTTTCAAGAGTGAAGAAAGAAGTGTTTAATAACTCTGCAGAGTCTAAGCATCCTACCAGCAGTCAGGACCATTCTTAGTTTTGATCTTTGAAAAGAGAATATATCATTTTAAGCTATTTTTATAGGGCAGATCTTTTTTTTTCCTTAGAAATGTGTGCTTTTGAAGCAGCTTCACTCCCCTTCTCTTAATTTAAAAGTGTCTTGTCAAGAAAAAGAAGCATAAGGATGATATCATCATTATACCCCATTCTGAGCTTGATCTTACAGTAAAATCATAATGCTTTGTCTATGAAACAACTATTTCCATAACAACAAGCAGAAAATCCAATTAAAAATAACCCTTTGGTTCATAAAAACCTCTGTGGGCCAACTTCAAGCTCCTTTCTTGCATTATTAAAAATGTGAAGAGATTGATTTTAGAAGACAGTTTTTTTTTTTTAATGCACTTATTCTCAGTTCAAAACAGTGGTATCAGTGCAACATGATGTGCAATGGAGAGTGCACTGGACAGGGAATTAAGAATTGTGGCTATTAGTTCTTAACTTGTTACTGAGAAAGAGTTGGGGGCTGATAAATGCTTATTATGTACCAGGCACTTTATGATTTCATTTTTACATTATTATCATTTTGTAGATGTAGGACCAAATACCCAGAAAGTTAAAATGACCTGTCCCAAGGTCACACAGCTAAAACGTGTTAGAAAAGCATTCCATCCTACATCTGACCTACTTAAGGTCTGTATATTTTCTCCTGCATTATACTGCCTCCCAGCTAATGTCACTCTTAACTAGCAACTTAACTTCTTAGTGTCCACACCTCTAAAAGAAGGGGCTGGAAAAGTTGTTCTCTGTCATTGCTTTTCATTGTTCTACAGAATGATCACAATGTTAGGAAATCTTACACACTTTCTGCATAAGTCATGGTGAAAAGAAATCTCTAAACAATACAGTGTACTTTTACCTAGAGATACTGAAATGGGCTAGTACTAAAGGCATGATATAGATCAATTTGATACTTGACTCATCCATAATCAGCAGTTTGCTAAAACAGGCAGCTTCTTGTGGTCTTAACACCCCCACTTACAAAGTGAGGAGATGGTCTGGGGAATCTCTGCAGTGCCTTTGAGATCTCACATTCTCACAGACATTTTAAAACATACGGAATTGGTAATGGAAGATGGTTTAAACTATAGGAAATTACATTTTGAATTTGAGTTATCTGTCCCCTTGTCAAAATTTTCAAGGCAAAATTATAATCATTCAAGCCATTAATTATCTGAATTCTTTTTGAGATATCTTTCTCTCATGGGGATGTCAAAACATGTCTCATTGGTACTAACGTCTTTCTCCCAGTATTAATGTGAGTGTTATGCACCGAATGTTCACATGTTGAAGCCCTAACTCCCTGATGTGATGGTATTTGGAGGTGGGACACTTGTGAGGCAATTAGGCTTAGATGAAGTCATGTGGGTGGAGTAGCTATGACAGGATTCATACTCTCATAAGAACAAGAAGAGACTTCAGAGTTCTTTTTCTCCATTATATAAGGACATAGAGAAAAGGTGGCCATCTCCAAGCCAGGGAGGGAGCTCTCACCTTGAAGCCAAACCTGCCAGCAACTTGATCTTGGACTTCTCAGAAATGTCTATTGTTTAAGCCACCCAGCCCCTGGCATTTTGCCAGAACAGTCCGAGAAGACTAAGATAGTAAGCACTATTTAAAACATTTTAAAGAAAACCCACAACATTGTTTCTATTGCAAAGACAATTATCCCTTGTGTTTTCTAGGGATTTATGACCTACATGTAATTTACACTTGATTCTTTCTTACTATATTATTTAAGCCACTGAGATAGATTATTTTTATTTTAAAAGCAGATTTAGAAAGGTTGAGGGTATTATTATAAGTCTCAGGGGCAGTAAGGAGTGAAATTAAGACTGAGATCTTAAGGTCTTCCATGCCCATTCTAGTGTCCTTCCCACAGCCCTCTCTAGTGGTCTGCAGATAGTAAAAGAGACACCCAGTGGGACCAAAATGACCACAGTTAATAAGTCACCAGACTGGATCAAAATTCAGCTTTATAAGTTAATGCTATTTTAAATGATTATAGAACTAGAAGAGACATGAGACATGTAGAAGTTCACCGAGCCATCCTCAAAGAACCTGAGCAGTTAGATGATGTTCTCATGGTCACAACTATTTAAGAGCAGAGTCTAGGTCTCCAAACCATCTGTCTAGTGAACTTTCTTTAAATTATCCTGCCCGTGACAGTATGTGGAGCTGAGGTAAAACTTCTTGCAGAACATTGAGATCTGAGTCTATGATTTGGTCCATGCCTGCTATTTATTTGTTTCACATCAAAGGTTAAAAGCCAAGCAAGAATAAACACAACTTAGTAAAAGCACCAGTTCTTTTCAACAGAGTTTATGCTATGGGATAAGTGCTCTCTAGTTGCTGATATTCACTGGGTTTTCTGGTGACTCCATAGCCAAAATTTATTAATAACAGATGGAAGTAGACAAAGTAAACACCTAAGTTTTCCTCAGTCTAGTCCAAGATGAAGAAACCTGCCAATGATTATCTGAATCCCCTTTGAGGTTTCTGTTTTTCTTTTGGGATATCAAAATATGTTTCAATGATACTAACATGTATGAAGTCACAACCTACCAATGTATGAGTCAGGGTGTCTCTAAGATTTTACCCCCAAGACGGGTTAGAGAGAATCCCAACTTGAGGCATAGAACAGAGAAAAAAGAGTATCTGGGGCAAGGGTGTGGAGATCAGTAGTTAGCAAACAAATCTTTCTTTGAGATCTACCGCTTGTACAAAGTCTTGATATAACCACTAAGAGATACATTTAATAAAAGATGACAGCTGTTCTGCGGCAAGATTATAAACTATGTTTATTATTTACTTACACCTTCATTTTTCCTATGCGAGGGAATGGTGAGGAAAATTGGGTTGTGTCTCTAGGTCTGCCATCCACTAATTATGTCACCTTCAGTAAGTAATTTATCTTCTCTGTTCCTCATCTTTTTATATAGAAAATGAGGATTCTTTATAACAGCATGTCAAAAATACTCTCCCATAGCTAAATTTAAAATTCCATCATTCTTGGAAGGAACTGCCCTGTACTACTTTCCTACCTTTGGCTACATAAAGGAGTGCAATATTATCATGGAGGTCTCTAAATTTCTGAGATTTTCATTATAATAATTGTTCTTTTTTTTTTGTCTTTTTGCCTTTTCTAGGGCCACACCCCACGGCACACTGGAGGTTCCCAGGCTAGGGGTCTAATCAGAGCTGCAGCCGCTGGCCTACACCACAGCCAGAGCAACATGGGATCTGAGCTGCGTCTGCAACCTATACCACAGCTCACAGCAACGCCGGATCCTTAACCCACTGAACAAGGGATCGAACCCCCGACCTCACGATTCCTAGTCGGATTCATTTCCACTGCGCCACGACGGGAACTCCTCTTTTGCTTTTCAAAGTTGGGTTAAGAAGAAAAACTATTTTGGGGACTCCCTAGTCGGTTAAGGATCTGGTATTGTCTCTGCTGTGGCTCAGGTTGCTACTGCGATACAGGTTCAGTCCCTGGCCTGGGAACTTAGGTATGCCATGGGCTTGGTTACACATACAGAAAAAGATTCTTTCACTTATAAATTAAAAAAAAAATTTCCAGAATATCATTTATTGCATATATCAAGGTCCAGAGGTGTTCAAAGCTACCTTTTTTAGTCTATCAGCCCTCTAGGATGCATTTTCAACACACCCTTAATTACAGAGTCCAAATTCATTAACTCTCTCCTGAAGATTTTATTGACCATTTCCTCTTATGTTATGTGAGCTATGGGACAGACTGCCTCTCGCTATTTCTGTGCATCAGGAAACCAAGATTTAGGATTTGTGCTTAATTTTAGCAACTTCACTCTTTCCTCTAAAAAAACAAAAAACAAAAAACAAAACCTGCATCCTGACTTTTCTCCCTAAGTAATTTTTTAAAATATTTTTGCTAATCACTTTAAACTCTATTTGAAAGTATTTAGGCATAAATCAATACATGAATTTAATAAAGAAAAAAATATCTTCCAAGGGATGTAGAGATAATTAACCCAACTCTTCCATTTTACAGATAGCTTTGTGGGAGGTTAGGTGATATATATGTACATAATATCATTGATGGGTGTCAGGTTTGCTGCAAATGTATTTTAAACTTATTTTAAAATTTGTTTCATATTATTTCATGAATATTTCAAATTTATTTCATATTCAAGATGTACATAATAGTAACTTTAGATCCCTTTTGAAAGAAAGTCTTGTGTACAAATGTCCTGTGACACACTTATACAGTTTTGTTTTGTTTTGTTTTTGAATGGGGGGGAGCAGTAAAGAGCAATAGGGAAGAATGAAACTAAAACAAAGCTAAGAAACCTAAGAAGCAATAAGATCAAAGATGTCTAGTAGACTGCAATGACAGTTGTCTCTAGAATTGAAAGATGGATACAGCTTGAGAAAACCAAACCCATACCAATTATATTTTTATTGGAAAAAAAAAACAAAAAAACAATTTTAGGCTTGAGTGCCACAAGCTGAGATTCCTGACATACCCTTTAGGTAGCTTTCTCCCTCTACTGGTATATTTTAAAGATGCTAACTACATAAATGGACTCTATCTCTCACTATAGTTCAAACTAGTGGGTTCTAGACTAACTTTTTGTTGTCCTTAACATGAAATGTAAGTATTTGCTATTTTATACCTAGCCAGTGGTTTGAGTGGCTAATCTGCTTGCTCAATTAAACCATTTAAACACAAGGATTTCAATGGATACTTCTGCAAAGCCACACCCAGCAAACCGCATAGATGATGGGCAGGTAGAAATCTATATAATTTGTCTTCTAGAAATGATCTATCTCCATTTTATTAAGAACAGGTTGTTTCTTTTCAATCACAGCTATGTGGGATAAAGATGGGAATCACATGAAGGTAGATCCTAAAGATTCCATAGTTCTATAAATTAAAAACAAACAGAAAAAAAAAAGACTGGCATTACCTTGTGCATATAAATTGGTTCTATCTTTATATGTGACAAATATTTTAGATCACTAAACTATCTATAGCACACAGCAATTGAATCAAAAGTTACAATAACACATCTTAGAATTATGAAACTGTGAAACTGAATGGTCATATTATATCTGTTGTTTATTCCAGTTAACTACACTTATTTATTCTGGGTTATGTGGCACCCAAATCCTACTAATTTACTTTAAAAATTATTTTGTTCAAAAAACAGAAATTTCAGCATTGGGAATGTCCCAACTTAGATTTTCAAGGAGGTTAAATTTTAATATATCAGGGTCAAAAAACTTCTGTAAGGGACCAGATAGTAAATGTTTGGCTTTGCAGGATGGGGTTGCATTTGTAATTAGTCAACATTGCTATTACAGTGCAAAAGCAGCCACAGATTATATATAAACAAATAAGTGTGCCTTTATTTCAATAAAATATTTTTGGCCACACCCGTGGCACGTGGAAGTTCCCAAGCCAGGGACTGAACTCGTGCCACAGCAGCACCCAAGCCACAGCAAGGACAATGCTGGATCCTTAATCTGCCAAGCAACCAGGGAACTCCAATAAAACTTTTTTAAATAGGCGGCCAGCTTGTAGTCTTCAAGTCTCTGTAAGATACACATGAATAAGTAGACAATTTAAATTCCCTTTTCTCCCAAACCTATAGATTGAGAATTAAAGAAATAGTACTGGAAGAACAGGCAAGTGCTTGAAGACTCAGAGACCTGAATTTTAGATTCATGGTTGCCGTTAAAACCAACGTAACCTTAATTACACTAATTTAGTTTAATTCTTCTATTGCTCTTGTTCAGAGTTTTCTTCTCAGTAAAAGACTGTAAATAGCATAAACCAACTGAAAAGTCCCTCTGCTTCTTAAATGTAGTCACCTTTTCTATTCTACACATTTAGAATAGCAGCCTTTATTAAAATGCATGACATCTGTGTGTGGGTATATAAAATTAGGCATCTACCTATATCAACTTTTCCAGGTACTAGCAAGTTTTATTTGGCAGTTAACTTTGAGGACAATAGCCTCCTGTGGGAGGCAGGGCCCTGTGGGAAGCTGGAAACAAGCCCTGTCATTGTGACAATACCAGGATGAGAGAAAAGCCAGGAGAAACAGAAGCAAGAGCCACCACTGCTGGGTGCCTGAGTCATGTCTCTTAGCAGCAGCAGTTATACCTGTGAATGACAGGAGGATATGTTTCTCCAGTTGTAATTATGACACCTTCAACCTACTATTTGACTTTGCCATTAGTTTCTGGTTTTAAAATAATTACTTTAAAAAATAATCTGACCTCTACTTGAAAAGCAAACAAACTTAAGGAGAGTAATTCCTCATTAAATGTTTCTTTATGTTATCTTTCTTGATTTTTAGATACTGGGCTGGGAGCAGAATTCTTTTGTTTTTATTTCTTACAAGAATCAGTGAGGAAAGTTAATTACCAATTAAAATTAAAAGCATGTAAATGGCACGTCCACATTCTTCTTTTGCTATTCGCTAACCTTACTTGGGGAAGGACCAATTAAATAATTTGTGAGCCTTGTGCAAAATGAAGACATGGTGCCTTGTTCAAAATGAAGCATTTCAGGAGAGTGACAGCTGAGCATCAACCCAAGCACAGACCCTTCTAAGCATAGAGCCCTGGGTGACTGCATAAACTGCCTGCTGTTTGAGCCATTCCTAATTAGGACATTATGTTTTTGTGCTTATTTATTTTTAAAGGTTCCTTTAATTAGCTCTATATACAGGAATAAGCAGATAAAACTTCATCTACAGGTACAGTTGTATCACCCTCCCCATGCTGTCTGCCCTTAATGACAAGGCTTCTGGGTATCAGAGAAGCTGTCTGTCTCAGAGCTGTCTTGCTGGCCAGGCTTCGTGCCAATCACCACCTGGGCTTGGTGATGGACCACTCACCCTAAAAGCCACGAGGTACCTGCCCATACACCTAACTCCCCCCTCTTCTCTAACACTCCTTAAGTTCTCCTCAATTTAGCTAAGGATACATCCTAGAGAACTACTCAGAATGTTTTCATAAAAAGTTATTTGCCTTCTATGTATAGGTGAAGAGAAATTTATTGAGATCTAAGGACAGATTTTTTTCTAATGAAAATATTAGAATTATCGTTCCCTAATTAAAAAGTACTTTGAGCAAATAATATAAAGTTAGACCTTAACCTTGGAGACTATGGTTTCTCAAAAATGAACAATAACAACTGAAGAAAGGCATTTTATAAACTTTTAAAAACCACTGGAGAAATGAAATAGTCACATGCTAATTAGTTACACTGTATTTGCTTTGATTAGATTGTTATGTAGATCTTTTGTTGTTGTTGTTACACTTTCTAGAATGTGTATCTTGGCTTGGTGCATGTATTCCGGATTTAGAACACTAAGTTTTTAATCCTAGTTCCATAAATTATTAGCTGTGTGACCTTAGATAAACTATAAAGTTCTCTGTGTCTAAGTATTCCTATCTATAAAGTAAGCTAGTAATAGAAATATTTTACAATATACATTTAGAGTATTTTAATTACTTAAATCAATGAATGCCTGGTACACGGTACATCCTCAATTATAGTCATGATAATATTATTATCAGTATTATATTGTCATTATTATTATCATCTTTCCCTAAATGGGTTTTAAACCTCACAGAAAATACCCTCTGTTCTATCACTCAGTGCCTTGAACATTAAAGCCATTCACTGAAGTTATCAAATGGGAGTACATTTTAGATTTTTGTGAGTTTTTTTAATGATACATAAAACACATCTTGGTATTGAATTAGGCCAAATAGGTAGTGAAAAGTAAATCCATTAACTTTTAATGCCCATCTTCACTAAGATGTGTCAATAGATATAAAGCTTAATCTCTTTGTTTTCAGATTTGGCAGCATGGAATCTGATGTCATAGAAATGGAGAACTTGGGGGTAGCTTTCTTAGTTATCTGCCTAATTATTTAAAGAGCTTTTTTTGCTCAATTCCCTTGAGGATAAATTTAATGATGTGTAGAGACCAGGAGAGCAAAATGACCTTAGGCCGGCAGTCAGTAACTTCCAAATGCAAAAAGAATAGTTAGCTTAGGAATTCAGGGATTCAAGGCTTACTGAGCATTTAATTATAAGAAAACATGGGTCTTGTCTGCAAAAGGTTCTGACCTTCCATAGCTGTTGAAAACACCCCACAGAGACTCCTCTGCTGTTTTTCGAACTCAAATCAACCCTATTCTATCATCTACAAAATAAACTTCACTATATATATAGCTTCCTCACCTCCTGTTTCATATCTGGCTAAATATCATCATTCTAGGGAAATGAATAAACAAGGTTTAAAGGATCTACTAAGAAACATTTAGCCTTTATATATATATATATATAGCTTTGACATTGATTGTACCCATTTATGACAAATCAGGATAAATATCTCTGACATAAATCATTTTTGATGTAAAAAAACATACATTTTTAAGAAACACAATTTACCTTTTAAGAATATAATTACATTTACAACACAGTAAAAATGAACACAAATTTATAAATATATTGCTAAAAGAATGTTTTAAAATAGCTCTCCTGAAATCTAATCTAGCTCAAATGGCTGGTTTAGGAAGAGGCATAATGAAATAAACCTACTATAATGAAAGGAAAAATTTGGACTGTGACTTTATTTTAAGGAAAAAAGGTCCTTTCCAAGAAATGCTTTCACATAAGAGGATGGCTTGCATATATAAAATTAAGTACTAAATAGTTAATGTGATTTTAAATAAGCATTTTAAACTGAAAGTATACTCAACATTTGGTGCGATATGAAAAGAATAGGATTATACTGATTTATATTGGCACTTATTTAAACATGTCTTATGTAATACCTACACAATGTCAAGTTATCTGAATGACAAAAAACAGAAAAAGCATATAGGCATGGAGCACTTGGAAATTCACCAATATTCAATTTGACATTCCATAAACAAAGTCATGGATTATAGTCACCAATGAAAAGATGTTTAAATTAAATATACAACTTCTGATCTGAACACACTATTGTAATAGCTACAGAATTTATTTTTTTGAGAAGACCACTAAGAATGTACAGTTTTATATAATTCAAGGAATAATGGCTTTACCTGTGTTTTATTTTCCGTATCTTGTTACTCTAAGTATATTTGAATATCATTAATTGTGAGACTAAATTAACAAAATTTTGCTGTCCTTCAATATTTTGGGGGTTTTCTTGTAAAAATCTTCTAAAATCAGAATCATATTAGAAAAAAACTATATTTCTGACTTTGTTAAGTTTATCTGACTCCATTTCATTTCACTAGGATTTCATTACAATGCTCGAAAATCTAGGTTTCAGTATTTCTTGTAAGCACTATAAACTATTTTTTAAGAAAATGCATTCTATGGAATATGATAAGGGATAGTTGTCTTTCAAACTGTTGAACTGAAACATCTCATTCGTTTTGATTTTTTTTTCTTTCTTTCCTCAGTGATTGCCCCACAGAAGGCTCTGAACAAATAATACATGATAATTCATTCATAATCTCATGTAAACATTAGAATGATAATATAAATTTTTTTCAAAGCATGGATATGATTTACTAAATTTTGCTTTATTTTGAATTTTATTATTGCAATAACAGTAATGCTAACTTAATTTTTCTTATATCATAATTAGCTTAATTAGAAGGCTAACTTTTAGTCATTAACATGAGTGCTATGATTGTATTTGACTATTTATTTTAGTAATTGAAATAATATTGGGATTACTCCTTTGCTTGAAGTTGAAATGAAGTCTTTTGAAATGAGAGACTTGCTTTACTAAACAGAAAGTATACAGAAAGTATTCTAAGAAAGTGCTTGCCCAGCTATAGCAATAGTTATTAGCAATTAAATCTGACACCAGATTAGTTTGATTAATCTTGGGAGAAAGTGTTTGTACCTTCCTTGGAGCTGGTCAACCAACTGTTAGAAGTAAAGTTGTATCTGTATGATTATTCCTGGTCAATCTTCCTATGGTGCAATGATGTTGGTAAAACTTCCATTTTAGTGGGTTGATGTCAATGATGATAACTTACACCAACACATCTAGAAGTATCCTTTCCATTATGGTTATGCCAATCCAGTTTATTTCTCAAGATTTTGCTCACAGATATTTCCAATCAGCTTTCATTTGATTGCTCTGAGGTCACTGATGAATCATGATCGAACTTATTTTTGTACATAGATGTTTCCTCCCTATTTTATTTTTTCAACTGGTTCAGTGACCTGGATCTGCTTTATTTCACTTTGGTATAAAATTTGAAATAAGCAAAAGAGAGGATTTTAAAATATTATGTGTTAGTCACATACTGGAAACAATATTTATAGTATGTCGCTGAAGTAAAAGAATTTGTTGCAAAACATTTGCACACCATGACCCTGTATTTTTAAAGAAACACATTACACCAAATGTTACTTAAAAAGAAATTCATTTCCATCATTATGTAGGTCAAAATTAGTGGGAAATTTAGCCTTCCAATACATTTTAAATGTACATAACATGATACAAATACATGATGTAGTATAGGCTTTGACTGTCCTCAGTGATAGTGGGTTTGGTTTCAACTATATCTTAACAGAATATTTACTTTTACTCACTTTTGCCTACTTACTTTAAATCGATAGAGAAAAGAACTCATTGTAGAAAAGTTTAAGTTCGTATAATAAACAAATAAATTAAAAATTACCCACAATCTCATCAGCAGGAGATACTTTTGAAAGAGATTCTTTTGGAAACATTGTAGAAAAACAATTTTGTTACTGCAGTTAACAGTAACAAAATTTCATAACTGATAACTCAAAAATATGAAGTAGTGCTTATTTCCTCATTGTCCATTGGTTGAACTAATTTTATACTTAATGGATCAGTTTAAAGAATTGATGATTCTACCTCAATTTTGTCTGCTTATTTCAACACTATTAGGTGTGTATTCTAAGGGAATATTTGCATAACTTATTAAATAATTTTTTCCTTTTACTTGCTAGTCATTGATGCATGAAATCTACATAACAGTAAGTTTAAGTAATGCGATGTTTAGTTTCCGTTTTCACATATATATACTATCTCCTTTGCACTTCCTGAAATAGAAAACATATCAGAATTCTTCAGATTTTCCAGTAGTGCACATTTATTTATGTAGGAAAGTTTCTGATTTCCAAAACTGGTTGGATTTTTTCATGTATCTAACTACTTAATTATTAATTTCATGGGCTATGTACATTCTTCATATGCAAATTTTAAAAAAGAACTGATAATCTTAAATCCTATATTTCCAATGAAAGTTTAACTATATTATAATCATTTATATAAAAATGCAATTGTTTTTGAAATTTAATTTATTTCAATAGTACTATGAATAAAATACATCAAGCCTATGTTTAGACTGATTTCCTAGGAAGGATGATGGGAGGGTAAAGCATTTTCACAACTACATGAATTATGCATTCAAAGAACAAATAACAACAAGCAATCCAATATTAAATACAATAAGAGTAACAGTAATCAAAATACTCTAGAATTTCTTACGTTACCTTTAGGAAACTGTTTTCATAACGCACTTCTTATCCATCTTGCTCTTTGCTCCCATTGGTAACAAGTGAAAGAAATGGATAAGAGCTCTGAGCACACTGAACATTTCCATTTCTAGGTTTTTTGATGGTACCATACATTTCCCCCCAGATTTAAAGACCTTGCCCACCTGACTTGTGTACAATGTGTTAGCCAGTGATGTCTTGAAGAAATTATAACACTCAAGGGTATTTCAAGGTTAAAGTCAAAACATTTTTAATCAGTTAGCCTAGAGAAAAGATGATTGTGTGGAAAGCCTGCTGCTCCTACAACCCCTTGGAGGTGAGTATATTACGTTGCTCATTGCTCTGAAGTCAGCTGATGGGACCATATGTGGGCATCAGCCCCCAAATCTGGTCAGTGATTTGTGAGGTGACCCAATTTGAAAGCTCCGTTCTACAGGACAGGGATAAGTAATGAATCCACTAGATTCACATTCTAGGGGACTTTGAATACACAGCATACGTTGAGTCAACAGTTGAAGGAGCAGCAAAAAAGGCAAAGGACATGCCCAGGCAGAGGCAGTGAACAGAAACCATGAGGCAGGAGACACTATGAGTAAGCAGCAGACATGAAAGAGTAGAAACTATAACCAAGCAGAAGCAAGTCAATAGAGAAGAGATGAAGCTAAACAGAAGCTCGACTGGAAGGGTTATATTAATCATATCTGACCTATAATTAAGTGGACAAAGCATCTTTTAAACCATGCATCCACATAAGAAGGTCGCAGATGCATAATTCCTGTCTAGCTATTATATGAGGAACTGAAATTATTATCATAATATTTGTTCTCATATACTCTGGTAAGCAGTTGATAAAATATAAATTGTTGCTTTCTTTTGATGAAAGTTAAGAATGCAAAAGTTGTTGAAAATTTCTGATCTATATTTGTTTACACTAGTAAAATGAGTTATTTGGCATGGCACTTTAGATCACCATTGAACATTAAGGCTGTCCTAAGGATTTGAGGCTATTTTAAATAGAAATTCTTGAGTACTTTTTAGTCTTTCTGATCTATGAACCTGAATCATTATAGGCACATAAGTAAAAAAACAAAATGCTCAATAAAAAAATTATTTTCTGGAGTTCCCATCGTGGCACAGAAGAAATGAACCCAAAGAAATGAACCCAACTAAGAACCATGAGGTTGCGGGTTCAATCCCTGGCCTTGCTCAGTGGGTTAAGGATCTGGCGTTGCCATGAGCTGTGATGTAGGTCATAGGCATGGCTCGGATCTGGTGTTGCTGTGGCTCTGGCATGGGCTGGCAGCTGTTGCTCTGAACTGACCCCTAGCCTGGGAACTTCTATATGCCGCGGGTGTGGCCCTAAAAGGACAAAAGACAAAAATAAATTTTATTTTCTTTACAATGAATGAAATTCTAATCATACATCTTACATTGTGATTGGCTAAATGCAGAAAACCAATATCAATAACTACCAGGAATGTCTAATGTCTAATTTAAATTTTTACCTTCTGTATCAATGTTAAAATGCTGCCTCCCCCCGGCCAAAAAAAATAAGGGCAATGAGAAAGAAAGAAACTCTAAACTATAAAGGAAATAGCAAATGCTTAAAAACCAGCTCTTTCTAATAACACAACACAAACCCCTGACCAACATGTTGTGGTCTCACAATTGCTGACATTTCGTGGTGTTAAAAAAATCTTCCTTTTCACAGACATCATGGGGATATCAAGTTTAGAATGTTTCTTCTGAAACTTTACAGGTTTTTCTGACAATTTCTACCTTGGCCATTGTTGCAATGCTAGCTTTCAACAACAAAAGGGAATTTAATGAATTTGGTCAATGCCAATCTGGAATTTTGCTTTACTTTGAGCACAGCCTTTGGAATATAGTAAGAAAATACTTTACTGAATAAATTAATCATTGAGCCAGATTTCAAGATGAATTTTTTTTTTTTTTTGTCTTTTTAGGGCTGCACCCACAGCATATGGAGATTCCCAGGCTAGGGGTCGAATAGGAGCTGTAGCCTCCAGCCTATACCACAGCCACAGCAATACCAGATCCGAGCCACATCTGTGACTTACACCACAGCTCATGGTAACTCCAGATCCTTAACTCACTGCACAAGGCCAAGGATCGAACCCGCAACCTCATGGTTCCTAGTTGGATTCGTTTCCGCTACGCCATGATGGGAACTCCCCTTAAGATTAATTTTTAACCTGCACAAAAGGGTGATCACTTAAAACATGGAAGCACTTTATAGTTGTATATAAGCAATAAACCAATTAATTGTTTACTAAAATAGAATCGATTCTTCTACTCATCAAGCCATCACATTATGATTTTGTACAATCTATGTAGTCATTAAATGTGTACTCTTCTTTATGATTCTCAAAAATTAAAGATGTAGGCTTTCCTTAAAGCTTAGTCCAATTTTGATATTTTTCTAAAGAGGCATTGCCATGTGCCAGTCCTTTGCCTGTTTTAGCTATTTGTTTTTCATCAGAAATCTGATTCCCATATTTATGTAATTTCTCTTAGATTTTTGCTAAAAATAATCATTCATAAGCTATTTTATCTTTTCCTTTCCTTCATATATACTTTGAGATTTAAAAAGACGACAACAAAAAACAAACAAAACTCCAAATTTCTGTATTTACATATCCATCTTCCTTTTTTCCCTTTATAAGCTCCTATCTTAAGTGGATGGACAGCACCAGTCACTGAGAGGAAGTAACTGGCAGAACTCTACAAATCTAGTGACCTTTGTGTGGAGACAGAGGCAGGAGGCTCCTTTTTAGAGTTCTCTGCTCTTCAGGCACCAGGCAGCTGCTCTGAACTGAGTATTTATTTCATGTTAACAAGAGCCAACCTCCAGAAACTTCCTCATATCTTTTTAAGTGGCCTGCCAAGCAGCAGCCTGATCAAAGCAATCTAATATGGCTTAAGTGCCACTGGTTGACATTTTGCATTCTTTTATTGCTTTCCATTTTTATCTACATAAAAAAAAATCAGTGATAACTAATATCCAGTTGATCTTTTCATTCTGGTAATAAAATGATAATACAAAGATCTTATTATCCACTCCAGACATCCATCACAGTGCATTTTCCAATAACATATTACTCAGAGCATTTCTTCACTATATCCAAGTCAAGTATGAGGTTAAGTACTTGGCCTTGGATTCCCTTTCTCTCCAATCCTTAGACAATGAACTACAAATAAAAGGAACTGAACTTCAACCCTTGACACTTTGTCCGCATTAACGTCATCTGTAATTTTGTTGTCTCTGCATCTTAAATAAACCATTTTCTGTAAGAAGCAAATAATAGTTGTAAGATCTGCCTACTAAAATATTTTCTCAACAACAGGGAGTTTTTATTCTTGTAAGGAAATCAGAGGAAAGAGAAGAGAAGAAAACAACATTGGAAATGAAGAAGTAAGAAGAGTAAATCTTGGTAGGAATAAAGAGCAGGCAGGCAGGAGAAGAGACAAATGTATAAAGATTAATGAAAAAGTAATCAAAGAAACAAGCAAAATAAATATCAGAGATCATGGGCGTATTAAAATCCACATTTTATATCAATGCAGAGGTGGCCCCAAACCTTCCTGTGGGCAAGAAGGGAACTGTATAATTATGCCATTGGTTTTAAAAAAAGAAAAGTAAAGAAAAACATTAATGAAGACAAAATCACAAAAGCCTTGCTCTATCTACTATATATTTAAAGTAGTTACATATAGGACAATCAGAATTCATGTACAGTTGTTACGAGCCAGTTTAGTTTTCAAATTTTCAATGTATTTAAACTTTCAAAGATTGTAGCTACAACAATTGGTAAGGTTACTAGAAGATAAGAGAAGGAAAAAAAATGGGACTATTGAAGTATGCAGTACACCACTAAAGAGGCCAAATCATCAGAAAAAATATATATAGAAGCTTACAGATGAATGACTTTGGATGCAGTGTTGGGCATTACTAGGCAGCAAACTTGGAATTGAGACTGTTTTGGTCACTCTATCTCAGGCTACATACTTTGGCAAGCAAAGAGAATGCAAAGTAAAACCAAAGGCCTTACTAGTAATACTACAGACCCTACTAATAATGCATTTGAGAAAATTCCACAAGGAGTAGAAAATCTCTTTTGCATGCTTTATAGTTTTTAAAAGACTTAAGTCAATTAATACTATGCACTAAGCAAGAGACTCTTATTACTCGCTTTTTAAAGCAAATAATTCATTCCATACAAAGTACTCTTCAGTCTGACATGGCCTTTTTCTTGTTAATTCAAATAATTGCCCTTTATGTTAAAAGAATAACTGTAATGATTTTACAGTCCTTTCCCACCTACTTTTATTGAAGTGCCCTTCACTGTCCAGGGAAGACATTATCTGCATTAAAGAGGGTGGTTCTTTTAGCAGCTTCCATATGAAATTGTTTTATGATAGTAGACTGTGATTCTCCATATTGGAGTTACTTAGGGGGGCAGAGTAATCTGACCATCTTGGACAGGGGAGAACGCAGAGACGTAGACAATACACTGCTGTGCTCACCTTCCCATCCAGGAATCTGCAAGTAACTGACCTAGTCTAAGACTGAGCTACAGTTAAACACATTGTAACAATGAAGTAAGTTCATGGACATCAAAGAACTGAGACTGGTCTGGAATTGTGTGCAGAGACATTCCATTTATAATTGGAGAGATCAAAGCATATGTTTTGACACTGACATGACCACTACTCAGAGAGAGGGTCTTTTAAAAAAAAAAAAAAGACCGTCTCCACACATCAAAATAAGCTTTTGATTTTTAAATAAAAACAGGCTCTTCCCTTCCATTTAAATATCTTTGACAGCTTTTCCTATTAGAGGGGGGAAATGGTGGCAACGAAGAATCTGACAGAGATGATCCCTGGAATTCAAATCTGCCCTTTCTTAACCAAAGGCTGTCCCCAGCCTGTCCCTGTAAGATTTCACTGCTGCATCTAAACTACTGACACAGGAAGGGCTGAAAAAAAAAAAAAAATATATATATATATAAATATAAATATTTATATATATATATTATATATATGTATATATTCTGCCATCCCATGGTCTTGCAGGTCTGAATACAGGCAATGCAGCCAGACCGTCTTCCCTCCTCACTGACAACCTATTCTTCAGTAGCAAAGACTGGAGAGTCTGATGCTGTGTATTTTCTTTTCCATATCTAGTAACATCTGCCATAAACTGAAGGGAAGAGAGGATGGAGGGGTGGAAGGATGGAGTGACTAAAAAAAGAGGGGAGCAATTCAAAGAAAGTGTAGAGGAATCTGGGAAGGTTTTTTTACCCAAAAATAATAATTTAGAGTTTCATATTAGGTCTTAATATCAGGTAACTTTTAAATTACAGTTTGTATATTTCCTGGAAATTTTCTTCAAGACATCAATTGAGGTATTTTGTATTAAGCTCACAACACCACAGATGTCTTAGCAATGGTATTTTTAGATAGTGGTGGTATAAGTTTGTAATTTAGTAAACCTACAGTTTGGTTTCAGACAAACTTACAACTTATAGAGGATAAGTATAATAACTTAGACTTTCATTAACCTGCAGGGTATACTGAGATACATGTTTTTTATTTTTTTCTTTTTTTTTTCTTTTTCGGCCACCCTGCGGCATATGCAGTTCCTAGGCCAGGGATGAGATCCCAGCCACAGTCCCAACCTAAGCCACAGCTGTGACAACACCAGATCCTTAACCCACTGTGCCAGACTGGGGATTGAACTGCATCCCAGCGCTTCCAAGATGCTGATCCAATTGTGCCACAGCAGGAACTCCTTATTATATTTATATTTTTTAATTGGGGATGAAATACACTCCAGGTGGAAAAACCTGTTTATTTAATGACTGTGAATTAGATATGAATTAGATTCCTCTCCATCCTCAAAGTTGAATAATAACATGACTTCTTGATGGAACTTGGAGTTCTTGCTACATCTGCCCACTATTCCCCAAATAAAAAAAGGGAAAGGAAATGAAAACATTACCTGATGATTGAATGTTCTTTCCAGTGACTGCTGTCAAGCTAAGGCATTTGCAGTCCTGTCCCAGGTGTGCACTGAAAGCTCACAATCATTGGTTTAAGTAATTTAAGCGTAACACATACTCCTTAAAAAGGGAAAAATTCCACTAATGAGCAAAAACCTTTGTCCTCAAAGGTACTATTCTGTGGAATATCCAGAGAAAAGACTATGCTTAATGTCAGTCTTAAAATAATAAGCCCAATGAAGAGAAATATATAAGGGTAATTAGACTATAAACATGTATTTAAAAAAAAAACATTGATAGAGAACACAGAAACATGGGGTTAATTTCCATTAAATACTAGAGTTTATGTAGTGGCATTCTGTAAATTTAAAAAGTCACGCTTTATTGCATACTTAATATAAATAAAAACAAAGCAGAAATCTAGAAAGAAATAGTTTCCTTCCAGGAATTTTCTCAGATCCAGGAAGCAACAAGAACATCTACAGCTGCACTGATTCATACATCTAGCTTTGGGTAAGGATTTTGTGAGTTGTCACTTTGCCTGCATCTATGCTCCAGAGCTGCAAGCAAACTGGACTGTGATATAATACTTGCAAACCTGTGCTCCTTTTCAGAGAGTGTAGTATAGGTGGGGTTTGAGACGAGATGATGTAAACTTGAAAAATTCTACTTTTGTGAGAGCTTTGAGGGATTAATTCAGGAACTATATTCTGTGTGAGATGATTTTTGATGCCTAGCATGACAGTTTGACAATTTAGTTTTTCATAAATTCTGTTACCTTTTTGCTTCTATGGCTTGGAAAGCCTGGACTTTACGCTGCTTTTAAATGAATGTGAAAATATTTTAAGATAAATCTGAGTTATAAGAAGCACGGTGGTTGCAAAAGCATGTATTGAATTAGATAAAACTTCCTGCTTTTTAAGTGTAAGATCACAATTTTGTTCCTTGGAGGATGCTTTATGCCATTTGAAAACACAGCCAAACGTTTTGGGAGTAGACCCCATCCAGTCACACTGAGCATTTTCCAAGAAAAATTTTTTAAAAAAGCTTTACTATGTCAATGAAAAATTAGAAACTTGTTAGAACCATTTTAGTGAAATAGCTAACAACTTTGTTGTATCAGAAGAGATTCCTTAATGTGGTCAGCAAAACCTGGAAAAGAAAAACCTAAATATTTATGTAAAGAAATAAAATGAATTTGCTCTTAAGATAATGCTACAACTCAAAATAAAATCACAGTCCTTATATCCTTTCAAGTTCTCTAATCCAAATCAAAAAACAGTCCATGCATCTTTTCTAACTCGTCATTTGGCATGCATACCACAGATTTGAAAGGTTTTGGTTATTTTTGCAGATATATAGTTAGGATGTAAAAATTCATTATGCAAACACTCTTAACAAGCAAGAAAAAACTCTTTAGATAAGTAATTTTCTGCATATATATAAAATTTGGAAAAACACGCATTCTCCAATGAAAACCTAATTTAGAAGGGTTTAATAGTAAGTTTCAAATGAAAGGATTTTTTTTCTGTATTTGAATTGGGAGATAAAAACAGAAAATGAAGGAAATAAGACCCACAATATTTTTTCCTAATTTGGTTTTGAAGAGAACTACTGGAGTCTAAGATCTGCCAAAATACAAATGCTACTTGCTTTATCCAAAGGTCTACAGAGGCGTTTGCACCTTCTATTACAAGAAATTTGTCACCTTCTTTCCCACTTAGAGGGAGGGACGACAACAGGAAAGTCTTCAGCTGCAAAGATTTTAAAATGAATTTTTACAACCCAGATGATGGACTGGTATATTTCAAAACCAAATTCATGAGTTTTTATAAATGCCTTTCTCTTGCTCTCTCTTTTTTTTCCTTGACTAGCTACATCGTAATGGAGGAATAACATTTTAAAAATTTTGAATAGGCACTTACTGGAATTACAGTTAATCCTGATACAATCTAGATGGGGAAGAATAGATGAAAAATGAAAATTTATCCTTCAAGGTAATAGCTGCAGACATCCAATAAAATCACAGTCCACCATTCCGGGGACAGACACATGCAAATATGGCCACTCCATATCATTTATTCTTTATGGACTTCTAGAACCCAGATTCATTCTTATAAAATTTCACTGTTGGAAACAACAATAGAAGGTTATTTTTTTTTTAATGGCCAATTCAAACAAAGCTACATGGTGACAAATCTAAGTGAAATAAAGAATTGTTAACTGTCAAAGATGCTTGACTTAGACTGGCTGCAACTTTCTCCCCATCTGTGAAAGAACAAATCAAAGTTTTCAGTATAATTAAAAAGTGCTCCGTCACAATGGGGTACAGTGCAAGCTCAGCTAGCCTCAGACATCTTGGACCTCCAAAATCTATTATCCCACAAAGGCCAACAGAATCCTTTAGAATTGTGGTGGTCAAATGGAGTTAGTTGATAGTATTATTTCACCTTAATGTATTTATTATTGTCGTTGTTGCTGCTGTTGTGGTTGTCTGCTTGGGCAAAAAAGGCATCAGCCAGGTGTTAGCTGGATTCCATGCCTTGTATTAATCTGAGGAGGAAAGAAACAACTTTGTTTCCTTTAGAAACTCTAGTGGCTAAGGAGTAGTGCCATTCTTTAGAGAACACAAGTCTTTCCCTCTGTTAGGAGCTAACAATGTTATCTCTATGTAATAAGTGTCATGGTGACTACTGCTATTGATTTTCCTTTTCTTATGCTTTCTTATTATATAAAAGCAGATTCTCTAAGAACAGACTATCTGATGTGAATAACACAGACTGTGATTATAAGGGTTATCTTTAAAGGACCATATAAGGCTTATCTCTAAAGGATCATGCAGTATGTTTTATGTTTATTTTATATATATAGATAAATATTTGTTGGTTTTGGTTGTAGTATTAAATGCCTTTGGGGAACATGAAAATATAAACCTAGATTCTGTTTCCACATAGCTGAGTTTGTCATGTGTCGTCAACCGCGTCAGAAAAGTGGTTGCAAACAGCCAAGGATCATCACCTACACATCTCTTTCTACAGAATGCTTTGCTGTTGGAAAATTCCCATGAATGTGCACACCCCTGGCTAACAGCCCCTTTACTGAAACTAGGCAATTTTGATTGGCTTGTAGTAACCTATCATTGCCACTAGAGGGGACTCTAACAGAACAATAAAAGAGAACTGCGTTTAGTAATATTAAAAAAATAGGTTATATTGAATTTAATTTAAATAATATTAATTGAGTGTAATTGTATGCAATAAGCTATAAATGAGATAATTTTATATTTTATGAGCTACTATTCTGCCCAGCACAATTTGAAAATGTATGTGGTGTTTTCACAAATGCCTTAGCTAATCACATTTTACTACTCTTTTTGTAAATCTATGTAGCCTCAATTTTTTTTTCTCTCTCTGCTTATTCATTATTGTGTCTATTTAGCACTTCCAGGAAATACAGTAAAACCTCATTAATTTATACTCCTATTACTTGGAGTTAACAACAATATTGAAACTTATTGGGCAGTATATTTGTAATTCTTCACTCAGTATGAGCAGAGATTACCTGAGAAAAATTAAACAAATTGTGAAAGGCCAAGTTCAGGAAGAAAACTGATTTCAAGTACTTCACTATACATTGATGGAATAACTTGTGTGAAACAATGTGCTAACTATGGATAATTCTCATCCACACATTAACATCAGCCTATTAAGACTTTTCCTTAAGATTTTCCTTACTATTAATTTGTGATTTTGAATGTAATTGAAAATAAAACTGCTTACATTTTTTTAATCTACAATTCAGACTTTTTCTTAATTCAGCCTGGTCTTACCCCAGATTTCACCTAGCTCGGTGAGGTTTTACTGTAGTGACACTTTCTGAAGGCTACAATTAAGCAGGAAAGCATTATTTTTCTGTAGAAGAGCCTGTGTTTTTAGTGTTCTCATGGCTGTTTGCTAAGGGCCGCAGACTTTGGGCATTGAAGGGTTGTGGATTGTTGTTTGATAGCAAAATATCACCACACAGGATTTCCAAACAGAAAAGATGGGATACCACACAGGTCACAATTCAAAGGAGAAGCCCAAGGACGAGAATACGAGCAACTGTTGATCTGGATCACCAAGTAGAAATTTGACATTTTCTGTCTTGTATGCTAAGTAAAAGTCAGTGGATTTTTGTTTTATCTGAAAGGACATCACCTATAACGAATTAGAATGTTAGTCGATATAAAAACAGGAAATTCAGTTTGAGACACTGTCAAGCCTAATAATTCACATTTTCAATTAACCTCATTAATACATATGGCTTCCCTTTTAAGAACCCTCTGTGGTAGGAATCACGAAACAGTAAATTATGTGAAACAAAATAGAAACAATAAAAAGAAGCCCCCAAACCTAAATTAATTTAAATAATGGAGATGAGACCATTAAGTGTTTTAACTTTCCATGGCAAACAGGCTGCTTGATAAATGTTTGCAGGCAAAACTGAACAAAAAGTGCAAAGTGTTAGTTCAATGGGGGAAGGCGAGTTGTTACCTAGGTTGACCGTCAGTTTCACACGCCCTGCATCCAGCTCCAGGCGGAGGGTGTCTGCTGAGTCTCTAGAGGTGGTTGCCATGAGAATGCCATATGCACGCTGGGACCGAAACCGTAAAGACACATCCTCAGCCTCCGTGTGCATCACCACTGGGAGCTGGATTTTCATAAACATACTCCCATCATAGCTCAGAACCGTTGCTTCTATAGATGGGGAATGGATATAAAAGTTCTTGGTCAGTTTAGTGCATTCATACCTTGAAGAGGAAACACACTTTTTTTTTTTTTAAGAATAAGCAATTTTTTTTAAGCTGCAAAGAAAAGTCATAGGAAAAGGAACTTCCTCTGTGAATTATCTGCTCAAGGCCAGAAGCAGGGGTGGCTACACTTCCCTTTCTGTACCCATGCCGCCTTCTACCTATGGCATTCATCATGCCGGATTATCCACGTTCATGTATGCACATGCCTTCTCAAGAGCAGATATCCGTAGAGTAGCCATAGAGTAAGCCTGGTCTGAAGCACCAGCAATTAGCATAGAGCGCGGTTAAATATGGTCAGGCCACTGATTAGCTCTGTGAAATTAAACGTGGCTCTGAATCCTTCACCTGCAAAATGAAAGCGTGCCACTAGAGAATCTTTGAGGCCTTTGCTCAGCCAAAAAAGTGCATGATTTTTTTTTTGTCTTTTTTGCCTTATCTAGAGCCGCACCCGCGGCATATGGAGGTTCCAAGGCTAGGGGTTTAACAGGAGCCGTAGCCGCCGGCCTACGCCACAGCCTCAGCAACGCGGGATCTGAGCCCCGTCTGCAACCTACACGACGGCTCACGGCAACACCGGATCCTTAACCCACTGAGCAAGACCAGGGATCGAACCCTCAACCTCACGGTTCTTAGTCGGATTCGTTAACCACTGATCCGCGAAGGGAACTCCAGTCCATGATTTTAAGAAAAGTTACCATCATCATCTTTTTCATAATTTCTGCCCTAATACAATCATAAAAGAAATAAAAATATGACTTAAATGTAGGAATCAGCTCACTGCTTTACCAAAGGTGATGTTCAAAAACAGAAGAAAAATTGATATTACCAATCAATAGGTAATGCTTCTTCTGAGTCATTATGTTTTAACAGGGTAATTCATTTTTATAAAGATATAAAATTCAACTTCATTTTGAGGTTCATTTGCAGATAAGGGCTAACTTAAAACATTATATGTGAGCACCACCCTGATGTTCTGAAAAAATTATCACCAAAAAGTCAATAACTATGTATCTATAATATGGAATGAGGATGGGGGTGGGACTGAGCAGCCTGTACGAGTGTGTGCTACTAAAGGAAAGTGGACTGCTTTAACAGAGAAATCGCCTAATGCTGCATCAAACACAGGGAGAAGTGAATAGAAAAACTTGATCTCAAACTGATTGCTTTAAGAAATAGTACCCCTTAATATTAAGCACCATATAAGGTTGTGGGACATTGCAAGACAAGTATGAGTCATTTTGCTTTCTTATGGGTTCTGATAACATAGAACACATTTACTAAAAGAAACTACCTGAAATTAAACTAGGAAATTCTCATTATCTTGCCTGTTTACAGCAATTAACTTTACTGATACACCAGTGCTTATTACTAAAACTGTATTCTAGAGTTCTGGTTTTGCAAGTTTATCTTTCTTTCAAAAACTCAGGAAAATCAAGTAATGCTTCTAACAGACTTTAATCACGGGACCCAATAAATATCCAGAACCACTAAGTACTGAGGGTTCCAGAGCACCCTCCTTAGGGCTATTCTCTTTTCTATCTATCCCTCAATTGTAGGGATCTTGGCCACCTCACATGCTCATCCCCCCGACTACTTATCAACAGTCCTGAATTCTCTCCTGAGCCCCATCAAACATCCATCATCCAGTGCCTATTTGACATCTCCAATTTGAATACCACATACGGGTCAACAATGAACAAACTCAACACACTCCTCCAGAGTTCTCCATCTCAGTAAATGGCTTAGCACCACTGTTCAGACCTTAACCTTTCTGCTTTCGCTCTTATCCTCTCTGCCATGTACAACTATTTGCACAGATGCAAGTCTTGTAGGCTCTAATTCCAATCCACTTCCTGAATCAATCAGGTCTCGCTGCTTACAGTGTCTCAGACGCTGCTCCCATGTCTCAACTAGACCACCATGACAGCTCCCTCAATGGTCTCCCAACTTCTACTTTTTATTCCTACACAGTAGCCAAGCTGAACTTTTAAATAAATGAATCAGATTATATAATTTCATTGTTTCAACTATGGACACTCACTCCACCATCACCCACCGTTCAATAGATTCCCTACCCCTTCCAATAGATTTCCACCACTGCAGTTGGAATACACTCTGTACTCCTTTCATTAACCAATAAAGTTTTGTGTGATTCAGCCCCCAGCCCATCTCTATGGTCTCAGCACTTAGCATATCCTCCCTTGTTTAGTAAACTCCAGCCACACTGATTTCACCTCTCATTTAAGTATTTGCAGTAGTGGAAACTTCTGTCTTATTTATTTATTTATTTATTTTTTGCCTTTTGTCATTTTATGGCCGCACCCGCGGCATGTGGAGGTTCCCAGGCTAGGGGTCTAATCGGAGCTGTGGCCACTGGCCTGCGCCGCAGCCACAGCAACGCAGGATCCGAGCCGCGTCTGCAACCTACACTACAGCTCACGGCAACGCCGGATCCTTAACCCACTGAGCAAGGCCAGGGATCGAACCCGCAACCTCATGGTTCCTAGTCGGATTCGATAACCACTGTGCCACGACGGGAACTCCCAGAAACTTCTTTCTTAAAAAGTTTCACCCCTAGATCTTCATGTGGCTGGTTGCTTTAGCGTTCAGGC
Organism: Catagonus wagneri; assembly: GCA_004024745.2. Classification (NCBI taxonomy): domain Eukaryota; kingdom Metazoa; phylum Chordata; class Mammalia; order Artiodactyla; family Tayassuidae; genus Catagonus; species Catagonus wagneri. The sequence goes on from PVHT021183519.1 coordinate 8,207,337, forward strand.
CTCTGGTCAAATGTTAGTCCAGAGAGGCCTGCTATAAGCACCCATCTTGTACCACCTCCAGTTATTCTATATCTACTTTTTTTTTAATTACCATTTCTTACTTATTTTCATAGTATAATCTGTCTTTACCCTTTGAGATGTGAGTGTCATTGGAGCAGAGGTTGGGCCTCCTAGTCATTGTTCTGTTATCAGCTGAGTGCACAGAAAAGTGCCAGGCCCACAGTAGAGCTTCAATAAATATTTATTGTATTAATGATTGCACTTGGTGCTGAAGATATATGAAAGAACTTATTTCAACTTGGATAGCATGCATATATAAATGGTCACTAAAGAAATTAAGTATTTATTCTGTCTATTGTAAGTAGAATCTAATTTTGGTAATGTATATGAATGAAATATTCCTTAAAGTCTACATTGAAAACAATAATTGTACCACAAATGACAGAATAGGAGAGGGGTCTGTTTACGAAAAGAGGGGTCCTGTGGCTAAGCACTGACCTAAGGACTGAAAAAATAAAATATGATCCCCTTAAAATATGGTGGTTCTACGTCATGTCACATATCTGCATCATATTCTTCTAATTAGATAAGGTTTCCCTAAAGAAAATCTAGTAGAAGCTGCCCCCCAAATAATTAAAAAATAAAGTTGTAATGAACACTAGAAAAGTGCTTCTAGAATTATCTTAGAAATCTTTGTTCTCTACCATTTCTTTTCCTAAATGATAGCCAGTCATTGTCTGTATCTATATAACAACACATACTTGAATAAAAATGTAAACGTCATTATCGATTGTTCAGTTACTTTGGTGTTATATAGATAAAAGGGCTAAAATATCTTTAGTTTTATCATTTTTATTTAACCTGTAAATCTAGTCTCTATTATTCAACAATCATTTTTAAAATGATCTCATATTCTCTATGAAATGTGGCTTAATTTGATTGAAAATTAAGTAGGGGGAACATTCTTTTAGAAATACAGATGTCTGATAATGGATAATAAATATAGTATGAAATATAATCCAAAGTAAAAATGACAGTAATAGTATCATTCTCTGAAAAGCTGAAGGAATGAAATAACAGCAAAGCAATAAAACTCAAGTGCCTCTGAGTACCATTTGAAACAATTCTCAATGCAAAAATAACGTGTTGATAAATGACAAATGAATAACTAAACAATTTCCCATAATGAGAGTTAATGTTTAATTAGACAAGAAATGGAAAATGCACAAGGTTGTAGTCTGGAGTTGCCAAATAAATAGTAAACAACATTCTGACATTTGAAGGTTATGCTATTTGGCAGTATCCTCTAAACATTAGTAAACTTATCTTCTCATTGAGAACACAAAAGAGTTCTTTAAAAGGCTAATTCCAATACAATACTTCCCAGTTGGGGAGAAGAAGTTTCAACTCTGTCTCCTATATCTCCTTCCCCCTTGTCGTTAAATTTGATAAATTTGTTTTCTGTGTTATTCCTCCGTGCAGTCTAAGTGTACACCTGTGCTCAGCTTTGCCGAAAGGCAGTCACATATTGTGATCAACGATGAAAATCAGACAGGGAGCCAAATTATATTGCTCTGACATCTGTCCCTCCATCTGTTAGAGACTTAAAAAACAAGTATAAAGTAGACCTCTGATTATACCATATACATACAACCAGGAATAATTTCTATACGACCAAGTCTGCACAACTTTCAGTTTTGTAAAAATACAGCAGGAGGGGAAACGCTAATTCAATTTATATTCAATTGAACATTATTTCTATACTACTCTTCTTTATGCAATCAATACACATAAAACAAAATACTATTTTCTTATTTGCTTCAGTCAGCAAATACGCTGTTCTTTCTTATAAACTCCTTTGCTTACTTTGCTTACTAAATGAAGAAAGATTTCCTATAATGTGATGGCAATATCATTTCCCATGCTGCATTGTCCAAGGACTTGAGCATGCTTCTTTATAAATTATCAATTATTGCTCACTAATAGTAAAACAGAAACTTTATAAATGCCCCTTTTGTTTTAAATTTCAAGAGCCGTCAGTCAACTTTTATGTGATCAAGAGCCTTATGTGATCATAGTGAATGTGAAGAAGAACCAGTCAAAGCTCTTTTGTTTGAATTGGAAACCGCAAGGGTTGGACATGATCTTGTGCTGACTAAAATAGGGCAGATCTGGGAACTGAACAGAAGCCAATTTCGTGGTATTGAGCATGACAAGCATCCCGCAATACCCTTGTTCTCGGGAGATGCCATAATGTGAGGAAGAAAATTAATTCTGAAAAGCAAAGACTTCTCACAATACACTGGGTAGTCCAGAAATAAAAACCACACACAAAAATGACTATTTTCTTTCAGTACACAACCAATCTAGAGACAAAGAAATCTGAAGAAATTTCCAGCCACCTGTCAGATAAAAATGTGGGTTGAATCCCAGTGATGAAGTTTGCTATTAAATTCTCATTTGCAAATCTGCATATGCTTGCCACCCCTCCTGCTAATGACTGCAACATATAAATAGTTCCTTTTCCTCATTCTGGTTCAGAAAGCTCTACGATTTCCATTATTTCTGCCATATGTAGTAGCAGAATATTGCCACAGGGTGGTACACCATGCATATTTAACTGAAGGTTTCTGTAATTTGTGTGACAGTTCAGTGACACCCTAAGGAGGAGGCCTCAGAATAACTGACAGCTCTCTGAGTGGTTAAAATAAAAACACAATTTTAAATCACACAGGTCTGCTAATCTCACAATATATCTAACTGTAAGCTTTGTCACTTTGTTGCTGTTGGTTCTTTTGGGAATTTGTAAAAACAAAGCTATGCAAACAAATAAACTGAAATTAGAAAGGAACATTTACAAAGAATATACACCTTATAAATAAAACTATGAAGAAATAAGTAACCTCTAATGACTATTCACAGGAATTGCAGTTATGTACTAGGAGAATGAATGAATCCATATGATTAAAATATTTATCTGTGGACCAAATTACATAACATAGAACAGTGATAGCATTTTGGTAGGTAATTTAAGATCATTATTAGATTATTGTTACTATTATTGATTTTTATATGGATTAATGTTTTTAATAGAACTGATAAGCTGATGAAACAACTTATTAAGATAAAAAAAACAAGGTCACATTTCAACACTGGATTCTGAAAAAGAAATTATCTTTTCTAGGAAGTGTTAGCTTAAATAAATTAAAGAATTCCAGGAATGCAAGGGGAAAAAAACTAAATGGGTATGGTTTAAAAAATAGATACCAGGTACTTTTAGGCTAAATGTCTAAGGGAGCAAGGCTATTTGGAGCATAAGAGGACAATGGAACAACTCGTCAATATTTTTTTCATATTGATTTTTTGTTCCATTGTTGAAAATGAGTGGCAATGGGCATAGTGACTAAAGCATTTATCTGAAACTCTTGAGTCGATGAAAGAACATACTTAGACCTATTTGTTCTGCTATTTCTTCCTTTTGTCTAGTCTGCAGGTGAACGGTAGCAGCCATCACACTTTACTCTTCCTTTTTAACCCTTATTCTGCTTCTAATAGGAGAAGAGGAAAAAATGTAGCTTTGCCTCCTGCTAGAGAAGAAAAGGGAGGCACCCATTCAGAGCCTCCACACACACTAAGCCTTAAGGCCAAAGTGGTAAATTAATCTTTTCTGTGATCAGTTGGGTCTTAGGCAAAGGTAAGTGCCTTTGAAATTAGAGGGCACCTCTGAAAATTCTGGTGTAACTAGATAGTTTAAAGTCACCTGACGTTTCAAATTTCAAACTCAGGTAAGTTGACTGGAGTGAAACAAACAGGCTCAGGTAAGTCTCAAGCAATAGTGTCAAGGAAGTTGTAACTTAACAGCTTAGCTTGCTTTGAATGCTAATTTTAACATAAACATTAACCCTAGCTGCCAAAAGTATGTCTGATTCATTCCTTTTTTTACTTCCTAGTGTCCCGAAATTACAAACTGGGCAAAATAAACAGTGATTGTCTACGAGACATCTTAGGCCTATACCCTAGAGGATCCAAGAGACCCAACTATTTCTTTTTTCCTGCAATAGAGTTAAAAAGTCGTGTCTTCCCAGAATGAAGCCCTTTGAAAATCATTAAGGACTGGATGTCAGCGGTGGCTACCTGGCTTGCAGAGAGTTTACTTCACTAGAGCATGCATTTATGTTTCAATGGTTGTTTAAAGTTTGAGGTCAACACTGAATACACTGTTTTTTTTCTTTAGGATCACTCCCAATGCATATGGAACTTCCCAGGCTAGGGGTTGAATCCGAGCTGTAGCTGCCAGCCTCTGCCACAGCCACAGCAATGCCAGATCCAGAGCTGCGTTGGCAACCTGCACCTGCAACGCCAGATCCTTAACCCACTGAGCAAGGCCAGGGATCAACCCGTGATCTCATGGATACTAGGTAGGCTCATCACCGCTGAGCCACGACGGGAAATCCCTGAATACACTATTGCTGTCAGGGGAGTCAGCTGCTTGGATTTTGGAGTCTTACCTCTCTCGCAGGACCTGCCAAGATAGCCTGTCCCCGAACAATCGCAGACGTATCTGTTCCACCCATCCCTGCACATGCCGTTGTTTTTGCAGGGGTTGCTAAGGCACGGTTTTGCTGTTTCCCTTGAGCAGGAAGGCTTCACTCCAGCAGTACTTTGAACTTCAGCCATTTGCCGGATATCTTTGCTCTGGCCATCAATGAACAAATCTCTTATGCAGCCCACGTAGCCATAGTTGAGCAGTGCAGTCCACACCTCGGTGGGGAAGACGAGGCCGGCCTTATTTTCTGGCAAGCCCCCCAGGTACAACTCGTCATCCAGGTCCAGAATCTCACTCTCACCAGGAGCAGTGTAGGGCGTGCGCAACGTGTTGACAGAAATGGTACCTGTTGCAAAGACAAGAGAGCACACAAGTCTTTACAGAGGGCATCATGTTCTAAATAGCGATCTTTCTCTCCTTCAACTTCCTGAGGGTGAACTCCTTGAGGGCAGACGGATTTTATTTTTCTCTCTGTTCCTGGGGTACTTCCCAGGGAAATGAACAAAAATATGTGTAATTAAGCATCTCTAGAAATAAGGCAGATTGCCACTAAAATGGTTCTCTTTTACTTTGGGAATGAAAGCCAAAGTTTATAGCCAAGAGTGTTTGTCTCCCTCCAGTAGTTCAGGGAAGAAACAACACAACCTTTCATTGGCTTGCAGATGCACATCAGCTTTGAAAACAAACACTTACCAAAGGGACTCTGATTTTATTCCAGAGAGTGATGTAAAATGCCAGTTTTCCTTCTTTTTTTCCTCTCTTTCTCTCTCCAGTACCTGTTCCCCATCCTTCCCCCCCTCCTCCCACTTTTTCTTTCTTTCTGTCTTTATTGAAGTGTTAGAGAGTGACACTAAGGCATTTTTTCTCCCTTCCTTTCTCTCTTCTTCCTTTCCCTCCCTCCTTTTTTCCTTCCTGAACTGTTGTCTGCAGGTTTGTTCTCTGATAGGGAACTTCTTCATGCTATGGGCATGCTCAAATGAAAAAGAAAAAGAAGAAGAAAAAAGCAAAGACAGAAAGCATGTTCCCGATCAAAATTCCCATCCTGTACCACCAGATTACTCAAAATTCTGCTAATATTATAGCTCCAGAATGATCTTTGTAAAAATACAAATATAATACCTGAAAATGACCCATTTCCTGATGATCCCAGATTTCTCTCTCTGGTCTAGACCATAAAGCAGTCTCAGAAGAGTTTAATGAGAGAAAGAGGATTAGAAGCCTGCAAGATTTAGGGCACAGACAAAAACTGGAGAGGCCTGAAGACAAAAGCCTAGATACAGAGGTAGAGACAGAAAGAGAAGTATAGTGTGGGGAGAAGAAGGTGACTAGGAAGATGCACTTCAGTTCTTCCACTGACTAGCTAAGGCCTGGAATGCATGCAAAACATGCATCTCAGATGGCAGGACCCCGGAGACTCCCAAATCCCAGTAGAGGACCGCTCTTCACCGTGGGCAGCGTAATGGGATCTGTCTTTGTGATGAAGAAGGCCGTGGAAGACACTGACAGAGACTGTGTGGCCAGCCAAGTCATTAAGAGGACCTTTGTCTCTCTAGACTTTCACAGAAAGAAACAGAAAAGGCTCCTAAGGGAGAAACACTCAAAGGCATTGCTCTTTTGGCCTTCCAAAGAGGGGAGTATAATAGGGATTTCCGATTAAGGCAGCAAAGGGGGAAAATGATGAAGTATCCATTTTTACTTTTCACATTTGCGCAAGTGTTTGGAGGAAAACTCATTTAGGAAAATCCAACTTAGAAAAATATTTTAAAAATCATTTAGGGAAAATGAAAGATATACTTTGAGAGAGAATGGTGATACTTTTCTAAATACAATTTCATTATATGCATTTTTAACTGTCCAAAACGCCCTAAGAGCTGAGTTAAGAGATGATCCCTAACCTCTGCAGTAGTTAATGCAAGTAAGAGAATCATGAGAAAGAATAAGTTTTAATACAAAAAGAAAGGTATACATTTAAAAAAATGTGGAAAGCAAACTTTTATATGCAATGAACATGGTGACATATTTTTAAGATAATAGAAAGAGAGGTGCCACCCCTGTTTTCCAATTAGTTCAAGAAGACTTCCTAGAAACGAATACATAATACTGAGAGATGACTGTTAGGAGACACAGAATAAGTGAACAATGACAAAGTTTTATAAGAGCGGGAATATATTTTTTTAACTATGCAATTTCTCCATATGCCTCTTTATTCATAGAACAAGCTTGATTTAGCTCAGGGTGGGGAAAGCACTTGGAAAAACAGTCTTGTCTTTATTCATGCAGTTATAATTCTGACACCAAGGATGCTTGGAGGAGTCCTGAGATGAGGGAATTTGGTGGCTTGCATAATACTTCACTTCCTCCATCTCCTGCACAGAGTTTGCACAGCTCAGTACACTCTGGAGTTTCTATATTCAGTGCGTCTACACTCTCTGGGGCCAATCTGCTGCCAAGTATTTCAGATAATTATCCATGAAGAGTTTGTTTGACAGAATGGAGTGACTGGGTCTCTTAATTTTTATTTATGGTGTGTTTTGCCTGCTCTGAACAACGTATTTAAATTCCGAATGTCTTTATCAATGTGTTCATTTTGGCTGAGGTAAGATATTCACTCTAACTTTGTGATTAGAGTTTTCTGATCACAACACCTAAAGTTAATCTACAGGTTTCATATAGTTTACATGTAGCCCAGTGCACACGTACTCATACATACACACAACAAAATGACCCTTTAACAGGAAAATGTTTACCTCTACTACCTCCAAGGCACTCTGATAATGTTTCCTTATTGTTTAAGTATACCAATACAAATGCTAGACATGATCCACCAAATTGATTTCAAAACCAACTAATAGGTTGTAACCCATAGTTCAAAAAACACAGAGGTTACTATCAAAAAAGATAAAGTTGTTTTCTCATAGCTCCTTATGATCCCTTTAAGAGACAATTTTAAAGTTCTGGAGTTCCTGTTATGGCTCAATGGTCGATGAACCTAACTAGTATCCATGAGAGGGTGGGTTCGATCCCTGCCCCAGCTCAGTGGGGTAGGGATCCGGCATTGCTGTGAGCTGTGGCGTAGGTTGAAGACGTGGCTTGGATCTATCATTGCTGTGGCTGTGGTGTAGGTTGGCAGCTACAGTTCTGATATAACCCCTGGCCTGAGAACCTCCATATGCCAGGGGTGCAGTCCTAAAAAGACAAAAGACAAAAAATAATAACAATAAAATAAAAAATAAAGTTCTCATGTGAAGAAGAAACAATGAAAAATGGGAGATGAAGCAAAAGAAATATAAACCTAATTTCAATTGAAATATAATCCAAAAAGAATTAGCACATTAATTACCTCCCAAATTCAAGGTATGGAGGCTCAATGAGCAAATGTCTACATTACATATCATTCACTGAAGTATTCTTAGAACAACATAATAGAATGAAACAACCATGACCAAAAATCAACTACATGCTCAACATGCTTTGCCGATTCATTTATAAGTGTTAGAAAATCCTTGTAAAAGGGATGGCAAAAAAGGGAAAGGATAAAACTTGCGTGGAAACAGAAACAATTATTTTTATATTTTGAAGATTCAGAGTAAAATTTTATTTGAAATAATAATTATATTTTATTACTTTGTCAAACCCAAACAGATATTTCTATTTTAGCCTACACATGTGCAAATGTCTTGAAATACATTTCTGATAAGGGATTTGAATCTCTAATTCCTTAATGATTTTGTTATTGGTACGAATCAAAGGACATTTTCACCTAAGCAAAGGACTCGTCATTGAATCACTGAATTAATTTAAATCCATTTAACACTTAGACATATGAACAGTGAAATTTCAATATTAAGGTTCTCAAGTGCCTGTCTCATTATAATTGAGTTCTAAAAGCAGGGGTTACCAAGAAAACATGAAATGAATATTTAACCCTTAGTCATCAATAATTAAAGAAAATGAATAGTTGCCACAGCTGTATATATCAATAGAAAATAAGAATTTTCCAAAGACTGAGGTATGACCATATGTAAATAAATATTTAAAAGAAAAGAATCTGAGTATATTGTTTATTTTATCTGAGTATATTATTGGTTATATGTTATAGGGTATTGCCCCTCTAATGTTTTCCAGGAACAAATACTGCTACGTTCTCTTCAGAATAGCTTGATTATTTCATGCATTCTACCTTCTTTCACTATAATTACACGCGGAGTTTCTGGCAAATTAAACAAATATTTTATGTAAACATTGTTATATCTGAGCTGTTAAATTTTTATAGATGATAGTCACATTTGGGAACTTACTGGATCAGTGCTTCCTGAATCCAGAGCACCCTGCTGTGCTATTTTACTTTTAAAGAAATGAAATTTCTGCTCAAAAATAAATATATTTGTGTACAAAGGATTATCATTTTAATGTGGAAATCACATTAACTTATATTAACATTTAAACCTAGCTGTTTTCATGCCATATACAAAAGGTAAAAACAAAGGTGATAAACAGATAAAGTAATATTTATTTAAGAATATTCATAAGCATAAATGATAAATTCACATTTTATGTAAAATTATATGTAAAAGAGGAAAAAATGTTTAAAACAGTTCTTAGCTATAAAAATGGAAATTAAGTTCATGATTTGGTTTGGTATTTATAAACTGTCAGCTTCCACTCTTTTACTCATTCACATTTTCTTGGCTATTCCATTTCCAGAAGATTAGCTTACAGGGTGAAAAGAAACATGAAGCAAAGGTGAGATTTAAAATAAGTTAATTTGCTCTCAAGTTTTAAATTACTGCAAAAGTTTAAGTGATTAGGAAGTGAGGGGTTAGAAAACAGTGTGCTGTAATGGGAAATGATTTTACCTAGTCAGAGGAAACCAATTTTCATGTTCTAGCTTTTCAACTAACCAGCTGAGGAGACTATCCAAATAACAGATTCATTAGCCCTCAGTGTGTCTCATGCAAAATAAAAGACTTGACTGGACGGTCCCTAAGGTCTTTTGTGAGTAAAATTTTTTGAAATTACTTCTTAAGATAATTTTTATTATGTTACCTATCCATAATTCTGCTTCACTTCTCACTGCAGAAGAGAATCTGATTCCACAAACTTACAAATTTACTTGTCAAATTATTTAGTGTCCTATTAACAAATCCAAACTCAGGAAAAAGGCATAAGCAATAAAAACAGAATGAAGCATCAGTTGCAGGGTATGATGCAAAATGCAAAATACACAATTCCCATAAATAGTTGCAAAAAAAAAGAACCAAAATATTAATAAAGGAAGTTTTGGAGTACTAGGATTATGAGTGGAGAGCTTTCTTCCTTCCTTCTTCTTTATTTTTCTTTTTTTCTTTCTTTATTTTCAGTTTTCTGTGTCTTTTTAAAAAATAATTTCATGTACTAGGTTTATAATAGGAATGGAAATAAACTTTTCTTGAGAACAAAACAAAAATGTGATCTTAATATTCTGTTTTCTGTTTATTACTACATGTTTCCTGCTTACTTGGGTTACAGTGAGCTAGAAATTTCAGGAATTAAACTGATATATGAAAAAATAAATCTTGGAGCAAAATTTTTAAGTTTGATAATATCTAGTAAAGACTAGAGAGAGGAGAAAAGGGCACTTCATATGTTGGAGATACGAGTGTAGACTGAAAGAGCCTGTTAGTAAAATACCCTGTTCATTACCTTTAAAATTAAATATGCAATTAACACAGCAATTCCAGTTCTCAGAATGTATCCTACAGAAATTACAGCTAATATGCATAAAGATATAATATGAAGACTTTCTTTATACATTAGCTTAAACTGAAATTTTATAAAAGTAAAAAGTTAAATGTTCATCAATAGAGAAATGATTAAGCAAATATTGATATGTTCAAAACAGGGGATATATGATGTCATTACAAAGGAACAGCATAGAAAAATTTCTCAGTGTTTTTTAAAGTCACCCGATAAGTTGTGAAGAGTGATCTTGTTTGTGTAAAAAAGGTCTACTTTTATTATATACGTGTATACATGTATTATGTATGGATACATTGGTGTATAAGAAAATACCTGGGAAATTTTCAACTATAAATTATTTTACTAATGGAGGTGAGAGAGTGAATTAGGTAGGGAATTGCGTAGTGAAGGAAAACTCTTCACTTATGTACTTTTTGAACTGCCTGAACATTTTCCCCAACAGCACATATTTGTATATTACAGACATGTCATGAGTTAAGCACGGGCACATATATAAACACACACTCATAGTAACATATGTATACCTGTGAATTTTAAAAATGATCATACACAATGCTGGGAAGTTGTAAGTATCAATCAAGTAAGATACTTTGTAGCAATGCAAATATCATTTTGCACAGAACTTCCACAGATTTGCTCTCAACTTTCCACAGAGATGGTCACTGGGGCCGCGTTTGGTCAAGTAACTATTTTCTGAGGATGCAACTGTCACCATAGTCCAGTGTTTGCCCCTTGGCCAGGTAGGTCTAGAAAGGAGACCTAGTGGATTTAGAGATTGAGGTTCCATCTCTAAGAGCTTGACTGATATTCACGAAGCCCATGAGAGCAATGTAAAAATAAGAATGCCAAGTTATTAATTCTCTATGATAAATTAACTATCACAGATATGGAATATTTTCTAGGTAGCTCTGCCAATATGGGATGCCAATTTACAATCCAAATGTGTCTATATTAATTTATGATGGAGCTTTCATTATTACAGGAACCAGAATATACATTTATATAACATCTATATAACAGGCCTAGCTTATCTCTGTTGCAATCAGACTTATAATGAGAGCTAACTCTTACCTAAAGGAGTGGGGAACGTGGATTCTGAAGAAGGAGAGTGCTTAAGGTAAGGAAATGTGTTGTAATAGCATAGTATGATCTGGTACCCTCCCCCATCCCAATTAAGATGACCTGCCTCTATCTTTACAGCAGGGATGACGTACTAAACTCCTCTAGGCAGTGCTTAGATGGGTATGGCCAATGTCTGCTTCTGTGACTTTCTTTTCCATAGACACCACACATGTTAACACATTTGATTCCTACAAGCCTGGGAGCCTGGTTAAGGTGTCTCTGCAAAGTTTTGCTCTGATTCTTAGGTGCTGTTTTCATAATTCCCAGAAAATAATTTGCATTACTTTGATATTTTTGAGTAAAAAAAAAAAGAGTTTACCACATCATTATTAAATAGTCAAAAATTAAGTTTATACTTTAATTGCAACTATATAAAATATATGTGCATGTTAACAAAAACTAGAAGACAATGTGCAAAACTGAAAATGTTTTGAACATGAGAACGCAACAGATGAGTTTCTTCTTTTTAAACATGTTCAGAATAAATATAAGCATCAATTAAACAAAATTTAACATAATTTTATGCAAAATTGACTCAGTCGTTAGGACAGTCAAATAATTGATAAATAAAGTATAAGGTATTTTGGTTTTTGCATTGATGGGCAGTGATTTGTGGACATGGGTAAAAAATAAAACATTATACACTTACTTAATGTTACTTCAATGTATGCAACAGGCTACTAGGTAGAGGCATGGGAGGAATGTTTATAGTCAGATGGCAAATTCAAATCAAGACCTAAATAGAGAAATCGTCTAATGGTTGTTCAAGTAGAAATGCGTAAGAGTGGTGATTCATGAATGGCATACACAGAAATCAGTGCTGGTAATAGATAGCTAGAAAGTGCTGTTCACATCAAATAGTGATTACTATAAACCTCTAATTATGTGCTCTGGAGAGAGCCTTGTGCTTTTCCCACTATAATTTCTAGTTCTTAAACTGGAACTCTATGACTTCAATTCAAATCTCAATGGCTTCTTAACTGTTAAATGTAGGCTTACCCATGAATAACTGCTGATACAATCTGCTGTACCCTGCTGTACACAAGCAAAATTTGACAAGAATAATGAGTTTTCTCTTTGATTTCAATGCATAAAGATGGTTTGCAAAAAAAAAAAAAAAGACTGGCAATTTGCTATAAAAATACTTGAGAGGACACCCTTAACTGAGCCAAAGAGCTTAACACAAATTTAAACAATATCTATGCCCCAAGAAAACAGTCATTAACCTCCTCTTAAATTTAGCATAATTCACACTTTAGCTAAATACCTGGGTAGCTGTCTTATGTTGAGTTTGAAAGCAAAAGAGGGAAAGAGGAACTTTGGAAAGGGAGGGAGAGATTGGTAAGAAAATGTTCAGCTGTACATCCTTCAAAGCTTACAGAGTAATGAGCCCTTTCAATCATATTTATTAACTCAGCAACTTAAGGGCTTGGCTCTGTTAAGCAGCTATGTTACCCATTTTTTGCAGCACTCAAGCCATACACTCTGATCCACAAAATCAGGCTGGCATATTGTATGGTTCCACCCTTGCCAGTTTAGTGCAGGATATGAAAATATCATTCATAGCTTAGCCCATGGAGCCTCCCATGTCACTAGGTCACAGACTAAACATGCAATGGAAAAAGTTATATTGCAAGGAGAAAATGACTGTGACCAAACACCTTCAGTCAAAGTAAGACTGAACTTTGGAATGAAGACACTTCTTTCTCTCCCCAAGTGAGAGAATGGGAGAAAGAAAAACCCAACACAACTAACTGTGCTGAAAATGAAGTTCTGGAAAAGTATTCAGATGAAGGCGAATTCCTTATCAAACACAGAGCACATGTACCCACTTTTAGGACTGAAGGGCAAATTAGCAGAAGATGGATATACTGAGTGACTATCTCATTGTCAGGAGCATGCTTACTGTAGCTGCATATCCCAGTCCTCGGAAAGTACGCCTTCCCTCAGGATTAATTTTCCTTCCACTTGCATATTTGCTAAATGCTATAGGGATCTCATGAACAAGCAGGACTAGCAGTCCTGATCTCATAAAAAGCTGTCATTTTTGGACTAGGCTTACCGTAGTTCTAAAACAATTGTTTAACTTGCTCACTGCATTTTTTTTTTTTTTTCTGGATGCCTGCACTTGGAGGATGGCCCTGTATTGGTAAAAAAAAGAACTGCACCTGTTATATTGTGTAAACTGATTTCAGGGAGTAATGTAATTCCTAGAAAAAGTTGCAATTAAAACTAAAACTAAAAGACTGCTATTATTCTCCACGTGTAATGATCATGTTACTATTTTTAGAACGTTAGGGTGGGTTGCCATTGAGCCATTCATGTGTTTTTATTCTTTTTTCTATGCCAAATATGTATTGAGCAAGTGTTTATCATACAAGAAAGCACCTGGACCAATGGATATAAATATAAATAAGAGAAGCCCTGTCATACATGGGTTTCCCTTGTAAACTAGGAAATATTAAAAATTCAGTCCATCCACCAAATACAGTGTTAACCCTATCTCTGACCAAGATAGCCAAGAGTTATTAGCATCAAATTAATCACCATGGTTTTTAGTCCTGCTTGCTTTAGTATAGTCAGTAGGAGAAAGAATAACTCATAGGCCTGGCCTCCCTCTACTTTAATTACAGAGATAATATGGCTCATCAAATTTTTTTTTTTTTTTTTTTTTTGTCTTTTCCAGGGGCCGCGGGTGCAGCATATGGAGGTTCCCAGGCTAGGGGTCTAATCAGAGCTGTAGCCGCCGGCCTACACAACAGCCACAGCAATGCCAGATCCAAGCCGCGTCTGTGACCTACACCACAGCTCATGGCAATGCTGGATCCTTAACCCACTGAGCGAGGCCAGGGATTGAACCTGCAACCTCATGGTTCCTAGTCGGATTCGTTTCCTCTGAGCCACGACGGGAACTCCTCATAAAATATTTTTAATATTCAGCTAAAGGGTATCCCAGGCAAATCAATAGATATGACCTTCATTGCCCATGAGTCAGAAATCAGTCCACATAGCCCTCCTGACATATCAATATCATTTCCCACATTATATTAAGAGTAATTTTCATATAGCTCCTGGGTATGACTGAAGTGAAAAAATAGGTGAAACAAATTATTTCTTGAAATTCTAGCATCTTAGTTTTAACTGAGCTATAAATCTTAATATTTCACCAAGCCTAACTCAGAAACACCCTTTAAGTAAAATAAAAGCTGAATAGTATAGTATAGCTATTCATCCAATCTTTAAAAAGCTGCTTTATACCAAACCAATACAGTGTGCAAATATAGAACTTAATTAAAATACTATATATAAAATATTAACAGCTGCAGTTATTAAAATTACATTAAACTCCCTTGAGCTAAGCCAACATAATATGAGTTCTCTTTTTTTAGTAAAGGCAGAACTTGGTTTAGTGAATGAACATTGATTTTTATATTATTTGTTCCAATTCACTAATCTAAAATTGTAATCAAATAAAAGTACTTTACCATCAAAACACCACGAAGCATACTAAATCCTTCCATTGGATTCCAACAAAAATCCCGTGTTATCTTCATTTGTAATGCAAAAACATTCACTTAAGGCATCTCTCTCTTCTTCCCGTTCAGCTCTGAACTTTGTAAATTAGATATCTTCCCCTTTGACATTTTCCAATTAGGATATAAACAGGCCAATTAGTTAATAAACTTTTGGTAATTTGGATGAATTAAAGAGCTTAAGCAGAAAAAGTAGATTTTACTCTGCTTGAAGTATTTATTTGATCCTTATTGTAATAGGTCATCCAAAGAATTTGAGAAACTAAATTGCATCACCACTTAAGACTGGAAAGAAATATTCTGGTATAAATCATCATTATCAAGTGAAAAATTAATGGTTTTATGCCCCTTTTTATATTATTTTGCATTTTACTAAAACTTTGACATTAACCACGTATTTCTTCATACGTTTTCTTCACACTTGTTTCTAACTAAGAAAATACCTCATTTCTAGGCGAATGAAATACAGTTGATCTGAAGTATAGCATTTTTTGCCCCTCTGAAATTTCAAAAGATAACCACTTAATCTGATAAGTTATAAGTTGTTATAAAATATAGGAAGTCATTTTCAAAATGTATCCGACATATTTTAAGTCAAGCTATTTAGCATCCATATTTAATATTTCAAAACACAATATTAGCCCATGTTCCCATCCTCTTTTTAAGGCTCTGTTTGAAGGTTAAGTTGCAAATTAATTACAGAAATAGACTGGAGGAAGACAAAAGGGAGTCCCTCTATTGCTTAGTTCTGTCCTATCAACGAGCTCTTCGCAGCTTAAATCAGAAAAACAAAGAGGAATACAATTCCTAATGGAATCAGTACAGTACAATTGGCCAAAAAAAAAAGAACTTTTGTTTGTTTGTTTGTTTGTCTTTTTGCCTTTATCTAGAGCCGCACCTGCAGCACATGGAGGTTCCCAGTCTAGGGATCTAACAGGAGCTGTAGCTGCCGGCCTACACCACAGCCACAGCAACGCGGGATCTGAGCCGCGTCTGCAACCTACGCCACAGCTCACGGCAACGCCGGATCCTCAACCCACTGAGCAAGGACAGGGATTGAACCCGCAACCTCATGGTTCTTAGTCGGATTCGTTAACCACTGAGCCACGAAGGGAACTCCCCCCCAAAAAAGATCTTTTACTGTCTATTCTCAATCATCTAAAATACTGGAGAAAAATGAAAATGTAGCAGAATTGCACAGAATGGTAACTGATCTTCTTTTTGAACTTTAGGGAAATGAAAGCGCATAGGGAGGTCAAATTTCCAGAGAGGGGTAAATCAGAAACAGAGTCTCCAAGGTATTTAGGGGATCAGAGCACTGGATTCTGAACATTCTTCAACTTTCTATCCTCACTCCTAGCTTTCTCCAAATTTTTATACATTTCATTATTTTAGTGGGCAAAAAAGACATTTCTAGGAAGGCAAACACAATCTCTTTCCTTAATCAATAAACAGGAAAAGAAGGCATGAATAATTATAAAATAGAAAACCGTTCTGCTGCAGGGAAGCCAGAAATAAACAATGAACACCGGAATCTGTGAAAGGAGAGGTCACCCTGGGACTTCAGCATGGCCTTCCTAAAATAGGATGGTTATCACAGATTCTTGGATCTGAAAAAAGCACTGTCATCTGATCTGTGGGTCCAAAATTTGACTGATCAAGTCCCCTGGAAAGCTTTGCAAAAATATGGAATCCAAGGCCCCATGGCTATTGATCTCCCATCACTGGGTCTGGGATCCGGTGAATACTGGGTCCTTCCCAATATGCTTTACAAAGAAAGAAAGAAATCCGGCCTACAAAAAATGCCTAGGCCAAGCTTACACTGGTATTTAGTGGAAACTCCAGAGTGGATGGTATAGCATAAAAGCAAGTAAGGGAGTTGTGGGGGGAGGGCGGCTATCTTCAGTTATAAAAAAGATAATTTGATTTATAATTGAGAGGTACAATCAGTATGAAAGCATAGGATGAAGAAAGTAAAAGGCATAAATACAGCTGCCTCTAAACCAAGTTGCCTCTCTCTCCCTCTCCCTCTCCTTTCTGGGTGTCCACAAATGCTACTTCCTTTGCCTGAATGATTCTTGCCAACACCTACCTAATGCTACTCAACTCTAAAGTCCTTAATCTACCTCCAAATTTCAGAGTAAACACATGTTTTTTCTTCAGGCCTTTCCTCTACCATCTCCGCCTTCCCCCACATCACACACACAACTCCAAACAACAAAAACAAAAAGTGCAGCAAAGGAAGCCATATGAATGAATTCCTGTTGGTGGAATTCCAAACCTCTTCCATCAGAAAGGTAAACTATTTGGAAGGCAGCAGAGTTTTGCCAGTGTCCTTGAAATCCTACTGTACTGATTAAAGTGTTTCTGATACCTGAGGCCCCACTTGGATAAAAAGTGTACCGTACTAAGCTAAAGATTTGACATATGACTCAATGAATTTTTTTTTAAATTTTATATTTGCCTCTTCAGGCCCCTCCAAACATCCAAGGATAAAAGAGATAACTGGGAATACAAAACTGAGTTTTGTCATTTGCAAATTCAAGATAAAATTTCTTGCAAGATTTGGCACTTGATTATCCATTTAATGTTCATTTTAAGAAGCTATTCTAGAAGCCATTTGAGCATTTGGGGATTGATGCCCAACTATGATGATGAATTACCTCCTCCTGATTCTTACATGATGTGAAACATAAATAATAACAATTTATTTTACCCTAAAGGCAGAAATGCAGAAAATCTTTAATATGTCTTAATTCCTTAGGAATGGTGAGGAATGGATGGGGTGTTCCAGCAAATAAACAGCATTAAAAAAATGGTAAATTACCTGACCGTCCATCTCTCTGGAAGTCCACATGATACCATTCTCCATCATTTACCTTCTTCTGCAGGGCTTTGATTTTGATTGTACCTGACCCCATATCCAGGAGGAGGTAGAGATGGCCATCCAGCATCTCAATAGCAAAGAAGTCAACTTTTATCATCTGTGGGTGCTTGGCATCTTTTTGGTGTCGTGGCTTGCCATGACTAAATAAGATGAGGCCATTTGGCTCTGTTGTGCGGAAATCAAATGATATGGACCCTGTTTTCTTTGCATTCCATTTAGGTAAAGAGATGAAAGATTCTGGGGTTTCGAAGGTGATTGGGTCCAAAGTTGCAACATTCTCACATTTAAATGCCACTACTCCATGGATCTTCATCTTAGGGTCTCCTTGCTTGGCAAGTCGAGATAATTCCAGCCTTACATCATTATTTTTATATACAACCTGTAGGCAGAGGATAGCAGTGAAAAACTAGGCTGACATTTTCATATTTAGAACTTGTTATCAGTTCATGTAAGTTGCAAGTAGATCATTAAAAGACATACAATGTTTAGTGCCTTTTCATGTATAAGACAGCTTTTTTAGACAAATAAAATCCAGGTATCAATCATTGACTGTAACTATTCTTATTTAATTTCATTCAATTAATGTGTATATACACACACACAAAGTACCTACAGTTAACTCAAATAACCTGAATAAATCTTTATAGAGCTTTCATTATGTCAAGTTTGCATAGACTTCAACTTATAAAATCATTTGCTTTTGTTAGTTGGTTATTATGCTTTATTGATTAAATGTAACTATTGAGGTTTTTCAGTTTTGCCATCACTAAAATATTTGAAATTAGTTACTTTTGTATGTCAGTCCCCTAAAATATAGGATCTCTTCTATGGTTTATATATCCATAGCTCATAATAACTTTGTAAAATAATCACCAGCTGCGATAGAAAACATCCTGAATTTTATCAGAAAAATCACAAAATATGACTAAGCTACAGAAGCTCTCTCTTGCCCTGCCCTATGTTAATGATTGGTTGAATACTGTTAGGTAACACTGGAGCTTAATGACTACCCTAAATCCACAAAATCTGTATCATTCTTTTCCCTTTCACTTTTAATGTATATGAATATGGACCAAAGTTTGTCTTATATTCTCATTTCCAAAGGCACTTCATCTAAAATGGCAAGTGGGCAGTTCTTATTAATAGTCCTAGGACTTTAGCACTTTGGACAAATCCACCAGCAGGGCTCCACAATATTACGTATCTGCTATCATATCGCCTTATAAATCCATAGCTATTTTGACATTAAGGATTAAGAGAGATTCATACCCTTTCTCTACAAAATGCATATCATGGATAATAACATTTCCAAAAGATATAAGACATACTGACTTAAGGTAAATTAGTTATCTATGTCCGGATAAATCAGTAATCTATGTTCAGATAACTAAATTCCTTTATAAAGGGACTCAAAATTTCACAGCAGCCAACATTGTCAGTTTCTATAGTTATGTACCCATGTAAATATATATAAATGTTCGCATAAAAGAAAAAATAAGGCATTCCCATCGTGGCTCAGCGGAAACGAATCCGACTAAGAACCATGAGGTTGAGGGTTCGATCCCTGGCCTTGCTCAGTGGGTTAAGGATCTGGCATTGCTGTGAGCTATGGTGTAGGTTGCAGATGCGCCTCAGATCCTGTGTTGCTGTGACTGTGGCGTAGGCCATCAGCTGTAGCTCCGATTAGACCCCTAGCCTGGAAACCTCCACATGCTGCGGGTGCAGCCCTAAAAAAATGACAAAAAGACCAAAAAAAAAAAGAAAAAGAAAAAATATAAGTCTATGTCTAATTAGTGCTATAAAGTTAACCAGGTCAACACATCTATTGTTTCTTCCAAACCCATGGCCAATTGAGACAATATTTAGTGTGGCCGATGACAGGATTTATTAATGGATACTTTACTTTTCAGAGTGATTAAGAGTGCAAGCTCAGTATCAGACTTCCTGAGTTCAAATTCCAGCTCCAGCACAACGTAACTGTATGATCTCTAGGACTTTTTTACAGGGAGATAACACTTCACAGGATAGTTATAATAAAAAAGAAGAAAATGCATGTGAGGAAATTTACATAAAGGCAATCAATTCAATGCCAGGTACATTGTGAGAGTTTAATAATAAACTACATCAAACTGCGTCATAATAAATATCACCATCTCTTTATCATCATCTAGTAGACACAGCTATATTAGTTCTAAATTAATCCATTATGAGAAAATGTTTGAAAATTAAGCATACATATAATTGGTATATTTACTTGATTTGTGCCAACTAAATAAATAACAGCTTTTCAATGCCAGCCCTGGTGTTTTAGTTTACCTTTATCTTGAAAAAGGATTATTATAAAGAATACTATATCCCTTATTCTTTGAACAAATATGTATAAAGGATTAACAAGCATCTATTGACGACAAAAGAAGAGAAAATGAACTTAAGCAATAACAAAAAGGAATTATATTAATTCTTAAGTATACTTCCTTGAAAAGAGAAAGAGCTATTAAGCCTTGGGAAAGTTGACTTAGGATTGCTTTTCTTTGGGAATCTTTAGAAGTGGATAAAATGCTTTCCATGGATGATTTTCTAAGTCTTACAATTTCTCACCATGATTTTCAAGCTAGTTAAACCTACATTTTTTTTTCCTGGTGATTCATGTTTTAATATGTGAAGATTGTTTTGACATATTATATATTGATCAGGAATGAGTATTTTAAGAGCCACATAATGCAGATGATAATTCTGATAAACGCTAACACATCATCATGAATGAAATCACAGACATGGAATTGGATATTTCTGACATAAGCAAGCAGGTTTAAGACTGAGAATACTGCCTCATGAGTCCTACATTAACTACAAAATGCTGAAGAAATGTAGGGTTAGGACAATTCTTTTTTTTTTTAATTAGTAAGATTTATTTTCTATGCCGTGTTATCCTACACCTGTACTTCAAGTATCAGTTCAGAGCATGACATAGTCTTCAACGGCTCTTGTGACAGATGTCATTCCATTCCTGTCTTAAAGCAAGTTAGTGTTTCTGTTGCCAAATCAATATAAAAGAATACATTTTGTAAAGTAGCGCAGACCTCTAGAATTACTATAGAATCAGTGTATCCACATTTATTAAGATACCTAAAACTTTATCTATAATTGATATTGACCTATGCAATAAATATTTAAAGACAAATCGAAGCTTATTACAGAAAATACATTTAAAACTACAAAACTTGAAGTGAAATGACAAGATATGAAAACAGATAAGTATTCATATCTATTTTATTTAAAAACATAACCACCTTTGTTTAAATATCATACTTTTTTTAATTTTTATTATGACTGACTCAAAATGTTATGTTAATTTCTGCTATACAGTTTGTTCAAATATCATCCTACTTGTTTTTTTTTTTAATTTTTATTATGACTGACTCACAATGTTCTGTCAATTTCTGCTGTACAGCAAAGTGACCCAGTCATATATGTATATACATTCTTTCTCTCACATTATCCTCCATCATGTTCCATTACAAGTGATTAGATATATAGTCCTCTGTGGTATACAGCAGGATCTCATTGCCCATCCACTCCAAATGCAAGAGTTTTCATCTACTAACCCCAGATTCCCAATTCCTCCCCCTCCCCCTGGCAAACAGGAGTCTGTCCTACATGTCCATGATCTTTTCTGTTGTGTCGACAGATCATTTGTGCCATATTTTAGACTCCACACATAAGTGATATCATATGGTGTCTTTCTGACTTACTTTACTCAGTATAAGAGTCTCTAGTTCCATCCATGTTGCTGCAAATGGCATTATTTTGTCCTTTTTTTACGGCTGAGTAGTATTATGTTGTATATGTATACCACATCTTCCTAATCCATTCTTCTGTCGATGGGCATTTAGGTTGTTTCCATGTCTTGGCTATTGTGAATAGTGCTGCGATGAACATATGCGTGCATGTACCTTCTTCAATGAAATTTTTATCTGGATATATGCCCAGGAGTGCGATTGCTGGGTCATATGGTAGTTCTATATTTAGTTTCTTCTCAATAGATGCAGAAAAAGCTTTTGACAAAATTCAACACCCATTCCTGATAAAAACTCTCCAGGGAATGGACATAGAGGGGAACAACCTCAATATAATAAAAGCCATTTATGACAAACCCACAACTCACATCATTCTCAATGGTGAAAAACTGAAAGCATTTCCACTAAGATTAGGAATAAGACAAGCATCTTCTCTTTCATCAATGTTACTCAACATAGCCTTGTTAGTTCTAGCCATGGCAATCAGAAAAGAAAAAAGAAATAAAAGGAATTCGAACTGGAAAAGAAGTAGACTTATCACTGTTTGCAGATGACATGATTCTATACCTAGAAAATCCTAAAGACACTACCAGAAAACAATTAGAGCTCATCAATGAATTTGGTAAAGTTGCAGGATATAAAAATAATACACAGAAATCAATTGCATTTCTATACACTAACAGTGAAAGATCATAAAGAGAAATTAGGGAAACAATCCCTTTTACCATTGGCTAGGGCAAATCTGGGTTAGAATTTCAGCGACAGATTTATAATCTCATGGATGATTTGGATGCCCTGGTAATTCAGGGAGGTTCAGCAAGATGTAGAAGAAAAGTTAGGATTCCCTAGATCATAATACTTAGGGTTAGCCATGCACCACCCTTCCCCCACCAAAAGGGAAAATGAATCTCCAGTAGAATTTATGCTTTTTGCAGGCAAAAACCTTGCACCAAGATCAGTGCCTGGCACAGAGCAGACATACAATAAATACTTTCTAAGAGTTGAATAACCTTCTTCCTTCACTTTTTAAAAACCTAGTTCACAGATTATAGACTATGATTAATAATAATTACTGGAGTTCCCATAGTGGCGCAGAGGAAACAAATCCTACCAGGAACCATGAGGTTGCAGGTTCCATCCCTAGCCTCGCTCAGTGGGTTAAGGATCCAGCATTGCCACGAGCTATGGTGTAGGTCGCAGATGCTGCTCGGATCCTCCCTTGCTACGGCTATAGCGTGGGCCGGCAGCAGCAGCTCCAACTGGACCCCTAGCCTGTGAACCTCCACATGCTGGGTACTGCCCTAAAAAGAAAAAAAAAAGCAATAATTACAAATATAGTTAAAATATAACAGATGCGATATCGTGGACCCATCTCATAATGTAGCTATAATTTTTAGCCAATTTCTCTAGGAAAATGTGGACAGTTATATACATACTCAGTTATAAATGGCAGGCTGATCTATCACCTTCAAACTCATTTTATTTTTAAAATATTTTTATTATAGTTAATTTACAATATTCTGTCAATTTCTGTTGTACAGCAAAGTGACTCGGTTATGCATATATACATACACATTCTTTTTTTTGTTTCACCTTCTATCATGGAATCACAAGTGACTGGATATAGTTCCCTGCACTAAGCAGCAGGACTTCGTTGCTTATCCATTCTAAATGTAATGGTTTGCATCTACCAACCCCAATTTCCCCGTCCATCCAACTCCCTCCCTCCTTCAAACTCATTTTATGGGGTGTAAACTACTTTTAAAATGAAAACACCTGAGCTAAAATTCTCTAGCTGCAGAATAATTTTCCTAAAACTATACTCAGTAGAAGCACAATGTATTTTTTGTCCTTCTCATTTTATATTCTTTGAAAGGCAAAGCTAGAAGAAAAAGAGCAAGTTTGGATAAGCAGCCTGATAGCTCTCAGATTCACACAACTACTTTATCTGACCCATATTTCACAATCACTCTACTTTTCTAAACTTAGTCTTATTCCTAACATGACCTGAATATAGTTCAATGATAGTAAGAAGGAGTAGCCAGTAAGCACTCCAAATCTTTTTTTTTCCAGCTAATATGGTTTGCAATCATTTATAATTATCCACATGTCTTTTTTCTCATTTATCTTAAAAGTTGTACTTTATTTAATAGTTTCAACTTTTAACAAATCTCTATACTTTATCATCTTATCAACTGGTGGTACTAAATGTCCATTTGATCTTTTTATAGAATCGAGATTTTGTTTGGCATATTGATTTATTTTTATTTTTTGGAAGAGCAATTCAAATTACTCTTGTTGAATTTCACTCTCCTGCTTCATGGGATTATATCATAAGTCCCAAAGGGAAAGAAACGTAAACAGGATTTTGAGTATTTTGTTATTTATTTACTGGTTTTTGTTTGGGTTTTTTGTTTTGTTTTAGCTGCCATACAGTTTCCACACATTGCTATGAAGATCTTTTCCTTTTCTTCCAACATTTGTTAGAATGTTTTAAAATGTCACTCATACTTAAAAATGCAAGAATAGGAGTAATATGTTCATATTTTTCTAGGCCTAGACTTGAAACCTGAGGTAGACAGTTACAGAGTATTTTATTTGATCTTGCTAATAATCCTTAAAAGGCAGGGGAAATAAATGGGTTAAAGAACAGAATTTTGAAGGTCTGCATCTAGACTTAGTTTAATCACAAGCTTTTACCTAGGTCAGGCTTCCTAGCCTCTCTCTGTCTCAGTTTCTTAATTTTTAAAACAGACATCTAAAAAGGAATGGCCTGTCAAATCCACAAATCCTTGAGCTTTTTTCCCTCAATCTCTGTGCTCTGGGACAGAGGGAGAACATGCTCTATTGTTTCTTCTCTTTGTCTGGCTTTTTCTGGTTGTAGTTTGCGTGCCAGGGTATCTTTCCCTGTGTGAGATGTATTGAAGCCTGAATTCAATAGTAAAGAGAATGATAACTACATCTTCAGGTGCATAGATGTGTCTCAAGGATTGTATCCACCTAAGGTTTGTTACAGATCACTTTGAAGAACTGGTGGCTGATAAATAAATCCCTTTCCACAGGAGGGGTGTGTGTATGTGTGTGTGTGCATGTGTGTGTGTGTGTGAAATAAGCACATCAGTAGGAAAATATTTGCCATTCAGTTCAACTCTTTTGTTGTTATCAATTTATGTTTCAGCTTAGAAATCTTAATAGGGCACTTGAATTACTCGAATTAATTAACAGGCCTTGATCAAGGATGTTCATACCTTAACTATGAGAGTAAGGAGGGTGGTGAAATGAACAGTGAGGTCAGAGTCAAAGATCTACGCAGAGATCTAGATTCTGACATGACCCTTCTTGAGAAAACACAAATGACTCCCTTTCATTCCTGGGAACAATCACAAGGGAAGCCCAAGAATTTGGTCCTTAAATCAGATTTCAGAGAGAATTCCAGCTGACTCTCTTGCAATCCTATGATTTTGTGGAAGTCCTTTGACTGTGCAGAGGCTCAGTATTCTCTGTAAAATGGGATAATATCTACCAATTAGGGTCATTGTGAAAAATGAATAATAGTTCAATTAAGAGTGCTAAGAACAGGGCTTGGCTCAGAGTAAGCACTCAAGTAAACAGTAGTTGCTCTTATTAATGTGATTATTATTATGAATAATAATATTATTCTTACAGTGAATTAAAGGAGTTGTACAACATAAATGTAACATGGGTAGCAGCTAACCAGGCACATGGTAGATCGTGTTTTAAAGTAATGAACAGCGCTGCATCCAGCAGAATCAGAGCAGATTAGGGCTTTCTTTTTGATCCTGACTGCTATACTGTAGTTTGAAGAACACTGAAAGCTTTCTTGGCATATGAGGTTTCTCAACCAGAAAATAAACATAGGAATTTGGGGACCCTGGGAGTTTCACTTTCACTCATGAGAGGGGTGTTATGGCATGAAACACAAAACCACCCCTCTCCACACCCCCCTCTTAAGCAAGAGTCGATTCAGATTTATGAAAGCTTTACTTTCTGCCAGGGCCCATTTCAAAATATTTATATGTATTACATGTTCAGTCCTCACAAATATCCTGCGAAATATGTAATATTATCCTATATAATCTGTAAATGCATGGAAGCACAGAGCTCTTGAATGTCTTTCACCATGACCATGTCTAATACTCTGTCCGAATATCTAATGATGTTATTAAAACCAAACTTCGTCTTGTCAGGAAATTTCACTTAATTTTTGGTAGCAATTGCTACACAGGAGATTCACAATCAAACAACTATTTGCTGCCATGCAAACGATGACTTTGTTACAAATTACATGTACTGCTTTTAAAAACCAGACAGTATTTTTCCTTCCATTTGTCCTGATTAAAATATCTGTAAATGAATCAAACATCACAATTAAGTAGATGGATTTTTTCATGTGACTATTGATTAAAACTTCCCTTCTGGAATTCCCTGGTTGTGCGGCAGATTAAGGATCAGGCATTGTCGCTGCCGTGACGCAGGTTCCATCCCTGGCCCAGGAACTTCTGCATGCTGCAGGTACAGCCAAAAACAACAAAAACAAAAACAAATCTCTTCAAGCCCAGTTTAAGCAGAGGGGCTTATTTCTCTGTTTCTGGGACTATAATGTAGTTTTTAAACAAGTATGTCATCTAGGCTATTATATATACAAGTATACATACGTCTATAGACATACAGTCCTCCCTAGGTATCTGTAGGGGATCGGTCCCAGGACACCTCCCCCTTACCCCATACCAGCATGCTCAAGTATCACATAACATGGCACAGTATCTGCATAAAACCTAAGTACATCCTCCCATACACTTTTAACTCATCTCTAGATTACTTATAACACTTGATACAATGTAAATGCTACATAAATAGTTGCCAGTGCAAATTCGAGTTTTGCTTTTTGGAACTTTCTAATATTTTTTCCCTGAATATTTTCCACCTTTGGTTGGTTGAATCTGTGAATGCAGCACCCACAGACAGGGAGGTCTAACTGTATTCAAAGTCCAGGAGGTTTAAGAATTAATCTAAGGAGACTGTTTTAGATTTGCTTTCTGTTTGTTTTAAACACATTTAATATTTTTACTTGTATTAAAATACAAGTTAGCCCTAGGAGCTAGAAGACTTCATGGTCCCTGGGTTAATATCTCTATTTAAGGAAGATTTCAGTGGCACATGGAGTGTTGCCAAAGAACTTGAGTTCTATTAAACAGCAATGTCTCTTTTTCTCACACTAAAGATTCAGTAATGACTTCTGCTGAAATACATATTTATATAAAATGATCCACAATTGTCAGTAATATGATTTGAGATGCCAACAACCACCCCTCCCAAAAAAAGTCTGAAAGCTAGATCAATCCCTTTATTTTCAGATGAGTAAACTGAGGCTCAGATAAGGTAAGAGACTGTTCCAATTAGTATCAAGCTCTGATCATGAACAAGTATTGGGTACTCCAGTGTTCAGTGTGCTTTAAAAAAATCTCTGCTCAAAAAATTAAATGGAACAATGAACCATCTCTACCACAGGCGCAGCATCATCAGAGACCCTTGAGCAATTACAAATGAAGAGCAGCTGTCTTCTCAGCAACATGGCAGAAAGAGAGCGGTAACTGATTTAGAGGCAATTCTAACTTTAAAACCACGTTAGCTTCACAATAAGCTGCTTCTCAAATATAAAAATAAAAGTCCCTAGGGGAAAACATCTTGCAGTTATTTCCCCCACTAATGGAATTTAGAAAGACATTGAAAAAGTTAACTAGAAACAATCAACTTGCAATGTTTACTGTTATTTTCTGACTAAGTGATGAAGATATTTTCAGCATCAGTCTTTCAAGATCTTGCAGAATGTAACACACCATAAATTAGGGTTGAAAGCATCTATTCCAAGGCAGCAGATGCTGCTAGTAAGGGCAAAGCATGTCTGCTTGATCCAAAAACTTTTTAATCCTCTGTCAGTCTCAATAAGGGGAAAGTAGCCACTGTCCCCACCTCCTTCCCCAAGGGAAACTGTCTTCCCATAAGAAAAAAAAAATGGTATCTTCAAACTGATAACAAAATAATCATGGCACCAAATGTTATGTCTAGATTAACCAACTCATGTTCTTTTGCATCTCTAGCCTCATGAGCTCAGTGAGGCTCCCTCCATCATTTAATTTTACGTTTTTCTGAGCAGGTAGCAGGTAGTATATAATGTACCATTTAGTCTATGTTCACTGTATGCATGAATACCATTTATTTTATATAGTTTATCCTTTCACCATGATTCATGATGATAAGGACATGATGTATTGGTCTACATTGTTCTGGATATACCTCATTTTCAACATTTGAATCTGCTATCAATTTTAACTGTGTTCATCACTTCTTTTTAGTTCAGAAAATCCTCCCCCAAGAAAGATTTGTTAAACATATTTTCATGTAAAATATTTACTACTTAATTTTATATGTTTGTGTATAACTTCTTAAATCTTTTCTGCAAATATCTGTCTTCTTTTTCATGGTGAAAATTTAAACTGAACCTTCATATCCAAATAGTAGTTTTTTATTTGAACCAGTGCAATTGCTAAATAATTCCTCTTTTTTTCTACTGATCTGTAAGGGCTACAACACATTAAATTCTTACATATACAAGATTCTGTTCCTGAGTATTCTATTCTGTTTCATTGATCTGTTTCTTTTTATCTTGATTCATTTCCACTTCATTTAACTATCATAGCTTTATAATATGTTCTAATATATTTTATGCCTTTCCTACCAAGCCATTTACAGTCATTATTCTAATAGTACTTAGACATTGTATTACATAGAGAGCTTTGTTTTCTACATGGATAACATAAATATAATGACAGAACTATTGAAGTTGTTCTGATCTAGCTTTATAAAACATAGCAAGTCAAAGCTGGTGGCAAAATTATGTATTCAAACTCATTTAGAGAGACTGGAATTGAAAAAATAAATTATATCTTGCTTAGAATTACATACCTGCTATTATAATTATTTGTAAAGTTATTACTCATAAATGATTACAACAATTTTGAGATAAACAACATCAGTGAATCTAGCCTCATACCAGAAAATTACATGATTAGCTGGAAGGTAGATATAAAACTATAGAAATAAAATCAGAAGGAAAAAAACAGTGAATGCAATTATAAGCACACTAATTCTTTTCCAATAATCACAAGGCCCTGGTAAAGCTTTGCACAGTAAAATACCAGGAGTGGATCACCAGTTCATCAGAGATATTTGGGGAACCTGGTAAATGACTATCAGTGCAGGAAAAAGCAAAGCTCGCTCTGAGTCCACTTTAATGTGGCTCTCTTCAAGAACTGAGGCCACTTGCCCGAAGACACACAGCTAGTAAGTGTAGAGCCAGTAACTAGTGGACAAGACAGAATGCATGTTTTCACAGCCAGGAATATGTTTTATTTCCAAGGGATTGCTTTAATGGTAAATAAATTCCCTTCATCAATAAAAACTGTAGAACTCAATTAAACCTCCTGGGCCTGAGATTTCATGAGCTGGTTATCTAACTTGTGATTACTCTAGTTGCATGAGTCCCCTTTTTGGCCGTGGCTGCCAGCCTTAACTTCTTAATCACACCTCCACCTGAGAAACCTCAAATCAACAGAGGAAGCTGACATTTAAGGCAGCCAAAGCTGTTGCTTTTAGCACCTGGGATGAAAAGATTTTGTTCCTGAGAAATTTTGTGTAAATTTCTTCTGTAGTTTTAATATTGCCTAATGAAGGCAATGCATTGCATGATAGACATGCTTTTAGATATAGATTCAAACAGCCCTGCTCTGCTACTTAACAAGTTACCCTACCTTGGCCAAGTTCCTTAGTCTCCTTGAGGTAGTTTTCCCTTTTTATCAAATGATGTAATTATTACTCATTTTGTAGTGTTATTTAATCACATGCAGTACTAAGTTTGTGGTCTTGGGCATTAAGTAAATAAAGAGTAGCCAGAGAACTACCCTATGACCCAGTAATCTCACTCCTAGGTATATATTCAGGAAAAAAAAAACATAATTTGAAAAGATATATGCATTCCAATGTTTACTGCAGCAATATGTACAATAGGCAAGACATGGAATTAACCTAAATACCCACTGACAGATGAATTGATAAAGAAGATGTGATATATATATATATATATAATGGAATATTACTCAGCCATGAAAAAGACTGAAATAATGCCATTTGCGGCAACATGGATGGAAGCAGAGATTATCATACTAAGTGAAGTAAGTCAGAGAAACAAACATCATATGATATCACTTATAGGTGGAATCTAAAAAAATGATACAAAGGAACTTAATTTAAAAAACATAAATAGACTCACGGACTTCAAAAACAAATGTATGGTTACCAAAGGGGACAGGTGGAGAAGAGGGATGGACTAGGGGTTTGGGATTGGCATGTACACATTATTGTATATGGAATGGGTTGTCAATGGGGACCTGCTGAATAGCACGGGGAACTCTAACTAATATTCTGTGATAACCTATATGGATAAAGAATCTTTAAAAATGGTTATGTGTATATGTATAGCTGAATCATTTTGTTGTACAGCAGAAATAATATTATAACTCAACTATATTTCAATAAATATTTTAAAAAGTAGCTATTGCTGTTACTCGTATGCTCTTAAATGGGTAAGGTCTTAGATGTTATGATCTTGAATTATTAGAGGGAAGTGCTTGTCATTTAAATAAATGATCACTCTAAAAAGCAAAGAGGCATTCTGTGAAGTAAGCACCATCCAATCTTTTTAAATGAATACTCCCCAAATTTCATAACTTTATCTCCCATGAACTATACATTTTGAAAGATTTCTCTATTAAACAGTATTTACTAGGAAGTTGTTTGGTTTTTTTTTTTTTTGAAATTTATCAAAGGCATTTAAATGACAAAATGAGATAGCCTCTGTAATCGCATTGAGTTGATAGAATTAAAGACTGATGCAAACAGATGTTTTATTTAGCTTGTGCTAAGAGTGAGTATGTAGCCTTTTCCACATTTGTCAAAATATTAGGCATATGTAACTGCTCTTCATTTGTATTTCAAAGATACTAAAAAGTACATAGACTACAGGTTGGGAACTTTAATTTTTTCAATTATGATGGCAAAGCACTTGGGTATTTCTTCTTAATGGATTCTTTAATTATTTCCTTTGGAAGGCCCTGAGTGCTTCAAATGTCAGATGGGTTGTGCCTTTTGCCAAGGGTTTCTTAGTTAACTGTTTATTTAATGAATGGGGTTTTATGCACTGCTGAATTTCTCATGGCACACGTTAAGAAATTCTTGGCAGGATTTAAATTGGGGAACTGAGAAACATATTGACTCTACGGAAGCTCAATCAACTCCCAGGAAGAGCAGGGCCTCTGCCAAAAAAAATTCACTGAAATAAAAATACAAAACAAAACTCTCACATAATTCAAGGACAACTGTCTTTGGGGTCCAAGATTAAATGAACCCAGGATCCAGGTATCTTGGGTGGTCCATGGGTAAAAGGGGGGAAATGCTTCACAATTCTGGGACAGACATGGGAATGGTAACTCCTTACTTTTGGAAGATGACAATATGTTTCAGTTTCCTGATTGCATGGAAAATTCAATTAGTTGCTAAGAAAAACAAAGTGAAGTCATATAATTTCTCACATGCTTCTTCTTTATGGACATCAGTCTTAGGCCTATGTTTATAAGTTATTTAAAGGCATATTCAGTTTATTCACTTCAATGAAGGAATAGTCAATAATTGATATTTTTGTCTCACTGAGTGTCACAGACCAAATATCCAGATGGCTACATTTTTTAAATGAGTTGGCCAGGTTCCTGGACATTGTATAAGCACTGGTTGCCATGTATGTTTTCTCTAAGGACTCAGAACAGGAAAATGCCCTGAAATGTTATCTAGGCTGTGAAAAGTCCTAAAGCCACTAAAAGATAATTTTTAAACTCAACTTTACAACAGAATGAGGGTAAAAGAAGGGATTAAAAAAATAAACACTAGTTTGGAAAATAGAGATGAGCACGTATCAAGACGAAAGATGAAAGCACAGCCTACAAGTCATTACTATGAGAATGTACTAAGTTTTGTGTGTAACAAAGGCCTGTTGCAGTTATCTCCCAGGTACTACTGTCATCACCCCTTCCTTCAATTTTCTGTACTGCACCAGCTCAGGTCTCAATCCCTTTCCCTCTCTGAAAGAGCAATTCTCTGAGTCAGCCCAGCTCTTTCTCTATGGATCTGTTGAAAGCTCCCTGCATTCTTGGGTAACCATAAGCCTAGCTGGATCCCTGGATTCTTATCTGTTTGGTGCCATTTTCTTGCTTTATATAGAAATTAAGAAGGTTGGGCACATCAGCATATAGACGATGATCTGATGCTAGGTTGGCCATCTCTCAGGTGGCTACAAGGACACATGTGTTCTCCTTTTCAGGGCTAATCACTTAGCAGTCTCCCTATCCCTTGATTACCTGGTTGCTTGACATAATATTAATGTGAATCATAACAGCACCAATAATAATCCATTAAGCCTCTTCTATGCACTCATGCATTTTTAGCTACTTGCATAAAATCCCTTATTTCTCATGACAATCTGGTGAAGTAGGAATATTAAGGCTCAGAGAATTTAAGTACCTTGTCCAAATTGTACAGCTAGTAGATGACCAAACAGGAGTCTAAGTCAAAACTTACCTGACTCCAAACTTGTATGTGGTTTTTAGTACACGCTCTCCATCAACCCATGGGATATTGGCTGAGTTCCTATATACTTAGCTGGATAGTCAACCTCATCATCAAGAAGTAAAGAGAAACCTTATGCCTTTTCTTCCACTAAGTGGCTCATTTGACTGTCAATCTCTTAATACTACTAGTTAAAAAAAAAAAATTCTCCTTGGGTTACATCCCACTCATTTTCTCCCTTGATTTCAGGACAGTTGTTGTTCATATGGCTGCCCAGTGGTCCTTTGATTTAGGGTTACATTTATTCTGTGCGCATTTAACTCTAAATACCAAACTACATGACCATGTTTCCAAGCAAGTATAGAACTTATTCTGAAATGTAAGGATTCCATAAACTAAGATTTTCTAAGGTACCTTTTAGGTGTAAAATAAAAAATGAGACTTAGCATCAGTAGCAATGGCATTCTAAGGGTCAGTTTTCAGGGTCTGGATTTGGATCCAATAACTAAGGCCTCCTCCATGAGTCAGCAAAAGATTAGTGATTTGCCAACCACATGCAATTTGGGAACATTTTTTTCATTATAACAGATTAAAAAAACTCTGTTCATCTGTTATAATGAAAAGTAACATTTTCATATGGGGATGCTAAAAACTTGGTAATCAAGACAAATAATATTTCAATGAATTTTTTTTAATCTTTTGGGGTCTGTCTTTTTAAGGCCAAACCTGCAGCATATGGAGGTTCCCAGGCTAGGGATCCAGTCGGAGCTGTAGCTGCTGACCTACGCCAAAGCCACAGCCACGCGGGATCCAAGGCACATCTGTAATCCACACCACAGCTCAAGGCAATGCTGGATCCTTAATCCACTGAGCTAGGCCACGGATCGAACCCGCATCCCCATGGATGCTAGTTGGGTTCGCTAACCGTTGAGCCACAAGGGGAACTCCCAAAGAAATGTTTTCTAAAAAGTGCAAAAAAGTCTACGATGAACAAAAAAAAATTAAAATTTTAAATAAAGATAGGATCAGTATTGCTGATTTTTTCTTTTGCCTCAGCTCCAATAGAACCTAGTACAGCACTGCAATATGGTATTTTTCTAGGATTAAAGAGCTTAACTTAGTCTGTTGGAAACTTATTTATTAGAATAAGTGCCAGTAACTAGAGGTGGTTTTGGGGAAAAATCATTAGATATCATTAAAATTAGAATGGGAATACACGATTGATTTTTAAGGTACACAAGGCATTAATAAAACCACATTTACCCAAAGGATAACGGTAGCAAACACTTACAGGGTGCTTAGTCAGGCAACATTTTAAGCACTTTACTCATTAAATCCTCAGGACAACCTACTGCAATAGAACGGCTCCCTGCCACAGAATTCTTGGTGGCACATGCATTAGACTACAATATTTGTGGAGCTGTGAAACACAACGATGCTTGTAGAAATGAAGTCCCCATTTTACAGATGAGGAAACTGAGCTTACATAGGTTGAAAGTGAAAGAACTAAGTATCAAACTCAGGTGGTCTGAACAATATTATTGTTCTTAACAATATTATAGAAAAACCAAGCCTCATAAAGACCAAATAATCTAGCTCATGCCCCACTCCACCCTATAATGCAGTATAAAAATAATAATAATCATCCCCCAAAATAAAGATCCTGGTATGAACTTTCATAGAAACTAGTTAAAATTTTAAGGCATGTATATAATTTTTTTCAATGACCTACTGAAATCACCTTGAGAGTCAATCATTTTGACTTGAGAACTACAGTAGATCCTTGATATTGACCAATCAATCTACAGTTCAGGAGTTGCTATTGTGGCTCAGTGGTTAATGAATCTGACTAGGAACCATGAGGTTGCAGGTTCGATCTTGCTCACTGGGTTAACGATCCGGCGTTGCTGTGAGCTGTGGTGTAGGTCGCAGATGCGGCTCAAATCCTGCACTGCTATGGCTGTGGCATAGGCTGGTGGCTATCAGCTCCAATTAGACCCCTAGCCTGGGAACCTCCACATGCTGCGGGTGTGGTCCTAAAAATGACAAAAGACAAAAAAAAATCTACAGTTCAAATGTATAAACTAGAATACTCACTTAATATTTTTTAAAATAGTGGTGAATAAATAAAAATTAATTATCCAGCTTATAGGCACTGAAAGACCAATCCAGCCTCCTAGCCTTAGTCACCTCTGGTGAACTAACTTCTATAGGTTCATAGCTAGTATTCTTGTACTAATTAGCCAGTGTGATCAAAATGGAATATAAAAATTATAAAAATTTCATCTCTTTGTGCTCAATGGTATGATAATTATATGGTGGAATTAAAGCATTGTAAAGGATTATAAATAGAAGAACAAAGGATTCAGAAAAAGTCTTTAGACCATATCAGTTACATGGACTCTTTCAAGTAATTACTGTCACAGTTCATGCTGTCCATACATGTGGGTTTCTGAGTATCTGGTGTACTACTAAATTAAATAACAAACAAAAGTTAATGGCCGTATTGTAGAATATTTACTATTGATGTTTTTTCAGGCCCATATTAAGCCAGTATCAAAGTAGGAATATCTTTGAGAGCAAGCCTGGCACTGGGGAAAACGTTATTTCAGAGAGGAAGGAGGGTTAGAAAATGTGCTGGCAGTATAGTACTGAGGGAGAAAAATCCAGAAGTAGAATATAAAATGTCTTTATTCCACACAAAATGTTGGGCATTTCCATAGCACTGGCAAGTAGGTTGGGGTTATTAATTATATGTCATTAAATGAGATGTATCATCCTATTTAAAATTACCTTCTTGGAGTTCCCTTCGTGGCTCAGTGGTTACCAAATCCGACTAAGAACCATGAGGTTGCAGGTTCGATCCCTGGCCTTGCTCAGTGGGTTAACAATCCGGCGTTGCTGTAAGCTGTGGTGTAGGTTGCAGATGAGGCTCGGATCCTGCGTTGCTGTGGCTGTGGTGAAGGCCGGCAGCTACAGCTCCTGTTAGACCCCTAGCCTGGGAACCTCCTTATGCTGCAGGTGCAGCCCCAGGTAAGATAAAAAGACAATAAATAAATAAATAAATAAATAAATAAATAAATAAATAAAATCACTTTCTTATAAATATGATAAATCAAATAATTTTTTGCTCCTTCTTCCTCATGCTAAGGTATCACTGAGGAATAAGCTTACTTTCAGTGGATTCATGTGTTCATTCATATGTGACTTTAAGATTTTCAAAGGAGGCTTTTCTTTGGTCCCTGGTTGACTTGTAGAAAGCAACTCAAGGCTCTAGAAGCTTCATCGTATATGTGACACATAGGTCACAAAAAACTGATCAAAATATGGACTAATTGGGAAAAAACACATCCAGACTGGAAGAATAACAACTAAATAGGCATTCTTGACCAGTGGTGAAAGGCTCAGAAGTGTTCTTACATATTGTTATTACTGTACACTTATTTTATGGTAAATTTATAACATGATGTATGTCCCAGAGTTCATATGATGTTGAGTCTTAAAGGCTCCAAGTGCTGCTAAAGACCATAGACACAAATTTATTTTAAAACCAAAGTATTTTCTGTAGCTTGGTCACAATCTACAGAAATGCAATCTACAGATTCAATGCAATCCCTAGCAAATTACCAATCGCATTTTTCACAGAACTAGATTGAAAATATATTAAAGTTTGTTTGGAAACACCAAAGACCCCAAATACCCCAAGGAATCTTGAGAAAGAAAAATGGAGCTAGAGGAATTAGGCTCCCTGTATTTGGGCTTTAATTAAAGCTACAGTCATCAAAACAGTATGGTATAGGAACAACAACAACAACAACAACAAAAAAACAGAAATACAGATCAATGCAAAAGTGTAGAAAGCCCAGAAATAAACCCATACACCTACAGTAAACTAATCCATGACAAAGGAGGCAAGAATATACAATGGAGAAAAGACAGTCCCTTCAACAAGTGGTGCTGAGAAAACTGGACAGCTACATATAAAAGAATGTAATTAGAACACTTTCTAACACCAAAAGCAAAATAAACTCAAAATGGATTAAAGACCTAAATATAAGACTGAACTATAAAAATCTTAGAGGAAAACACAGGCCAAACACTCTCTGACATAAACCTCAGGCAATATCTCCTCAGATCCACCTCCTAGAGTAATGACAATAAAAAAATAAAATAAAATAAACAAATGGGACCTAATTAAACTTAAAATTTTTTGCATAGCAAAGAAAACCACAAACAAAACAAAAAGACAACCCACAGAACCAGAGAAACTATTTGCAAAAGAAGCGACTGACAAGGGATTAATCTCCAAAATTTATAAACACCTCCTGCAGCTCAATACCAAAAAAATGAACAACCTCATCAAAATATGGGCAGAAGACCTAAACAGACATTTCTCCAAAGAAGACATACAGATGGCCAAAAAAAAACCATGAAAAGTTGTTCAACATTACTAATTATTAGAAAAATGCAAATCAAAACTACTATAAGGTACCACCTTACACCAGCCAGAATGGACATCATTAAAAAGTCTACAAACAATAAATACTGGAGAGGAAGTGGAGAAAAAGGAACTCTCTTACACTGTTGGTAGAAATGTAAATTGGTACAACCACTTTGGAAAACAGTATCGAGGTTCCTCAAAAAGCTGAAAATAGTTACCATATGACCAGCAATCCCATTCCTGGGCATCTATCTGGAGAAAACAATGACTTGAAATGATACATGTACCCCAATGTTCATTTCAGCACTGTAATAATATCCAAGACATAGAAGCAACCTAAACGTCCTTTGACAGAGGAGTGAATTAAGATGTGGTACATATATACAATGAAATATTACTCAGACATAAAAAAGAATGAAATAATGCCATCTGCAGCAACATGGATAGACCTAGAAATTACCATACTAATGAAGTTAGACAGTGAGAGATAAACATCATATGCTATCACTTATATGTGTAATCTTAAAAAAAAGGATGCAAATGAATTTATTTGCAGAACAGAAACAGACTCAGACTTTGAAAAACCTGTAGTTACCAAAGGGAACAGGTCAGGGGAGAGAGGGCTGGACTGGGAGTTGGGGATGGAAATGTTCTAAAATTAGGTTGTGATGACAGCTGTAGAACTATAAATATAATACAATTCACTGAATTAAAAAATAAATAAATACAACCAAAGTATTTTTTGTAGCTTGGTCACCTTTGTGACTGGATCAGAGAGAGAAATCTACTCTAGCACCATACTTCATGTTAGCAGGTGTAAATCTCCCTGAATTTGTTGAATAAATATTGACGGGGGAAAAAAAAAACTGGTTATCTCATGGAAATAATTTAAGTGCTTTTCCTGGCAGTTCTTCAAATGAGGGCAGTAGCAGTAATGCTTTTTATTCTAATACATATCAGCAAGGGAATGGGGAGTAAAGGGGTGACAATGAAAGAAGAGTTTGGGATCCTCATTCATCAATTACAATGTTTGACTGGTTTTGACCAGGTTAGGAGAAATCTGTTAGCTAAGGAAGACTCTCTTCGAGAAGCAGCCCTCAGTTTCAACCTGAAATTGATATGTCTATACGGGACCAAAAATTATGTGTTTACTGATTATAACTTTAGTTATAAACCCAAGGATCTATTTCTTAAAGAATCTAGTTGACACCGGGAAACCTCTAAAAAAGATATTGGTTTAAATTATTACAATATAAAATGTTTCCCACAGGGATGCTTAAAGGATTAGGAGTACAACAGTAATAGCTGATTGCTTCAAACAGGTAAAATTATAAATGGCTATTTAGAAGATTAGGTTTACACAGGGAAGGAAATTCAATCAATAAGTTAGAAATTTGAAAAATACTGTATTGAGTCTTGAGAAGGCCAAAAAAGAAGTGATTTTCACATTCTTAGATACAATGGAGATAAAATTTGTTAGAGGGTAAGCCTGTGTAATATTATCCTTTGTAACATTAGTTCCTAATTATCCCAGGTATTTTTATTTAGATTAATCTCTTTTTTGTGTCTTGATTCCCCTACCCATAAAACTATGACTGAATACATTTGAAAAGCCTGTAGTTCTGCTCAGTTTTGAGTCTGAAAAGTTTTTTTTTTAAATTCCATAGTGAAATCATAAAATAAGCATTTATTTTTTGTTCATAAAGGCCACCATTATTTAGAAGAGATGTAAATATCTTAAAGGATTTTTGCACTTTAATATTTCATTACAGGGTGGGAGGTGCCCATAAAGCACAGGGCAAACCACAGAGCAGCAAATAGCAGGGGAAGTTCCTGCCACAGAGGGAGGGGAAAACTATTCAGATGCTCTTGGGAAGAGCTCACAAAGAGGAAAAAAAACAAAAAGAAAAGACGGCAGATGGCGTGACCCTCCTCTTCCACCAGGGCTGAACCCTAAGAAGGCTGAATACCCAGATAATGACTGGAGAATTGAGAAATTACTGGCACTGGTGCCACACTTGCCTGGGGGAGATGCTAGCCTCCAAGAAGCCTTGATTCTGGCAGGTGCTCTATCCACCAAGCCCTGGGAGTAGAAGTGGTAACAGCAGAGGAGGATATCCAGCGGAAACCTCAAAGACTCCATCAGGGTCCAGAGGAGCTTTTGGGATTCCAGGGAACCCAGAAACAGTAGGAGGACCAAGGGACCAGAGGCCTGGAGCCCAGACAAGGAGCTTCGGAGTTCCCTGGTGGCTTAGTGCTTAAGAATTCAGTGTTGTCACTACTATGGCTTGGGTTTGACCCCTGGCCCACGAACTTCCACATGTTATGTGGGCACGGCCAAAGGTGAAAAGAAAAAAACAGTCCCCCTCCAAAAAATAAAGAACAAGGAATACACAAAGAGCCTTACAGAATCCTGTACCTAAAGGAAACGTAAAATCCCACTTCCAGAAGGGCACATGCCCACACAGTGCTCAACCACCAACCAGGGCCACTCCTGTCTCGGTTCAGCAAAGATGCCTAGAGACCACTCTGATGAAGAACATCTCAGGGAGTCCAGAGAGGATCCCTAGAAAAGCCTTCAGAGCAGAAATCCTTGCCCTACATCCTTGGGATAGAAAGAGAAAGTCCCCCTTATTTAAGAGGGAGAAACAACTCTGATAGAGAATTTGAAAACTGAGTTGACTGAATATTTACTTGAAATAAATACTTTTAAACAAGAAGAAAGTGAGTGATCTAAAACTGGAAGGTTTCTCTACCACTTGACCTCAAACCACTATCACCAGGAATGGGAAATTAAGAACAAGACCCCCAAAATAAATAATTTTTTCAGCATATCTTCTTTAAATTGCATGAACTTTTATATTCCTCCTACTCTATGCAGTGGAAGCTTTGACAGGTGATAAATACGATGCTGTGACAGATTTTGCTGCAAGAAAAATCTTTCCAAGGCCCTCTGGACTAAAAGAATATAGTTACTATACAGTACTTTTTTTTTATGTAAAAATCTTTCTTGTCTGGCCTGCTTTCTTCTGCCTCTTTTTTTTCTGGCTGAACTCACAGCATATAGAAGTTCCTGGGTCAGGAATCGAATCCACACCACAGCAGCAACCCAAGCCACTGCAGTGACAACAATTTATGCCACAAGCGAACTCCTTTTTACACTTTAAAAGCACACCTTTCAGAGTGTTTCTTCATTAAAATAGACTTATTTAGCTCATCTCTTATGCGGGTGATGTAGGTAATCTCATAATTAGTGATAACATTAATAGCCACCACTGATTAGTGCCAGTGTGTGCCAATGAGTGTACATTGTAGCTACTATGAGTATTATTACATCAATTCTACAAGGTAGATATTTCGTATACCCATTTTCAAATATAGCAATCAAAACTCAGAGTTAAATAACTTTCCCAAAGCCACATAGCTAGTAAAACTTCCTTCCATTATATCACATTAAATCCCAACAAACGAGTTTTAACAAATGAATAAAACTTGAGAATCTCTAAGGAACATAGGACTCTGTGAAAAAAAAAAATAAAGCTTACTTTCTTTTTCCCTATCCAACATTAATCTTCAGCACTATTCATTTTCTCAGGTAGACAGAACTTATTGGGTACCGGAATGAGTTCTAAAGTATTGAGAAATTTTGGTTCTAGTTTCAGCTCTGCCATTAATTGTATGAATCTGGGTGAGTACCTTTTCAGTTTTCTCACCTGATTAATACAGATAACAGCTGTCTTATCTTGTTCTCAGTATGAGTATTTCCAGCCTTGTCTTAATTGATATAGAACTGAATAGTCTGAAAAAGTACTTTCCTGGTGAATCTAAAATATACTATTATATTCATATCTAAAATTCATATCACGTATGATGGCTGGGGAGACAATTTCACCATGTGGACTTTGTGTCAGAATCTAGACCAGTTGCTTAAGGCAAAATGATAAAAATATCCAGTCAGTCTCTAGACTTGAGGAACTCCCAGGATAATGGAGGGAGTTAGGAATATACACAGCTGATTACAATGTGGCAAGACAGAAACAGACAGAAACAAAAATAATGTTGCAAATGTACAGTCAAACATATGGATCTCTGCCCAGGTTTCAGAAGAGGGATTTGGATAAGAAATGTGTCATCCACAGTGGCATGGTAGTGATAGTTTTTGAGCTGGATTGTGAGAAATCTAAACATCCTAAAAGGTGTATTTACATTTAGAGGCTCACAATTAAATACAATTATACTTTTGTGCATAGTACCAGCAAGTAAAGATTATGAATGAAACAGCTGATCACTGGAGATGGAGCCACAAAAACATGTAAAACTGAGTAGTTTCCAAAATGTGATGGAGTATTTAGGCTTCCTTGACAATCTGAGTTTCTCACTTGCACAATAGGAATAGCTGCCATACATTGGATCTTTATTCTGTGTATCACAAACATTGCACAAAGAACTCTGTAGGGACACTTCATTTCATTTTTTCTGATCACCCCACATGGAAGTAAAAACCTAACCCCCATTTCAAAAATCAAAGAAACTGATAATCAGAAAACTCAAGTGGCTTGGCCCAACCAAGTTAGAATTAGTAACTGGAAGAATAACTGGAACCCAGATGATGTGGCTACGTAACATTTACTCTTGGTTCCTAACCTCCAAACACTTCACTGTGCCCTAGACCAGGACATGTGTGAACTACAAAGAGAAAAGAGTGAATGCACATGGATAGAAAAGCTACTTTTGAAAGCATGGGGAATAAAGAACAAGGAAATCTTTCTCAACTGCAGCCCTCTGTAACTATGCACATAAAAGATGGCTGGTCATTAAGTTACACATCAAACACAAAGATTAACTCCTCTAATAAACTCTTCCAGTATTTCTTGGAGGAAGATAACACCTACTGTTCTAGCAAATCTAGCAATACTAGGCTTACATAAAATACAATATGAGTATAATATGAACCAAAAACATTTGGCCCCGTAAGAAAGATTATATTCAGGGCATGGCATCTTCAGTGTAGGAATAAATGTCATCAAGGATTTTATGACAAGTGATTCCACTGTAAATTCAATGATTTTTTTTCCAATAAGATCCTCTGAAGAATTATATGTATAGATAATGGCATCACATTATCATAAAACAAACAAATGTCCTGCTGAAATTTCTTTTGTGTTGTTGCATATCCAATAGTTTCTCCTAGTATGTGTATATGGCAAAGGGTTTTATTTTTATTTATTTATTTAATTTTGTCTTTTGTCTTTATTTTCTAGGGCTGCACTCAAGGCATATGGAAGTTCCCAAGAGAGTGGTGGAATTGGAGCTGCAGCTGACAGCCTACATCACAGCCACAACAATGTGGGTCCAAGCCTGATCTATGAACCAACACCACAGCTTACGGCAACACCGGATCCTTGACCCAGTGAGCGAGGAGGCCAGGTATCAAATCCCTGTCCTCATGGATACTAGTTGGATTCGTTACCACTGACCCATGATGGGGACTCCAGCACTGGGTTTTATAAGCTCTTAATCTACTGATAGAAGATTTGTGTTTGCTCTAAAGAATAGTCCACCCTTAATTCTCTTCTTCTAGGTATGTCAGTAAATGAATAACAAGGAAGATACTGGAAACCTATCCTGTGCATGTTGAATGTCAGTAAAAGGAAGCTGTCCAAAATGCCATCTAACCAATAGAAATAGAATAATAAACTGGCAGACATCTTACAAGTTCATTTAAACTGTCAAAGGAGTATAAGAGGATGTCTCCCAAAACTTCTTGAGATATTGGCTTTTGTCAAGAAAAACGATCTGAAGTGAAATTTGGATATGAACCAAAAGCTTCAGTCTTCAAGGACTTTTCAATTTCCTCCAGTTTGCAAGTTTAGAAATTGAGTGGTTCAGCATATCTCTAATAAAAAAAAAATCATGTCCCAAGGCTCCTTTTCTATGCAGGCAAAATCAAATTAACTTCAAACAGAAGAGGTTAGATGCATACATAAAGAAAGTATCAAACTGTAACATCATCTTGCTCCAGCTATATTTTCAGGAGAGAAATCCAAAATATTAACTTCACCCTGAAGTGTTATGCAAAATCGATCAAGAAGCATGGTTCTTGCTTGAACCAAAAGGGAAAGGCACGGTGTGAATTATTGCACTATGCTGTCAGAGTTCCTGATGGTGATGATAGTTCTCTGGACTTTTACTTATCGGCTGTTGACAGCCACCAGGATTCTAGTTTGCTTCACAGCCCACAATTTGTGCAGCACCCTTACCTGGTGGCT
The DNA here is from genome assembly GCA_004024745.2 of Catagonus wagneri. NCBI lineage: Eukaryota > Metazoa > Chordata > Mammalia > Artiodactyla > Tayassuidae > Catagonus > Catagonus wagneri. Next base: position 8,250,363 of record PVHT021183519.1, read on the forward strand.
GAGGAGTCACTCAATCAGGGGATCCCTGTACTTTGGCTGTAGGGCTGAAGTGATGCTCATACCCTCTGGGCCATGGGCTGATAACGGGAGTACCACAGTCTCCCCCAGTGATGATGCATTGCACTAATATGCTCTCAGAGTGTGCTTGCTGGGATGTATTAGAGCAATGCATCACCAGAACGCTCCAGCTTAGATGATATATTGTCACATGACGAAGAACCAGTTGCCAGGGGCACGTTTTAAAGACTTAATTTCTAATGCTGTGTATCAAATGATGTCTATATCCCCTGTTTCCATAGTCTGGAAGATACATTTTGGGATTCTATTATGATCGATCTTCGAAATTCAGTGCTTTTCCCTATCATAAAGAGCATTCTATGTATTACATTTAATAGGAACACCCAGTACTTTAGCTTCACTCAAGTGTGACATAGAGTGAGTAAAGAAGTTTGTGTGCGTGACTGTGTGATCAGCCCACATCCAGTCTCCAGCCTGAACCCTGATGCTGGCTTGCACCTTCTCTAGAGGGTACTATACAGTCTAGCCACAGGCTCTGGGCAGGAAACCTGGGAGCCCGGTGGAACTGCTTCCTAGAGGCAAAAAGCTCAGGGCAGGCACCACCTTCCTTGGTTCCATTCCGGCATGCTCTTTAATGACAGGTTCTGCATGGCTATAGTTCTGTGAACCACAGAATTCTGATCTCTTTCTACACTAACTTTATTAGATGAAGGAGCAGAATGGCTTTTAGAAAACTAGCAATTTAAAAATTCTAAGAATACATATTAGACTTTACCCTTTTTAAAAAATTATCCAGAATATTCTTCTTGAGGCACATTCCATGAGGGTAGAGCCCACAACTATTTTGCCTACCAGTTTTTCCCTGTGCCCAGTGAGTGTTCTGTAAAAAGTGTTCAATAAGTATTTATTCAATGCACTGACAATTATGTTTCCCTTTAACAGTAGAATTATTTCATCAGCAAATATTTTTTGGAAGCAAAGCATTACCTTCTTCAAATGTAATTGTCACCTCTCATAATCAGAAATTAAAGTGTGTCTTAAACAAGTAAATAGGAATTCCCACTGTGGTGTAGCAGAAACAAACCCAACTAGTAACCATGAGGTTGTGTGTTCAATCCCCGGCCTTGATCAGAGGGTCAAAGATCCAGCATTGCCAAGAGCTGTGGTGTAGGTCTCAGATCCCAAGTTACTGTGGCTGTGGCGTAGAACAGCAGCTGTGGCTCTGAGTTGACCCCTAGCCTGGGATCTTTCAAATGCCATGGGTGCAGTCCTAAAAAGGAAGGAAGGGAGGAAGGAAGGAAGGAAGGAAGGAAGGAAGGAAGGAAGGAAGGAAGGAAGGAAGGAAGGGAGGGAGGGAGGAAAGGAGGAAGGAAGGAAGGAAAGGAGGAAGGGAGGGAGAAAGAAAGAAAGGAAGAAAGAAAGAAAGAAAGGAGGGAAGGAAGGAAGAAAGAAAGAAAGAGAGAAAGGAAGAAAGAAAGGAAGAAAGAAAAGCATTTTTTTTAAAGAAATGGTTCTAACCTATAGAACTTGCTTAAAGCCAACATAGGAAAATAATCTTTATAAAACATATGAAAAATAGAGAATGAGTGAATGAGATAGGGAGGGAGGGAGAAAAGGAGAGAGCAAAAGGAAAAGAAAATGGGTGAGAAGATAATTTAATTATTAATAGGACTTAGTGCATTTTTCATACACACATTTTCAGAAAACTATCTTCTAGAGATATATCTCTGCCTACATAAATTTTAAGCTGTGAAGATGACTATAGACAAAAATATATATATATGTAGTATAGAATTCATATTATTATTGCATAATCACATTTTGTATGTTGTAGTTTTTAGTTATTTTAGTGACAAAATTCCTGGAATATTTCATTCTTAATCACAGGCTTCATTGGCTGTTTTTGACAATGTCTTATATTCTGGGGTCCAACGCAAAAAAAAAAAAGCAAAAAATATAAACACACTCAGAATCATCTAATAGCACTTTTTATATCTGCATCAAACAAAAACCAGTGTATTCCTGACTGATTTCCTGTTGAATTAAGTTCTTACTCTTCTTTCTTTCTCTCACCATACTGTACCTCAGAAGTCCCCAAAATGGCTTTGGTCTTAAGCTACCTGAAGAAAAAAATTTTACTCTTAAAATTTACATCAGTATCCTCACTTTCACTAATTACCAGATACATAAACACACACACACACACACACACACCTCTCCACGTTTCCTTTATATATTCTATGTAAATAGATACGAGTCCTACAAACACTGAATCTGTTTGGAAGTCAGGGAATAAAATAACAGTAGCTCTCTTCTGAAAGTATTACCAACTCCTCCTCCTCCTAAAAGAAGGATTTCCTGATCCTCTTTGAATTTTTTTATTCTTCTCACTCTGGCCTCCTCCCTCCTTACCCTGTCCCCGTATCTCCTCTGTGGTTAAGCAGCGTTCTTAAATACTGTACATCTATGACAGAACTTAGTACATTCCTGCTAATCCATTCTGCCATTTTAATAATAGTCTCCTTGTTCTCAGCAGCCATAGTCTTGCCCAGAGCTTCTGTCCATATTGCCATCATAGCAAGTAATAAACTACTACCTATTGGTCATGAATATTCTGAACTATTATTACATATCTCAGCATTTTTTCACTTGAAATCATCCTCAGTGCGATGCTCCACATCCAGAAATCAATTTATAAATAATGCCAGATGATGAACAACTCTGAGAATAGTGTGGAGACATAAGATGTGAAATTCAAACTTGTACGTTTTTCTCTGTTACTAGAACAAGTGAAAGATTTGAGATCCAGGAGCTCCTGTCGTGGTGCAGCAGAAACAAATCCGACTAGGAACCATAAGGTTGTGTGTTCAATCCCTGGCCTCGCTCAGTGGGTTAAGCATCTGGCGTTGCTGTTAGCTGTGGTGTAGGTTGCAGACGTGGCTTGGATTGTGGTGTTGCTGTGGCTGTGGCATAGGCTGGCAGCTCCGTCTCCGATTAGACCCCTAGCCTGAGAACCTCCATATGCTGCAGGTGTTGCCCTAAAATGACAAAAGACAAAAATAAAAAAAAAAAGGTCCGAGATCCAAAATAAAGTGTCATTAATAGCTGTGAATATAAAATAAGTCTTACCACTATCATGGATAATTAAGAGTTCCATATATACCAGCTGAAGATTTATCTAAAAATTGGTAATTGTTAAAAGAATTTAAGTGGACTTTTAAAATTGATTTTCTCTTAACATTAGTGCCCAATAGCTTTCCATATTTTAGTTCCTAAAATCACATGATGACTGGAATTCCAGTTTTACTTTAACTAAATGTTTAGCTGAAGAATATTAATAAGCATCTTTATAAACTGTGGCTAAGATGAATATTACATAAAATACCAATTAATGAGAATATGCAGAGTATTATATCTACTGTCCTAATCAAAGATTTGAAACAAATATAAAGAAAACTGCCATAGTATATATGGAATGGTAATAGTACCTGACTGATATATATTTTATAGGTGCCAACAGTATGTTCTTCTGAAGGGAAAAAAACTGTAAGTCATAGAAATATAGAATAGTTATATTTTATTGAGAAGCCCAAGTTTTTAGGAAATGGAAGAGACTGTGAAAAACAGTTACTGACCGTTAAGCTTATTTATAGTATGCAATACTATGATCTAGTTACCTTTTTATTTTGTTATCTGTGCATTAGTAGAGATTATGAAGCCTGCCCTGAGTTCCCTAAGTCATATTTAAAAGTGGATTAAAAGCTAGAAAAACTAAAATCTAAATTGAGCAAAGAATAAATTTTTTTCTTAATTTTATAAAATCATTAAAGGCTAAAATTTGGTGCTACCCATCCCATGACAAGTTCATGAAGAATGTTAAGAGGAACACAATGGCCCTGAACATCTGCAGTTGCAATGTTGAATTCAGTGCCCTAAACTTTTCTCGGGCTTTTCATTCTTAAAGCCCTCTATTACTCATAAATCATCTTTTAAATGTTCAATTATAGCAGGAGAATAGTGTTCAGGACTCAGGATAAGGTTAGTTCCACAATGTCTGAATAGGAAGAGTTGAAGTACCGAATGTTTGAAGAGGGTGCTTTGGAGACTTGTTTTGAAGTTGCATTTGCATAATAAGTCCATAATTTAAAAAAAATTGCTTTGAGGTAATTGTAGTGAAACACGTAGTTGTAAGGATGTACAGAGAGATCCCACATGCCTATTGCTCACTTTCCTATTCTCACTACTACTAACAGCAGCATCTTGAAAACCTTTAATATCACAACTAGGACACTGACATTGATATACTCTATCTATCTAACTCAGAGGTTTCCCAATCTATCTAATTCAGAGGTTCCCCCATTTTGTACTCATTTGTATGTGTGTAACTGTGGGTATGTGTGTACTTAGTTCTATACAATTTTATCAAACGTTTAAGTCCACATAACCACCACTGTAATATATGCTGCAATTCGCAAAAATAGAGAAATACACAAAGCATTTTTATTTATACTCTAAATACACATAAGACGGTGTAAATTGCTCAGATGACAGACTATTTATTTATTTATTTATTTATTTATCATTATCTTTTGAGGGCTGCACTCATGGCATATGGAGGTTCCCAGGCTAGGGGTCAAATCAGAGCTGTAGACGCTGGCCTATGCCACAGCCACAGCAACGTGGGATTCAAGCCCTGTCTGTGACCTACATCATAGCTCCTGGTAACACCGGATCCTTAACCTGCTAAGCAAGGCCAAGGATTGAACCTGCATCCTCATGGATACCAGTCAGATTCATGGATCCACGACAGGAACTCACTACTATTAATTTGTTTGAGGTCATGAAAGAGGTGTCAGTGACTATTTTAAGAGGGCTAAATCCACCCTCCCACCATTCACCTTTCTCTCAACACTGAGGGCATCTGGGTTTAGCCTTGGATTAAATGTCATGAGGCCATCACTTCTTTACCTCTAGCAGTGGTGTCATTTCAGATTTCTTTTCCCACAAGCTACATTTCTCACTTTGATATCCCTTTACAGATATCATTCCAGAAATGAATATTTAACTGAAGTCAAATGTTAATCTTAACAACATAAACTACTAACCAAATTGTGAGTAGAATGAAATGAGATGCCTAGTTTTGTATCAGCTTCTGACTCAGGCCAGCTGCCATTAGATTTACAGAGCTGGAAGGAAAACTGATTCCTAGTCTTCAGAGACTAGGAAGTCTGGGATGGCATTGATTTCATTTTATACTTAACACTGGTAGGGTAGCATGGCTAAATACAGAAAGGCTGTATTGGATTCCTAAAGCAACCACATAGTCACAAACAGCCCTGATCTAATTCAGAGTAAGAGGGTGGGGAAGTAATCTGGGAGCTCCACGTATGATGAGTACAACAGAGTTCACCCAGGTTGCACTACTGTTACCCACCTTTTGCACAAATCTGCATGCAATATGAAGGAGAAATTAGTAGGAAAATATGACTGGGTTAACATAACAATCCCATGACTGGAGATACAGTACAAATGCCAGGGTAACCTTGCCTGAGATTCGCTGAGGAAAGATCGCAATGCAGGAACTTCAGGTAACTAAAGTTATCATGAGATGGTTATATTTTCTGCTACTGCATTTTTAAGACAAATGTTTCAGCACAGAAAGGATGTTTTCTCCCCCAGGTTATTTGCTTTATTTTCCCTCTTGAAATGGTCTTTTCCCAAGAGCTCTGAAAACATGTCTTATCCTTCTTTATATTCCCTGCTGGTTTTAGACTAGCTAATTGCATATAATAAATATTCAGTAAATACTTATAGAATTAAATCATGCCTAAACTTCTTATGACCACAAGAAAACTCATGTCCATACTCTGAAAGAAAGAAAAAGGAGGTGGAAAACAGATGTAAATGAATAATTCAGAGATGAAAATTCCCCAAAGCATGGTTCTGGGTCTAATTTTAAATTTTAGCTCTGTTTATTGATAGCATCCATTCTTCTTCTAAGTGCCAGATACCCACACCCATATCCAAAGATAGAGGAATGCTGGCTTTGATATGTTTAGGGGGAAAAAAGAGCATTAAAAATAATCATACATTAATTCAGCATATTACTGTTAATTAATTAAGGTCTGAAAATATAATTACTTTTAGTAGTTACTTGACTGATATAGGAAACAATATCATTATTTCCTCTAGAGATAAAACCAAGAGGAACAATTTATAAGAAAATTCTGATTCACTATTTTCTTCAGTAGATGCTAAGAGGTCCAAGAAATATGACAAATGAAGAAGGCTGGAAGGAAGGAAGAGGTACACACCAAGTAAGGGGCTATCCAGAGCAGGGAGGCTGCACATTCTGGATATCTGCAACTGCTGTTTCTCTCTTATTTGGGTGGCTGCCTGGCTTAACCGTTCAATGATTTTTCTCCATGGTTATATCCCTGAGCAGAAGGGCTTGTGTCTTGTGCTATATTCCCAATTCCTACACTGTCTAGAATACTATTAAGCCCAAATACACTTGTTAGAATGGTTATTACCACAAAGACGAGAAACAACAAGTGTTGGTGAGGAGGTAGAGAAAAGAAACTCTCATGCACTGTTGGTGGGAATGCAAATTGATACAGCTGTTTGGAAAACAGTACGGGGTTTCCTAAAAAATTTTTTTTAAGAAAAAAAGAAAAGAAACTACCATATGATAGAGAAATTTCACTTCTGGATATAATCACTAACTCAAAAGGATGTATGCACCCCATGTTCACTGCAGCACTACTTACAATAGCCAAGACACAGAAACAACCTAAGTGACCATCAAAGAATGAAATGGATAAAGAAACTGTTACATATACATCTATCTATCTATCTGTCTGTCTCTCTGTCTGTCTGTCTATCTATGTGTGTGTGCGTATGTGTACATACACATAGACAGAGAGATAGATAGACACATACGCACACACACACAGGAAAAAAACCCTAGAAACAAAACCAAACTCATAGCTAGATTGGTGCTTGCCAGAGGCACGAGATGGGTATGAAGGAAATAGTTTAAAAAACATTTTAATTGTTTTTCTCTAAGTGGAAAATATGGGCTATTAGTGGACCAGAAACTGCATTCAAAGCAGGTTCTGGAAAGGATGCTATTGCTGTCTATACCAGATGCTGAGTCCCCAGTCTTGCCCTTGTCTCACTGGCTGCCACCAAAAACAAGATGCTAGCTTTTCAGAACAACTCCTAAGCCTCCTGCCCCTCTGCGTTGGTCATACCAGATTCCAAGTCCTAAGCTGAAGCATCTGACAGGCTGAGTGGCACCTTGGGGAACAGCTGGGGCACACGGCTTCCCTCCATGTAGACTCAGAGTCTCTCCCTATGTGACCTCAATATATGGTTTCTTCCAGATCAAACTGTAATGGCTCAGGGCTTCCAAAAGGGCCAAATCTCCTTAAGGCTTAGACTTGAAAAGGCATAGCAACCTTTGCACTACATTCTCTTGGTTAAATAAAGTCAGTAGATTAAGCCATAACAAATGAGGAGAAAAAGAAAGACAGGAAGGAAGGAAGGAAGGAAGGAAGGAAGGAAGGAAGGAAGGAAGGAAGGAAGGAAGGAAGGAAGGAAGGAAGGAAGGAGAAAAGAAAGAAAAAGAAGGAAAGAGAAAAAGAGAAGGGAAGGGAGGGAGGGAGGGTGTGTGGAAGGAAGGAAGGAAAACACTCTTACTAAGCCTACACTTTTCAATTTAATGTGGCAGCATCTTTTATTTTATATGGCAAAGGTCCAGTAATGATTAATCCAAATAATAATTAATACTCATATTTCCATCCGCACTTTTATAAATATCCCTCTCTGAATAATTAAAAATCAAATAAATTCAATTGGCTATATGTTACCTTCCCATAAGATATACTGGTGATAGAAAAGATAGATTGGTAGCCCAGTAAAAGAAAATGAAGGGGTTTAATCTAATTGCTAACTTCAACAGATAAATATGTGCTGAATTTTTAAAGAAGAGTTTTCTGTGATAATCATTTTAGGTGCAAAGGAAATTAATAAGGAAAAATAGGTTTAAATTGACATAGGATATTTTGGAGGGATCACAGAAAGGATGTCATGGTTATCAGGGAAAGGAACTAGCTGGGACCCTCTCTCTCTTGAGAATGCCAAGCAAGGAGCAGGCAGCTGTATGTCCTACGCAATAAGATATGGCAATAAGATACCTAGCAAGGAATGATGGAGCCAAACTAGTTTATATTCAAGAGCTCAGACAGGGTACTGATTTATCCAAGAACAGTTTATTGAGAGGCAGACCCAAGACTATGAGCCAAGTAATACAAGCTAGGTACACTTGGAAGCATGACTACGTCATGGTTGGCAATGACATCTTAAGAAAAAAAATGCTGTATACATAGTCAAATTTCACTCTGATACTACTGTACCAGTGTATACCAATGTAAAGAGGTTATGTTTTTTCTGATTTTAAAGGAAAGCTATAAATTAATAAGATCCTGTTTGAGAACATACATACCACCTGTTCACAATAATTTAATATTGTTAAGATCCGGGGATTTTGTCTGATCTTCAAAATGTTTTCTTAACTGCAGGGCTAAAGGATTATTCAATATAATGTGCAGATTTGGCTTTTAGTATTTGGCTTCTGACTTTTGGATTTTATACTTAGCTAATAAAATTATAACCCTAAAATACAGGCCATAAAAATAATTACTTAGCAGATGGAAGAAAAGACAAAATAGGATAAATCAAAGAGAGCAAAAAGAAAATAGAGAAGAGAAAGGGAAAAACCACTCGTAAAGCTAACATGCAAACACAATGTAAGAAAATTTTCATTTCACTGTTAACCATACTTTGGCATCTGCCAAGAAAAAAAAAATCAGAATATCTCGTATGTTTAGGCTGAGTTTATGTCTAAAGTACTTATAGACATATTTCCCCAGGAACATCTCCAGTAGTTTCCAGTTTCCCGACTTGACCATATGGGTTTCAGTTGCCTACCAACCCTCACAATGGCCAACATAACTGATCCTATGCATCTTACTAGCTTCATTGTTACTCATTTTCAAAAACCCCAGGGTCCAATCACAGCAAACCCCCCCTTTCCCACAAGGAACACATGACTTTGTATATATTATCTCCCTTCCTCCATTTCTTTCTCCTTTCTTTCTGACCCTATTATTTATTCATTCAGTGTTTTTTACCTCCTTCTTCCCCAACCTTTTTACCTGGTTAATCTGCTCACCTTTTAAAACTCACTGGCATACGAAGGCTCAGAAGCTTTCCCTGACACCTTACTCTGGGTCTTCCATAGCACAAAGGGTTCACCCCATCAGAGAACTTACAATGCAGTATTGCCATTACTTCTTTCCCTGCCTGTTCCTACAATGAATGCATGTTTACTGAGGTTAGAGACTAGATCATGTCAACTCTTGTATCTTAGTGCCCCTTGCACAACACCTGGCATATAATGGTACTCATCAAATATTTGAAAGCTGAGTAGATAGCTAAAATGTATGACTACTTTCTATTTATCAAGTATTATATTACAGATTTTATGCTTTAACTTCACAGAATCTAGAAATTCCTTTAAATTTTATTTAAAGGTTAAGATTCAGAACAGATGATGCAGACCCCATGATCTTCCAATTGTCAAGGCTGAGTTCATCACTCTTCTGGCACATGTAAAAAGGTAAGATAAGGTCACTCAAAATATTACATTCACATTATTGTTAATATCACTCCCACAGTATTTTGCGTGTTGTAGATCTCTGAGTTTCATTCTTCACCCTGATCACAAGTAACTGATCATGAGCTTGGAGTTCCCTTTGTGGCTCAGTGGTTAACAAACACATTTAGGATCCATGAGGATACAGGTTCGATCCCTGGCTTCACTCAGTGGGTTAAGTATCTGGCATTGCTGTGAGCTGTGGTGTAGGTTGCAGATGCGGCTCGGATCCTGCGTTGCTGTGGCGTAGGCCAGCAGCATTGGACCCTTAGCCTGGGAACCTCCATATGCCACAGGTATGGCCCTAAAAAGCAAAAGCAAAAGCAAAACCAAACCAAAACAAAACAAACAAAAACAAGTAACTAATGATGAGCTAGACAACTGGCTGGAGTTTGTCGAATGCAACCCATGAAATTGATGATAGTTTCTCTTTTCCCCTGCTAAGTATATGGAAAGAAAAAGTCTACTCAGTATACTGCCTTAATATATCCTTGAACATGTCTGATTTCAAGTTTGGGCCACAGAATAATTTTGAAGGAGAGTAAGAAGTTATATGTTGGAGTCAGCACAAAGATAAGTTCCTCATCAATCCCCAGAGTTAATGGCTTCAAAGATCTGTTGTCCTAAGAAAGTTCTTTTACTTTTGTTCCAGGCAAGCCAACAATTATTCTTTAAACTCAATATGCTAAAAATGGAGATTCCAAGTTTTTTGGGTGACCATATGTTCCTACATTTCTAGGTCAGTCTTGATCAAACAGTCTCTTCCATGTACCCCATAAATACATTTGTACTCGTCAGCCCGTCTGTCCTGATTTTGTCGGTTTAGAAATGTGGTCACAGTGAGTGTTCTATTTATTTCCTACCAACCATCCAACATTTATCTTTTAAGTTTAATGATATTTAAATTATCTTAGCTCTTTTCTGCAAAAAGGAAGGAACAAATGGACAGCTATTGGCAGAGAGTATGAATATGATGAACTATTCTTACTTTGACATCAAATGACTTGGAAATGTACTAGTGGAGGAAAAAAGGAGGAACAAGTTTCCCTCTGCTAAGGGAAGGAGTTTCTTTGACCTAAGGATGAAAAACCTAAATGAATGGGCCATCTAGGCTTGGTAAGGAGATGGTCACTGTCGATACTGTCCCCACAGCTTGACGTGTTGGGTCAAATGCTTTAATCGCAGTATACCTACAAGAATGTGAAACAGAGTTCTTAATCTCAGCCCCAAGTACAAATGAAAAGGCCAATGTGTCAAACAAAAGTAATAAGTGAGAAAGTCTAGAACGTCCTTGAGCCTGGCATAAAGCCACAGGCTCATCACTTCAGTTTGGCACTGTATTCCTTGAATAGAGTATGCAGACTTTTAGAGGAAACTGAAAATGCAAAGGTCCTTAAGAATAAAACTAAATACCTCACCCTCTTCCCACAGCTTCTGAGCATTCAGGTTTGACAAATAGTGGACTAGTAGGTGGTTAACCACATGGATTCCAGCATGGGACTTGGATTCAAGTCCTCAGTGCCACTTGGTAACTGAATGACTTTAAGCAAGTTAATTAAACTTCCTAAACACTGGTCTCTTCATAGGTTAAACTGGGTTTCCACTTACATGAGATATCTAAAGGAGTCAAATTCATAGAAACAGAAAGCAGAATGGTAGTTAACAGATGCTTGAGAGGGGGAAAAGCAGAGTTGTCAATGACACGTGTAAATTCCTGGGCCAGGGGTGGAACCCATGTCACAGCAGTGACAGCATCTGATCCTTAACCTGCAAAGCCACCAGGGAACTCCCAATAGAGTTTAATGGATATTAAGTTTCAGGTTTTCAAGATGAAGAAATTCTGGAGATCTGTTGTTCAACAATAAGAATATACTTAACATCCCTGAACTGTACACTTAACCGTTAAGATGGTAAATTTTATGTTATGTGTTTTTTTTAAATCATAATTAACAACAACAACAGGAGTTCACATTGTGGCACAGTGGGTTAAGGATCCAGCATTGTCTCTGAAGTGGTGCACATTTGATCCCTGGCCCAGCTCAACGGGTTAAGGATCTGGTGTTGCCGAAGCTGTGGTGTAGGTCTCAACTGCGGCTTGGATGCAATCCCTGGTCTGGGCACTTCTTCCATATGCCACCAAAACAAAAACATACAAAAAAAAAAAAAAAACCAAAACAATAACAGCAAAAGACTGCCTTACAGGATTATAATGAAGATTAAAATTTTATAGATAAATGCAAAGTACTTTACACAGGACCCAGTGCAGTCAGTGCTCTTTATAGAAGGAGGCTAGTGTTTTTTTCAATGAAATAAAATTATTAAAAGTATTAAGCACAGAGACATTTATATTGAGTCAGGGAATGATTTCCTTCTCTACTGGTGTGTTGGTTATTGATGGAGCATCAGCGAAGAGAATCACTGAACTCATTCAGATGCTTCATTCATGCTGCCAACCCTAGTGATGATCATGAGTCTAGCGCTTCAGAGAGTATAAAGCAGTCACCTGGGGAAGCACCATGTCCCAAGAGAGATCACTCAGTTATAGTTGGTAGCATCTACTCGGCTACTCTGGTGGGCAACGACAGTTTCTGAATACTTCTGAGATCAGAGCCACACAGATTTTCTTTCTGCTGGAGAAAATGGGCTGGTGACACGAGTGTTACCAGAAAAGATGCCAAAGTCCTTCTCAAATGGACACCTTCCACCTGCCCCCACCACCCCTGGGATCCAACTCCTCTCACTTATTTCACTCTAGCCACACTGGGCTTTGGGCTATTTCTGGAACTTGCCAGATCTGCTCATGCCTTACAGTTTGCCCTTGTTCTTTTCTCTGCCCAGAATGAACTTCCTCAGTGTACTCATGGGATCACTCCCTCATCTTGTTCAAGTTTTGTCTCCCATGTCACGTCAGTATAGAACTATGTGACCACCTTATATGAAATTGCTACCCTCTTCTCCTGACACAAGGACTTTGATTTTCCTTTTTTTTTTTTTTAAGAACACATACCATCTACGAATGAATTATATATTTTTAAATGCTTTTAGGGAGTTGCCATTGTGGCTCAGTGGTAAAAACCTGACTAGTATCCATGAGGATGCAGTTTCAATACCTGGACCCACTCAGTGGGTTAAGGATCCAATCTGGCATTGCCATGAGTTGTGGTTGCAGACGCAGCTCGGATCCCATGTTGCTGTGGCTATTGTACAGGCTGGCAGCTGTAGCTCTGATTAGACCCCTAGCCTGGGAATTTCCATATGCCATGGGTGGGGCCCTAAAAAGTGAAAAAAAATGTGTTTGGTATCAGAGTATTTCCAGTAGTCAGTATAAGGACCATAAGGTTTAAAAAAAATTCTTTTATTCACTACTGTATTCCAACCTAGAATAGTATCTAGTATGTAACAGTATGAACATATTCAATATTTTTGAATGAATGAATAATTGAATATATTGGTCAAAGCCTTATTTAATAGAAAGAATCAATGATGGCTTAACCAAAAGAGTTCTCCTCACAAGAGAACTAAGAAATATTACTTAGTGGCCCCACAGCATGACGCTACTGAGTCATTTTACTTTAACCTCAAATTCCTTTCCACTCCAGTGGAAGAGAGTTTGTATATCTGTTTTGCTACCATTTCCACAATCATAAGATCTGGGGACACACAGAAGCTAATATTCCAACAGCTGTTGAAGACAGGGAATTTAGAGGTATAGGTTGATACTTAATAAAAAAATTTTAATTTATGCATTTATTTGAAAATAAAACATGTATTGTAATTAGCTCTACAAAAATGCACCTTGGGTTCTTGGCTTATGCTAGATAAATCAAATATTTATAAATACCATTATTATATTTGCATGTGGTACCACTATATTGTTTCTTCTCTGTATTAGGAGAGAGAACTTCCAAAAAGAGAGAATGAACTAGAAAGAATTTACAACAGGGAGGTATGCAACCTGGCTTCCAGTGCCAACTTTGTCTTCATTCAGGTCCCTGACCTCAGATGACACACAGTCTCTCCTCGTCTGGCTGTACAGACTATGCTCCTCTGAGCCCCAGCTGTCTTGTGGGAAACGAACGTATCAATCCTTGTTTCACCTATTTCACAAAGTTGCCTTGCAACTTTGAAAACTGGGACTCACACCCCTGGAGATGTGCTACGTGATGTTATGTGGTTCAAAAATGTATTGAATTTCCAAGCTATATTTATTGGATTCTGTACTTGGAAGAAAAAAGTATAACGAGCATATTCAAGTTGTAATCTTACGGATAATATTACTTTAGGGTGAGATTAATTGCCAAACTAAATTAAGTTGAAATATAAAATACTAAGTAAATGACAATATAGGCAATATATAAATATGGCACAATTATGGAAATGATATATAAACAACTGAGGTTTGGGAGAGTCTTGTGAGGATCAATTGTGATAATACGTGAATGTCCTTTTCAAAGCTACCAGTGCCAATCATGATAAGATAGCATTGGCATTAAACAAATGTAAATGAAATAAAGTATTAAAATGATGAATTCTAGTCAGGGTTATCTTTTTATTTTTAAGTGCCTACTATGTTCTTGGTACTCAATAAAGACTCGGCATTTTACCCATAAGCAAAATCCCTACAAACAAGCCTGCTGGTAGCTGAGGTAAATCACAGCAAGCTGTTTCCCTATATCACACATACGTGCCATAAGACTGTGCTCTAGAGAGTTGCACCCAGAATTCAATATATATATTTTTAAATGAAAAGCCAACCCCTATGAGTGAGGAAGTCTCTCTTTACATGTTCCTCATGACCTACTACACAGTACTGTAGAAAAAGAGAATCAGAGCCTTACCGACCAATGTTGAATAATTTAAAAATAGCATAATTAAATAATAACTGCAATATTGGGTCTCTCACAGAAGGGACTCAAAGAATCTGCACCTCATGAAACCATATATTTTAATGGGAAGCATGCAAAATGTGTATAAAACTGTGAGCGCATAGATGATGTATGGAGTACCTGCTGTCTGCCTCACTCTCTGTTCTAATCTGTTCTCAGCTACTTAATGGCTTTACTGCGTTCACTTACCGATTTTCTCTGACTCTTAACTTTCTCAGACTAATCAGAAATTGATCCTATTTGTTCTGAAAATAGGCAAAGGTCTAACTGTGGCTGGTTCTCCAGGCCTATATCTCCCTCACCTATTAGATGGTAAGCACCATGGGAAGTCAGAAACCATTCTACTTTATTCACTGTCATGTCCACAGTACCTGGCTTATAGCAAATTCTTCACAAATGTGAATGAATGTATACACTGATGAATTGATGTATTTATGGAGCAGATGTTAGATGCCAATTACTATGTAAGGCTCATTGAGCACAATAAAATGAATTTTAAAACCTCACGAGCTTTAAAGCCCCTTGTAAATGTGGAATGTTACAAAATCATTTTTGGTTAATTCCTTAAATCAGTAATTCACCTACAGTTTTAAATCAGAAGCATTAGATAAGTTCTCAATCAGAGATTTTATCAAGATGTGGTATATATACACACACTGAAATATTATTCAGTCATAAAAAATGAAATAATGTATTTGCAGCAACATGGATGGACCTAGAGATTATCGTACTGAGTGAAGTAAGTCAGACAAATATCATATGATATTACTTACATGTGGGTACAAATAAACATCATACAAAAGAACTTATTCATAAAACAGAAACAAACTCACAGATTTTGAAAGCAATCTTATTGTTACCATACGTGAAACCACTGGGAGGAGGGAAGAACTGGGAGGATGGGGATAACATATAGACACCACAGCATAAAATAGGTGATTAATGAAAACCTACTGTGTAGCATAGGAAAATCTATTTAATACTTTGTAATAACTTATGTGGGGAACAAAGAATGGATACACTTATATGTATCACTGATTCACTTTGCTGTATACCTGAAATTAATGCAACATTGTAAGTCAACTATACTCCAATAAAATTTTAAAAATAAAATTAAAATTTAAAAAATCAAAATGGATTCAGATATTTAAAAAAAGGTTGTATTTACTATTTAAAAAGATGGAATTTTACACTGCTGTGGTTACAAAATGTGCTTGAACAATACATGCACTGTTTCTGTAGCTTTATGAAATGCTGGTTCTACGTAACCCTGCCTATGAACTACTTTCTGTGATACTGCTGTGTCTATGAAACAATCCAGGGTATTCTGTTAGTATCCATAGATTTCCCCATGATCTGAACACTTTTACATTCCTAACCCATGAGAGCACTGGACACTACATGGAATTCTCCTGGACAATTGACATTAGCCCACTATACTCTAATTCCCTCTCCCGAGTCGAGAGTGTCCTGTACCAAGCATGGTTTCTTTAAAAAAAGCCGCGGCTTTTGTTGAACAGTTTTGACATAATGGTTGACAAAATATGTGCAAATGCTAGTGATCAATGTACTGAAAAGAAGCAAAAGTGTCCACAGCGTTTTAGGGGTTCATCCAATCATCTGGTAGGGAGATAAAGCCAGTACTTTGAGGTCAGAGACTGAAATTGTCCAACATTTCATCCCTAGTTCTAAGCTTGATTTCTTGTAAAAAGTCACCACATAATATGTGTTTGATGAGTGGATAAGGGGAAAAATAGATACAAAAGGTAGGAAGGGCTATTCAGTACAAAGAGTCTGAAGCCCTCTGTCTTTTTGTAAATAGGACAGCATGTGAACACACACACACACACACACACACACACACACACACACACACACACACACATTTGAATCAGATCTTTAAGGGAAGACAGATTACAATCTGCAGAAAGGAGAAAGTAGGACAAAAGAAATGTACATCCAGGGAAGTTCTGGGTTACCTAATTTTAATTATCACGATGCCTATGATTTTTCCCTGAATCTTGATGTTTCACCAAATCTCATTCCAGTTCCCTCCCCTGCTATTATGATTCTTTCCTGCACTCATGGGCTCTTGCTCAGGGGGCTGACATCAGTGAGGTCTGTGTGCTGTGCTGGGGAGAGGAAGTCTGCTAGGTGGGAGAGAGCATTTCTCTCATCCCTCAGCAGATGCCCCAAAGCTGAGCCTGGAAACATGCCCCAGTCTGCCTGCTAAACATAAGTCAAGCGCTCTTCAGTGAAGATTCAGGCTTGGCTTCCTTCCCTTGGCTATTAAGCTCTAGTCCCACAGAATTAGTACATGTCTGAGATTTCTAAAACCCTTTGTGTGAATCTAAGACAGTTATTGTGCTGGATCCAAATTTTGACCTTGGTTAGGCAGGCCCCAAATCCTTTCCAACCCTGCCCCTGGCAGTGAAGATCCAGGAACACATAATAAAAGAGGGGATAAGAATAACATCTACAGCTCAGTAGCCGCTTATTATAGGGCCAATCACTGTGCTAAACTCTTTGAATGCAGCATCTCATTTAATCCCCACCATAAGCCCTGCCTGCTAGCTACGATGATTACTCCTATCACCTGTTTTACAGATGAAATAAAGAAACTTGTTCAAGGTACACAACCACTAGGTATTAAAGCCAGATTTGAGACTCTGGCAGTCAATTTAGTTTTCAAGGGCAAGGGCAAATGACACTAGAAACATATAAACAGGCTTAATTGTGTGAAAGCTGCCAAGACAGCCCATAAACTGACACTTGCTGCAGCCTGCCCACCCCAGAAGAAAGAGGGTCATGCTTCTTCATAAACTTACGTAGCAAGTGTATGAGCCCAGAGAGCCTCTGTGAGGAGCTGCTACAGGAGTTCTAACAGTAATAGTGCAGTGGCAGCAACAGAGGTGGGATAGGTGACTTTGGAAACAGAACTTGCTCTCAGCTCAGGAGGCAAAGAGCAAGATGACTTCCAGGCTCTCTCCTTTCAGGGTCAAAAGGAGAGGCCACAGGTTTCACAGCATAGACTGTCCACCTCTAAAGACTGGGTCACCTGTTGCAGCAAGCTTGATCCCTCAGATGCCTTTTTTTTTTTTTTTTCCTTTTGGTTGTGCTGGTGGTGCAGAGAAGTTCCCCAGGGCCAGGGTTCAGACCCAAGTCACAGCAGCAACAACGCTGGGTCCTTAACTACCAGGACCAGGCCACCAGAGAACTCCCTGATGCCTTTTTTTAAACAGGAAACTAGTTCAGTGGAAAGGTTGCTCCTATTGACAAACACTTCTGTGTGGTATATGCATAATTACAGAGGAATTTAGAGAGAAAAAAAATCTGGGAAAAAAACATTATTCAAGTGGAGAGGACAAAACTGGCATCAAAACGCCAGCATCAGGAAGTCTGTCACAAAGACGGGGAAGCGGAGCAGGTTCCTGGGGCACTTTATTGAGGCAGGAATCCCAGCCAAATGTGCCAAAATCAATGCAGTGATCAAGAGCTGCCAGTCCTAAAACTCCCCTGGCCTGGGCCAAATGAGCATATTCTTTCTCCCCCTTCCCCCTTGACACTCTGTCATCAGTCATTTCGAAATGAAATTATCTAAGAGCAGATTGTTTGTGCCATTTATCTAAACAGAACCATCAGTTTTTGATCAAATGTTACTTCCTATGAGTCCTATAAACTGAAGCATGATTAGGTAAATAACTGCTGTGTGGGATAACTAAGGGGAGCCTTTTTCTTTTTGGTCTTTTTGGGGTCGCATGTGGAAGTTCCCAGGCTAGGGGTCGAATCAGAGCTGTAGCCACTGGCCTACACCACAGCTGCAGCCACAGCAAGGCATCAGAGTTATGTCTGTGACCTACACCACAGCTTGTGGCAATGCCAGATTCTTAACCCACTGAGCAAGGCCAGGGATTGATCCTGCATTAGCACAGATCCTAGTCAGATTCGTTTCCACTGAGCCATGACAGGAACTGCAAGGGGAACGATTTTTATGTGAACATACAAAAGATGTTTAGAGAACTTTTTTCATTCCAATCAGCCCAGCTATACCTCAGTGCTTCTGCAATGACAAGTGGACAGAACACAAGCCATAGGGCCCATGTCACCTAGTCCCAGTGGAAATTAGTAGGATATACTTAAAGGACACTGACTTTACAAGTATGCCAATTTCTCCCATAATTTCTCTATTTTTAAAATAATACAAACCATGCAGTATAAAAAATACAGTAATATTGCTGAAGTGCCAGTGGCCAAATGAAGTTCAATCCCTTTGTGACTTCTGACTGAAGCAAGAACCGTAAAAGGCACATCAGTGCCCTCCCATATTACAAGAAAATGTTTCTTCCCTTCTTCTCAAAGAGCTGAGGGAGAAGTACAGTGTGTCCCATCCATGCCCATCATCCGAGAGGATGAAGTTCAGGTTGCGCAGGGGCACCGCAAAGGGCAGCAAATTGACAAATTAGTCCAGATTTCCAAGAATAGATTTGTCATTTACACTGAACCAGTTGCAGCAGGAGAAACCTAACGGCACAACTGTCCATATGGGCCTTCACCTCAACAAGGTGGTTATCATTAGGCTAAACTTGAAAAAGATTGCAAAAAGATCCCTGAGGGTAAAGCCAAATCTTGCCAAGTAGGAAAGGAAAAGGAAGAATATACAGCAATAATCTTACATATAACCTTCATTAAAACCTATTAAAATAAAAAATTAAATTAAAAATATAGTAAGTGGGAGTTCCTGTCATGGCTCAGTGAAAAGAACCCAACTAGTATCCATGAGGATGCAGGTTCGAGCCCTGGCCTCACTTAGGGGTTTGGATTACTGTGAACTGTTGTGTAGGTTGCAGCTGTGGCTTGGATCATTAGCTGCTGTGGCTGTGACACAGGCGTGCAGCTGTGGCTCCACTTCGACCCCTAGCCTGGGAATTTCCATATGCCACTGGTATGGCCCTAAAAAATCCTATATATATAGAGAGAGAGACATATATATATATATATACACACACATATGTATATATGCTTATATATATATATAGTAAGACATTCAGCTTATCTTTAATACTATCAATTAAAAAAATGACTCATAAAATAAGATTTACATGGTAGAAAGGAAAATGTTTTAGGAATCAAATAGATGCAAATATAATTTCATGTTTTTGGAGTATATCTGAACTCCATGTTTGGTAGTTCCAACAGAATAAATTTTGTGCATTGATTGTACAGTGTAATTTTACCTGCTGTTTTCAAAGGGGAAAGCAACCAAAATTCTTTTGATTTCTTTAGTAACATCTATGTTTTGGCCATGTTTTAGAGGTTAAAGAAAAGTTTTGAGTGGCAAGTGACAGATGTTCTTATAGTTGTTTATGCTGTTGGAAACATGCTATTGAATGAGACATAACATATTAGAAACATTAAAAAAGAACAGACGTTATTATACACTTGAAGTTGTATGACAATGATACACTTGACATCCCAGCCCATGAAATACATGAAAAGATATTTTTAAAAAGGTAAAAATCGTGAAAAGGAAACATTATTAAATAGTGACACATTCTTTTAAAATTAGAAATCTGAGACAGTAATTGCTATGTTTCAGAGCTCAAGATATTTCCAAACTGATAAAGTATATTTGTACTTATAAAAGTATGTTTATATTCCCTTAGTTTTGTATTTCATATTTGATATCCAGGTAGATAGGACATATAGTCATAGCTACGTAAAGTGAAACTTTATTTATATGTCTATAAATTTTCCTTGTCCTAAAAAAATCAAAATACACATTAAAATTATCTGGAAACCTTCAATAATTATAGGCATCTGTGTTGGAGCATTATAGAGAAAGCCCTTTGTTCCAGATCATTAGATATGGAAAAAGACCTTCTGATAACTGTATTAGATGTGGTAATGTGTGCTGTGCTAAAAGAGAATCATTAAGCCAAAAAATAAAGCCTTCTAAGACAGAGCTGAGGATGGAGAAAAGGGCTGAGACATATCTTCCTCAAGACCCATGGAAATGGTATAAATGGGCTGCGTGTCACTTAATCATTAAAGCAATTATTTATGTTTATGTTTTGGTGTTTAATACCATTTAGTCTAGTACCACCTGAATCCAAAAAAAAAAAAAAATGCTAAAGCTGGGGGTTTCTCATTTTCCCTTCTCTCCACCTTACGGTCCTCATCTCACCTCTCCCTTCCATCCTGTCTTAACATTAGAGAAGATCCTCATACTGTTTAGGGCTGACCCCTCTGTGATGCTCGATATCCAATTCATTTGTTCATTCATTCAGCTGATCTGTATTTTGTGCCTATGTCAAAGCTACTCTCCAAGTACTAAGAGGTTTTCTATAGTGAATAAGAGAAGGCCACTGCTCAGAAAGAATGAACAAAAACAATGAACATCCAGTTGGGGCCCTATTTGCACATCCAGGTGAGAAATCCTGGTACACTGGGGAGACTGAGCATCGGGTGTTCATTTTTATGAGGTCCTAGTGGCCATCTAGAATAAAATATAAGGGGCTTTGGAAATGATGGCAAGACCCTAGTGTGCTGAGTTTAAGACACTCAACCAAGAAAGAAGAATATCTTAGACTGTGATCTGATTTGATAGAAAGTGTGTTCTGAGTCTTGAAAGCAGGAGAGAATTTGGTCTATAATCAGATGTTTTGAGATATAAGAGGTGCTTTAAGGGTGACTCAGTTGTTCTCTGTACTATTTTTTCTCTTTTCTTTTTTCCTTTCAGAGAGTGGGGCATGTTCCAAATTCTTTGACTATGATTTATGGGCCAGAGTAAGATAAAAGGCCCCTCACACCTTCTCTCCAATTCCTCACCCCCACTGCTGTTCTAAGAGGGGAAACACCTTAGCAAGGGTGGCAGTGTTAGCATTTGAGACTATGAATACGAATAGTTCTCTCTGGAAGGCAAGTGTGAGATTAATGGAAACATATCAAAGAACAGCACCTATGGTGGTTCCAGGAAGAGTGGAGAGGCCACCTCAGAGAATGCACATCACTTGGAATTCTGCCAGAGGAAGGGAGGAGCCTAGGGGACAGGCATCCCAGCTATTTTTTCAAGTAAGGGCTTAGAGTCCAACATCATTCTAATTTCCACTGCTGTTATTAGAACACCCCCCTCTAGCCTATTTTGCATGAAGAAATGAGGCCCAAGTGCCAAAACAATACAAACAAATAAATAAGACTATAAAAGAAGAACAAACATACTATAGAAGCTATTATCTTTCTGGCATATTCAATTTCTCTCTTGCAATGTCTCCGTAAAACACTTGTAGTGATTTCGTGTAAGAGAACTAACTTTTCAAAAGCATATTTATTCCTAACTAGATTAGAACTGATTTTCACAATTGTTTTAACAGTTATGATCAGGAGTTAGAAACTTTCCTTCAGCATTACATTCTCCAATCAATAGACCAAATAGTCTATCTCTCTTCTGCCTACTGCCAACTTTCTTTAAAAAAAAAAAAAAAACAGCAACTGCTTCTAATCTCTTCACTTTTTCCTTAACTTCTTGCAAGCTGAATCCTTAGGACCATTGCTCTTTCAGAAATGCCTCCATCACTTTTCTCAGCTCCATGTCCTTTCTCAGAACTCCCATGTCTTTTACGATAATTGTTACTGTTATTCATAATATATACCATACTATTCAAAATGCTTCTACGTTTTTGGAGCATCCGCTCTATGGGCTTCAAGATTGATATACACTATTTTAAACTATCAAAACAAGCCTTGGTTATCCTCTCTCATTATGACAAAACTCACATACAGAGATTGTACAATTACCAGCAGTGCTGGACTCAGGATGTGAGTACAGATTTGTTTAACTCAAGGGCCTTACCCCTCTATACTCTTCCATTGAGCCTAGACTTGAATACTGTAGTTCACAACAATTTCATAATATCTACTAGAAGAAACAGCTTGGCCAGATCAAAATTGCAAAGAAAAAGCTTTGTTTCTGGTGGAACAGATGGTGAACTTTGCCAGTTCTCCCTGTGAAGGAAAGACCCATCTGCCCATCTGGTTTTGAAGCCTTTAGGGGCCCCACATACACAGGACAATGCATTAAGGATTCCCCTAGTCTCTCTGGAAGAAGGGCTGTATTGGATTGCTCCTCAGGTCTTTACAATGCCTATGGGAAATCTCCTTAGTCTTAGTTCTTCATAAGCAAAATCATAAGGAGGGTTCTGCCTTGGGGAGGTTCATGGCTCTGTCCTTGGCTGCATCTGGCTCTTTGCCCTATCGCCTCAAATGAGAATAATCCTCTAGCTATAACATAATCCCTGAAACCTTTGACTCATGTGTCAGCAGGCTTGTCTTGGTGTCTCTGATCTGCTGCAACAGCCCAAGAACCTACTTTCAAGGATGTACCTCTTCTTTACCAGCATAAGGCTTCTCTGAAGCTAGTCACTCCTGCGGTCTGAGCTGCCATTAGGTTACTGCCCTAGACTCTGGGATACCTTCCTTCTCTCTGACCTCTTCTCTTCTCTGTCTTCTTTCCTTGACTTTATTTCTTAATATGGGCACCTTGCAATGCTTTGGTGGTTCCATTCTCTTCCTGTCTCTCCTCCTTACCTTCCCAGAAGGGCACATCCATTCCCAAGTCTTCAATACCCACTCCATGTTAATGGCTCCTAATCGTTCTGTTGAACACCTGTCCCGCATTCCATAAGAGCATAGGAGCCTCTCTGCAGGCTTTTCAGGCACAAAATATGTTTCCTTGTTTGCAAGGAAACCAGCAGGCAGTGCACACTTGCAGTGCAGCTCAGTGTTCAGTACATGTTTTTGAACAAGCAAAGGAATGAGTCTCCTCCTATCTCCTATCTCCTATCATTACCTCCTATCTCCTCCTATCGTTACCTTTCGCAATGAGCATGTCCATTCCCAAAGCTTTAATACCGTCTCCATGTCAATTTGTTGAACAAATAAATGAATGAGTTTAAAACAAATCTTATTTTTTTTCACCTTTATGCGACACTCTCCCTGCTGTTGCCGTAAAACAGGTTTTAGAATCAGATTGAATAAGTTTGAAATTTTGTTCAATATACTAATAGGATGAAGCCTCAGGCAAATTACTTAGCATTCCTGAGCCAACTCCTAAGGAAAAAAAAAAAATCACAGAGAATAATGATCACTCTACCTGTTTATTATGAAGATTAAGTACTGTGTGTAAAATATCTTGGTGCCAGCCATATTCATAGGTATCAGCTCTAATTCCTAACTCTTTAAAGGTACATTAAGTATTTCATTTAAGCTTCACGAATACCTCGTGAGATAAGTACTTTTATATCTCTACTTTAGAAACAAGGTGATGAAGAGACAGGGACAGAATGTGACTCACTTGCACCAGGTCATAGCAAAACCAAGTCACAGGCAGTATATTCCTCCAGGACCCACACAATAAACAACCTCTTAGATTATAAGCTCCCTAGAAGACAGGATTTCAGACCTTATAAAAATTGATAAACCAAATGGCTCCAAATAAAATGATCCTTTAGAAGGTGATCTAAAACACAGAATAAACAAATATGTTTTACTTTTCGAAATCTGACCTCCTACTTTGATGCCAAGCTATTTCAGGGAAAAGTGTTGTATCTCCCACAAAGCTAAGTGCAACATACTTTAAAAAAAAAAATCATGACTTAAAGATTATGGTGTAATAGGAGTTCCTGTTGTGGCTCAGTGGGTTAAGAACCCAACTAGTATCCATGAAGATGTGAGTTTGATCCCTGGCCTCATTCAGTGAGTTAAAGGTATGGCGTTGCCATAAACTATGGTGTAGTTCGCAGATGTGGCTTGGACCTGGGGTTGCTGTGGCAATGGTGTAAGCCAGCAGCTGCAGCTCTGACTCGACCCCTAGCCTGGGGACTTCCATATGCCACAGGTGCAGGTGTTTAAAAAAAAAAAAGAAAAGAAAGAAAATTTTTAAAAAAGATTATGGTGTAATAAAGACAACAGACTTGGTGATGCTCTTCCAAAGACATGAGGGGGTGGGTGTTGCATGAAAGAAGACTTTTAAGATGATAAGGAGAAACGAGAAAGAGAAGTAATTCACAGCAAACATGCTTCAGTGAAAGTTGTATAAGTCAACATCCTAGAAACCAAGTGATAATTTCTTCATCAGAAGAGGGAATACATGATGAGAAATATGTCTTGCTAATTGGGGTTGAAGCAGTTGCACTCAATGAAAAGGAAATCATCAGAAATGGTTTGATGTTTTCTGTAAGAAGCTAGAAAATGCATTATAATTCCAGTTGTGGATAGAAATTTAATGCATTTTAAACAGGGTGGAAAGGGTGAATAATTGTTTTGTCAGGGGGTGGAGTGGATTTTAGTCATCTCAATAACTATAAACCTAATTGAAGGAGAGCAGAAAGTCATATCAGAAATTGGGGGATGCAAAATCAAATGGATGAAAGCTGATTGATTGCTTATATGAGAAATTAATATTGCAAATTACTTGGAGCTTTAGATTAAATGAGGAACAAAAATAATAATTTAGAAGAGATGTACCTGACTCCAAAATCAAAAAGAACTGCTCAAATACATCAGGTGTTTGAAAAGCTTAAAAAACAAAACACTAAACTATTTTTTTCTATAAATGATAAGAATACACAAAATACAACCGTTTAACTAGAATTCTATTACTTAATTATGGTTACATCCTTGCAGAGATACAGTATAACCTGAAGAGTCTGGTTATGATTGGAGGCTAAAAATAAGGGGAGGAAGGGTGAAATTTCTAAATTTCTTAGTATTTCTAAAAATACTAAGATTTGCTTTCTATGACAAAGATAGTAATAAATATGAAAGACATATTTTAAGGGCCTGTATAAGCTCACAACTTTACTTAGAAGCAAAGTTTCTGGAGGAATAACAGAAGTATGGCTTTTCTCCAACAGCTCCTAAACTTTTCTGTTATATAATGACAGATAAGAAACTCAAGGTTAATTTGAGAGATGTTTATAGAATCATGGGGTCATTAAAGTTCTAGTAAGAATAAGAAAAGAGAAACATGACATGAAAGATACTGGCATTTGAAAACCTGACAATGGAAAAATAAATGCTTTCTCACATTCTAAGTTTATCTGTAAATGAAAATTAGAGGAAAGAAGTATTGAGTAATGTTGCAGATGTTTCTACAAACATGGTTATTGAATGGATCAAAGATACCCAACTTATTAGAGACACCTTCGCAACTAGCAACAACAATAACACAACAACATCAGTTTGGGGAAAAGTCACTTAACCTAGCTGTGCCTTAGTTTCCTCACTTGTGTAACTGGGCTTTGTTTCCCCTAACCACTATAATATACACTGCTATAATTTCTTCTGATGCTAACATTTGATGTTTATGGGAAAACATGACTACCCAAGAAAGAAGATAAAGGTAAATTAAATCAGAGTGCTGCAAGCATCCAAAAATGCTTAGGCATTTGAAAATTAAACTCTTGGATCTGTTCTTCAAATAATGCGATACTAGGTTTGACATTCTTGCTAGACACATGGGTTTTGGGATGCTACTGGAACAACAGAAATTCTGATGAATGCGATCAGATATAGGATGTCAAAGGCTGGAGTTAATTCAAGTGATTACAGGATTAACTCTCAGAAATCATGACCTTGACTTCTGCAATGCAATTCTAAGAAAAACAGTTTTTTAAGTTCCAAAATGGTCAGTTTGGAAAACGCTTAAGAGTAGGAAGAGTGGAGAGAAGAGTCTGAGATTTGAAATTAAGCCACATATTTTCTTTTTAAAAAAAATCCATGATAATTTTACTGTGCGTTAACACCTGTTTTAAGTAGACTTTCATAAATTTATATAGGGTTGACCTGGAGGATTTAAAAACCACTTCAATTTAGAGTCTGCCAAGCCTGCACATTATAGATTAGAGTGTATTTAAATACCATGAAAATGTACTGCTGCATAAGATAGGCTTAGCTCCTTTGCTCTGAGGCAATTTTATCTCATTGTTTTGTCAGACACAAACCAGAGGTTATCAAACAGAACTAAGACATCTTTGACACCTGCACTGCTCACCAGTTCTATGAAGTTAAGGAAGGAATCAATACTGACATGGAAGCTGGTAGAAGGGGATATAGTGTGAAAGAGTCTGGACCAAGAATCATAAGGCCTATTTCTCTACCCAGCTTTATTAATGGTTAACAATGAGGCCAAAACATGTCTCTTCAGTTCTCCCTTCATTTTGAATTGGACTACATGATACCGTTTTTCCTTTTTCTTTAAAATTGTATGGCCTTATGGAAAAGGCTGGGAATCTGAATGGCCACAGTTTAACAGATTCCATTATTTTCATCTAGTTTGGGAAATTCATCAACTAGGTGGCAGAGAAAATACAGACAACAACACATGTCCCATATTGAACGTGGGATCTCAGGACCAAAACCAAAAAAACATAACATACCAGGTTTATGGATGGGAGAGTGAGAGTAAACAGCTTTCCCCGCCTCTTCTTCAGACCAGGTTTTGGCATCCTGTAAAATTTTACTGAAATCTACCTTAAATCAGGTCTCCTATTTTTTTTTTTCTTTCAAGCTCCATAGCCGTCCCTTGTCTTTAAGTCTAATATTGTTTATCTTTAACAATCTCCTCACCATTTAAAATTTTCTTCTTTGAATCATCATGCACCTTCTTATGGTTGCTCTAATTTTTAAAAAATTTTTTGTACATTATTTTTCCCACTTGAAAGAGGATTATCAAAAAGCTTCCTTCCTCCCCTCCTAATCAGATTGGTAGAGGTTCAGATACACTTTCTATTCTTAAGAGAATGAAAGGGAATATGGGTTCTGGCGAAGAAGGAAGAAGACAACAATAACCCAGAAGCAGAAGAAAGCACTTCTTGAATCTCATCCATCTCCTCTACTGGTACTTTCGCCTCCTCCCACACTTACACACTGCTCAGCATGAGTGACTATAGTACTGGCTGCAAGAGATGGTTCCTCCCTCTGACTTCTCTTCTCTAATGGAGTTCAGCCCTAGAGCCAGGAGGGACAGACTGGTATGAGAATCTTTCCTTCACAGAACAGAAGACATAGTGGGCCTCTGATATCTGCCTGGTCCACGTTAAAAATTTCCAGTCTAAAACTTTCCTCACACCCAATTCCCAAATAATATCATTCTTAAAATCTACTGTCTGGCAGAGACCTCTCATCTGTTCACAAACACCACTCCCCCTCCTAGAATCAAACTGTTATTTAAAAATAAACTCCAAGGCAATGACCTGCAGAGCCCACCCCTCCACCTTTGCTAGAATACAAGGAGGTTTACAGCAGTGGAAGCATGTCCAGTGTTTTGAATTTTTTAAAACACTGGGTGTTTTGATCAAATGCCCTGTAACTGGAGTGTGGGACTAGCTACAGGTTTAAAGCAATGAACCCTGTTTGACTGAAAACCATAAAACTTAATGAGAATGCTGGGCTCCTGGAATCAAAGCTGACAGTTGCCTCACAAAGGCTTCAAGGGCCTGGGCAGAGAAGAACTCTTAAGTGTGCTGCTTTTTGATAATCTGATTCTGGAGGCTTTACCCAACTTTCCTTAAGGGCGGAGTGAGGATGAAAGAAAATAAGTAAACTAAGCAGGCAGATAGAAATCTCTTTCAACCCACATTTTGTCTTGGAGTTTTAGGAGTATTTTTTTGTTGTTGTTTTCTCTTGGTTTTGATCAGGGAGGTGATGGTGGGGAAAAAAAAAACCCTTATCTTCTCTTATCTTTTGAGGATAATGAAGGTCCTTCAGAGTGAAATGTTAGAACCTTTCTGACTAGAGGACTTTTGAGAATAGGATTTAAGATAGCTTTATGTGAAAAATGCTTATCTGTAGTTGCAACTACTACCAGAGGAAAGGTTTTACTTCAGAACATAAACCTTATTGTAGGAATGGACTTTAAAGTATACAAAGCTTAATCCCCTCACTTGACAGATGAAAAACCCAGTGCTCAGAGAGGTCAAGTAAAATGCACTGGGCTACACTTCACATGAGCTGGCCAACTTTCAGAGGTGCGCAGCCCAAAACATCAAAAACTACATTCTGGGAAGCTGGTTTTCTTGCTTCCTTCATGCTTCCCACTGCTCTTATTCCCCACTCCTTTGAGCTCTGATCTGAAGAAAACTACTTGCTTTGATTGCTTTGTTTTGGTAGAAATATATGGGTTTATTTTGTGTTGGTATTTCTGATTTTTTCTTCCTCAAAACTCAAGTCACCTGAATTCGACTTCTGAGGTCCCTCTGGACTGTTTGTTATTCCCCATTCTTTTCTTGCCATAGATCAACCTTTATCATCTCTCCCTAGATCTGTTTCAGTTTTTTCTTTTATAAACTAGAGGCTTAGGGTTTTTTGAACCTTCATTCATATTAAATCCTGACCCAAGCACAGACCTTTCAAGAAGTACCCATGGCACTCTGCAACAAACAGCAGTTTTTAAGTTCTTGAGTCATTTGCACCTGTATTAGCTTAAATTTTTGTTAAAAATGTAAGTCCAGGGAGTTCCCATTGTGACTCACTTGGTTAAGAACCCAACTAGTATACATGAGGATGCAGGTTCTATCTCTGCCCTCACTCAGTGGGTTAAGAATCTGGCATTGCTGTGAGCTGTGGTGTAGGTCACAGATGCAGCACGGATCTGACATTGTTGTGGCTATGATATAGGGCAGCAGCTGCAGCTCTGATTCAACCCCTAGCCTGGGAACTTCTATATGCCATACGTACAGTCCTTAAAAAAAAAAAAGTAAGTCCACTGCAAAATCAGAGACGGTAGGGACAGGGATCTGCAGTTTAATAAACTCTCGAGTGATTCTCATACACAAAACTTTCAACTATTGGGGCAATCATATCCTGTCATCATTTTATCCCTTTACAACATTATTTCCTCCAAAAATTTTATACAGCGTCATTGTTCACCTCCCTTCCATGCATCCTTTCCCTGGCCACACTGATTACCCTAGACATCCCCCAAACACGGTTGTGTGCTCTTTTACAAGCATGCCCTTTCTCCATCTTTTCCTGTCTCAATTCTGTAGCTCGCATCCTGTTCACTTGAAAATATATACTTTTCTCACAATGCTAAGCTCAAATATTACCTCCTTGGGAAAAACATTTTTTTCTTGACATTTCTTGACACCATCTATATACTGTGTTGCCTTAGAAAACAGCACAAACTTTGTCGTAGAACTTAACTTGAGTGTAATAATAATGAATCTACTCAAGGGTTATCTAGCACAAGCTATGCCCAGGTCCTAGCACAAAAGAAATAAAGTCATAATCTCTGCCAGCAAGAAAGTCATCTCCCAGCTTTTCTCAACCAGAGTTCTCATCTGAACCACAGAACATAGAAAATTAGTTGAGTAACTATTTTCTCATTTCTCTCAGTGATGATATCTAAGCCCTATTAAGTACAACAGATGTCTTAGGGCAGTAGGGCTTAATATTCTTGAGAATCCCAAGGGGATCAAACACTTGTATGATTATAGTATCAACAGTGTTGTGGTAGAGATAAGCCCAAAGCTATGTGGAAAAGCAGAATGGGGTGACCTGATTACTTATGTGTTTGTTTCCTCTGTACCATGTCTTATTCATTTTGGCCCCCATTTGGTATTTCACACAGGCTCATTTCATGGAGGTCATTTAATACACTTTTGTTGTTGTCATTGAATCAAAAACACTGGAACTCATTTTTATGGTTATGTGTCTTCAGATTCCAGCCAAGGTAATGCAAGTCATCCATATTTGTAAATCCAACATCTACTCAGTGCTAGGGACATAGCTGGCACCCAGAGAGAGCTTGGTGAATAAATGCATAAATTTATAAGGATTGTTATTCAAGAATCATAAATACGAAAGTACTTAAAGACTAATATGAATGTAAAAGTCTTTACTATTTCTTAAACTACACTTCTGGGTATCCCACTTCAAATTTAATTGATTCCTGTGTTATGTGTATTTCCAAGACAGAAAGAAACAGTTGCATTAAAAGTGCATGGAAATTTGTATGAAGTGAAAAAGGGCTGCATTTCCCTGGGTGGGGATGAAGATCAGTGGTGGTAATACAAGTGTCACTTTAATCGAATAAAGCTGAAGGAATTTAACTTGAATATATGTTTCAAGAACAAATAGCCTCTAATTAAAAATTGAGTTTAAGGAAGATAGTGGAGAAAGCTATAAAATTCTGGTGACCCAAGGAAATTCTGAGGGGGTCTGTGATACTTCCTTCTCCTATTGCAAAATCTGTACCCACATCATTTCAGACAATGTTATCTTTGCATAAGCATCACATAAGCACACACTTCACACTCTTCCTGGGATTAACGGTTTTCCCATTTACGTCAATTAAAAGCTTCTCTGTGTTCATTTAATCACCAAGAAAATTTCAGGATGAGTGCGCTTCGGCTTAGCAAGGAGCCATACTTCTTAGCTACCTCTAGGGGGCTCTTATTAAAATTCATGTTGCAGAAGCAGCATTTCCCTAAATGGTTCCTTAATGCCTCAAATCCCCAACTGTCTAATTTATATCCAAGGAAGAGTTTCCTTCCTTTAGGGCATAACCCATTATGTTACAAAGTTGTTAAAATGTAAATAAATACAGAGAAATCTGTTTAAGTTAGCAAACTGCAGTAAGGTAAAATAATCCTGAATAAAACACGGCCTGAAAAAATGTAGAGTGTATATGGAAAATTCAGCATAAGAATATTGCCATGCAAAAATAATAATTAACCCAAGTAAACCTGAACACGGTGATTTTCAGCATTTTTGCAAGGGAACAAATTTTGCTATGAAAGCAGTACTCAAAATCAAATAAAGGTTAGGAGACCTAGTTTAAAATTGTTACTAAAACACACAGGCATTTTTAACGGTCATGGGCTTAGTTCCAACTATTTCAAAAGCAAAAGCTTACTGCTTAGACAGTAAATACAACTCATCCCAAGACTGTGTCTGCCTCTAAATTTAGACTGTTTGAGGACTGGCTCTGCATGTGTCCTGGTGGTTTATCAACTCTCAGTGAAATTGGATGTGAAGATCCTGATGCCTGTCTCCAGAAAAAGGTTCAGCCCATGCAGGGGCCTGGAGAGAACTAAGCCTAGGAGAGTTTTCGCAAGGTCCTGTCACTTTGAGATGCTGAGACTCTGGCCATAAACCTCAGAGTCACTACTGAGTTAGTTACTAAGTTGCACATTTTCTTCTTCTTCTTCTTCTTCTTTTATGGCCACACGTGTAGTATATGGAAGTTCCCAGGCTAGGAGTAGAATCGGAGCTGCAGCTGCTGACCCATGCCACAGCAACAGTGGAATCCCAACTGCATGCAACCTATACCACAGCTCATGGCAACGCCAGATCCTTAACCCACTCAGAGGCCAGGGATCAAAGCAGTATCCTCAGGGACAGTCAGGTTCAGTAACCCCCTGAGGCACAATGGGAACTCCCATGGTCTTCTCTTTGAATATGTATAAAAAAAGGATCTTAGTTGCAATGGAGGTGCAGTCTAGCCTAAGTTCATTGGTCGTGTTTAATGTCAATCATAACATAGCTGTCCATCTTATAGTCAATGATATCAATAAAATATTGTGGTAGAGGTGCTCCAGCTCAGTAATTCTCCAACTTTAATTTGCATACGAAATTACCTGGGGATCTTATTAAAATGTAGATTCTGATTTAGTAGATCTGAGGAGGAGCACGAGGTTTTCCATCTAACAGGCTCCCAGGTGATAGTGATGCTGCTGGTTCACAGGCCACACTTTGAATAGTAAAACCCTAAATGGGCTAAGGATTGTTTTGGGCTTTATTTCCTTTCAAACTACCTAAAAACTACAGTTTTTAGACACATGCTATTGTTTAGACATTGTTCTATATAAATTCTATGTAATTCTATATAAATGCATTGATTAATCCATGATAAATCAAATAATTATTAAATAATAGCTGAAAGTAACTTTAATGAAGGATTGATTTCAATTGCTGGTGATTGTACTTTTTAGTGTGGTGACCTTAGAGAAGAAAATGTTAACAGACAAGGTCAATTTACTCTTTCAAACAAACATTTAAGTCCCAAACATGAGACTCTGCTTTGTCTTCATGTGGCAAACGCAGGGAGGGAACAGAGTGGCTGTGTTTCGAAAATAACGTTATGTGAAATCTGATGATGATGATGATAAAACCCTTAAAAAGTAAGAAAGTACTTGCATTTGAACTATAAAAATTGTGGCTATTTCCAATTATTAAAAAGATACCAATATTTTTCTAAAAATTCTAAGTTTCTCAGTCATCTTTACTAATTTTTGATACACTGGAAGGTGGGTATTATAATTCAGAAGAACAGAAGAGGAAAGCACACTGGCTAGAGTCAGTAAACAGAGGTCTTCTTCTGGATTCTTTTACATGTGAGTGATATGGCTTTGATGATGCTGTAAATAATTTGTGACCTCCGATCAATTCACTTTCCTTACAAAGCTGTTAGGACAGGTAAATGAACGAACTTTTAAATCAAGAGGATATGTGCAAAATCTCGTAAATTCATCTGCAGTCAGGACAGTCCTTACATTTTGCATAGTCCAGTGCAAAATGAAAATGAGGGGCCCCTTGTTAAAAAGTTAAGAAGTTCAAGATGGTGACAGGAAGGTATTAAACCAAGAGCAGGGCCCTTTTTGTGTAGGGGCCCTGTTGGACTACATAGGTCACATGTCCATGAAATATATATGTAAAGGTCATATTCCTATCTACAATGTAACTACAGTTAACACAATTCTTATTGAAATATTACAGTATAGCAGCATTATGCTGAGTGCTTCAATTACATAGTTTCACTTAATCTTTCAGAGGGATGGAAAATGAAGTGCAAAAAACATGACATTACTGAGGTCACACAACTACCAAGTCTAGGAAGCCAGGATTTGAACCCAGGTCTGTCTAATTCTAAAGCAATTCAACTTACATAATTCAAGGTAATACCAATTTATAATTGGCTACTGTCATCCCCATTTGATTCAAATTTAGAAACTAAGGTTCAGAAAAATATATATGTTTGAGGGATAATTCATTTATCATGACCTTGATTAGATGACCTATGTCAACCGAATTTTCATTTCCTGGTACTTCACACAGATCCTAGTGTATAAACTGAACACTCAGAGTCACTAATTTCTCTGTGTGCTGAATATTTACTCAACAAAAATAAAAATCTCAATATCCTATTAGTTAAAATCACGTTTCTGAATGATAACAGAATTATTTTCATTTTAAGGTAATTAATTTGTTTTAAATGTGTTTCAATAGTGATGATTCTCCTGAAAAAAAAAAAAAAAGACCAATTACCATGCACAGGAATAATTTTCTTCCAAACACAACATCTGATCCAAAGAACTAAGACAAGAGTATATCATCTCATAATAGGAATTAAGATGAAAACCAAAGTATTCACTTGTTTTGTATGGATATCAACTTTTAAAATATGGCTCAAACTTGGTAAAGTACAAGCTTGCATTTATAAGGAGCTTTTACCTTCTCTTTGCAATGTGTTTTCTATTCCTTTATGTCATTTTATCTTCCCTATTCTTTTCTAATTCTCAGAGCAGAAATAGGCCTTTGTGCTTCAATCCCATATAACATCATGCCCATTACAGAGCTGAGCAAAGAGAGACAGAGAGGATAACTTAGATTACTTTGTGATACTCTCTTTGAAAGTATTACAGATTGACTCCGGAAGGATTATCACAGCTTTTACTGAAATTTTAGAGCAATTTTCCATACCTCACTTAGGAAATCTGTATTATTATCTTCTGTTTCTTTGTCAGGCTCCCTTTCCAGATTCCTAAGTGTGTTGCCTTACTTTTCTGTGTCCCCAGAGTCTAGTACAGGGTCTCGCACATAGTAGGTATTGATTAAGGTTGACTCATTGAATGCACACATGCATAAATGAACAGAGCAATTTAAACAAGATAGCCTAGTGGGTGCTGAAATTAAGAGGAAATGTTTAGTCTTAAACATTATTCATTACTGCTTTCTGCTGGGCTAGAAAGTGTCATATTCTATAAAATGCATCAATTCCTCAGAATTAAAATGTCACTGAACCCCCTACCAAAACATGTTATGCTGGCTTGATATTTGAAAGCACTACAATGCATTAGGCTAACTGCTGATATAGTTCCAGGCTATGGGGCATCTGCTTTAAACGATGGGAAATAAAAATCTGTGGGTCCCCTGGAAGGGAGACTACTATGTTCAAAAAGCTGAATTCCAGACAAGGACTTACCAGATGCTTTGTAGACTAAAGAGCTGAGTTCCACTTCCTCAGGGACCTGAGCAGATGGGACTTCCTGAACCCAATCTCCAAGAGGAGTGTCTATGGCAAAATGCCTGGTTTCTGCCCCAGTTGCTTATTTCTCTTATCCCTAAGGCTACAAGGCACAGAAGCAAACTTACTCTTAGCAATCTGTGAAACCAGTACTTGATAGAAATCTAGAAAGACTTCCAAGGGTTATTTTTATGTGCACGCTTGTTCATAGTTGGCTACAGAGTACAGAAATTTGTGACAAGCATTATTTTATTTCCACCCTTGGAGGAGAAGGCAAATGCAAACTTAGAGGGTAGAGAAGAGATTCATGGAGATGACATCTCAGGACCAGTTAGAACAGTGGGAGAAAAATTCTCCCTGGAAACTCATATATAACTGTATATCCAAGAAATGTTTCCTCTTCTTTCTCTTCCCACTTAGACACCCCCTTCTCCAACATTCTAGAAATATAGATTGTATTTCTGTGTTATCCTTCTCCTCAAGATTAATATAAAGTTCCTTTCATTAAATACACCTTAATAAAAACATTGAGAACACGGAAAAAGAAGTGAGACTGCATTATGAGTAAAGGAAATAACACAGAGTATCAGTTAAAGGTAAGGCGTCTGGGTAAGTGGTCAGGTTAGTTAAGGTTTGGATCTTAGCCCTGCTACTTATTACTATTTTCCCCTTGGTCAGTCACCTAACTTCTCTAGTTTCCATGTCCTCCTTTGTGAAACAGGGGTAGTACTAGTGTGCAACTTTTGCCATGAACAGAGTTATTTCTGAATATACAAAGCATTGGAAAATGATAGGGTACCCCTCTATGCAATTTAATAACAGAAGAGTACCAGAGCTACAATGCCATTAAGTCCACACGCACACACACACACACACACACAAATGTTTACTTGTTCTTCCCATGACTCCCTCACCGTGTTTGAAATACTGGATATCAAATTATTTCAGTTTCTTTAAGAGTGAATTGTATGTTTGCTGTGCTGAAGATGCCCCTAGGTCTAATGCAGTAACACACTGGAGGTTATAGATATTGCTGGAGAAATAGAAACTGCTTAAAATATTATTACTATACTGGCATACACCAAATCTCTTACCATTTTATAAAACCTCTGACTTCTAGCATCCCTTTGTAAAATGCCTAGTATAATCCTAGCCACAATTAGGTACCACAGAATTTATATCACTGAGTTATGCCTGATGAGCTCATCAAGGCAGCCTGTTCTTACTAGGAAAAATACTCAACTTAGGGATGGAAAAGCAAGGTGAGTGTCCAAACTTACCACTCAGAAACATGCACTCTGCTGAGATCTCAGACTCCTCATTTGCATATGATGATATTATTATTATTACTATTCCCTCAGAGAGGTTCTTAGAAAGACATCCTTAAAAAGGAAAGGGGGATTTCTGACTTAAAAGAAGCTATGGTCTGCTATCTTGAAAATGAGAAGCAGCAAGGGTAATTGACTTCTGTTTGCATTTTTAGTGCTGACAATTTATTGCAGCAGAAGAACTGAAACACATTTCGGTATTTCCAAGATCTGAAGGAAATCAGGCAGGGCTCATAATAAATCATGTTAATGGCACATAAGAATTTGTCAAATTATTCGACATACCCACAAACTCCATCTTGCTTTCTTGTTAAAGTTTAAAAAGCAAAGTGCCATCTTCTGTTTTTTAAATTAGGTGGAGAAAATTTGTTTTCTTCCTAGACTGGAACTTTTGCCCGAAACACTGTAAGTCATTTTGCCTCCTCTCCAGGCAGACTAAACTACATGAGCCACTAAACAAAGATCCTACCTCTAGTAAGGCAGCTCAGACCCAGTGCATGAGTCCTTGTGTTATGGGAATTCCTTTGTATTATTTTGCAGTCTATTATTTTTTGGCACTAGCAAAATCTATCTTAAACTGGTCGGTTCATTTGAGGACATTTTACCAAACATAATCAAGGAAGAATTTATTACCCTTAGTTATATAATAATATGGTGAGTAAAAAGATGTGGATCTGTATGGAAACTGGCTAGAAAAAAGTGAGATGGAAATGCAAAAAGCAATTCTCTTCCTAAAAGAATGAATGAGGCATATGAAAAAGTTAACATAAAATGCATTTAAAATGCTGCTGACTGATTATACAGACTGTGAGAACGTAATAAGAGAGGGAAGGCAGAAAGTATCTACAGGCATCAGGAACCCTGACAAAGTTGTACCTAGAGGAAATGAAAATCTGGTAGAAGTGTGTTTAATCTTGACTTTTGGCCCCGTAGAGGTCCTTCCAAGTACAGAAGTCCTCCCTCTTCCCAAGGTACATGATTTACAGACATCAGTGAGGATCTCCTTAACCCTCCAAAGTTCACTCAGGGACACATTTCTCTAACAGGTCACAAAAATTGGAAAAGTAACTTAAAATGCAAATTCCACCTTGGATTTTTGTCCTTATATGTTAATGGCAGGCACTCATCTCTCTGAGTAATAAGGGAAATGAGAGAACAAAAGGACACCTAAGGACCCACATTTGATGAGCTGGTTCTTCCACAGAAGGGGATAAATGGAGAAGCCTTTACAATCTTCTAAAATTCTCTGTTGTCCAAAGGAAGAAAGATAGGAATTAAAAGATATTTGTACAAGAGAAATATTGTACCTCCTTTCCAGTGCTGATACTGGTAGATTGTGGGAATTATAGCGACATCACTGCAAATGGCAGAGGGGACCGTGCTGATTACCTGTAAGAACCAACTATTTTTTTCCACAATGGGTGAAAACACTTGCAGTAAGAGTAGATTTTCGGAACCTCATCCACCTCATAGCACCTTTCTAATTTTTAGCGCTAAAAGTTTTTCAGTGTAATTAAAGGCTCTGCTAATCTAATTAGGTTGATGCAATTTTCAGCAGGGATGTAATTCCCCCTAGCATTTCACTTATTTATTTTTCCAGAATTCTTCCTTAGGCCCATCCCAAGCAACTTTTAGTGATAGCATCCTCAATTTCCTCACACAGGCAGTGTCTCCACTCACACGACTGACTGTAAAACCTCCAGCAAGTACACATGGCTAAAAACAAACTTCAATTAAAGCATTCTAGGTCATTTTATTAATACAATCATTTTCTCCCTCTTCCGTTTTAGTTCCTTATTAACAAACTATGTTGAATAATCTTCACTCTGCAGGAAGAAAATAGGTGTTGTGAAGCATCTTGGAGGCACAAAGAGACTAAGAAATGCATAACAGAAGTAGATTCTGAGGCAAGATTAATGAGAGAGCAGCATGACCCTTCCTTGTAAGTTAGATGCTACAGAAGCCCTTGCGGTCCAAATACTGGGACAGAAGTACACATTAGTGAGTTTTCCATCTATCTTTGAAAATTAAAACAAAGAAACAAACGAATACCTATAATGCACATTAGGAATCAACTGTGACACTTTTATATAGAAAGAAGCATTCCAAGTAGTCTAAGGTGAATGGGCAGGGCTGTAGGAGTCCTCAAATAGAATCCCAGCATCTCACTTAGATGCCACAATTTAACTTTCTACAGTATCCTCTAATTCCCTCTCTTGCCACTCAAAAACTGCTTGCTAGAAAAGTTAAATTTAATTTTAAATGATGAGTAATTCTTAAGCAACATGTATTTCAGGTTTAATTCAATGGTATACAAAATGTAAAGAATATAAATAAATGTTTCTCCCCCAGCATGATTAGTATTGCTTTTGTAAAAATCATGTTAAAATGCACATTTTTGAAGACCCATTATCTTCTAGGAATTTCATAGAAGTGGGCTGCATATAATGACAATTAATTAGTTACAATTTTTCCTGTAACTTTTTTCAAATTTATATCATTGAAAGTCATTTTCAAGTGATCTCAAACATTTCCCAGAAAGCTTTTTGATTTATTTATGATGAACATATAAATATTTTTTTTTAAATTACTTTAATTTTCTTGTTATAAATTCTTGGCCATTCAAAGATCCCTCTTGGTTTGAACAAAGTAAATATATGAAGTTCAGGTTAGATTTTTCCAAATTACATTGGAATAATTACTTCAAAATCTTCTAATCACTAATAAATACATAAATAGATATTTTAATGAAGGTTGGTTGCTCCATATGCAAGCCAATACTCATTTCACATAAGCTTTATCAAATGCCATATAGGGAAAGCCCTAGCTGTTAACTGCCTCTAATAAATATTAGATAATGGGTCGTTTCATTATATGGAGTGATTTTTTTTTTTTTACTTTAATCTTTAAGGAATAAAGATGTATATCAGTGAGAGTACAGGCCATCTCAATTTTCACCGTTTACAAAGAAACAGAGCCAGTCATTCAAATATATTTTATCTGACAGTATCCTCTGTTGTAATTCTGATACCACTTCATGGTTCTTGGGTGGGATGAATAACTTCTCTAGGTCTGTGACCCATTTCTAAAATAAGGAGACTGAATTTGGAGAATGATTTCTAGGATTCTTCCTTTTCTAACACCCCAAAATTTCTATGTTTCTTCAGACACAGCGTTATTAGTATGCCCCCAGGACTGGTCATCCCAGGAGGGTTCACACACTAGACTGAACATAAGAATAATTTTAAGAGCCATAAGTGAAATCATAAGATCTTTAAATCATTTAAGATTTTATAGAATGTGTAGTTCCCATTGTGGCGCAGCAGAAACGAATCCAACTAGGAACCCTGAGGTTGCTGGTTCGATCCCTGGACTCGCTCAGTGAGTTAAGGATCCAGCATTGCCATGAGCTGTGGTGTAGGTTGCAGATGTGGCTCGGAACCTGTGTTGCTGTGTCTGTGGTGTGGGCTGGCAGCTGTGGCTCCAATTTGACCCCTAGCCTGGGAAACTCCATATGCCGCAGATGTGGCTCAAAGAAAAAAAAATACACACACACACACACACACACACACACATATATATATATATACATATATA
This sequence comes from Catagonus wagneri, assembly GCA_004024745.2. Lineage (NCBI taxonomy): Eukaryota > Metazoa > Chordata > Mammalia > Artiodactyla > Tayassuidae > Catagonus > Catagonus wagneri. The sequence goes on from PVHT021183519.1 coordinate 8,290,218, forward strand.
TACATATATGTATATATATAATGTGCTATGAGGCAGAAAGCCTGAGAAAGAGTTAAGGAAGCCTCACATGGGCATTAGAGAGATGTGGTGAGAATGAACATGCCTATGTTCCTCTCTTTTCAGCAGCTCTACAAGGCTCTTTAACCTATCTGAAATAAGGTGATTTAGCTCAAGATCTATGATGCTTTGTCACAATTTCATTTCAGTAGTAGAAAGAGCAGGGCATTCTAAATAGATAGTAATTCAGACACAGATGGAAACTAGGAACCATTCAAAACCTCTTCAAGTAAAGTTTTTGTTTCTAGGCAGATTGGGTCCAGATCCTTCAGTCTCTAGTATATCAGGAGGAAATAAAGTATAAGAATTACACATCAAGAAAGTACTGGCAAGACTTGCTCCAAGCACACACCCCAGGCTGTGGAAGAAAGAGATGTAGGAAGTGTCCGATCAATAATGAGGAATGATCTCGTTCCAAAACCTATAGAAACACTAGCATGGGTGGATCCTCCTTGCTTAGTATTGGCAATTCAGTATCACATGAAAAGTCACCTGACTTGTTTTTGCTATAGTGGTTTTTGTGGTTGAAAGGCCACTTGAAAAGATAAGTATAAAATAGATAAGCAACAAGGATACAGCACAGGGAATTATAGCCATTATCTTATAATATCCCATAATGGAGTGTATTCTGCAAAAATACTGAATCACTATGCTGTACTTGAAACTAACATAATATTATGTCAACTACAATTAAAAAAGAGACGAGTTCTAAAGTATATCAACTACTCATTAGCACTTAAAGACGTTAATCTTAACTACGGTTCAGTCTGAAACTATAATTTCAGATTAAGACAATCCACTAAACATACACACAAAAGGTTGCCTCACCCAAACTGAATGTCAGAAGAGTCTCAGCTGAACTTGGGCATTCAATGCAGAAACTCACATTTTTACAGGATACCCAAAAGGGCTCTTTAGCTAGATCACAGTTTTTGCTTGAGATCCTTGGATTCCCTCTCCTTTTTCCAGGCAACAGCAAGATGAACTTTCTATGGATAAAGCAGGGCCTATGGGTGGACTGTAGGTTGGCCTGTTCATAGTGAAAGCGAGGAAATGGTGTTGATGGTTGGGGGTATGGTTCTGCTCCCACCCTAATTTCTATCACCAGAAGGCGTTTTAGGCATCATATTGTGAAATCTAATTACGTTTTTCACCTTGCTTCTCCCCAAAGCGCACACAATCCCCTGCCTAGTCAAATCATAATTATCTTTCACGGCGCTCGCACTGTGTATCTTTCTTGTCTACTACATCTCTCACTCATTTCACTCTCCTTCCTACTCTAATGGGTATAACTGTGCCACACAATTTAATACCTCATTCCTCACAGTCTATTATGCATTCCTAAAAGTTGTTTCAGTTTATAAAACATTTGAGGTTTACATGATCCTCTAACAAACATTTCTGTTGGGACGCTGTCTATTATGGCAGTTAAGATCACACCAGACCTCTGAAATCAGACTTCCCTAATCAAGGTCTAGGCTTTAATACTGGTTAGCTGTGAGACCTTGCTCAAGAAACTTACCTGCTCCAAGCCTCAGATTCCTTGTCTGAAAAATGCAGATAATTACTGTCTATAATGTGCAGAGCCCTGTATAACTCTTAGGATTGTACCAGGGACAAAATAAGAGCTCAGAAAATGGCTACTGGTACTACAATAATGATACTAATTACTATTATTTTATTATGCTCACAGAGCTTATTAACACAAACCTGGGTCATGCTACATATTTATAAAGAGTAAAAGTTAAAAGTTATTCTCTGGGAAGCAATTAATCCCTCCCACCACAAAGCATGACTAGATTCAGCCTTTTAGAACTGCATATCCTTGTATTTGATAAAACTGTAGCTTTTTGAAACCCTCCTAGGCCTCTTCTGTATACATTCACATATAGGCAATGCAACATCCACTATGTTTACAGAAATGGAAAACAGGTAAGGATAATTTGAGCAGTGATTGTTTTTCACTGATGCTTACCTGAATCGAGTTTATATCATTAGAATATTTCATTAAATAAACCAAAGTATATATCACTGTCTACCAACAGCACCTATGGCTAATCATTAATAAATTCAAAGTTATTACATTTTACATATCAGAGCTCTACATCATTTAATTACAGCCATATAATGCAAGAGGAACTTCTGGTTCTAGCAGCCAAAAGAAATTGATTTATGCCTGAATGAAAACAAGGTAGCTTTTATGGGAAAATATTTATGCAAGTTGAAATCAAGGATCTTCTTGATCTTTTTTTTCTCTTTCCAAACCCCAAGTTCTAAAACTATCAAAAGTTACAACCAATAATGATAGCTGAGAATGAGGGCTTAAATTCTTAATATCTTTTAGTCTGACAGTTTCACTCAGGTGAATATCAAGTAAGCTCATTAGATCACAAATAAAACATCCTTACTTCCTTCAGAACATGTTTAAAATATAGGAGAAAACTTATTTCATCATGCAGATTCATTTTGCTTTTGTTTCATCTAGTCTCTCCTAGCTGATTTTTTTTCCGTCTTTTTTTCCTATAATGCTCAAATAAGTCACACCGCTGTATATATAACACTTTCATTTAAGTAGAAATGAGCAAGGCATTTGGCTTAACTCTAGACCCAATATTCCTTTGTGTTTGACTTACTTTTATAGCCAATATACAACTGCCCGTGCAAATCTTAATTGTGAATTACTTACAGACTATAAAGAAGAGACATTTAATTCCTTAATAATGTTCTATGAGCTCCCCACCCCCCGCCACAATCCTATAAAAACAACAGTGGGATACTGAATTTAAGGTTGTGCCCTTTGACTCCACAAACATCAAGTCTTCAGCAAAGGTGCTTTCAGTCTGGAACTGAAATGATGAGATCATGAAGTAGGAATGATTCTGGTGATGGCGATATTTACCTCTTTGAGACAGCCCATAAAGTTGTTACTGACTGGTGACCCTGGAAGGTCTGCTGTGCTGGGACTGCCTCCAACATAGAAAAAGTCATCAGACCCCAGCATGGTATAATCTTCTTGCGTGTAGCCCGTTGTGGTAAGAATCCCATCCACTGATATTGTCACCTAGATAACAAAGCACAGGGAAAGGACACGCTATACTCAGACCTAGATACTGTAATCCTGGGATATGCCTGTTTTGTGTTTTGTTTTGTTTTATTTTTTTTTTTCATTTTGCTTTTGGCTTTTTTTTCTGTTTTTTATTTTTTTATTTTTTTTTATTTTTAGACCTATGGCGGAACCCATTTTCATGTCTGTTTGAGGTTTATGCTTGGATTCTATTCAACTAGCCCTAAGAGAGCTAAACTAGTTAGAGAGTTAACTGATTATTGAACTAGTGTCAGCATCATCCCTACTGCAACTCAAAAGTTACTTAGCAGACACAAAAATGGTGTTAGTAAAATGCTTCCTAGGTTAGTTTGGCTGGTGTACATATTAGTAAAGTTTAGTCGTCTGTTATTCACTAATCACAACGTGCACCTTGTTAACAGAAAAGGCGCAAGCTCTTTCCAGCAACGTCACTGTTTGCACTATTGAGCAGCAGCTGCCCAGCATGCAAGTGCCTAAGTCCATGCCAAAGGGGGGGGGGAGGCAAAACAACCCGTGGAAGCGGCACTGGCCGATGCGCACATGCAGGAGGGACAGTACAGTTCAGGAAAGAAAGGAAAGAAAACAGGGAGAACCAAAGGAAAACACAACTGCTCTGTGATGACGGAAAGATGAGTGGGTGTGGCATCTCCAGCATTCCCAAATCGAGTGTGCAGGCCATGCGTCATGAATGGTTCGAGGCTGGCTGAGCTTGCGGTCACTCGGGCCAGCCACCATTTTATCTTATCCCGGGTTAACCACAACTGGATGCAAAACGTTCGAAACGCTAACGATGCCCCCTACAGGTGAGTTGGAAAACAGAAGTTGACAGGAACAGGTGAAAAATAAGAAGGTCAACAACAGATGAAAAGAAGGAGGTCAAAGTAAGCAGAAGAGTACCAACCGCAGTTCCTCTTTTGTTAATGATGTCTACAGTTAAAAGAAAGAAAGAAAACACACGGCAAACCCAAAATAAGAAACAATTAGAATGATATCTACCGAACAATGTAGTTTGTTTACCATAGCGTGTCCAATGCCTGAGTGCTTTGTGGAGAAGGGGGGAGAAAGGAAATTAAAAACTGTGAACAGAATAACGATCGTTACTTAAAAAATATGATGGTCTCTACCATGTTAGTACATTTTTTGATTCAGGTAACGGTTAGTAGAATGAAACATTCCATGAATGACATGTTAGTTATTAAGCATGTTAGTAACATAGAAAAAGGGCAAAAAAACTTTACAAGAAAAAAGCAGACTAACAAATAGGCCTCCCACAGAGGTAATATTTTTCCTGCCAGTATTGTTCATAACTTGCTACAAGACAGAAACAGACATATGGCAATGTTCCTTTGTCTCCCTGAGTATATCTGACAGACATTTAAAACCTCTAAAAGGGATTCAAAGGCCTAAAGCTCATCAGCTGACCACTGCCACCTTCTGGCCCATAAGTGACTCCTCCCCCACCCTGGACCACCCGAGCCCCAGCAAATTCATAGGAATTGGTTGGCATTGCCCTACTACTCAATTTTACAGCATACAAGGACTCCTCCTCAACTCCAAAACTTCCTTCGGTCATATTGATGGACTTTAGGGTCACAGTTTACTGCAATGAAACAAAGCAAAGATCCTGACACATAGAATGAGTAGAATGGATTTGTTTTCAATCTGTCCTGCCACACATGCACCCCGGCTGCATCACTGTTGTCTCCTTTGAGCTACCAATTCACAGTTTGGTTTGTAACCTGAGCAAAGGCAAATCTAGAAAGTGGGCTCCTCAAGCCCCACCCTTCCTTCCGTGCTTCTCTCAAATGAGCCTTCGGCCTCTTGGTGAGAATCTGAGAGGAAAAATAAAAAAGGAAAACCAAAGAGACACACTTTAGGAAACCCATGGTCTAGAGCTACCCTAATGGTGGGCAACTATCCCCAAGACAGGCATGAAGCATGCAGGGCCCCGCCCATGACATTAAGGCCTCTGAAAGGTCTTGGAGGGTCTTGTGAAATCCTTCACTTTCACTGCTAGACTCAATCTGCATTCCTAAACTTCCTGTTTGCTTCTCTAGCTCAGACAGTTTAAGTCTTTCAGAAACAGGAAAACAAAGGTTAGATAGTTAACAGCTCAGAAAGAGAAGGCTGTTTTAGTAAAGGAAAACCAGAGACAATCCGGTCATTCTGCAACTGTTCAGAGAAACAACAAATATGTTAAGGATATTAGTGAGATCAGCATGTACTGCAGAAAAATTAGTCACTGTCAACACTTAATAAAACGATACATTGTAATATCATAAAATTTTAAAAAATAACCACAACTTGTCATGTTTAATAAATAAGGCATTCTATTCACTTTCATCTGTATATATATGTATATTGTAATAATATGTCTCAATTAAAAGTATACAGTATATGTGAACCCATAGATTTACAGAAAAATGGATGTTTTCCTAATATAGACACTTGTAAGAGTTTTTAAAAATATAATCAAATAGAAATGGGCACTTAGAAAATGAACTGACCTCTCCAGAGACATTTGGGATTTAACTTAAGTGTCTGTGCTAAAAATAAAAATACCTTCATACACAGAGTCTTTAGGAGATGTGGAAACCCCCGAAGTCATTTTTCCCCTTAGGGACTTTCCTTGTCCCCATTTCCAAGGCTGGGGTGGGGAGGGAGTAGGGATTGATACAATCCCAAATCATAATCACACTGCTGTTGTTTTTGTTTTTGTTTTAAACTACAAAAAAGGAACTGTGATTTAATGACCCCAATGTGCATGCTTCCAAATGATCACCATGAAAACTATAATTTAAAATCAAATAAACAAAAAATCAAAAATGCAACAGAATCACACACATCACAGGAAGGGCATGTCACAGGGATTTCCTTGCAGCCCTCTGGGAAATTGTCATATGTTGCTGTGTTAAAATAGCCTTTGGGCCCCCAGAACTTTCTAGATATGCCCCTGCTCAAGTATGGCAGGAAGATTCATCATCTCAGAAGAAGAAAAAGCTAATTTGTAAGTGACTCTGAGGAGCCCTATATCATGTTATTGGGGTTTTCAAGTACCACACACACAGCTGTAGTGAGAAACAAAACCAGTTACTCTCTTATCCACTGCGCTGTTACCTGACGCAGATTCCTGGTGACTTTCACATCATGCCAGGCATTATCATTAAACTTTCCATTCACGGGCTCCACTAGTGCTTCAAAGGCCCCCGATCCCAAATTAATGACCAGAGAGACAGCTCCATTTTTCAGGGCGAGATTGACATAATCAGCCGATTTCCCAGTGTGAAGCATCAGTCCATTCCTCTGAAGGGTTTTAAAGGACAGAGTTATTTCATCGCTGCTGCTTTGAATGGGGTTTTGAGACAAGTCGTAGCAGAAGTATTCAGATCCCTTGAAAGTGGCAATGTATTCTTCTTTTCCTAGAGGAAAACAGATATATACATGCGTAAGTAAAAAACAAAACAAAACAAAAACAAAAAAAAGCTATGTGTATCAGCAGATCTTAACAGAAAAAATAATCAGACCCCAAATTAACTCTGTCTAATTAACATTCATGACAAGAGCCCTGTCAAAAAGAGTCAAATAAAACTGTAGGTGGCAGTATGTTTTTAATAAGCTTCCTCAGCTATTGGCCCATCAGCTGAAACAGCTAAAGCTGACATACTTGAAAATTCAATTAATTTTTAAGTATCACTGCAAGAGCTCTGATCAGAGAAAGTAGCTCTGTGAATTCTCTAGGGCACGAATCAGGTAACATAAATGCACATTGGATGGTTGTACTCTGCTGGCAACAATGGATTCCAATGTATTTGCAACATTCTCCATCCAACTGAGGTGTTGTTTTAATTATCAGACATTTATATTCAAAGATCTCAGTGAAACGCCAAATATTTCCATCACTGAGAAACTATAACAAATTATCTGGTAAGGGGAAAGCAAATAATAATAATAGAATTTTGTCTGAGAGTAAACAGATCTATAGACGTGCATTTTTTCTTCTTGGGTGGAGGGGGCAGTGATAGAAAGCTAAATGGCATTATCTGGAATTATGGTTTATTCCCTGATCTCAGCAAGCAGATGGTAGGGCTGGCTTTTATGAGACCGGTAAGAATTCCAGCACATCATCATGGGAACAGTATGTAAATGAAGTCTCAACATTTTCTGTATATCTCAGTCTTTACCATATTTAGGAGTAACAACATGGATCTCACAAAATGTTAGATCAAACAGAAATGTGGCTATTTGGAAAGAGCAGTCTTTTTACAATAATTGAGTTTAACCAAAGGAAAAATGGAAGCCAAAAGCTCCCTTTCTAGGCAATGATAGCATTGTGTCAAGAAAAGTGAGACAATATTGTCTGGACTCAGCTGCTGATAAACTATAAACATAGAATTATAAGTGGTGCAAGAGAATCTTAATCTGTTTCACTGGTAATGCATCGTCTTTACTATGACCGCTCGAGGGTTCATATACCACCAAGGGTCTCACTCTGAACCCTGAGGATTTTACCTCAGGACTATTTTCATTTAATAGTCAAATAACTCATGTTCTTGCATCAGAGCTGAAATCAAGGTCTTAGCTTACCAGGGCCCAATAACTTGACTTCCTGGATAGAGAAGGTACTATAAGCAACTATAGGTAGGCAAGGCATGGCACTGAGTAAAACACTGAGCACATAAGAAATTTCATGAGAGAGTGAATCCTTGGAGAATAGTCACTGCCTACTAGTAAAACTATCAGTGAAGACTAGTGGCCAAGCCAAATCCATGTTTTGAGGCAGAGGCACAGCAAGGGAAACTCCGTCTACACTAAAGGATACCTTCCATTCCTATGCTCAAAATACTGGTTGAGCACTGCACAAGTGTGAAGCTCTGTATTAGTTTAGAGGTAATGGAGTGACCATAGCTGACCTAAATCCATCTCTGAAACTCTACAGTTTAGGTGTTTGTTTCCCTGGCCAATTCAAGTGGCTTGATACTGGGAGAAGACACAACTAATATTTCTTATGTACTCAAGAAAAAGCAGTAGGCTAAACTATGAATTTAAGTCCTAGCTTTGGCCACTAGTTAACTGCACTGAGGGTCATCATGAATCTTTTTAAAATCTCAGCTCCTAAAAATGGTTAGTGACACCAGTCTTTCAGGATATAAAGAGATAAAGCCTGTACAGGCATCTGGCAATGTTGGTGGATACCAGAAATGGTAGATGTCTTCCTTGCCTGCCTACATAATAAATGTAATAAACGTTCTAAAACAAATGACATGTCATACTTTATAGTGAAATCTACAGTATTCTAAGACCAGAAACAGAACAAGATGCCCACTATCAAAATACTGTGCTTGAGGTATAGCTAAAGTAGGAAGAAAAGAAAAATCCATGAGCATTATGAAGAGTGTAAGTGAAAAAAAATCATATGAGGAAATATTATACAAATTGAAAGACAAAAATAATCTTCAAAAAACTACTTGGTTTAAGACATTTCAGAAAGATCATAGGGTTCTATATACTGGGGACAATCAATGTTTTAAACATAAACAGATCAATAGATTCAGTGAAATTCCAGCAAAAACCTCAATGGCTTTTTTTTTTTTTTGTCTTTTTGCTTTTATGTAGAGCCGCACCCGCAGCATATGGAGGTTCCCAGGCTAGGGGTCTAACAGGAGCTGTAGCCGCCGGCCTTCGCCACAGCCACAGCAACGTGGGATCCAAGCCACGTCTGCAACCTACACCACAGCTCATGGCAACGCCGGATCCTTAACACACTGAGCAAGGCCAGGGATCGAACCCGCAACCTCATGGTTCTTAGTCGGATTCGTTAACCACTGAGTCACGAAGGGAACTCCCTCAATGGCTTTTTTAAATGAAAGTGAAAACTTATTCTACAAGTTCTGTGTGGGAAAAACAAGGAGCCAAAAATATCCAAGATACATCAGAGAAAGAAGATTAAAGAAATTTCCTGTATAAAGATGAACCTTTATTAGAAAATTATGGTAATAAAGATAATATATATTAGGATAGGTAAAAGAAATAATCAAACTAAAAGTAATCTTAAGCATACAGGAAAATGATTTATATTAAGTCAGGCATTGCAAATAGGCAAATTACAGATTGGTCAATAAATGATGCTGGAACAACCAGTTATCTATATGAATAATATGAAATTGGATCTTTACATCATTTTGCTTACAAAAATCAATTCTCCATGGACTAAGGATTTAAACTTGCGGGGTAAACCTGTAAAATTTGTGTAAAACAAGAAATTACAATACTGAAGTACTGAAGGATTTATTAAAGAGGCATAAAAAGCATTATTAAAATTTGTGAGGAAAACCTGTAAAATTTGTGAAAGATAAGAAATTACAATACTGAAGTATGGAAGGATTTATTAAAGAGGCATAAAAAGCACTATTAAAATATCAAATAATTCAACCACATTAAAATTAAGAGAACCAATCTATCAATAACATCATGAAGAGGGTAACAATCTAAAGTTGGTAGAAAATATTTTTGTGCATATTAATCTACAAAAGACTGCAATACAGAATACACTCTGATAAATCAATTTAAAACAAACATTGAGTAAATGTGCAAATAAAATGTATAGTAATTTCATAGAAAAGCAGGTGTATATTTATATATATGTATATACATATACATATGTGCCATATAAATAAGTAAAAAGATGCTCAGTTCTATGGGTCTTCAGGGAAAGGCAAAAATCTAATTACATGCAGATACTACTTCACAGCCATGAAGTTGACAAAAATGAAATGAAACGATAGAAAAACTCCAGGCTTTGGAAAAGCTATGGAAAAACAGTAAGTCTTATCCAATGCTGATGAGAGTGCTGATAAGCTGAAAATCGATCAGCTGCAATAAGCAATATTTGGTTTTATGCTAACCCACAGGAATGACATATATTACAAAGGCATCAGTCTTTAGAAAACAGTTACCATAATCAATAAAAATAGCATTCCCAATCTCCTTCAATTCATTTCTCTCTGCTCACTGTTTTGATTATTTGATGATAGGAAGTCAAGTGAATTTTGGTTCATATCCTCATATATGATACACAATATATAGTGAGATCCACTTATCTGAAGATGATTTTTGCAAAATTTTTATCCCTAGTGAATACTCAGAATAAATCTCTGAGCCAAAGGAAGTTTTAGAGATCCTTTTCGAGCCCAAATATTTAATGTACATTATTAAGAAAGTGATATCTGTGACATTTAAATGACTGTCAGATTTAAAGAGTGGGCCTGTCACAGAAGCAGGACTAGAACTCAGCCTCTGATTATGCTTAAATATTAAAAACAGAGTTTGGGGGCTTGAAGAGGTTTGGTCTAGTTAAAAGGCTATAGCATTTAATGCAAGGGATCGCATATCATTCCAAGTCTGCATAATTCAAAATAAATTTTGACAAAGGATTTCTTTGCTAGATTACATGCAGAGCCAAAGGGAAAAACAGTAAACAGAATTTGCAGTCCATTAGATGGAAAGCTTTGAAGTTACGTTAGTGTTAATGACATTTCACACCATCATATTCCTATTACTTAAAAATGAAAATACATCATTCATTTTATATTGTTTAATATAAAACAGATAACTTAAATTTTCATTAGATGCAATCACAAAGTTTTGGGAAAATTCACTTTGATGAATATATCAATACCACAAAATGCCATACACATGACACAAATCCAAGCAGGGAAAATATTTTTGCTGTGTTCTTTTAAAGAAAGACTATGTAGGAGTTCCCATCATGGCGAAGCGGAAATGAATCCGACTAGGAACCATGAGGTTGTGAGTTTGATCCCTGGCCTCGCTCAGTGGGTTAGAGATCCAGCGTTGCCATGAGCAGTGGTGTGGGTCGCAGACACAGCTCAGATCTGGCGTTACTGTGGCTGTGGTACAGGCCGGCAGCTGTAGCTCCAATTAGACCCCTAGCCTGGGAACCTCCATATGCCACAGGTGTGGCCCTAAAAAAAAATGCAAAAAATAAAATAAAGACTATGCATACTATATGAGAATACATAAATCATTCCATTTTCTACAAAATGACTGCAATTCCTCCAGTTCTTTGCCTGTTACCATATAGTCTTAGTCATTAAGTTTTGTGCTATGTCATATGCAAAGACCAAGCAGAACAGTAATAGTTGTTTGTTTCCTGCTGAGCACTTACAGAACAGGTTTATATCCATTAAAAAAATCTGTCCCAAAGACAGGCATTTCTAATATGTTCTAAAACAATAAACATCAAAAAGAAATTAGATCCACAGTAGTATACATATCAACAAATACTTATATTCAGGATACATAAAGAGCTTATACAAATCAATTAGGAAAAAAAAAAAAAAAGACTAGACAAACCAATAGGAAGAATAGAAAAAGTAACTTGAGCAGATACTTTCATCCATGATAAAATGATATTCATGTGGAAAGACATTCAACTTTATTAGTATTTAGAGAAACACAAACTAAACCACAATAAATTATCAGCACATTCCACTGCAATGAATAAAACAACAAAAAAAAGACAAAATGTACCCAGTATTAGTGAGGATGTGGAGAAACTGGAACTCTCATATATTGCTGGTGAGAACTGCTTTTCTGGTGATATCTTTTAAACATTTGCCTACTTTATGACACAGTAATCCCCCTTGGAAGTGTATCTCCAACAAAATGGACACAAAGATCATCAGAGAAACATACCAGAATGTTTACAGCAGCACTCTACCTAGTAACCTCAAACTGAACAGTAGTGAGATGGCAATCAATAGTGGAATGGATATATAAATTGGCATATAGTTACACAATGGAATATTAAATATCACTAAGAATATATAATCTACAACTACAAGCAAAAATATGGGTAAAACTCACAATAATAACACTGAGTTTAAAAAATGCCAGACAGGAGTTCCTACTGTGACACAGTAGGTTAAAAATCCAATTGTAGTTGGCTCCACTTGCTGTGGAGGTGCGGGTTCAATCCCTGGCTTGGAGCAGTGAGTTAAAGAATCTGGTATCGCCAATGCTGTGGTCACTGCTGCAGTACAGATTCAATCTCTGGCCTGGAAACTTCCATATGCCATAAATGTGGTCATTAAAAAAAAAAACGCCAGTCACAAAAGGGAATATATTTATGATTCCATTTATATAATTTTTTTTAAAACAAAGGAAACCAAATCTCTACTGTTGTAAGTCAAAATAATGGCTACTCTTGGTAGAAATGAAGAGGGGATATGTTAGGAGGACTTTTTGGGTGCTAAGAATCTTCTGTTCTCTTGATCTGGGTGTTGGTTATGGGTGTAATTGGAGTACAAAAAAATCATACATCTGTCCATTTATATGTGCACTTAATATTTATATTGTATTTCAAAAAATAATTTTAATAATATTTTAATCTGGATGACTAAGAACAAAACAAATGCATCTGATAAACTATTTTCAATTAATAGGGTGATATGAGCAAAACATTACTCCTACTAATGCTACTTTTATTAGTAAAAACAAAAATAATACCTGTAATAATGTCATTACAGTTTACATTTAAAAACCTTTCAATGCATATTAATATCTCTCAATATCACTTACATTCCAGAACAACCTCATAGGATTTAGAAAAAATATATAGGTTGCAAAGATATAATTGTTTGAAAGACCATACTCTAAACATACTGCTTAACAGAGCCATGTCAAGAGGAAGGGAGTCTCTATTACTCATCATAGATATGATGATATTATGATATGTTATTATGATATGTTATTATGGTAGAATTAGAGAAACAATTCAAAAATAAATTATTCAAAAACTTGAAGCATTTTTCTAATATCCTATACTTAATTTGATTTATGTTGCCATACAAATGAAGGAAGAGATCTTATAGGGTATGATTGCATTTTAGTCCTATTCAATTTTCACCCTTCAAATAAACAAAAATACACAGTTCTTGCTCATCTAATTTTCTGAAGGAAAGTTCAATAAAAAAAATTATATAAATTCTTGTTATGCTGACTGGATAAGCCAATTTTGACAAAGGTAAATATAACGGCAATAAACCTGAGTCCTATTCTCAGGTCTAAAACTACTCAACTGAATAAGTAAGAATATGTAAGAAACATGACTTCCCAGATACATCAGATAAAGCAAAGCTAAATCTGTAGAGACTTTAGAACATGGATCAGGAGTGTGATGGAGACACTCAAAGAAACCTAGGTAAGCATGGGTTATATTCATGGGTTATATTCATGAAAGTTAGAGGAGGAATGGGATAGTCTTGTGTTTCAGTGCTGCTCACCTCATTCCTGTTTAGTGCTGCTCATCACAATCCTATTTAGACAATCTGAAATGTATTTGTATATTGTATAAAGTGATGTTAATTACCCTGTAAAGAAAAAATTAGGGGATATATCTTCAAACATCAGGAAGGATGTCCCCTAGAAGAGTAATTCCATGTTGTATGGAATCAAGGGTGTAAATAGAATCAAAGCATGAAAGCTATGGGGAAATATATCTTGATATATTAAAGACTCTCTAAGAGTGTTATCCATAGGTGGAACATTACATTGAAAATAAATTTATCATTACAGAAAGGACTTAAACATAACTGAACCTCTTAATTGGATATGGCAGAAGGTGTCCAATCTTTGGATGGTAGATTGAACCAATGGATCTTTTCCAACAGCAAGAATTACAAATTTCTACCTTAGCATTTTTTTTTTTTTTTTTTTTTGCCATGCCCATAATATGTGGAAATTCCTAGGCCAGGGATTGAACCCAAACCACAGCAGTAACCTGAGCCACTGCAGTGACAACAACACTTCTTTAACTGCTAGGCCACCAGTGATCTCCTTATTTCTATTTTAGAGAGAGAAATACTAGACAAGGGTTAAATGAATTCCCAAGTTCACGCAGAAACTGATTCTCAGGAATAAGCCCCTTCCCATTGCCTGTGAATGGGATAAAGTCTCATTAATTTGACCCTACGTTTTCACAACCTCCAAGTTCACTGAACTTTTTTACTAAGTGAAGTATCTCTAAGGGAATGACCCTACTTCCTAAGGACAAAGGTATGTAGGGGCAGAGAGAAGTCCCACTGTTCCCACTTATATGAAGAATGTCAGGCCATTTTCCCAAGCCAAGAACCTGACCCACGTTACTGTTCTTGATTATCTTGCTTTTCATAAACATAATCCTAAATCACACAGTTTTATAGGATTTTACCATACCTTACATTCTATTCTAAGATTGTGTTCCAACAAATTAGAGACTAAGATTAACTTGTGAAAAAAATGAACAAAATCTGACATTTGAGTAAGAGACTTGTTTCATTTGTTTTACTACTCTAGAAGTCAAATATGCAAGAATACTGTGCCAAAAACATTCTTGACTAAACAAAAGTACACACTAGAAGTCTGCATTATCAAATGAAATAACAAGCCTAGCTGTCTCTGACTACAAAGATAAAGCTAATTTAGAAAATAGAAAACGAAAGTCTGCCTATTGAAAATCACATCAGGCAAAATTCTTGGTCCCTAAGAAGTGTTACAGAAAACAGCAGAGTTCTACTTGCCAAAACCCTTTGAAATTTAGAAACCAAAACTATCAATTGATCACTATAAGGAAAAATAGTATTATTTTAAAGGGAGAGTAATTCACTCTTTCCTTAGGTTTTCTACCTGATACAATGTCATAAATTGTTTTAAAATTCCCAAATGTAAATTGACCTGTGGAAAATCTGAGACTAACTTCTATTGATTGTAGCAAGAAACTGAGCTTTATAAAATATTCGTTCTTCAAGGTTTTATTTTACTTTAGAGTCACCTCAAGACAACCAATCTGGAAATAAGTTGCCAAGCATCCCTTAGGTAACTAAAAAAAGAGGCACATTCTTAATGATGATATAATTCAAGTTATTAAATATGAAAGCTAAAGAAGCTTAGATATTATTTAGAATAATGCCTTCATTTACTAGGTGAAGAGAGTGAGGTCTCAACAGATAAAACTGTGGTCATATATTTAATTGGACTGGAATCAAAATATGTATAAACCTTGTCCTTTATTCTAATCTCATGCTCTTCCTTATTTCCCAGATATTGCCATGGAATGAGCCTTTAAATCATGACCAAGAACTAAATGCAGCTTAAGCTTGAACAACAGCAACAACAAAAATAGGACACAGTCCAACACGCTAGTACAACAATTTTCTAATCCTATTGTGCAACTGATTTGCATTTGTTTAGATAACTGCAGGTGCTGGGAACCAAACAGGCCACTCCATGCCTATCTGGGCTGATGACCACTCAGTTCTGCACAGATCATATGACACTTGAGGAAAGTCATACGTAAATATTCGCCAGGTGTGCAATATTGTAATTTCTGGGCAAGCCTCAGGCTCAACTCCCAACAACTGAATCTATGACAACTAGCCTCTGGCACAATTTAACCTGGAGGATAATACCAGTGACACAATCAAAGTAAAAGCATAGCTTGGTGAATAAAGACTTTACAAATAATCTCTAATGTGAATTTATGATTTCTTTGTGAATCAAATAAGTACATTTTATATACATATATATACATATATACTATTGTATTATATATAATTATAGGAACACAATGATATTTATAGCAGATTTATAGATATTCTGTGACAACCCTCATTTATCTAAGACCAGTAAAACTGAGAACACTTGGAATTTAGAGTAACACACTTTGTAGCAGGGGAAGAGAAGGGATGATGGAAATCCATAGCATGTCTTTGGCCTTAAGGCAAAGAATACCGAATCCAAAATTCATACATGTAAAGCACCTAGTACAGGCACTGGAACTGAGACAGAGATTAATATTCATTCAGGAATCATCTCGGTCCAACTTTTGGATCTTACTCCATGTACAATGGGAAGCCATTAGAGTATTACAGGCTGGAGAGTGATGTGACTTGATTTACACTTTAAAAAATTAAGTCTGGGTTCTGTGAGGAGACTGCATTCTGAGTTTGCATGAAAGTGATAGCAAGGAGACTAACGATTATTAAGTTAAAGATCATACAAATGAGGGCTATCGAGTCATAAACACCTGAATCCCTCTCACATTGTGAGTACTTAACCAGTCATCTTAAAATCTCAGTTTTCTCATCAGCAAATGGAGGCAATAACACTAGAAGCTATACGACAGGTTGGTTGTACCGATTAAGTAATGTAATGTATATGTAACAACATCTTAGGCAGAATTACTAAATTTATCGTCTTTCAGTTATTAAAAGCTCAGACTAATTTATGAGTTTCAGCTAAGATCAGATGTAAATTTCACCCCTCAATTCATAGCATTGAGGAGGAAGGGGAGAAGGTGGTATGACCACAGACATCTTACCATCTGCCTTAAAATCCAGCTCTTCCAATTTATTGGGATGGAGTCGAGAGGAAGAGAACAGGACAGTGGTCATTCTTGTAGTTTTCTTCTGTCAACTGGACTGGTTTCTATGGTTCACCCTCACTGACCTCTGATAACCCCCATATGGCAGACTCCTAAGTGCTCTGCAGGGCCGCCCCACTGCATTTTCCAAACAAAATGAGAGAGAGATTGAGAGCGAGCGCAAGCAAGAGAGAGAAACAGAAAGAAAAAGAGGTTGATACATCTGGCTCAGTCTGCTTTATCCTCTGGTTCCAAAATGTTATATCTGGCTACTGTGATCCCCTGGCCCAGCAGCCCAGCAGGTGGGAATAATACTGGCCAGATGGGATCTAGCCCCAGACTAAGCAGAGTGTCCACTTGACCCATAGAATCTTAGGAATCCTGGATACACCAGATGTTGAAAGTGTAGGCTACAATCCTTTGTCTCTTTCCACCCTGCCAGTTTGCTTCTCTCTTTGGCAAGGCACAAGGCAGGTAAGCAAGCTTGATGCAGACACCATCATGCACCAAATGTGGAATGCAGACATTGCCCTCTTGCAGACATACACAGGCACTACACGTGCTCCTACAGTAGTCTCTTTTCCCAATTTCCTTGGGCAGAGGAAGTACACTTCTCCTTGGACACTACATTTCAGTGTCTATGTTAATACTAATTCTTCTGCCCCACTTGCTCATTCCCAGTGCTTAGGTAGATAAGGAAGGTGGGAAGTAGAGAGGCAGGAATTCTGTTACAAATGCTCAAAAATAAAAACAGTCGGTTTTGCTGTCTTCTAGTAGGTGCTGAGGGAGGTAACTAGCCAGTTTTTAGAGGTTTTCTCTATAGTGGAGGTTACTTAAATTCTGTTTCAGGGGGCTGTAGCCAACGATTCTATGAGAAAAATTTATCCTCAGCATGTTTTTGTGTACATAAATACCTTGCATACGGTAGGCAATCAACTGTTCATTATTATTATTATTCTTCAAATAACTTAAAGGACTGTCCGGCAGTTAAAAAAGAATCAGCTATTTACCAAATCATTCAATAACCAGCATATCGTTATGTCCAAACACCAATTCTAGGAAAATTTTGCTTAATTAATGTTCACAGAGTTAAGAAAGAGAGGGACTATTATATTTGCATAAAGGAAGAAAAAATGTCTCTCAATTTATGGTTTATCCTTTTAAAAAAACATATCTGGATGACTTGCAAAATGATTTCACAAAATTCTTGTGCTTTTTCATTCTCTCAGGAAAAAAAAACAAAAAACATTGAGCTTAAGTAGGATCAGGAGAGTTGAGCACTTGTTTCCACTTGGCCACTTTTCAGCTCTCTGCCCTTGGAGACCCCACTTAGCCTCACTGGGCCCCGTTTTCCTCCCTGGCAAAATGACATGACCGGACTAAGTGATCTCCAGTGTTTCTTTCAATTCTAAAATTTTATGGCCCTATAACATTCTTGATTTATTGAGCCACTGTTTCACTGATTCATTCAATAAACATTTACTGGAGCTCAACTCTGCGCCAAACCCTATTGCTTTCCCGCTGTCAGAATCACACAACATGCTAGAGTTAAAATGTCTTTAAAGGTTTCTGATGGCTGCTGCTTTTACAAGGAACTTTCCCATAGCAACCTCTGTCTCCCCGAGCTTTTAGAGTTACTTTTCCTCTTACATTATAAGGACTTAAAAATTGAGACAAACAAAGAAACACGGTGAAAAACAAAGAACACAAAGGTGTTCTGTTTACACTCTATCAGAAACCCATGGGGCGAGGCCATGGATTG
The DNA here is from genome assembly GCA_004024745.2 of Catagonus wagneri. Lineage (NCBI taxonomy): Eukaryota > Metazoa > Chordata > Mammalia > Artiodactyla > Tayassuidae > Catagonus > Catagonus wagneri. Next base: position 8,308,542 of record PVHT021183519.1, read on the forward strand.
AACCCACATCTTCACAGACACTATTTCGGGTTCTTAACCCAGTAAGCCACATGGGGAACTCCAAAACTTTTATCTTAAGCTCCAACTTGAGAAAAATGGACATTGGTTGATTTGTGATTAACTTTAACTGTAAAACTTTATCTCAGTATGAATGCAGATTTTAGAACTGAAAAAAGGAGACCCATAAATGAGACCCATAAATGAGATTTTCTCTGGCATCTAGAGCTAGGCACAGGTGAAGCTAAGATAAGCGAAGTCTCTAGATCAAGTGATCCCAAACAGGGTTGGTCATCAAAGTCACCTGGAAAACCTTTAAGAAATTTTGTACAAATGTTGGTAATTCGTTCCTTTTAATGGCTGAGTAACATTCCATTGTGTGTATGGACTTAGAAATTATCATGCAAAGTGAAACCAGTCAGACAATTAGACAGCAACACCCAATGATACCGCTTACATGTGGAAACTAAAAACAATGAACCTTCTTACAGAACAGACAATGACTCACAGCCTTTGGAAAACCTTGGTTTTTCAAATAAGACAATCTGGGGGGGTGGGGGGATGCACTGGGGGTTTGGGATACAAAATCTGTAAAATTGACTTGTGATGATTTATGCACACCTATAATTGAAATAAAATCCATTAAGAGAGAAAAAAAAAGAAATTTTGTACAATACAGGGAATATAGCCAGTACTTTATAATAATTATAAATGCAATATAATATTTAAAAATTGTGAATCACTATGTTGTACACCTGAAACTTACATAATATTGTACATCAACTACACCTCAATAAACAAAAAAGAAGAAAAAGAGAGCGTATTTCTAGCACCCATTCACATAAGTCCTACTTTAAGAAGACTGCAGTAGTGCTCCTGATACTTTATTAGTATTATTATTTTACTTCCTAGTTATTTCCAATAATCAATTTAGCTTGAAATACCGTGTTTTTTATAAAGTGCTAGGCCTTCCCTTCCCTTACTCTCCATGGAATGAAGCCACTTCCCAACGAACAGGGAGCACAAATGTGCAATAAAATACATGAAAAACGAATAAAGCAATAAAAAGCAGAGCACATTCTCACTTTTTAGTTTGGAATTAATTTGATTGGCTTGACAACATTCTGGCCTGACAGAATAATACCACCTCTGGAATCAGCAGCTGTAATTCACAATACATTCATTCACTGCTCACAGTAAGAGCTCTCTGGTCTCAAGAATAAGATATATTTCCACATTAACAAGCTGTAAATGTTCTTTTGTTTTGTTTTATCTTGTTTCCTTTTCCACTTGTAGTAAACCAAATAGCCTGTTGAAACAAGTCTTTTCTTGCTAACGATCACTGGCCTTAATACTGCATGGCAGGAATATATGATATCTTTTATATCTCATGCTTGAAATAAGTTGCCTCCACCTCCATTCCCTAGGCTACATGCCTTTCTCACGAACAGTTCATAAAACTATAAAAGTTAAAGAGATTTTCTAATCCAAGTTCTTTTGAACATTTCTTCCCAGTTCCCCAGGATTCATATACCATACACAGGCTTTGTACTTGCAATGCACTCTTCTGTTTTTTATAGAAATAAGAATTGTTCTGAATTGATTTCATTAAAATGATAGTTCATCACTTAAATTTGAAAAACACTGATTTTTGTTTTTTCACTTTACAGATAAGAAAACTAAGGCCCAGGGAATTTAAGAGACTTGGCAAAAACCACCTAGCTTGTGAATACCTCAGAATTTCAAACTCTGACCGAATCCTATGCTTTTTCTACTATATTCTGTCACATTTCTAATGCTACTTCAGATAGTTTGAATGGACACATTCACAGTTTCAGAAGGAAGAAAACATTCATTTTGAAGAGTATAGGACAGTCTGGCTTTTTCACCATGACATTCAATCCTAATTTAATCTCTTTCTTAGATACCTAGTTTTCATAACTCCTAGATATAATATGCAAAATTACAGTTTTATAGCTTTCATATAACTAGTTAATGTTTCTATTATTTTTCTCAGGTATAATCTCAAAGTGAAATAATTATCTCTACTCTTTACCATACTTGCACTAATGTTAAGCTTCACAACATCAAAATTTTAATTTTGCAGTTTATTTTGATTTATAGTATTGTAATGAAAGCCTTTGACTTAAATATTCAAATAGTCCTACTTAAGAACAGACAATGCATTTTATTTTAAATTGATAGTACTGTCAATGATGTGGAAAAAAGATCTGTATCATTGTTCAATTAAAAAATTAATTGGATGTATATAACTATATTGATAAGAAGCTAATTACTGGCTAATTAGGTATATCAGGCTGTGGTGATTGGATGAAATGTTTAATATTCATAATGGTTCTCAACTTGGCATCACAATGAAATCACCTAAAGAGGCTTGGAAAATATTAGTGCCTTGGCCCCAACCTTCCGCCCACCTCTACATTCTCATTTAATTGGTCCAGTGTGTGTCCTGGGCACTAACATTTTCAGAAGTTTCCCAGATGATTCAAATAAGCAGACATGGCAGAGAATCAAGGGCTTAGAAAGATATAACCTACACATTTAAAGTGTAAAAATTGTGCCTCTCTAAATGTACTTAGTTATAGTAACGTGACAAAATGTTGTGGCTATTTAAGCTAAAATTTACACTTTAGACATGACCTGCCTATGTATTGCTTTATATTTGCATATTGCTTGAGTAGTTAAAAGCATATTTTAATCTCATGAGAACACTTAAGTGTATTTCCTCCCTCCCCTTCAATGTACATTATCAGATTGACCTTTGAAAGCACCTGATTTTAAGTCACAGTTTCCTTTATAAGGACCAATCTTTATGTAAAACTCCATGAATGAATCTTCAACCCATTCAGATGCTGACATTCGCATTTCCTACCCAACGGAAATATCATCTAAGAAGTAATCTAGATTTGTATCTTGCCACCAATTCAGGCAATCACATTTGCCCCAACATATAGAAACCCCCAACTAGCTGAATTCAATTATTTTCAGTTTTTATTTCATTAAAAATTTTAGTCAAATCCTGAACACTCTCATTATACAAATATATAAGGCTTAAGCATTTCTGGCAAAATCTAATGCAAATATTCAAAGAAGGCAAACATTCTGTCTTGAACAGGCTCTTTATTTGCTGGTCAGAATAAAATCTGAAGCCAAAGAAAAGCCTAGGGAAGCTAAATATCCTACTATGGACACTGAAAACAAGGATGTTCTACTCTAAAAAGAAAGTCATAGAAGGAACTGCTTGGATAAAAGAGACAAAGGAAGAAAGATGCAAAACAAGGGCTAGTCCTGAAATAGTTAATAAGAAGAGCCAACGTCCATCCATCAGCCACTTCTCCTAAACAGAACTGTCTTTCTTTAATGGGGTTGACACGTCTGTACATCACAGGCTGAAATTTTAAGTGTCTAAGCTACTCTTCCTCCTTCTAATAGACAAATGCACAAAGGACTGACTTTTGCTTCCCCTGCTACAGGGCCATAATAAACAGTCAGCTCAGGATTTTAACCAAATCAAATGCTGACTAAAAGCCTCCTCACAAAAGCCTTTTAATAAATTTCTGCTTGTGTTTTCTTTACATGTACTTCTATTTGAAGACAAAGAATTTCTTCCCCATTTCCTTCATTTGCCGTTGCCTGTTTGACTGGTTCAAAAGCATACTCTTTGCTGAAAGGAGAGAAAATGGAAGAGTGGGCAGATGGGTCAAGATGGAATGTGGGCAAGAGTGGGCAGATGGGTCACGATGGAATGTTTGTGGCTCTGGCAGGCCCTGTGATTCTCTTCACTGAAACAAATCCTTTATTCTTCTAGCTCAGATTCAAGGAAGGCAGAGAAGCAACCCTTCAGCCTTTCCTACTTCAGGTCAAAGTCCTTTTTCATTCTCAACCTACAACCTAGATGTATCAGAATTCTGTACAAAAAGGAAAGTTTTATGCTTCCAAGCAATTCAAGTGTATTCTGAGGTCCTTGTGTCCTGTGGGCTACCCTAGCAGATATAAGGCATCTCACAGGGCAAAGTGGTTTGCAAGCTTTGAGGTTTTCTTGGCGACTGGGAAGAATAATTTGACTTCACTTGGAATAAGATCATATTCAGCAGAAAAGATCTGCTGTGCTCAAGGTCACGGACCTTGGCTCTGTGGATATTCAGTTATTCAGCAGAATAACCAAACTAAGCCTTCAAAGCACTTTTGGATGCTGTTGCAGGTGTTGCCTGCAGAGACCTTCCTGACAGCCACTGAGTTCTTGCACCTGCACATCTCCTCCTTGATGCTGTCTGTTCTACAATCTGAAAACCACATTCCATGTGTTTATATACATATACATATATATATACATATATATACACACACACACACACATGTATACGTATGCAATCCCAAAGATTTTCAAAGAAATGTTTCCATGAATTAAGATTAGTATGTACATTACGAAGGAATAAATAAAGTGTCCAGGGGTAACAGATTTTTTTTTTAATTGATGCATCTCAAAGCCTTAATCTTAATCATCATTTTTTTTTTTTCTTTTTAGAGTTGCACCTGCAGCACATGGAAGTTCCCAGGTTAGGAGCTGATTTGGAGCTATAACCGCCGGCCTACACGACAACCACAGCAATGCTGGATCTGGCCACATCTACAACCTACACCACAGCTCATGGCAATGCTGGATCTCTGACTCACTGAGTGAGGCCAGGGATTACACGCTCATCCTCATGGATACGAGTCAGGTTTGTTTCTGCTGCTCCACAATGGGAACTTCCTTAAGCAGCATTTTAGAATGTGTTGTTTGCAAAATAAATCATGAGATCCCTAAGGAATTAATTTAATCATTAATTAAAGAAACACATTAAAGGCCTACTATGCATGAGGCACTAGGCTAACCACTTTGAGAGAATGCTGGATTAGACAGAGATCCATGTATAAGAAGTTCAAAATGCAAAAGGAATATAAGGCATAAAGATGCCAGGGAAATTTAAAAGAATAGATTATTTACAAAGTATTGAGATTTATTTTGTAAAGAAGGTAAACCTTGGATGATATTTTGAAGGATGATGCTTTTGAAACTGAGGGAATCTGGGAACAACACTCCAGGTGAGGGAGTGGAAATGAGTGAACATTTTAAGGTGAAAAGTCAATTAATGAGTAGAGCCTAATTTTACTTTATTTATCACACTTATAATCAGTTCTTTCAACATTATCTATTAAATATTACATCTTTTCCACATAGCTTTTAAATACTACATATACAAACTCCACATGTACTTGAGCCATTTCTAGACTCCATTATTCTCCATATACATTTTAGTCAGCTTCTTTGCCATAACCACACTGCTTTAATTATAGTAATTTAACAGTACCTTTTAACATCATGTGAGTAGCTTACCTGAATTGTTCTTTCTTCAAAAACTTAGCTGTTCAGGCAAACCTATGCTTGCACATTAACTTTATTATTTTTGCAAGAACTGTAAAATAAATTTGTATTATTTTATTTTATTTTACTTAATGGATTTTATTTCAATTATAGGTGTACATAAATCATCACAGGTCAGTTTTATAGATTTGTATCCCAAACCCACAGTGCATCCCCCCACCCCCTAGATTGTCTTATTTGAAAAACCAAGGTTTTCCAAAGTCTGTGAGTCATTGTCTGTTCTGCAAAGAAGTTCATTGTGTCTTTTTAGTTTCCACATGTAAGCGGTAGCACTGGGTGTTGCCGTCTAATTGTCTGACTGGTTTCACTTCGCATGATAATTTCTAGGTCCATCCATGTTGCTATAAATGTTGGTAATTCGTTCCTTTTAATGGCTGAGTAATATTCCATTGTGTGTATGTACCATATCTTTCCTATCCACTCCTCTGTCGATGGACATTTAGGTTGTTTCCATGACCTGGCTATTGCATAGAGTGCTGCAAT
>PVHT021183519.1:8317737-8334688 GCA_004024745.2 Catagonus wagneri
AATATCTATTAAGTCCATCTGATCTAATGCTTCATTCAGGGCCTGTGTTTCCTTATTGATTTTCTGTCTGGATGACCTGTCCATTGCTGTAAGTGGGGTGTTAAAGTCCCCCACTATGATGGTGTTATTGTTGATTTCTCCTTTTAAGGTTGTTAGCAGTTGCCTTATATATTGTGGTGATCCTATGTTGGGTGCATAGGTATTTAAAATTGTTATATCTTCTTCTTGGATTGATCCTTTGATCATATGTAGTGCCCTTCCTTGTCTCTTAAAATGTTCTTCATTTTAAAGTCTATTTTGTCTGATAGGAGTATTGCTACTCCAGCTTTCTTCTGATTCCTGTTTGCATGGAATATTTTCTTCCATCCTCTCACTTTCAATTTGTATGTGTCTCTAGAAGTGAAGTGGGTCTCTTGAAGACAGCATATATATGGGTCTTGTTTTTGAATCCATTCACCTAGTCTATGTCTTTTGGTTGGGGCATTCAATCTATTAACATTTAAGGTAATTATTGATATATATGTTCTTATTTCCATTGTATTAACTCTTTGGGGGTTTTGTTGCTCTTTTTTTCTAACCTTATTCTCTCGTTGTCTCCTCTCACAAGATGGCTATCTTTAATGTTGTATTTGAGTTGATTTTTCTTATTTGTTTGGGTATCAGTTGTAGTTTTTTGGTTTGCAGTTACCCTGAAGTTTTGATATAGGAGTCTATATATAACTGAGATTGTATTAAGTTGTCAGTTTCTTAATTGCACATGCGTCTCCAGTGACCTGCATTTGTGCTGTCTTCTCTTGATTTCTGATTTTGGTAGCATAAACGTGCATGGATGATTTAGTATCTTTACTGTATATATGCCTTTACTGGTGGGCCTTGTCATTTGTGGTGTTTTTGTTTCTGGTTGTGGCCTTTTCTTTTCTGCCTAGAGAAGTTCCTTTAGGATTTGTTGTAAAGCTGGTTTAGTGTTGCAGAAATCTCTTAGCTTTTGCTTACCTGTAAAGGTTTTGATCCCTCCTTCAAATCGGAATGAGAGCCTTGCTGGATAAAATAATCTTGGTTGGAAGTTTTTCCCTTTCATCACATTTAGTATATCATGCCACTCCTTTCTGGCCTGCAGAGTTTCAGCTGAAAAATATGCTGATAACCTTATTGGGGTTCCCTTGTATGTCATTTGTTTCTTTTCCCTAGCTGCTTTCAAAATTTTCTGTTTGTCTTTAATTTTGGTCATTTTGATTAATATGTGTCTCGGGGTGTTCCTCCTTGGGTTTATTTTATATGGTACTCATTGCACTTCCTGGATTTGAGTGAGTGGTTCCTTTCCCATATTAGGAAAGTTTTCGGCTATAAACTCCTCCAATATTTTTTCTGTCCCCTCTCTCTCTCTTCTCCCTCTGGCACCCCTATAATACGGATGTTGGTGCGTTTGACATTAACGCAGAGTTCTCTGAGACTCTGCTCATTTCCTTTCAATCTTTTATCTCTTCTCCCTTCTGCATTAGTGATTTCCACTAATCTGTCCTCCACCTCACTGATTCGATTTTCTGCCTCCTGTATTCTACTGTTGGCTGCTTCTAAGGAATTTTTTATTTCAGTTATTGTATTTTGCATCTCTTCTTGTTTAATTTTTACATCTTGTATTTCTTTGCTCAGTGTTTCCTGTAAATGATCAATCTTTGCCTCCAGTCTATTTCCAATGCCTTGCATCATCTTCAGCATCAACAGTCTAAAGTCTCTTTCTGGGAGGCAGATAATCTCCTCATCACTGAGCTGTTTTTCTGGACTTTTCTCTTTCTCCCTTATCTGAGTTATAGTTTTCTGTCTTTTCATTTTTATAGGTTTTTGGTGTGGTGACCTTTTTGCCGACAATAGAGTCGTAGCCTCTCTTAGCTCAGGTGTTTGCCTCCCCTGTGGCTAAAGTTGGTATGGAGGGGGCTTCCTGTAGGCTTCCTCTTGATGTGGTCTCCTCTTTGTCTTCTGGAACTGAATATCTTTTTTGGAAGTTTACAGTCCATTTGGTTGAAGGTTGCTCGGCATTTGGTTGTAGTTTTGCTGTTTTTTGGGAGAGAAGTTGCACTCCAGTCCTTCTTTTCCACCATCTCAGGGCTTCTGAACAGCTGCCACGATAGTGTAGGGCTCCCTCCTGACTCGTGGGCTTGCAAACTGGTTTCCAACATGCTGAAGGAAGATGCAGCCACTGCAGAGTGCCAGATGGTGGTTCTCCTGAGCCAGGGAGCTAACAGAGCGAGGCTTGTTTGGGGCACCACAATACTTCGTCTCCCACTTGCCCACCAGAATCACATAAGTTTATATAGAGGACTTAATGGGATTCGTCTCCAACACAGTCCAGGTGGTCCCAAGGACACCTTACGCTCGCAAGCCTGAATCCTGAGGTGATTCTCACAGTGGCAATGGTGGTCAGAATGCACGTTTCAAGGACCAGCAGGAGGTGAGGAGCCGCAGAGAGCCAGGGTCTGGTTTGTGAGTCCACCAGCGGCCGCAGCCTCCTCCACAGACTACCTGCACATTAACTTTAGAATCAGTTTGTCAAGTCCCCAACCCCTCTCCCAAAGTTGAAATCATGAATTAAATTTCCCTATGTCTACCGTTTTATTTTTTGTATTTTATTACAGCATTTTATTACTCAACTACAATTATAGTTGTACAAGGATCATTACAACCAAATTTTATAGAATTTCCAACCCTAACCCCCAGCACATTCCCCCACCCCCAACCTGTCTCATTTGGAAAGTGTATGTTTTTCAAAGTCTGTGAGTCAGTATCTGTGAAGAAGTTCATTGTGGACATTTTTTTAAATCCCACATGTAAGTTAGAGCATTTGATGGTGGTGTCTCACTGTCTCGCTGACTTCACATAGCATGATAATTTCTAGGTCCATCCATGTTGCTGCAAATGCCATCACTTCTTTCCTTTTAATGGCTAAGTAATATTCCACTGTGCATATGTACCACATCTTCTTTATCCACTCCTCTGTTGATGGACATTTTGGTTGTTTCCATGTCCTGGCTATTGTATAGAGTGCTGCAATGAACACTGGAGTACATGTATATTTCGAGTCGTGGTTTTCTCTGGATAGATGCTCAGGAGTGGGATTGCTGGATCAAATGGTAATTCTGTTTTTAGTTTTCTGAGGAATCTCTACTGCTTTCCACAGTGGTTGCACCAAGTTACATTCCCACCAACAGTGCAATAGGGTTCCCTTTTCTTCATACCCTCTCCAGCATTTATTGTTTGTAGACTTTAATGATGGCCATTCTGGCCAGTGTAATGCAGTACCTCATAGTGGTTTTGATTTGCATTTCTCTAATAACTGGTGATGCTGAACACCTTTTCACGTGATTTTTGGGGATAATTGTCTGTTTAGATCTTCTGCCCATTTTTTGATGGGGTTGTTTGTTTTTTTGGTATTGAGCTACAGAAGGTGTTTATAAATTTTGGGGATTAATCCCTAGTCAGTTGCTTTATTTGCAAATATTTTCTCCCATGCTGCGGGTTGTCTTTTCATTTTGTTTAGGGTTTCCTTTGCTGTGCAGAAACTTTTAAGTTTAATTGAGTCCTATTTGTTTCTTTTTGTTTTTATTGTCATTAAACTAGGAGGTGGATCTCAGAAGATATTGCTGTGGTTTATGTCAAAGAGTGTTCAGCCTATGTTTTCCTCTAAGAGTTTATAATATCTGGTCTTATATCTAGATCTTTAATCCATTTTGAGTTTATTTTTGTGTATGGTGTTAGGAGGTGTTTTAATTTCATTCTTTAAAATGTGGCTGTCCAGTTTTTCCAGCACCACTTATTGAAAGGGCTGTCTTTTCTCCATTGTATATTCTTGCCTCCTTTGTCATAGATTAGTTGACTGTAGGTGCATGGGTTTAATTCTGGGCTTTCTATCCTGTTTCATTGATCTACATTTCTGTATTTGTGCCAGTACCATATTGTTTTGATGATTGCAGCTTTGTAGTATAGTCTGAAGTCAGGGAGCCTGATTCCTCCAGGTCCATTTTTCTTTCTTAGGATGGCTTTGGCTATTCTGGGTCTTTTGTTATTCCAAAGAAACTTTAAAATGTTTTGTTCTAGTGCTATGAAAAAACGTCTTTGGTAACCTGATAGTGATTGCACTGAGTCTGTAGATTGCCTGGGGTAACACAGTCATTTTGACAATTTTGATTCTTCCAGTCCAAGAGCATGGTATGTTTTCCATCCGTTTGTGTCATCTTATTTACTTATTATTATTATATATATATATTTTTTTTTTTTTCATTTTTAGGGCTGTATCTGTGACATATGGAGTTTCCCAGGCTAGGGGTCAAATCAGAGCTGTAGCCGGGGTCGAAACGAATCCGACTAACAACCATGAAGTTGCGGGTTTGATCCCTGGCCTCGCTCAGTGGGTTAAGGATCTGGCATTGCTGTGAGCTGTGGTGTAGGTTGCAGATGTGGCTCGGATTCCGTGTTACTGTGGCTGTGGCGTAGGCTGGCAGCTACAGCTCCGATTAGACCGCTAGCCTGGGAACCTCCATATGCCGCAAGTGTGGCCATAGCAAAAAGCAAAAAGACAAAAAAAAATTATTCTTTATATTACTCTCTCAGGTATAAAAAAAGGAATTTTTCACCAATCTTATATATGCATGGTGCTAGCTAGCAACCTATACTATTTTAAAATTCTTTCTATGGGAAGGAACAACTAGAAATTCCAGAAGAGGGTATCAAAAAAAATAATAAATAATTTAACTGGAAACAAACAAGCAGCCCTCAGATGACTTACCTCCATGACTATTCACTCAGAAAGTAAGGACTAAACCATCCTGACAAATGGATATCAATTTTAGTCTCATAAATTTATGAGATGGAATAAAATTCTCTTCTGCAAGCTGAATGGAGGACATTCTTTCCTCTAAGTTCTATCACTGCATTTAGTCTATCCTTCAGGTTGAAGGAAAATCATTCTTTGCTGTTAGTCACCAATAAGAATCTCGAGGGACATGAAATTACATTGAAAGTGCAAATAGTCACCTTCCTCCTGCAAGTTCACTACTGACGTCCAGCACTTAACACATTAACTCAGGAAATGAAAATGTTGCAATTTAAACTAATTTGGGATTATGGAGAACATCTTTAGGTTTGTTAAAAATAAATATTGTTTTTTAAAAGCATAGCTACATAAATTTCTTGATTTTGATGTGGAAAATAACATGTCAAATATAGGTGCATTCCAAATACGACAGAAATAAACACTCAAAAAACCACAACCCAGAAAGCAGTATTTTTCTATAAGCTATATAGAAAAGTTTCTCTGATTTTCATTTCTAGGGGAAAATAAATCATACAAGAATTATTTTTAAGGAGTTCCAGCCATGGTGCAGTGGTTAACGAATCCCACTAGGAACCATGAGGTTGTGGGTTCGATCCCTGGACTTGCTCAGTGGGTTACGGATCCGGCGTTGCCGTGAGCTGTGGTGTAGGTTGCAGATGCGGCTTGGATCCCGCGTTGCTGTGGCTGTGGCGAAGGCTGGCAGCTATATCTCCTGTTAGACCTCTGACCTGGGAACCTCCATATGCCGCTGGTGCGGCCCTAGATAAGGCAAAAAGACAAAAAGAAAAAAAAAAGAATTATTTTTAAAAAGATGTCTTCTCTGGAATTAATACCAATCTGCATCGCTCTCTTTACTAGGCTTTATTTTTATAAAATAGCAAATTTTTTTTGGCTGCCTCTGCAGAAGTTCCACAGCCAGAATTTGAACCTGAGCCACAGCAGTGACAACACAGTATCCTTAATCTGCTGAGCTATCAGGGAACTCTGAAAGATAGCATTTATCACTACCTAAGTTATGAAATAGTTAATTATTTGCTTGTTGATTTCAACATGCGCCAGTAAAGGGTGAGTTCCAGCAGAGCAGAAGACTTTGGTTGTTGTCATGTTGGTGGTCCACCACTGCATCTCAGGGACTGGGACTGTGTCCAGAACTTAGGTGGGACTCAATAATTTTATCTCTTGACTGAATTATTCATAATTACTTAATTTGCAAGTTGCACATGAACACAAGAACTAAAATCTAACCAAATAAGGTATTCAAAAATATAAATAGAACTTGCTGTTATTATTATCTATGACCCTTTTAAGCTATAATGTGCTTAAAATTAAAAATCAAATGTGATTATTTGGCTAAAGAAAGTTACTTCTTGAATGTGAGATCAGAAATAATGTGTATTTACATGATTATCTAATGCAGGAAAACAGGTAGTAATTACACATTAAACAAATCATTCAGTTACATTTGTTCAACATTCCACCAAGGAAAGGAAACTGAAACATGCCCTGAAAGTAGATGTGCAACTGGCACTTGAAAAGAAATCCCCTGAAAAGGAACATTTCAGTTGCTGGGACCTGAAAAAAGAGTAAGAGTTAAAGCAGGTAGAAATGGAAAGGAATATTCTAGGTGTCTACAGATATCTAGATTTTGAGGCCAGAAGATCTCGGCAAAATCTAGAAACTATGAAATAGAGATGTACTAGAAAAGAATCAGGACAAAACAGGTGGAAGGCAGTTATTCTGATAGCAGACTTTCTTCTCACATTGAAAGTAGCCAGCTGGAGGCCTTGGAACTTTCCTGCAACCGGCAGCACTGTGCCCCAGCATCAGTAACAAGTCAATGCAGGGAATACTCTAAAACTGGCCAATTTGTTAGTGGTGAGGGTGACTCCTAACTGGCAAAAAAGGCATTCTCTATTCAGAAGGTTTGAAATTCCTTAGATGGCTTTCCAAATTTCATAAGCACACTGTGATATGAGAGACCAAACTGAGGAGAGTCAGCTCTTTGGCTGCAGATCTGAAATATTTCTAGGGGAGGACAAAAGGGAGCCAAACCTCATCCATCTATTTTCACACTAGTGACACAAACTAGGTTTAGTTACTCAACAATGAAAAAATTTAGTTTTCCTATCATTCTTCAAATGCCATAATTGTTTTTGACTCTATACCTGGTTTTTTTTCCTCTGATCTGTTACATTAGCCACATATTTCTAGAATCATCTCAAGTTCCACTAAAAGAATATTTCCTTATTTGAACCATCCTCCTGTGACCTCTTCTATATTTTATACTCTTTATTACACGATTTTTTTCCCAGTTGTAAATGTTCCTAAGAATAGGAGGAAGAGGGCAGGAGGGAGGTAGAGAAGTAGAAAGAATACTGATGTGAATATAGTATTTTTACCAAAGGAAAAAATTCAATAAACATGTAAAAGGCCAATTCAAGATCAAGCATTACATTCTCTGGGAGAATATTACTCAATCTGGGCACTCTGTTTTAACACTTTTCTATCAAATATCTATACAATGGGAAATTTTCTCAAATAATTATTTGCTAAACAAATATCTATCAAATGCATCTCAATTTTAGACATGTTTGTTTAAGTCATTCTCTAGAGATTTTCCTGAAGAAGAAAAAAAAAAGCTGCAACTTGTAGAAATGAGTCCAGGGGGAAAATATTAATTATTACATTTATTAGCCAGTTTTGAGAGCCTCATATTTCTTGTTCTAGGTGTTCAGAATATACATACCAGGTACAACATTTTTAACATTGTTAAAAGCAATTTAGAAAAATTCTTTGGTCCTTCTACAGAAAAATAAGTAAGGAACATGAAAAAATAATCCATGAAATTGAAAATTTATGATCAACAAATCTATGAAAAATTATACAACTTTATAAACATTCAAAGAAATGCATGGAAAAACAAAACAGAAATGGATTTGTGTTTAGCTTACAATATTTAATGCCTGTTAGGTGTAATAAAACAAACGAGCACTCCATATCTTAACTAGTGGAAATGCAAAGTGGTATAAACTGTGGGGAATATAAACTGGCAATTTATTTAAAGGCTCAAAGAAAAGTTCTACCTCATACTAATAATTGTGCTTCTAAATAACATATCTAAGGAAAAAAATAAGATGGACAAAAGTTTGTATATACATGTCCACTACATCCCTAAAATTCAGGAAAAATCATAAACAATTTAAATATTCAATTACTGGAAAATTGTTAAATAACTTCTCAAAGAACATTAGGATGGAATATATTATATCATTAAAAATCATGCTTTAAGGGTTCCCACTGTGGTACAGTGGGTTAAGAGTCTGACCACAGCAGCTCAGGTTGCTGCAGAAACGTGAGCTGGATCCCCAGCGTGGTGCAGTGGGTTAAAGAACCAGGTATTGTGCTTCAGTCTCTGACCCAGATTCAGTCTCTGCCCTGGAGACTGCCATATGTCACAGGTGTAGACCTTAAAAAGAGTTCTGCTTTCATATATAGGATGGATAAACACTGTATACTCTATAGCACTGGGAACTATATTCAATAGCCTGTATCAAACCAGTATGGAAAATAATATGAAAAGGGGTATATATATGTACAACTGAGTAAATCTTCTATACAGAAGAAATTAACACACTATAAATCAACTATACTTTAAAATTTTTTTGTAATTTTAAAAATTAAAAAATCATGTTTTCACAGTCTAATGATGGAGGAAGATACTCTTCACAGAAAACTAAACAAAATAAAACTAAGACACACACAAGTTGTATTAGAAATAGTACACTTACAATAATTATAATGTATTTATGTGAATATATGATATGCATACATATAAATGCATTTCTAAAAGAAAATACACTAGAATGTTACTACTTCTGTGTTGTATAAAAGTGTGTGTTTTTTTCCTTTACATCTTTCTGAATCTCCCAAATTTTCTACAATGAGAATTTTTTATAACCAGGAAAAAGTTAACAATATTAAATGATAAATTTAGACTCATTCTGCCATGTGCATGAATTATTCCACATAAATCACTCCCTTTTACAAGTCAAGCCAAAGAGATGCCAAACCATATTGGGTTCTGCAGAGGCTGAATTGCCAATAATGACATAATACAAAACCTCCTACAGAGACCCTCTTCTCTTTCACACAACACTGTATTTTTCACTGTATTTTTTTAACAATGCTTAACAGTTGGAAATGCTGAGAAGTTACAGATGAGATCATTAGTGGAAAGTATTTTCCATCATGTTTTTGTCCAGGAAAATCCCTTAGCAGATGTCTATTTTAGAGACATGTTTTTACCCAGGCTGACAAAATTTAAAGCAGAGTATTTAAAAGATGTATTTGTGAGCATCTTCCTCTATCAAATGGGATTCACTTTGGCTGTCACACTGATTAAGGTCATTTGTCCCGGGCTTGTCCTCTCCATGACCCTGAATTTGGAGGGTATGAAAAGACTACAAGAGAGCAAGTGGTCAGAGCCGCAAAAGATGGCACCTGAGCAACCACTGCTAAAATACATCAAAAATATCAGATAGCTTGATAGTAATTTATAATCTTTTATGGTCTGTTATTCAAGTATACTGTATTTGTACCTAACAGACTTAATGGATCAATAAAGCTCATGATCCACTAAGCCTCTCATGGACTTGGGTTAAACAATCTACCTCACTCCTACGCATTTGCACTGCAACACATCATGCTGTAGCCAAGGATTTGTTTGATGGACCAACCAGCTTTCCTTATGGAATTTGGGGCCCTCAACTTTGTAAGTCACCTTTGCCTTGGGTTGCCGAGAGCATCTTCTCAGGAGCTGCTCTCTCGTATAGGTGTATATCCATGTAAATCCTCATAACTGCTGGGCTCTTTATATCAGTTAACCTGAAGGTTCCTCTCCCGCAGACCCAAATACCTCTGGGCTGGGTCAGGTTTTCCCTGCTTTGTCTAACAATGAATTCAGCTTAATTTAACATCCATTCTGTCTGAAAGTCTTTAGTTTTCCTTTATCAGCCTATAGGACTGATGAACAATAGTTAGAAGCGTATTCAATTTTGGATAGTTTGAATTATTTGTGAATTGGGGGGGATCTTCTTTCAAGGAAAAAAATACAAAATTAGGTACACACACAAACGCACAAAGAAATCACAACTAATTTCTGAATATGCCAGATCTTACTCTTCTGAAATTTCTTTAGGTATTTACTAAAACTAACATAGAAACACTCCTAGATTATAACCTGGCTACCTCTCCTTGCAGAGAATATTCTACAACTCCTACAACTTCACAGAGGCAGGTACAAATGAGGAACCCTGGATTTTAAGGTGAGAGAGTTAAATTAGAAACTTCTACTTACAGAAATCTTTTCATTCACTCAATTGATTGACCAGTTTTGCTTCATATTGTGGGTCATCTTTCCTAGGGGTGAGGGAGCCAGTCTGCTTCTGCTTCAGCCAATGACACTGTAACCTTGACTGAATTATTTAAATATCCTAAATCATGTCATATGGGACTAGTAACACATATTGCATCGCTTGATCTCTAGGAATATTAAGTACAATCAGAGTAAAATGGGTAAATATACTATTGTCTGAAAAGTCTTACTAGAAATAACTGTTTCAAGGGCAAGGAAATTTTATTGACTCCCTAGCACTCTTCCCGGCACACAAATACAGATTTATCTGACTAGAGGCTGATTTGCTTGATGGATAGGAAGAATCTTCGAGGTCATCATTGCCCTTGCTCTGTCCTTAAAATGGAAAAAAAAATGAATTAGCTGTGGTCATCCACCTTCTCACTGTCTAATACCCACGAATGGTCTAAATCCAGATTAAATAAAGTGGACACTGGTGGCATTTGTATTTATCTTCCAGCTGTTTCTGTCTCCCAGTTTTACCAATTTCACTCAGAAATGCCCTTGTTCTTAAGGAATTTGAAGAGCTGCCTCAATTGTGCCCTGTCACAGGAGTGTTAGATGCAGTATACAGAGTACACCTTTTTATGTAAGGTACCAGAGCATTTGCAGATTTTGGTATCCACAGGGGTCCTGGGACCAATTCTGCATGGATACTAAGGGATGGCTATAATTATCTACTGTGATAATGACAGAGAGCATTATTTTTGTTTAAGGTATTTTGTAAGGTAGTTAGGAAAGTGATTCTGATACAAGAAAAGATACCGAGTGTGAGTCCCCTGCTTTGTGATGCCAGACCTTTGTGTCATTGCTTTATATACATATAAGTCATATATATGATGATAAAATATAATTTCCAGAGTGTGAGCAGTGTATTGTTCCTGACATCAAATGATAACATAGCACTGTTTTCAGGCAGAGGTCAACACAGTTCTCAAAGGATGATTCGTTTCCTGGTTCTATGCTTTCTCCCCCTGGATTCTCATAAGAACCTACTCTGAAATTTAAACATCAAATGAAAATGCTTCCAAACAATTATTGTGACAGCAAATACGCCAATAAACCCATAGGTGGCAGCCCAGTATTTTACCCCTGTCTTTAATGTCAGGTTGCTTTTTCATTCCAGAGGTCAGGAAAACAAACACTCTGTGAGCTCATTATGTGCTTACCCAAACAAGCAGAAAAACAGGCGCCTTTCCAAATGCCAGACAATGAAACCTAGGATTTTTCTTTGTACCTCACTGTAATTCGGGTGATAAAACACTTGCTAATACAAGCTATTAAAACAAACCAACAAACGGAAACCAGTCTCTCATAGTCTATTTTAAAAACCCCTCACTGTGTTCTTAATTAACTGTTGACTTTTAAAACAAAAATGTCAGTCAAGAAGAACAAAGTTATCTTTAGCACTAACTTAAATTAAGATCCTAAATATCTGAAGATGAAAAAAAAGTATAAAAACAATTGGCAACTCATTTTAGCCAATACTTTGAAGTTAATTTTAAGTAGTAGAAAAACAACACAATAGGAACCCATTTTTCCATGGTTTCTGATATATCTAATGAATTAGAGGGCAGTAAACTTTATTACCTGGCACTCAACAATCCATCTTTTAACCACAACTTTTTTCAATAACTGGTATGAAAGTAACATCTATAATAATGATCCAACAAACACTGTCATTCCTGGGAATTCAATCATGGTAAAAATAAGGAATTCTGAGTTTTATTAGGTTTATTTATTTTTTATTTTTATTTTTTTTATTTTATGGCCACCCCTCACCATATGGAGTTTCCAGGCCAGAGATCATATCCCAGCCATAGTCTCAACCTATGCAGCAGTGGCAGCAGCCCCAGAGCCTTTAACTCACTGTGCCTGGCCAGGGACTGAACCTGCAGCCCAGCGCTTCAGAGATACCGCTGATTCCACTGTGCCACAGCAGGAACTCCTATTTTATTTTTAATTCATTTAATATGTGGGACCTGGGAGTCCCCTTCATAGCTCAGTGGAAATGAATCTGACTAGTATCCATGAGGATGGAGGTTCAATCCCTGGCCTCGCTTAGTGAGTTAAGGATCAAGCATTGCTGGGAGCTGTGGTGTAGGTCATAGACACAGCTCATAACCTAAGTTGCTGTGGCTGTGGCGTAGGCCTGCAGCTACAGTTCTGATTTGATCCCTAGCCTGGGAACCTCCATATGCTGCAGGTGTAGTCCTTAAAAAAGACCAAAAAAAAAAAAAGGGAAAAGAAATGAGTGACCTATGTGTTGCACATGTACATAGTAGTTATCTTCTGTATAAAACACCCTCTCACCATGCTGAAAAATGAAAGTTGACTCTTTATCCTTAGTGGCTTTTCTAAAGGAAAAGTATCTCAATGAACATAAAGAATGTGAACTTGCGGACAAAATGTGTTCCCTTCCATTCCTCCTTCTTCCCCAATACCACCCCTTCTTTTTTCCATCACTCACAATGATAGGATAAATATAGCTTTTACTAGGGCTTTGGAACTATAATAAACAAGGACAATTTTCTGGTCCTAATTGACTCCTGTTAAAATAAGCCCCGGACAAGAATAGTCAACCCAGGGTTGCACTGAAACAATAACACACCTTAACAGTCTATGCATATTGAATCCATTTAAATGAACAGATTATTGTAGGATCATTATGAACTGCTCTGTCGCCATAGGACAGGTACTGTGTAGCCTGGAGTAATGGAGGGTTTTCCTGCAGATACTTGCAGGCTGGGCTATCAGCTGAGCAACTTCCATAGTAAAATCAGATAGGCAACCATGAAGTTTATATTTCAATTTTTCATCTAACTCTTCTACAACTGACACCACAAGTCATTCCTGCTCTCCCTTAATATGTTGCTATCTTTCACCTCCAGGTTTCCAGATTCATGGGTTTGCCTCATTTGTGGCTTTAAGAATATGTTCAATGGATTTTTGAGGTGTAGTAAACCCATCATAAAATCACTCATTTTAAAGGTAACGTTCAATGAGTTCTGGTAAATTGACAATGTTGTGCAACCATCACCACAACCTAATTTTACATTTCCACTGCACTCAAGAGAAACCTTGTGCTCATTTTCAGTCATTCCCTGTTCTCATCCCCAGGCCAACCCGGGCAACCACTTATCTTTCTATTGCTACAGATTTGCCTTTTCTGGACAGTTAATATGGAATCATATATGTGTGGTCTTTCTTGTCTGACTCCTTCCATTTAGCATAATGTTTCTGAGGTCCACCCATGTTGTTAACACGTAGCATGTGGAACACAATAGTATTCCATTGAATGGATATATTACATTTTTGCTTATCCATCTACCAGTTGATGGATATTGAACTGTTTTTACTACTTCTGGCTATTATATATAATGCAGCTACATGTGAACATCTATGTACAAGTTTTTATGTTGCCATGTATTTATTTCTCTCCAGTCAGTACCTAGGAGTGGAATTATAGAATCATATGTTAAATCTATGTTTAACATCTTAACAGCCAGTTTTCCAAAGTTTTACATGATCACCAGCAATGTGTGAGAGTTATAATTTCTCCTTATATTCACCAATACTTGTTTTTAGCTGTCTTTTTGATTATAGCTATCTCAATAGGTATATCTTATTCTGGCTTTAATTTGTATTTTCCTAATGGCTTATCATGACCATCTCTCATTTGTGTCTGTTCTTTCTCTTTTCTATTTTTTAATTCCTCTTCTTTTTGTTGTTCTTTGATGTTTTTTATGTCACATTTTTCCTTTATACCCATTTCCTCTAATTAATTAAGTCCCATAACTAAATCCCTGCAGCTTATGGCTCATTTTCAAACTATTTATGAAGTTGCTGAGGCCACATTTCTATTTGGAAAAGAGGCAGGGAATCCAAATTTTAAACTTTCACATAAATCATATTGAGAAGTTCAAGTTCACCACAATCTGGATTTTAAGTAAATATGCTGACCGTGTGATCAGACTCCTGCTCTCCTACTGCTCCTGGATAGTGTTAAGATTCACTGGTAGAAAACACTTTCAATTTAGAACACAGCTGTCATCACTATCTTCTCCACCTGCCTCTTCTGTTTCCTTTCTTTTCTTTTGTGACATAAGGGCTGAAGCTGAGGTACATGCAGATGTTCACAATCTCCTACTTCCTTTCTTTTCTTCTAGCCTTTTCACCTTCCTATCAAATCAGTAGGGAATAGGGTGACTCCACACAAAGGTTCAAATAATGCTTAAACAAAAATTATTATCCATTTCACACTGTGCAACCAAGTGAACATGGGGAAACAAGAGAACAAAAGCAAGGAACTAAAGAGCAAGAAAGGTCAAATTAATTTAAGTCCTTTGCAACCTGGGAAAAACACGTCAAAACTTGATGTAAAAATAGAAAGTTTGGAAAACTAGGATTGTTTGATGTGTGGTGGCTTTGGCCAAGAAATTAATTGAGTATGACTAAACTGTAAACTGGACTGAGAGATTTTATTCATATTTTTCTTCTGGAATGTAGCAAGCATTGGGACAGATATAATTCTCTTTTCCCTCTTTAGTTTTCTATTTTCTTTTCTCTTCAGAAGAAAATAATAATAACCCTTTTTTAACGCATTAATAAAGAACCAATGCGTTCCTGTTGTGACCCAGTGGGTTAAGAACCCAACATAGTGTCCCTGAGGATGTGGGTTAGATCCCTGGCCTTGCTCAGTTGGCTGAGGATCCAGTGTTGCCTTGGCTGTGGCATAGGCCAGCAGCTGCAGCTCCGATTCTACCCCCAATCCAGGAACTCCCGTATGCAACAAGGGCGGCCAAAGAAAGAAAAAAGAAAGAAAGAAGGAAGCAAAAAGAAAGAATCAAGAAGGACTTCATTCAATACATTTTTATTTGCTTTTCAAACAACTCTTTTCACATACCAAAGCAATTGGTTCTGGAACCCAGATTTGCTCTAGCCTACAACTTAGGGATGAGAGTATGTTTCTCTATCATGATGTGTTTAGAGAAGTTCTGATAAATAAAATCTGAACCAGGGCAGCCTGATAAGGTTGTAGTGCTCATCTGGATGTAAAATAACATTTAAACTGAACTGAACAGTTATTTGCTCATACCTAGACAACTTTGCTGGGATGATTTAGTTTAAGAGCTACATCTTGGCAGCATGTTGGGAACAAAATACCTGAGAACAAGGAATAGTTTTTGTTTTTTTTGTTTTTTCCTTTTGTTTTTGTCCTAGGAAAGCAGGAGGAAGAAAGAGGATAGAAGAGAACTAGAACTTTGGGACTCCGAAAGCTGGTGAACCATCACTCATCTCCCCATCAGACAAATACAGCTGATATATACCATTTTAGCTTTTCAGTAGTGTATACTGACACTTTAAAAAGGATTTTTTTGTTTGGCCACACACAGCATGCAGAAGTTCCCAGGCTAGGGATCAAACCTTGCCACAATGACAACACCAGATCCTCAAACTTGTAGGCCATTAGGGAACTTCCTGACACTTTTTGATATGACATGTCTTACACAAGGAAAAATATTCAAAAGTAGCAAATTAGGCAGGAGAAAGAAGAAAAAGAATTCTTAGACCAGTGATTATTTAATGGTAAACTGACAATAAATGTGGTGAAATGAAACTCGAACCACTTTTCAGGCCAATTACCAATACAAATAAATGGGAAGATATTGACCTCTAGGTTTTGGAAAGCTTGGGTAAAATCATTACAGATCTGTCAGCTCTACCACTAAAATAAATCCAGAATCTAACTACATCTCGTCATTTTCACTGCTTCCACCCTAACCTGTGTCACTAGTGTCTCCCTTGGATTTCTGAAATAACCCTCAAATTGGTGTCCCTGAACCTACTCTTTCCTACCCACCCCCACAAGAAATCAAAACGATCCTTTCAAAAACTAAAGCTGAATCATGTCACTCTTTGGCTTAATCATGTCACTCAGGAGAAATTAAGTAGTTTTTTTGAACTAGAAGCAAAAGAGGTATTAGTTAAAAGAGTAAGTAGTACCTATATTCTAAAAAGCAGCTCAACCTGTATTCGCATAGTTGCAGCCAGAAGCCATGAAAATGATCTGACAAAGTCAGAAGCTAAGGAAAAAATAAATATTAAGGGAAACAGGAGTTTATAAAGTTCTGGAAGTATCAATTTTCTCTATTATATATACAGTTTCTGTTCCTTTTAAGGTACTGAGACTTGTAAGTAGAAAGAGAAATTAGTTTACCATCTAAGTAAATATTTATTTTACTTACAAATGCATAATTAAATATACTCAGTAGCCTGCTCTGCCTCTCTTAGTTATTCATAACTGACACAACAGGACTTCTCTATGTTTATACACTAATCACCATTGATTAACTGATTGTCAATCTACCCCACAGCTCCCAGATCCCCACCATTTCACCCAAGCTCAAGGGCTACCTAAGCAAAAGTAACAATCAACAAGGAAAACAATTCTCAGCAAGAATATCATCTCACACCTGAGACAAAATATCTTCATTATAAGATTGTCACCACAGGAGTTCCCGTCGTGGCGCAGTGGTTAACGAATCCGACTAGGAACCATGAGGTTGCGGGTTCGATCCCTGCCCTTGCTCAGTGGGTTAACGATCCGGCGTTGCCGTGAGCTGTGGTGCAGGTCGCAGACGCGGCTCGGATCCTGCGTTGCTGTGGCTATGGCGTAGGCCGGCGGCTACAGCTCCGATTAGACCCCTAGC
>PVHT021183519.1:8335688-8406800 GCA_004024745.2 Catagonus wagneri
GCTCAGTGGGTTAACGATCCGGCGTTGCCGTGAGCTGTGGTGCAGGTCGCAGACGCGGCTCGGATCCTGCGTTGCTGTGGCTATGGCGTAGGCCGGCGGCTACAGCTCCGATTAGACCCCTAGCCTGGGAACCTCCACATGCCGCGGGTGCGGCCATAAAATGACAAAAGGCAAAAAAAAAAAAAAAAAAAAAAAAAAAAAAAAAAAAAAAAAAAAAAAAAAAAAAAAAAAAAAAAAAAAAAAAAAAAAAAAAAAAAAAAAAAAAAAAAGATTGTCACCACTGAAATTAATTCATTAGTTAAAAAAAATAATAAGACTATCCTAGGGAATTTGCTATTCTCTTTTTTTTTTGGATAATAAAGAAATTAAATGGAAGATAAATTACCAATAACCATTGATAAATAAACACAATTAATATCATATGTTAGTTTCGTATCTCACTTTACTCACTCAACATGACATGGGCATTTTCTATCTCATTAAAAATTTCACAAACAAGAAACAACAAACCCCCTCACAGCTTCCCATCTCTCTGAATAAAAGCCGAAGTCCTTAGAATGACTCAATCTGACCCTACCCTTCCATCTGTGAGCTCAGTTTGAGTACCACCCAGGCCGCTACTGTGCTCTAGCCACCATCACCAACTCACTGATTCTTTAACAAGCCAGACAGTTCCCTAGATCACCACCATTCACTGGCTTTTCCCTCTGGCTTGTATAGTCTTCCAAATATCCATATTGCTTGCTCCCTCACCTCCTTCTAATCTCCTTATGATCTTTGTTCCAATATCACCCACACTTTGCCTTCCCTTGTCTTGCTTTATTTTTCTCCATTGAATTTATGTACTTTCCAATATAAAATGTAATTATTTAGGCCTAAATATTTGTTGTCCATCTCCTACAGTGCAATGTGACCCAGGACAGGGATCTTTATTTTTTGTTTATTCAGTTGCTTCTCCAGGGCTTAGATGGATGCCACACTTATGACAGGCACTTCTTAAAGGATTGGCGTTGTTTCTTATGATAGAAGGTCAGACATGAAGCTGTAAAGTCCTTTCCTTCTCCTTCAGAAGCAGTGGGTGTCTCTACTTCCTATTGACTGGGGCTCAGTCTGGACTGAAGGATAGACATGAGATAAGAGTTCTGTGTTCTGCCCTCAAAAAGAAAAAAAAAAAAAAAGAAATGGAATGTCTTTTTAACTCTTGTACACTTGAAGTTCCCATCTTCCCTTAAATCACAAGGATAATCTGCTGACCCTTACAACAGTTCTGAGCTATTATTATCCCCAATTGAGAGAGAAAGAAAGAGGCTGTAGAGTTTATTGAAGCCCTAAGTGGCAGAACCAGGACTAGTAAACCACGTTATTGGATTTCCTCTTCTATATCGTCACAATGAACCACAGCCACATCTCAGATGACAGTAAAGAAGCAAGTAGACAAGGGTCTCCTCCTTCACCCTCAAGAGGGGCTTTTAGCCTGTGCAATTAGCTTCTGAATAAAGATAAAGAATGACTGTATTCCACCAGGATGTTTTCAGCAAGTCTTAGTCTTTCCTTTCTGTAGTTGGTTACTTTTGTTTTGGTTCACTGTGCAAGGGCTTAGCCCAAGCCTTCATTTTATTTAATTTTACTCTATCTATAGGATAAACTTTACATTTGCACAGTCCATCCCAGGGTCCAGAATGCATTCACACCATATCCATTTGATTCAACCTCAAAATGGCCATAGTTGAGATAAGAGTAGGAGGGTATATCTTCACTACAGAAGGAAGAATGACTTAATTTTCCTGGTAATCCTCAAACCAGGACACAAACACAGATCTTTTAAGTTCAAACCCAAAGTTCTTAACTCACTGGAAACGCATTCACTGTTTTTGTTTTCTATTTTTTTGGGGGGTGGGGCACAATTATGTAACAGGAAGAAAAACTATCTAAATTATTCTTACCGAAAATGTCTTCCAGAAATATGCACATCACTTTTGCACTCCACTTCCATTTCCTGGCAATTATTCTGCCAGCATCATTCACAAATGTTGGTTCTTTGAAAATATCTTCTCATTCCTTTCCCTATTATCTCCACAGCCTCATCACCTTCTTGGGTCTCAGCTGTTGCTGATGCTTTCTCTCTGCCATCCTCAGTAGCTCAGTGGCATTTTGCCAGATTCCAGGTCCAGGGTTAATATTACCTCCTCTTTAGTCACATTAGTAAGAGTGCTTCCTTTTATCCCCTTAATAGCTATATGCTGCCCAGTTTTGAAAAGCTCTCTTCCTTCTTTTTGTTTATTTTATTTCTTTTCTTTTCTTTTTTTTTTTGTCTTTTTCCCTTATCTAGGGCCGCACCCGCAGCATATGGAGGTTCCCAGGCTTGGAGTCTAATCAGAGCTACAGCCGCTGGCCTATGCCACAGCCACAGCAACACGGGATCCGAGCTGCGTCTGCAACCTACACCACAGCACAGGGCAACACCGAATCCTTAACCCACTGAGCAAGGCCAGGGATCGAACCTGCAACCTTATGGTTCCTAGTCAGATTTGTTAACCACTGAGCCACGACAGGAACTCCCAGTTTATTTATTTCCTTATTTTTTAGGACTGAATGTGTGGCATATGGAAGTTCCCGTGTAGGAGTCAAATTGAAGCTGCAGCAACACAGATCTGAGCCTCATTGGTAAACTATACTGCCACAGTTTGTGGCACTGCCAGATCCTTAACCCACCGAGCAAGGCCAAAGATCAAACCCACATTCTCACGGACACTATGTTGGGTTCTCGGTCCTCTGAGCCACAACAGGAACTCCTTCTTTCTTTTTAGCATGTATAAGTTTCCTGAGAGCAGGCTATATCATTTCATACTATCCAAAATACATGACAGCAAAATGCTTGTAATAGTGCCTTTTACACTGTAGGCAAGTGATAGATAACTGAAGAATGAATCATGAACTCAAAAGATAGCTTCAGGTAGATTATTAGGCACTGTGATAGCAGGAAGCATCTGCTCGCTTCTCTTCACCACTCAGCTTCAGCACTCTTGGCCTTTTCCCAGTCCTCATCTCTCTTAGCAATTATATGTCACACACATACAGGATGGCATGAGCTATGGCTCTCTGGTTCCATCAAGAAGGGCAAATGCTAAATGCATCAATAACATACTGCTTCAAGGTTCCATTGCACTGTAAAGTGATATAAAAGCAATAGCTCTTTTGCAATGCACACTTTTTGATGGCGTAAACAATCTTTCATTTTACTGGACACTTCTCACATTTACCCATTACAAAGGGCTTCATTATCTTTAATATGTATAGTTTTTCCTGTATGTTTATTTAATGGGTCTATTACCTGGCCCATTTTATTTGGATGTAAAGGATAATAAATGTCCTTTTAAAAAAGAAGTAAGGTATTTTTTCATCCAAGAAACTTAAAAAATAACTTATTTGAGAGTGTGTAGCACATGGATATACAGTCTATAAAACCTATAAAGTCTACATTTATTTTATACTAAAAAAATAATTATCATTAAAATTGCTCCCCAGGACTGGAGTTTTTGCCTGTTTTCTTCAGTGATTTATTTCAGCACTTAGAACAGTGCCTGATATACAGGGGGTGCTTAACAAATACATCAACTGAATGAATGCCTCCTAAACCCTGTGCTTTACCCTACACATGGGTGGGAAAGGTGGAAGGTCAAGAGAGCCTAGGAAAACCAGGAACTATGCTGAGCAATTTGCATATGCCATCTCCTTTAACTATCACAAATATTCTTTGTTGTAGGTATTATTATCCCTATTTACAGACGAGGAAACAAAGGCATTAAGAAGTTAAGGTGTTCATTCAAGATAAAAAAAATAATAAATTGCAGAGTCAGGATCAAAGCCTTAAAGTCTTTCTGTCCACAAATTCTGGCCTCTTAATGTTGCCATGCTAGAGTTCCCATTGTGTCTCAGCAGAAACAAAACCAACTAGGTCCCAAAAGGATGTGGGTTAGATCCCTGGCCTCACTCAGTGGGTTAAGGATCTGGCATTGCCATGAGATGTGGTGAAGTCACAGACATGGCTCGGATCTAGCATTGCTGTGGCTGCGGTGTAGGCCGGCAGCTGCAGCTCCAATTCAACCCCTAGCCTGGAAAGTTCCATATGCAATGGGTACAGGCCTCAAAACACACACACACAAAAAGTTGCCTTGTTGCCTTTCTTCTCCCAAAAGCATTACAACTAGAAGAAACATCACATACTTTGCCATTCCCACATTGTGTAAGAATATTGAGATGGGTCTGTCCAATGACTTGTTTATATCTTTGTAAGTCAGAGCCACAAGTGACTCACGTCCTAGTACCACTAACCTGTTTGGGTTTTTTAAAAGGGTGGGGCTCTCCCACCTTGAACATGAAAATCCATCTGTGAACAAAGGTTACATGTAATCTGCAGTTAGAATAGGCGAGAGGCTTGGGAATGTGGCCAGGGCCCGTGGCCACTGGTTTACATCGATGTGAACATGTGAGAGTTCAGTCTACAGGAAGCAGGCCAATACCATGTATCTAACTGGATGCTTCTGACTTGCACTGAAGGTCCCCCTGGAGCAGGACCTACCAGAGCAGGACCTATCAGAACCTCAGAAAGTCCATTCATCAACATATCTAACAAAAATGCATGGTATCTCAGTTAGGTGCTAGTCCCTGTTCTGAGAGTTGGATAGATAAAGATATAAAATGATTAAGCACTGGGGAGCTAACATACAGCATGCAGTTAATTATAGTGTCTTGCAGACTTGAAATTTGCTAACACAGTCGATCTTAAGTATTCCCATCACACACACGCACAAAAGGTAACAATGTGAGGTGATGGATGTTAACTTGATTGGGTAATCATTTCAAAATCACATATCAAATCCAATCACATCGTGCATCTTAACTACAAACAATTTTATTTGTCAATTATACCTCAATAAACCTGAGGAGAAAAAGAAAACAAAGTTTCTGCCCTCAGAAAGTTCAAACAATCCTAAATGTGTGTGCATGCAGGTCTGTCTTAAAATAATGTTACGAGGCTCTTTATGTAGTATGAAATCATTATGATGAGTGTAATTATCATCTAGTGCTCACTTTTGCCAAGATCTGTGCTAATACTCTTACTAGCCACATTTTACAGATAAATTGAGCTTTAGAAACATCAGTTGACAGCTTAGGTTCCTTCAGCAAATAGTAGCAAATCCATGCATCTCAGGCCTCTTTGACAACAAAGTTCCTAACCCATCTGGGGATAGGAGGTTCCTTCAGTAGATAGTTTACAGAAGAATTGACAGTGAAATAGGTCTTCGATCCTATTTCTGATTTGTATTGTCGCCCAGACTGCCTCCTCAGCCTAGCCTTAGTTTAACATAGACTACTTGAGTCTAAAAACGAATTAGGAAGTTCTCATCATGGCACAGTGGAAACGAATCCAACTAAGAACCATGAGGTTGTGGGTTCGATCCCTGGCTTCACTCAGTGGGTTAAGGATCTGGCATTGCTGTGAGCTGTGGTGTAGTTCGCCGACACTTCTCGGATCCTGCGTTGCTGTGGCAAAGGCCGGCAGCTGTAGCTCCCATTTGACCCCTAGCCTAAGAAACTCCATATTCCTCAGGTGCAACTCTAAAAAAGAATAAAATAAAAATAATATTAAAAACAAATTAGGTCCACAAATTTCTCTCTCTTTTTTCAGAAACTAATTTTGCCCCATATAGCGAATGTAAATTGTGCTTTGCTCTAGCGCATTGCTCAGTGACAAGCATATTCTTAATAGCCTACCCTTTTCTTTGCTGGCACCTCAAAGGTTCCCAGTAATTACCCATGAGCTGTTTAGACACAGAGCCCTAGAGGCTGGTTTGGTCTTCTATTTGTTACATTAGGCAAATTCAATGGTACAGTAACATGAGTGACAGCACCAGCATGCCTTCATAAAATGATTAGGCTACACAGAGCAGGAGTTCCCCTTCCTTCTGAAATTATTTTGCTTTATTTTTTGTGGCACTTAAAACCCAAAAAGCATCATGCCTTCTTCAAATGCATCTAAGACCATCCCAGATACTTTTATATTAATTAAAAAAAATGAATTGCTTGACATGCAAACACTGTAGTAGCTGCCTCTCCCTAGGCAGGCTTGTTATTACATTCATGAAGTACTTCCTGAAGCCTTCTTAGACTTGCAGAGACTAGGAAAGGAATTGTTTGGTCTGTCCATCACTGCAATTCCTCCTAATTGTTACCTGTATTATTCCTTAAGGCTTTCACTCCCTACAGATTCTGTGACAGTACTGATATTATAATGTACATAGCAAATATTTTTCGAGAGTCTGAGGGTACCATGTAGAAAGTCTATTTTAATTCCTCCCAACAGGCACTGAAATGCTACAAACTGAACAGAATGTCCTTACCACAGCTTGCGTAAGTTAGAAAAGCGTATCATCTGCAAGGAAAAGCTGCTGGTTCTATTTTGCCTTCATTATTTTGAACACTACACCTGCCCTGCTATATTCAGGGTTAGATTTTGCGCAGGCAGCATTAGTGGCCACCTACACAGTGTTTTGAGACACACAGAAAATCATCTTGTTACCAACACATCCCCATTAGGTCCCAGTGTTCCACTTTCCTGTCTTTAAAATTCTAGCCAGAAGTGTGAGTGGTTAAAATATCAAGAGAATGAGGGGACAATCTACAGACAATTCCTACAAAATAAGCCTCTTACTTCTCCAGTTAATATATTAGAAGGGTTTGGGGGACTGAATAGAAAATTTTGATCCTTTCATTTTGGAAATTTCTACGTGAGAGAGAATGGCTTAGACCCAGGACTTCCTAACTTCAGAATGGATACAACTCTTCTATATACTGTAAAATGATCAATTCTTGGACCCAACTCCAATTGTTCTCACTCAGTAGATGAATGGTGGCATCTGGGAAACCTTGTTTTTTTAACGAACACCCAGATGATTCTGCTAGATCCTTCTGGTCCATGGACCACTCCTTGATAAATGATGCTATAGGATAGTAATGCAAGATACAGGTGATGGAGGCCAGAAGGAGAAGACATATCTAAGACATCTTTATCTGCTTCACAGTGTTTTCCAGGGCTGGTCTTACTAATAGGCTCTTTGACCTAAAGTGGTCATCCTGTAGTCTTGCTATAGGATGAAACACCATCCATACATATATTTTCAATGAAAATATCATTTATATTTTAAATTTTCCAGTCAGAATACATGTCTCTTTTCTCTCTTAAAAAATAAAATAATTATTATACAAACTAAAGAATGGCATGCTTCCCTCTTCAGAGAAATTTGCATAAGCCATTGAGCCAAAAAATATGTATCCCAAATTTGTAGCTTAGAGATGAACTTTACAATTCAAAGCTTAAGATTCTATAATAAGGGGTATGTGAAAGGAAAAGATGGATAGGTTCTAGGCTTTAATTCTCTTCACTGGTGGTAAAAAACATTTATTCCAGTTTGGACCCCAGAATTACCATATGGAACTAGAAGCAAAGCACTTGATTCTTTTGGAAGATTTAACAGGAAAGTGTCTGTAGTTAATCATGACCTGTACAATGTTCTTCACTGCCTGGCATAGGGAAGCTAGCAATCTCATCTCTACCAGAAACTATCTTGAGTTTAGAAACTAAATTACATACTTTGCCTTTCCTGAAGATGAGATAAAGCTTTAGTTCACATAACAGGAAACAGAGTTGATATTCCTTAAAAAGAAATCTCATGATATATTTTGTTCTTGTTTTTCAATAAAAATAGCCCATTGCTATCATCCTTTGTGCACAACAATAATTCTTAACAAAATACAAGGAAATATTTATCTTTCAAATAGAAATTCTTATGTAATTTTTGGTTCCTTCACATACATGCTTTTTGAAGAAAAGATTAAATCATGTTAACCTTTACAGCATCAAAAAAGTGATAAACTGAAGGCATAATTAACTTTGTTCTTTTCAGAACATGGTTGCTTTCATAGATCTCAGCTTACTAGAATCTCCACAGGCCACTTTCTTTCTCGGTATGCACAGATGAATAGAGATTAAACAATTTTGGTGACCTACAATAAGGTCAAACTTTAATTATTATGCTAATTTCATGAACTAGATTC
The DNA here is from genome assembly GCA_004024745.2 of Catagonus wagneri. NCBI lineage: Eukaryota > Metazoa > Chordata > Mammalia > Artiodactyla > Tayassuidae > Catagonus > Catagonus wagneri. Next base: position 8,343,804 of record PVHT021183519.1, read on the forward strand.
AACAGATTTACTAATTTCCTACTAGTTAATAAAACAGACTTTAAAAGTTATATCTAGGATGTAGGAGGGGGGCCCTCTCATACCTTAAGACACTCTGAATAGATGTCAAGGCCAGTAGAAAGGATTTCTATCTTGTTATTGATTGCCAATCCTCTAACTGATAAGTCTCAATAAGAATTACTTTATTTAGTGCAGCTGCATATCAACTGTCTACATTTTATTATTGAAGAACCCATTTTTATGAAATTTTCGAACTAGTTCATTGCACTGTCAAATCAAGTAATTGATCTATCAGCAGTCTCCTCAATGGATCAAACAGGCTAAAACAAATTAATGAAGTAAAATACAAGGTCAGAAATGCAGATTTTGTGCTCTCTTCAAGTAATTCTGCAAAGGATTTTGAGTTCCATATTGATAAAGTGACAACACGTCATAAGAAAGGGAATTATTTTGTTGTATTTTTGGAGGTCTGTATAATAAAAGTGTAGTTCCTTTCCAATAATATTTAATAACTAATTCAACTCAAAATCCCTCTGTCTGGATCACATAACTTAAAATCAGAACCCTGCCGTGTAGCCTAGAAGTATACCTACTCGAATTACCTACTCGAATACCCCATGAGTTTTCTTATTACAAAGATGGAACTCTTTCTACCCATCCTCCTGGCACCAGGCAACCACTAATCTGCTTTTCGCCACTGTATATTAGTTACATTATCTAGAGACTAATGTAATTGGAATAATATATAGTTATTTTTTTAATCTGCCTTCTGTCACCATGACACAATTTTATGTGTCAACTTGATTGGGTTAAAGGCTATCTAGATAGCTGGTAAAATGCTATTTCTGGGGATGCCTGTGAGGATGTTTCCAGAGAGACTAGCATTTGAATCTACAGACTGAGAAAAAAAGACCTGCTCTCACCAGTGAGGGTGGGCTTCATCCTTGGAGGGCTCCAATAGAACACAAAGGCAGAGGATGGTGAATTTTTTCTCTCTTCTTGAGTTGATACATTCACCTTCCTCTGCCCTCAGATACTGGAGTTCCTGGTTCTCAGGCCTTCGGATTCAGACAGAATTATACCACCAGCTTTCTTGGTTCTCCAACTTGCAAGTGGCAGATAGTGACGTTTCTTAGCCTCCATAACTATATCATCCATTTGCATAATAAATCTTCTTTTATCTATATATATTTCTATATCCTATTGGTTCTTTTTCTCTGGAGGATATTAACACAATCACTTAGTATAATGATTTTATGATTCATCCATGTTATTATGTGTATCAAAATGAATTTCCTTTTTATTGTTTAGTTCTATTCATTGCATGGATATATCCCAATTTGTTTATCCATCCACTTGTTGGTAGACTGTTTGGTTGTTTCGAGTGTTCATCTCTTACAATTAAATGGCTATGAACATTCTAATACAAGCCATAGCATTAAAGTAAGCTTTTATTTCTCTTGAACAAATACTAGGGACTGGAAGGGCTGGATTATATGGCATGTATATGTTTAACATTTTAAGAATCTGCTATATTATTTTCCAAAGTGGTTGCACCATTTTATATTCTCATCAACAGTTTGAGAGTCCTAGTTCTTCCATGCCCTTGCCAATACTTGGTTATAGCATGATAACATATGCCTTATCTGCTTCATGAGAACAAATGATTATACTGCAGTTGTTTACAAGGCTGATATTTTACTCTGTGATTATGTTTTGCATGTCAGAAACTGATATAGGTTTCCCATGTTATCTGAAAGGAGAGCATTCCTATGAAAACTTTCCTAGGTAGAAATGGCAAAGAAGTTATTACCTTAGGACACATCTTGATCACTGATGCACAAAATAAATCAAGATAAAGCACAGATGCTCACAGACACGGTTCAAAGCTATAGAGGCTTGTTTCAAGCCATATTTTTAATACTAACTACATAAAATGTAAAATATTTTCTGAAAACTACTTTTTTCTGAAATTTTTAATGAAAATAAGGACAAAGATAATAATAAGCAGTGTAAGGGACATAACCAACTTTAATATACGATGTCAGGGAGTTTTCACTGTGGCACAGTGGGTTAAGATTCTGGCTGCAGCAGCTTGAGTCACTGTGGAGGCACAGATTCCTTCCCCAGTCCAGAGCATTGGTTTAAAGATACGGCATTGCTGCAGTTGTGGTACAGGTCACAGCTGCAGCTTATATTTGATCCCTGGCCTGGGAACTTCCACATGCCAGGAGTATAGCAAAAAATAAAATAAATAAAATAAATAAACATGGTTTCAGAATTCTGGGAACTTTTAATGTACTATTATAGACAAGATATACAGAGATGCAGTAATAGCTCGGAATATAAGGCTAGTTAGAGATGACAAAAGAAACACAGACATGGTGAAGATTAAAAGGAACACAGTGTTTTAAAGAAGAAAAATATCATTTATAAGCAGAGGTAATAAGGAAAGAGTCCAAATTTGGCTGAGCAATGCGGGATGGATATAAGGAGTAAATTCAGAGCTCATGTTAGATGGACCACAGTGTACTTCTTTTGATTACACCATTTATATAACATTCTATCCTCATTCTTACAAATTAGCAAAATAGCCACCAGCCCTATGAATGTATTGGTACTTGCAGGCTGCAGTTTATTTCATGGCAACTGAAAAACTGAAGGAAACTAAAAATATCTTTCTTATTCTGTGAACATGTACAACCAGTATTACGTCCGTCCATCTAATAATTTGAAGCCCTTCACTCACCCAGGCTATCTGTAACATTTTACTAAATGTAAAAGGAAGAAGTCCTCCGTTATTTTACTTCTCTGAAGATAACAATTATGAAATTGTCCCTGGTGAATAGGAAACCATGCTGATAACATGCAATTAAGATGCATCATCAGAAAAAGAAATGTGCTGTTTACTTGACTGAATTAAATCTCCAAAAAGGACAGAACTTGCCTTAATTCTTTCTGGATTTCTCTGCATTTCACATTTTATTGATTTATTTTTTTGTCTTAAGAATAAAAGCACAAATTTATAAATGATTAAGACATCCCAATTGCTTTTGAAGAACAAAAGAATATTATGTAAAAAAGTAAATCATATTAAAGTAATACAAATAAATTTTGTTATTGAAAAATAAAATGAGGTCATTTTACACTAGTGACATAACTAGACTTCTCTTTTACATACCTTCATCATACCACCCACAAAGTTTCTAAACCTAGAACCTGCAAGTTTGTTAAATGCTCTTCTCAGACACACAGAAAACAGATAAATAAAATAAAATTATTGTCTTATGCTCTAGAACTTGGATACTGTTTGCCTTGTTTGGCCTAGAATGCTAGGTCAGTAGTTCTAAAATATTATAGCAACTATTTCCATTCATACTTGAAGGGTTTTCTATCGTTCTTTAAGTTGTGTAATCTATTCTGAATGATAGAGCTTTTTAATTGTGGCGTTCTGCTTCTTATTTCCATCATTTTTGACCTTTAATTTTAATTTCATACATACATATGTATATAAAATATTTGGGAAATTAATAAGGTGTTTCACCTTTTGGTCTTTCCAAATAAATGCCGTTGGTCCTAATCATCTCAAGGTTCTCTAACTGGCACCTATTTTCCTAAATGGAAAATAAGATTTATTCAAAAGTAATGCAAAGAGAAAAAAAGAAATACAGGTATCCTCCACTTTCCAAAAGTTTGTTTTATACCATTCCACTTATACGAAAGATCTACATTAGTACATGCTTTTACTACCTGAAAGAAATCTGAAGAGGATTTTCACTTTTATGAGAAAAGGCAGAAAGCAAAAAGAGCATCAGTGTTTTTTTTTCTTTTTTTTCTTTTTGTCCTTTTGTCCTTTTATGGCCGCACCCGCAGCATATGGAGGTTCCCAGGCTAGGGGTCTAATAGGAACTGTAGGCGCCGGCCTTCGCCACAGCCACACCAATGCCAGATCCGAGCCATGTCTATGACCTACACCACAGCTCACGGCAAAGCTGGATCCTTAACTCACAGAGCGAGGCCAGAAATAGAGCACCCACAACCTCATGGTTCCTAGACTGATTCATTTCCACTGTGCCATGGTGGGAATTCCCAGTGTTGGTTTTGCAGTGAGCTGTTATAGGGACTAGGGCCGCCAGAGCAGGGAGAGAGGCACTGCCAAGCTCCCTCCCTGGGAACTACACTCAGCATCTTGGTTCAGCTGCCTTGTTATTTTCATGGAACATCCACTATAAGCTAATAACATAGGAAATTAGAGTCGTTGTCTCAAACACTCCCTTGCTTAATCAGTGCTCTTTTGAGTTTAAATGAATGCCTCAAAACGTTGAAAAATAAGAGTCAATGTGTGGACACTTTTTGTTTCCTTGCTCACAATCAAAAGAATATGAACTATGACTGTAGGCTATCCTCAAGTCAAATATTGGTTAGCTATAGAAATTAATCTAAAAAGAGTAATTGTGTATCGCATCAGGGAGGAGTAAATCTATTACCTATAGGATGTGAGAAGAACTATTGCCCTACAACCACCTTATAAAATGAATGAGTGCAGTGATCCGGGTTGCCCTGAAAACTGAATAGCTGTGCTGTAATATCAATACCTCTGTTCTGGAGCACCTGCATAAACCAGGGGCAAGAAGTTGCCTATCTACTTCGGTGTGCCATTCAAAGATCATCCTTTTCTTGGGCATCATAATGTGAAAAATGTTGGAAAGCATAAAGAGCCTTGAGAGCATAGAGATTTATTATTGTCCTGGTTACAGGACATGTCTAACATTGGCCTAATGTTTTAGAATTATGTCAGCATGGAATAGGGATTTCTGGAGGGAATTGTTCTTTTTTCTTTTTTTTTTCTTTTTAGGGCTGCTCCTGTGGCAAGCTCTCAAGATAGGGGTTGAATCAGAGTTGCAGCTGCAGGCCTACACCACAGCCACAGTAACTTGGGATAGGAGCTGCATCTGTGACCTATGCCACAGTTCACTGCAATGCCTGATACTTAACCCACCGAGGCCAAGGATCAAACTCACATCCTCGTGAATACTAGTTGGGTTCGTAACCGGCAGAGCTACAATGGCAACTCCCCGGGAGGAATCTTTGGGAGTTTTCTTTGGGATGAGAGGAAGGAAGAGGTAAACAGAAGAAAGGTCAGATAAAAAATATTTGGGTCTTGGGGAATGACTCATATACTGATGCTCTTGTCCACAAATTAAAACAAAATTGGGTCTGTGTGAGTCCCTGCAGTTGTTGCTGGAAAGGAAAAGATAGAAAAAGAAAGGACAGTTCTCACTGAGACGCCAGAAAGAAAATTCAAAACATAGGTGCCTTGTTCCATGCACAAAGTGCAAGCTGAATTTTTCAGTGTAGACATAGAGCTTGCTGAGGACTGTGGGTCTGAGGTACCTCCAAGTGACTGATGTAAAGCAGTTCGTGGGAACTGAGAAGGGAATTTAAGCAAAAAAAACAGGAGAGAGGGAGTGGTGGCTACCAGAAAACAGAATTTGGTTCAGTTGGTTTGTAAAAGGGACATATCAAGAGATAGGTTTGGTGAACTAAGCTGTAAGCTCCTAAAAGACAGACCTAGACTCACTCCCTTCATACCCCTGTGATAGCCATGGGACCTAGAACATGGTGGAGCTCACATGCTTATTAAATGAAACAGCACTGAGATATCACAGTGTTTTTGCAAGGTTAGGGAGACGGAGCTCTATCTTGTTTAAGGCTATGAAAAATCCCTGACAGATTTCAGATAAGAAAATTTCTTCTGAAATAATCATTATAATAGAAATAAAGAGTAATAAAGAAATAAAGAGTAATAGAATAAAATAAAAATACAAAAATAAATTATCTTTTTACATGATATTTTAAACTTTATAGAATGCTTCCACAACCATCATTTACTGCCTTCACTTTGAGATACAGTATAGTTTTTAAATAATCACTTAACTAGAGCTAAGAAATTTGACAATAGAGCTATAACAAGTTTCATGACAAGTATTTTGGATGACATTGCCACTTGATTGAACTACTACATTAAAAAGCATTTCTTCTAATAATGATTTTTTTGTTAATTTCCATCCCCTATCCATCATCAAATTTGTCACCACAGTTTCCCAATGTAGAATCAATGCAGATTAATAGTTTATGGTAGAGAAAGTGAAACACAAACAGTGATTTCACAGAAAAGCAAATTGGCTTGCTCACAGTTACTCAAAAACACTAAATCAACCAGATCTCAGTTTATAACTATCTCCAAAAGGCTGGAGCTAGCATAATTCTCAAAGCTATTTCAAAAGAGAGAGATTACGTGAACTAGAAGTTTAAACACATAATTTTGTTCTATACAGATTAAAGATTTAAGAACATTATACATCTACAGTCAGCATTGTCTTACTGTATTCAATTATTTTAAAAATTCATCCTATACTAGTGTATTTATCCAGGGAAAAGAGTAATTTTAATAAGAGTATTGCACCATAAATCTAGAGAATAAATACAGGTGTTTCTCATTCTACTCAACTCCTAAATGTTGGTTCAAGCTGAGAAAACATCAGGCATGTTCCATTAGTTTTGTATTAAATCATGTAGGAAGCAGTTAGCATTTGCATATTAAATGAATAGTCATTTATGTACCATTAAAAAAAAAGGTAAGTGAAACTTTGCAAGAACTCTTCCAAATCTTTAATGCTAAATATAATTTTTCCATTGTAATATACTTTAATAAAATGGGTATGGACTTTTGTTTTTACTATCAGGTAAGACACAAAATAAAAATCAGGTAAATTTTTTTAAAATTTAGCAATAATGTTAGGCTCTCAGAAGAACTGCAACGACAGCACAAAGAATTAACACAAGCTTTTCAATCAACTATACCTAACATTAATATCTTGTGTTACCATAGGACAATTATCAAAATAACATTGGTTCAATATGATTAACCAAACTACAGACTTTATTTGGATTCCAGCAGGGTTTTCACTAATGTCCTTATTTTGTCCTGGAGTCCAATCCAGGTTTCCACCTGATTCTGGCTTTTTGATCCCCTTAGGAAGACCAAGGACATTAACACTTGAAGAGCACTGATCACTTAATTTGTAGAATGTTGTTCCATTTGAATTTGGCTGATGTTGCCTCATGATTAGACTACAGTTAGGCATTTTATAAAGAATATTCCAGAAATGTAGCTCCCGTCATGGCTCAGTGGAAACGAATCCGACTAGGCTCCATGAGGACACAAGTTGGATACCTGGTCTCACTCAGTGGGTTAAGGATTCTGTGTTGCCATGAGGGGTGATGTAGGTCACAGACAGGGCTCAGATATGGCTTTGCTGAGGCTGTGTCATAGGCCAGCGACTACAGCTCTGATATGACCCCTAGCCTGGGAACCTCCATATGCCATGGGAGCAGCCCTAAAGGGAATATTCCAGAGGTGATATATCCTTCTCAGTGCATTATGACTGAGGGGAAACAATGTTGCTACGTTTCTCTACTGGTGATTTGAACTTTGAGATTTGGTTCAGCTAGTGTATTTTGCTTTTCTCCACTATTTTCCTTGGTAGTTAATAGAAACACACTGAGACTATACAAAAAACATTTTTCTCTTGAATTTTTGCCCAGTAATTTTAGCATACTTTTGGATCTTGCCTTAGCAATAGTTTTTTTGTAATTTGAATGTATATTGAAACATACCTAAAAATACCTGATGGCTACAAATCTTACATTTCTTTTCTTTTTTTTTTTTGAATTTTCATGACAATGCAAACAATGTTGGGGTGTTTCTCTTGAGCACAAGATTTTCCAAGTTGCTACAGAAACCAAGTAATGATACAAATGATTAATAATTCTTTACATTCTGAAAATAGTATAAGGAACTTAAGAGATTCTTTTAGTTTTTAATCTATTTGGATATTTGCACAGAACACAATACTACTACTTTTTTTCCACTTAAATAACTAAAATTCAGATTTTCCTGTTGCTCAGTATAGTAAAATGATATAATTACCTTATTCTTCTTGATTTATGTTATATTTTCAATGTTATTATTTTCAAATCATTTTTTTCTCCTGGTAATATTCATTATACCAAATTTATTAAATACTCACAATGCTTTAAGTCACAAAAACCAAATTTTGCTGATCATATGCACATTTGTAAATAAATATATATTATCAATAATAAGAACCTGGAGTGCAATTTGTTGTGGAAGAAAGCACGCTGGCCTTGGGGAAAAGCTTTTGTGTTTCAATATGATGTTGCAATTTAAATACAAAAATAAAGAATTAATGGGTAAGTGGAGTTTTGCTAATACAGCAGTATATTTTAAACATCAATATTTTTTGCTATTTTGTTAAACTAATGGAAATTAAGCTGCCAGTAAGCATATGATTGCTATAGAGTTAATAAAACTTTGGAGGAAAATGGGAACTTTTCATCCATTTACATAAAGGGAAGAACCAAACTAAAAAAAGATAACAATGTGCTTATTAGTATTTGAAATTCTCTTTGTGTATCTTGTATTACTCTTCATTTTATCTGATCCTTTTTAGTTTTTAGCTCTCTGAATTGTAAATACTCAACTTAGCACCTAACCTAACATAAAATACACGTAGACAATAATGAGAACAAAATCTCTTTATGATGTCCATAATACTTGATGGAAAAATTAATCTTGAAAACACTCAAAACCATAATTTGCTATAACAGCCTTTAACCGCCATTGACTATTCATAGCATATCATTGGAATTTAAGTAATTTGACCTTTTAAACAGCAGTTTGAAGTTTTCTTATTGTCTCCTTTGGTCTACTCCAAACTGTAAGCTATACCTTTAACCATTAATGTTAAATGTTAAAGAAATACAATTCAAAGTTAGTCCAGTGCAAATTTATTGTGGATCATTTTTGTTTGTGTTTTAAATTGAAGTGTAATTACTGAAGTTAATCTAAAAAATGACTTCATTAAAATGTAGTTATAGTTTTTATTTTACTTTGGTCTTTAATTGCTATGGTCAAGGAGAGTCATATGCTTGTTGAATTGAACTTGCATCCTTAGAGGAAAAGCACAGAATTTGTTATAGAGGTCTTAACACTGTAAGTAGAGAAATTCAGTGCTTCAGTCATCCACTCTGAAGTTTTTCTTTCCCTCTCATTTCAGTTTTCCTTTGAGTAAAATGTGAATATCAATACTTTGACTAATAGAGATTCAAGAAATATCACTAAGTGAACCCAAAATGGCATTCAGTTGAATTTTCCAGCTGTTATGGATAAAATGCTGTACAGTTTTCATGACATTTATTTTAAAAACCAATTTGCAAAGTTTCCCTGTGGTACAGTAGGTTAAGGTTCTGGCAATTCTGCAGCTATGGCACAGGTTGCAACTGCAGCTATGGCACAGGTTGCAACTGCAGCACAGGTTCGATCCCTGGCATCAGGAAACACCCACATGCCTCTGGTGCAAACAAACAAACAAAAAGTTTGATCATTACCATTTAAGTTTATTAAATACGCTTTAGATGGCTAGGCTATATTCACTAAAAATCTTTTATCAGGTCCCTTGAAACTGAAGACCCCATATGAAAAATTACCTATTAAATCAAATGTGCTTTTGTGGATATATTATATATTTGTTTTATTTTTTTATATGTAGCATCAAAATGTATTTATAATTCAAACATATCCTTATGCTTGCACAACAACACATTTATATCATGTCTAATATAATGCAACCAATGTTTGGTTCTGGTTTATTAAACTGGAAAACGAACAGTTTATTTGGTATTTCTTAAACCTATATATATATCTGCATATGTTACAAAATAGACAGTAAGAGTGAGAAATGTGACTTTTCAAAGAAAAACTTAAAGTGTAGAGAGTGACAGTAATTAAAATTCAGAGTACTTTAGAATGTATGCCAGCTCTTAGCTTTCAGATTTGCCTATTTATCTCTGAGGTTAGAAGCTTAAAAATGATTTTTATTATAAACCAGAAGTTTTATTCTGCACTGAAATTCACAATCAGCAAAATTATTTTATAGAAAAAAGTGATTTGGTAGAAACTACTAGCATATGAAGAAGTGAATGCATCCATTCAACGCTGATTAAACACGTACTATTAATCAGGCTCTATTTTAAGTAGGTGGTGTATAATGACAACATAGACCACCATTTCCAAAAGCTGCCAACTAGTACAAGAGACAGGTAAATAAGTAATTATATGAATGTAAAATAAAAGTTTTAAGAAAGATATATGTAAGGTACAATGGCACTTAGAAAAGTGTAAGGAACTCTTGGAGATAATGATCTGAAAGGGAAAAGGTAGAATGGAAGGAAGGGCATTCTCTTTAGAGGACGAGGCCCAAATGAAAGCGTATAGGCCTACAACAGGAAAGGGCTGGCAAAGAACATCAGGCAGCTTGGAGGATTGGAGCCTGAGGGAGAGTGGGGGATGGGAAAGGAAAATAGGACAGATGACTTAGGTAGGCTGAGGCCAAATCAAGGAGCTTTCTCTGCTCTGCCATTAAGTTTGGAATTTACTCTTAAGGCCATAGGGATCCATGGAATGATTTTTAAAATCAGAGTAACATAACCACACGAGTTTTACTAAATGTGAAAAATGAGAAAGGAGTCAGGGAGGTCAGGTGGGAGGCTATTATTACGGTTCAGCCAAGGGATGACAAGTCTTGCCATGATAGTAGCATGGAGAAATGGGGAGAGACTTGAGGGAATTTTGGCAGCAAAACAGAATTTTGTGATCATGTATGCATGCAGACGAGAGCGAGGTAAAAGTTGAGAATGGTTTGCAGGCTTTTGGCTTGGATGAATAGGAGAAAACAAAGAAAGGGGGATATATTTTGCAGCAAAGATAATGAGTTTAATTTTAGATGTGCTGATTGTGAAGTAAAAAAAGACTAGCTATGGAAAAAAGAAATGAAATAGCCCAGCAGTCCTATAAACCACAAATGTTATTTTGGGAATCAATAGATTTTTAAATTGATTGGCAATATTATTTGCTTCTAATGAGCCTCTCTGGTATTTTGGGCTACTATTCAATAATAGAAACAGACAGATTTCAAGAATGACTTAATTTGGTGGTTAGACTACCACTGCTTTTGAGAAATATAATTTAAATTTATGCTGTATCAGGAAAACAACTAGATTTGGCTCATCTGTATAAGCATCACAGTTAGGAAAAAATAAGCATTTGCATTTGGCCAGTGAAGTGATGATAAACTCGAAGATTACTTTTGGGACAACAGTGAAATATGTTAACTCAAGCTATTCCAATGCAATATAAACAAAGAATATTTTTATATCATCTCAAAAATTCACCAATTAAACCATGAATCATTTTTGTCATTATGGTTATTCCAATTTAAATTTAACATGGCACAAATAAACTTTAGTTGTTGCACTCAGTCATACCATTAAAAAAACCAAAACAAAATCTGAGGAGTTCCCATCATGGCGCAGTGGTTAATAAATCCGACTAGGAACCATAAGGTTGCAGGTTCGTTCCCTGGCCTTGCTCAGTGGGTTAAGGATCCGGCGTTGCCGTGAGCTGTGGTGTAGGCTGCAGACACAGCACGGATCCCGTGTTGCTTTGGCTGTGGCATAGGCTGGCATCTAGGGATTAGATCCCTAGCCTGGGAACCTCCATATGCCATGAGTGCGGCCCTAGAAAAGACAAAAAGACAAAAAAATAAATAAAGTAAAATAAAATAATCTGAATTTGAGGAACTATTGTCAGAACAGTAATAAAAATGAAAAGACATGTATTAGCTAAGAATATTCATAATCAATAAATTAATGTTAACGACCTGTGCTTAGCTCTATCAAGGGCACTGTGCAGGATAAAGAATGAACTAAGAAGCTTAAGATCTAATCAAGAAAATAAAATATGCATTAATGAGAAAAAAAATCAAAGTCCTCAAACAGAATGCAATATGGCTTACTAGTAAAGAGTGTTGAGTTTTAGGATAGATGGTTTGGGTTTAATTCTCAGTTCTGCTAATTATTAGCCATGTGATATCAGGCGAGTTACCTTCTCTGAGCCTCAATTTTCTTATCTGTACAATGTAATAATATTAGTGTCTACTTCACTAGTTGTTAAAAAAGTTAAAACAGATTATAGATACAATGTGTTTAAGGCAGTGCCGTGCATATGCTAACCATTCAGTAAGTATTAGTGTTAATAATAATAATAATTAGTATTCTTATAACAATTGATAACCAATTAGTGAGGATAGATAAATGTTAGTTTCAAAAAAAAAAAGCACAATTCCAATTGGAGCATTTAGACTATGTGCTAAGGCTTTGAAAGCAAGATAAGCTTTGTGAGATTTAAAAAAAAAGGAAACAAGAAGCTAAGTCCCTGATACAATTGATTCATTCATTCTTTCTTTCATTCATTTCAAAATTCAATGTGAAAACACTGAACAATTATTTGATACCGGCAGTTAAAGGCCATGATATAACAAGTGTGACGAAACTGATGGTTTGGAGTTCCCATTGTCGCTCAACTGAAACAAAACGGACTAGTATCCACAGGGACAAAGGTTCAAGCCCTGGCTCCAATCAGTGGGTTAAAGGATCTGGCAATGCCGGGGCTGTGGTGGAGGCCTGAAGCTGAAGCTCCGATTAGACCCCTAGCCTGGGAACTTTCATATGCTGCACATGCGGCCCTAAAAAGCAAAAATAAATACATGCATATATAAATAAACTAAGGTTTTGTTTTGGAAAGCAGTGAGATACAAATAAGTGCGGACTCCTCATGAGTTAGCAGGGCCCATGGTGGAATGGCCTTGTTTTCTTCTCAACACTCCTTTGCCACCCAGTGAGGATAAATGGTATAATAAGCCACAGAGGGGCATGATAGTGTACATATCTCCTTCAGTCTTTTCTTTTTGAAACACTCTTGTTAAAATTCTATGCCTTTAGAAATAGTACATTCTATGCAGGAAAAAGCACAAGGAACAGCCAGTTTGGGGCTTTCCCACAACGCTTTTTGTTCTAGCCCCGTGAAGAATCTCACGGTCAGAATTTCAAAGAGTTTTCAGCAGCCAATGTATAATTGATACTCTCTTCCAGAATATAACTTTGGCACTGTCTGTGTACAGGCCATTGAAAGACTCAGGAATAAGTGAGTTGTATTGTAACTCAAGGATACAAGGCTTAAGTTACTCTTCCTGCTTCCTAACACTCTCCAAGAAACTACTGTATTTCGATCTCTTTTGCCAACTCAAGATTTTTGTGCTAGCACTAAGTAGCACTCAGTTCTACGGTTTTGACTAAATTTACTGGCCTAATTCAGTCACACAGACAACCGATTTAGTTAATTCAATTGACTTGTAGAACTTTTCACTGAATTAATTGATTATTTTTTCCTCAGCTGGCTGAGTGGCTAGACTGGACTTGTGGAAATGTATTTTCTGAGCACACACAAAGGACAATTGTTTCTCTGTTAAATTCTGATATAAAGGCCATGAAAATTCACATGGAAAAAAAGCCTTGCCAAAGACAAAATTATAAATGGATATTCCCCTTCTCAGGTCAATATTTGAAAATGCAGTTTCCCTTTGGGGAAACTACACTTAAGCCCACTCTTGCTTCATGCATATGAAGTATACCACAACAGGTTTATTATGAATGTTGTCTCTGGTATTTGTACAAACCACCTTCTACTTTTCAGTGCCATCTCAGGAATGATTCTGAATCATAGCTAATAAGAAGATGTATTCTACAAGCCATATTCTTGAATATTAAATATATATATATTTAAATTCTATCATTTTCTTTAGCACTCCAAGTACATTTTTTAAAATGTCAATTGGGTAAGGGTCTGAGACATCATCAGAGCAATTTGCTTCCTTCCTCCAAATTGCTAATGACATTTATTTAAAGCATTCCATTTTCTTTTCTGTCCAATGAATCTAATTTTATCAAGTCACCATTCTAAGCATTGCATCTGGTGTTTTGTTTGATAGGACAGATTTTTGGGGTAAGTTCACCAACACATTATGATCAAGCATTGTTTAGATTGATATAACACAAATACACAAGCCTACATTACAATTTAAATTTTATTTCACATGCAAAAAAAATATTTATAGAATTTAGATGAATTTCATGACTTGTTACTGAAAATTTTTAGAAAGTGTCCTATTATTCTAAATGACATCCTTGTAAAAATGCAGTGCAGTTATCACAGAAAGTGCAAAAGTTATATGATGGAATTTCTTTTCTGACCATATATTTATTTTACATATTTTTAACTAGAATCTACTGTTATGAACCTATCTTCAACCATTCCCTGACCAGCATTCATAAATCTTGTTTTCAAGTTCCTGGGACATTTTTAATTTGGACTTTTGATGACTTGCTAACCTGAGATCCTCTTTTCCCAAAGAATCTTTTAAATCACATATGGTAATCTTCCCAAACTGGGACATGTTTAACTGCATGTTGCTAGTGCAAAGAATATTTTTTTCTACTGTTACAACTCACTATCATATAATATGTATGAGATGATGATAACGGTGATAATTAGGGAAGGAGAGAGAGACAGTCAGGGAAGGGGCCGGAGGTGGGGAAATAAATTAGTATGACTGAGAAGAGTGAATTGGAACCCAGGACGTTCATTTCACTTGTTTTAGCTTCTAAAGAAATAGTGCTTAAAGTGATTCAAAAAGGGATGTGTTCAAACTATGGGCCAGAGAAGCATTAGAAATTCGAATGACAAATGGAGACCCGGAGTTGGAAAGGAAGAAATTATCTACATGTTACAAGGTGCAGTATCACTATGGAACCCAGAGACTGGCTGCTCCTGGGGGCTTTGCAGACACATAATTGGTATGAACAGGAACAGTAGCTACAGGGTTATTTTCTTTTTCACTATGCTTCACCAGTGGAAGAGGATATAGAAGAGAATGTTCCCAAGGTGAAATAAAGGGTGAACACTAAGTAGGGACTAAAGATAATGGAATAGCTTTTGAGCATGAGGAGGTGTATATCTGGGAGGACAGTTGGAGCGTGGGTCCGGGACTGAGGTCCTCCTTCATTTGGATGAGCATGATCAGGCCAGTGGACAACTAGGCTACACAGAATCAAAGAAGTGATGTCTGTATTTAACACAGAGGAAGAAAGAAGCAAAGGTCAAATTACACAGGCAAAGAGGAAAAGGCAAAAGTGTCTTAGTTCTTCCAGAAGCAATACTGCAGAGTAGTTTCATTACTTTGAAATATTATGAATTCCACCAATCCACTAGAATAAAGCTTACATATCACTTATCGAAGTTAATAGAAATAACTTGGGATTGCTCACTACCGACCATTGATAACCTATGGTAGTAAGACACTGTGAAGTAAATTCTTTTAATTGACTTACATGGGACTCACAAAAATCAAAAAGGTAAATAAAATTATCATTTTACTGATAAGACAATGCATATGAAGAAAATATGTTTTATAAAGTTAAAATAACTTGCCCTGCATGATATGGTTGATGAGTGTTAGACTTAAGATGTTTGCTTCCTATTTGTAAGCAGTCCTATAAGCTGTGCTCTGCAAATATCACTTCAGGAAATCTCTCAACGTGTTTTGTTTAAAATTTAATTTAGGAAATATTAATGTCACACCTGTTCTTTTTCTTAAATACCCAAATAGTTCAATTAATACATAAATATAATGTTCCTGATGCCTGAATTAACCTAAAGAAAAAAATTAAAAAGTACTATCTGAATTTATTTTCATTTTCCTTTTTAATCAAATAAATTATCAAGTCCACTCTAACCACACTGTAGAGACCTATGACAAATTCAGTTCATATGTAAATTAGCTTTAAAATTTGAAAAAAAGATTTTAAAAGAACAGGTCTTTTTTTTTCCTTCAGAAGTCAATAGATTACAGACATAGGTAAAATGAAGTTCAAGAGAAACATTGCTATAATGTTTTATATAATGTCAAATATAGGAATAAAAAAATAAAATTCCAATTGATTGGATCTTAAATGCCTGGAAAAAACCCAGTTTCCATCTTGAAACTAATTGCCTATAATATATTACAAAGGATATTACACGGCCTTTGTGAGATGGAAATCATTTTAGTATTCTGCTACAGGAAAAGGAATTTCCTTTTTTGCGTAACTTTAGGTAAAGCTAAATTAACACAAAACAAAACAAAAAATTAAGCATGCAGTGGATAAGAAAGATAATCTGCTGGAATTCAAAGTTATGCTACTCAACTCTCAAACTATCTGGAAGCATTTTTAACAAATAGCATTCTCGGCTATCTCCCATCAGAACACTGAGATGTGCTCTAGAAGGCAGTTGGTTTGCACACTTTACAGCACTTATTTTCCCATTATTACAACAGTAACAGATAATTTTTTAAAAATTCCACTGTCCATCTTTATGTGTATCCTTGCTTCTTTATCACTGCCTATGCAAACCCAAGGAACTTATTCATCAGCCTTCAGCCAAGACATTAAAAAAAAAAAAAGAAACACTGCTCTCAGGGCAATTGCTCTTTACATTATCTGCCACATTTTAAGTGCATGAAAAAAATAAGAAAAAAACATGCAAAAAAGTATTGTTTTCTACTTTTTAAAATCAGTACTTATCTTCTAATGCCTAAGGGTCAGATGGAAATGGAATTACCTTAACCTCTTTGAAGAAAAACAATCAGAACTAGGTCTCCCATGGTACAAAATAATTTGTGGTCTGTGTCTTATGCTCCTATTTTGGGAGTCACACCAGGCATGGGACTGGATAAGCCACCCTGCTCTGGAGGACAGAAGCAAGAGAAACAGAAATGTAATAGTAAATGTGGGCAAAAATGAGCACCCTGGGGTTCCAAGCTATACAGAAGGAGCCTGGAATCAAGGAATTTGATTTGGGCACACTTGAACTAACAGGCTTATCAGTAGATTTTATGTCACAAATGTCCTAGTAAAGACTAATTAATGTGTATTGCAGTAGACATTAATAAGAAAAAAGTTATTAAATAAAATTACTTAATATTAATCTAGATGTAATATTATAGTACCAATTACTTTCAACCCTTCCCCTCTACTCCAACAAGCCATAAAAACTTAGAGAAGTAGGAGCTTTGCTTTGTTGAACTGTTTGATGGTAACAAATATTGCTACTTAAGCAGCCATGCCATTTTTACAACTAATCAAAGTAAGTAGTTTGATGTTAAGTCTATGTTTATATAAATTTGACTTAGTGGTTGTGGTCACAATTACATTATGGCTGGGCATCAGCATAGTAGTTAAACTGTGTTCTGACACATTAGCTGTGTGATATTGGGCACGGCACTTTACCTTTCTAAACCTTAAGCTGCCTCATCTAGAAAATAGAGACTAATAATAATACCAACATACAGAGTTTATGTGAGGATCGAATGAGACCATATATGAAACATAAAGCACAATTTCTGACACAGAGCCAATAAATGGCAGCCATCAGCCATTACATAAATATCAGCCCTTACATAAATATCAGCCCTATTAACTTCTAAGTTAGTACATAGTGATAAGGTCATAGGTTTGCATTCCCACCTAGATTAATTAATTTCCCTTTTCTGTGTCCTAAAATTGCCTGTTTAATAGAATATCTTTACCCGTGAACCACGTGAGATCCTGTATATACCCCAGGAAATTACCCAGACTGAAGATGATGACTGTCTTTCGACTTACAAAAGAACCATATAGTTTTTTTCCCAAGAAAATCTCCTAAACCTTTGGTCCATTTACTTATAATATACAACCAATCCATTTTTAAATTGCTCTCATTTACTTATACCCTTTGATCTCTTCCTACTTTTTAAAAAAAGGTAAGAATTGACTTTCAACACAGAGTGCTGATAATAGTCTCAAAATTATAGTGCTAAACTTCTTGGCTTATTAAGATTAAATAAGGGAGAAGAAAATCTATTAGGAGCTTCATGCCTTGGTTGGCACATGTAAGAGCACTAAACTTAGGACTATACTATTTTTCAGCATTTAACAATGTTATAGCTCGGTGACAGGCTAAAGGCAGAAAGGGTCAAACAAAAGCAAGTCATGGTGACATGCAATATTGTTTCATTATCAGGAGATAACACCATCAATAGGCTGGTCCAATAGGCTGACATGGATTGCAATTTTCAGTAGCTAATACTTCCAAGGATCTAGCAAGACAGAGTGAAACAGTACGTGCTGTTTTCTAAGGTCTAGGAAAGGAACAAAAGTAATCTCAGTAATGTCAGAGTAATTTTAAAAGATAAAGCTCACATACACATGTTTTATGGACCTAAATAGCTGTCTTCACTATGACACTTCGGAGGGAGGGGAGTGATGTCGTTATTTTATGACATAGCTTCACATTTATATACAAGTTTCACGTATATCTGCATATATGTCTATATACAAAAATAATTATATAACTAAATGCATACTTATTCATCAACTGTTGACGGTGTACCAAATGTGGAATGCTTCCATAACAGAGAAGAGGCAACTTTCGGTTGCTCTGTATACACAGATCACACTTATCTTAGAGGTGTTTAGCCTGCAACCCTAATTTCCCAGAACATAGATAATAACCAAGAAAGCAAATAAAGTACCTGAAAGCTGAAATAGCTATGACAAAATTCCTTAACAGAAGTTTATTCACTTTGCACATGAAGTGCTCTTTAGAATCTCCTTTATGATCTATCAGCTTTACCTTTGACAAGATTCTAAATTTTGTGCCATTTGGCTTTCTAGCCTACAGCAAATCAGAAGCAAACACTTGCTCTAACATGGAAGTGGTTTCAAT
Source organism: Catagonus wagneri (assembly GCA_004024745.2). Lineage (NCBI taxonomy): Eukaryota > Metazoa > Chordata > Mammalia > Artiodactyla > Tayassuidae > Catagonus > Catagonus wagneri. The sequence goes on from PVHT021183519.1 coordinate 8,362,588, forward strand.
AAGCAGGCACATTGATGATAACAACAAGCAACTACTCTCCTAATGAGGGAGGAGGATTAAAAAAATGAATCACAAAAGATAGATATAGGAATTTAGAAAGCATAGTAGCTTAGCACGAGGGCAACAGATTTACACATCTCAGCAGCCCTACAGGAATTACTGTATTATAGCACAGTACAGAGATTAATGTTCATAATGATGACCTTGAATTATCAAAAAGAGGTTAACTTATGTTAGCAGGATCCATTCAACAAGGTAGGAAGTGTGTATTGCTTTCAAAATGGTAAAATAAAAAAGAAACATTTTACTGCACAAATTGGAAAGCATCATTTCTCTGGAAAGCTAGTTGTTTTTTTTTTTTTTTTTTTTAAGGCCATGCCTGAGGCATATAGAGATTCTAAGGCTAGGGACTGAATCAGAGTTACAGCTGCTGGCCCACACCAGAGATATAGCAATGCTGGATCCAAGCCGCATCTGTGACCTACACCACAGTTCATGGCAACGCTAGGTCCTTAACCCACTGAGCAAGGCCAGGGATCTAACTTGCGACCTCACGGTTCCTAGTCAGATTCGTTTCCACTACACTATGACAGGAACTCCTGGAAAGCTAATTTTTGTAAAAAAAAAAAAATATATATATATATATATACACATGTATATATATATTATATATTTATATATTTTCTCTCTCTATATATAGAATGGTATCAGATAGTTATTACATGTACCCATCTATCCACCTATGCATCTTATTTACCGTAATTTTCTGTTCTTTTGGTTTAACTAGTTTGCCTACTATTCCTACTCCTGTGAATGACATAGAATATAGTATACTAATTAGTATACTAAATTCACACTAAAGGCCAAACTATATTATTTATAATTATATTTTCAGGCCAATTCTTAATTGTGAATGATAATTTTAAAGAATTCTTGAAAACTTAGAAATATTGAACAAGAAAATACACAGCATTGGGTGGTTCCTGTTTTACTTTCTATAGTTGCATTGCTTCTCAGATATCTCTTCCTGCCTACAAGGCAGACATGAACTGACACACTGACAAGCCCTAAGCAACTTCATGAATCATTTAATGTATGTCAGTATGCAGTGTATGAAACACTCACAGACGTAGTTTTTGCCCAAACCCAGTTTACGTCCATAATAATTGTTGAGAAAAAACTTTGAAATCTCACTTGATGTTTCACTTCTTCTACTTAAAGTAAATTGATATGTTCAATTTTCATAAAATTATAAAATTCTTGGCTTACTTCTTCTTCGAGAATGTTGGGAATCCCTGTTCTTGTTGATAAGTGTGAACAGAATATCAGTCAGAGAATTTGAACTTTGGGTCTTAGATGAGAGTTAGAGCACTAAATAATAAAGGCACCAAAAATGAGAAAGCACGATTATTTTTCAAAATACAATTTTCTGAGAATTATTGAAAATTATAAATTTAAAAAAAATTTTCCATTATAGCTAGTTCATATTTTTCTGTCAATTTTCAACTGTACAGCATGGTGACCCAGATACACATACACACATAGATTTGTCACAAGTGATGAGACATAGTTCCTGGTGCTGTACAGCTGAAAATTATAAATTTTTATAAATGGGTTTAGTTTTGTTTTGTTTCCTTCTTTAAGTTAAATAAAAACCAGGATTTCTTTTAATATCCTAGAAATGAACATCTCACTTAAATAAGGTTTAGTAGTAGCAGCAGTATTTTAATTCACTTTCTTCCACCTTAACTTTTAAGAAGCCAGCATTGTTGTTCCCCGTGATACTCTTTTTCACTCATTTTCCCCTGGGAGTGCTGTCATATACATGATCTAGCCCACAACCTTCTGCCCTTCTCTCTAAATGTTAGGAATATCACTCTGTGGGGCTGAAATCAGCACACTGAGGACTGTCCAAAATCCTTACATGTTCTATCTTCTTTACCTGGTCTGTTTGGCATTTCTGTCTGGATATCCTAACTTTTCCAGTTTGATGGGACCCAAATTACAATCATTTTCTGTCTCACAAACTTGTTTCCTGACATCAGCATTGTGTCCATTGCTATGGCTCCAAAACTCTGAGTTATCTGATTCTTTTATTCTTTATATTCATTCGGACACTAGGCCTCATCACTTTTTCTTTTGGAATATTTCTCATTTCCATTATTTTATTTCCATTCCCAACCTCTTCTAACTAGTAGAGGACCCATTAAGTTTAGGCTGTATTACCATAACAGTCTCTTTTTGCCTCAAATTCATTTTATAATTAATAGTCTAACTTTGCTCTATTCTGTCAGTATTTCAGTGAAAATACTAAATGAACAACTTCTTCCAGTTTCCTACTTCTAACCCAAACGCAGCTGCAGAAGGACAAAATTATGGTCTTTTCATCATTAAACCCCAGTGTTTCTTTTGTATTTGAAAGATCATAGGAGATTTGTTTTAACATCTCTGTGTTTTCAATGCCATCATCAGGGGCTGTATACCTAGGATCGTGCTCTGCTGTATTCTATTTTCTCCTAAGTTTGACCATACCAAAGATACAGACCCTGCTTCTAAAGACAGTTTTTTTGTTTGTTTGTTTTGTTTTCTTGCCACATATTTAGCATGCAGAGGTTCCCAGGACAGGGATCAAACCTGCACCACAGCTGTGACCCCAGCCACCAGAAAGACAATGTACCGTCCCCCAAAGTGCTATGACGCAAGGGGACACCTAAAGACAGTCTTGAAAGTAGACAGGCTTTCTCTAAAGTATAAGCTCAGGAGCTTGGAGCTATTTACTTTCTCTCCTTCCAAAATTCCTTCCTCCTCTTTCTAATGCCTACTGTTCTCTAACTAGAAATATACTCTTCTGGGTTTAAAGCTGAATCCTAATAACCTTCCACATCTCCTAGCCAAAAATGCCTGAAGATATTTTGTATTTATATTGTTGTTTAGAAACTGACTCACAGAATGTTACATTTCGCCAATATGGGGGTGGGGGATGAGGAATCAGTTGCCTGTATTTACAAGTACTAGGTTTCAAGCAAAAATTTAAATGTCTAGTTTTTCTTACATAACCAAAACATTTAGTATTATTGGGTCTTCATTCCCGTGTGACAGAAATGAAGGGGATTTAAATACTGAGGCAGACATTCTCTGATTCACAGAATATCCCCTACCTGTCATCTTACACTGAGTTGGCTTTGCTCACCTATAGCACCTGTCAAGCATTTGCATCTGAGACCCCTTCCTTATTTTATTGGTCATTTACACCTTATAAAGAACAATATTTGAGCTAGTTTCCTCAGGGCTAGGTTTAATAGGATTGAAATGGAGTATGAGGAGGCTGATATTTATGGAAAGGGAAAAAAGACTAGGGTGAGGAGTAAGCATTTAGAACAGACTGCCTTGGGATAGCAAAAGCAAATATGACCCATTTCACTCCTTTTGTGAGCTCTTGGTCCTACCTGCTTCGCACTATAAGAAAAAATGCTATTTCCAAATTATGTTAGGAAAGAGCTAGTGGTCTGCAGATAACACAGAGTAATAAAAAAGGAACAGGCAATTCCAGAATCCAGAGTGTAAATTATATTAGCCAGAGTCTCCCAGCTTAGGTTTTCAGTACAAATTTAAATAATGCATTCTTATCCACATAGGCTTCCTGAAAATACTATAACATTTCATTGGACAGATTCTACTGTTATCATCTTATATGTAACTAGTTTAGTCTGCAAATGGAGATCACAGGAAATTCCTCTTATAGTCTTTGGACCTTTCTAAAATAATTGCCCTTGAGGGAAAAATAGCATTATTTTATAAAGATGAAAAGGAATTTTGTCACCCTAAGCACATGCCAGCCAAACTCAAAAAAAAAAAAAAAAAAAGAAATCAGCTCACTTGTTCCAGGTCCTCTGTCCATCTGCAAAAAATGCTACTGCTTGTCTTGTTTAATAAATGGAAGCATAAAAAAAAAAAAACACAATCTATAAAATGCTACATAAAACCACATTAAAACTACAAGTAAAAATTGACAACTGACAAAGTCCTGCTTTCAAATCCAATTTCTTAGAAAGGCTTCGATTCTGCAATGTCCACCAATCTTAATTCTCTCCCCAGGGAGACGATAATAGCATTAAAGGTCACTGGCAGGAAATGTTGCCAAGTCAATGAGACAAGGACTTTCACTCTCCAGAGATGTATCGAAATGTGCAGTGATGGTCTGATTAGGTCAGGGCATCTTTTGTATTATGCATGTAAATGGGAATTAATGTCCACAGAGTGCCAGCAGCTATTTTGTTGAGTTTGGTGAAAATGAAGCTTTGTACTTAACCCTCAACTCAATTCTCTGATGTCTGTGTTGGAAGAGGAGGTAAGACTGTTAATATTTCCACAATTAAGTAACTAGTGTGTGACTTATCTGCTTCAACTCAGAACGCAACATATTTACCACTGAATGGAAAGAGAACAGTCTTTCACTAGAATTATTTTGGGTTTGTTTTCTTCTATATCAAGGTAACTGCTGAAAAACAGTGAATAGTGAGACTACTTATGGCCAAATTGTAGGAGAAAATCAGTAGGGTATTTAAAGATGGTATTAGTAACACCTCATTTACCTGGGTATTTCCTGGGAAAGAGCAGTTCTGGAGAACTGATTTTTCCATGTACATGAAGCTTATGCCTAAATTAAGACCTAAATTTTAGATGGTAATCTTATTAAAATATATCACCACTGGCTTCCTGCCTTCCTGCCTAGATATCTCTAAACATAATTTTATCTTTTTTTTTTCTTTTTCCTTGATGACTCAGGGGTCATCTTGGTGAGTATTATTATTATACCACATGGTTATATAGTTATATGCCTACTATACCATTTTTCGCTCTCCTCCCTCAATGTCAAGCTTTCAGCTGTCACTCTGGCTGTCACCGTACCTCTTCTCAGCTTCTCCTTTTCCGTTTCCATTCCGTTGTGAGCTAAAAAACCAGATAACCAGGCTGATTACGCATGACACGCTGCATGAAAGTCAATAAGGCTCAGAGTGAGGTACTAAGAAATAAAATGCTTGGCCTTAATGTGGAGTTTTTATGAAAGCTACTTTGGATATACAGAAGCTTTTTCACTTAATTCCAGATTTTAGGGAATCTCTTTAGGGTTGAAGTTGTTATTTGAAGTGGTAGGATATTTCTGTATTTAGTGTCAGAGTATATCTCCACAGAGAGATAGTGTAGACAAGATATAAGGAAGATAAGCTGAGTAGACTCTGAAAGTAAAGGAATTGCATAGTACAACACTCAAGGATCCTAGTCTGAATCCTCAGGAAATTGTGAAGATTGAAATCCTTCTTTGATCACTAGATGTCTATTCTTTTTCATGCAGGGCAACGTCTAGAAGAATAAAATTGAGAATAATGGGAATTCCCTCATGGCCTAGCAGTTAAGGATTTGGTGTTGTCATTGCTGTGGCATGGGTCTGATCCCTGGCCCAGAATTTCTACATGTCATGGGTGTGGCCAAAAATTAATAAATAAAAATAAAATAAAATTGAAGAACAACAGGAAAATTTCATACTTTGCTGTTAGAATATTTCAGAATTGCTGCATTACCATTCAATAACAGAATGTTGGCCAGGTGAGATGGGCCAATCTTAGAAAAGGACAGAACTAGCTGTGCTTTCACATGTATTAAGCTATCTTCTTCATATCCATCTCTTTCCAGAAAATGCCCAAATCAGGGGCCCTACCTAAAGTCTCTTTCTTTGTATCTAATGCTGTCCCTGAGAATAGCTTATGGGGGGGTCCCCAAATGCCTGTGGCCTCCAGAGTCTCCCCATCTCCATACACCATCCCAGCCTGTTGCTAAAACATAGATTCAACCATCTCCCTATTTGTACTTGAATGACTTCATCTTGATGGCTTAGCAACAATAAGAACTCCCCCTTCAGATCCATCCATATACACTTATTTATGGCATGCATTTTTATCCACTTTAAATGCTTCCCTCAATGGTCAAGATAAATGGATTTCATGTCTCTAAAACAGATAGAGGGTGTGGGGCTGGAGGGTAAGGAGAAAAAAACTGCTTTGCCTGTCCCTCTATCCCTGGGGACCAGGGCAGCTAGGTCTTCACTGAAATGAGGGAAGATTCTTAGATTCAAACAAAGATGAGAACAGAGATGGCATCCCGCATCTTGTCAGGGACTTTTTCTTCGCAGCATTACAATGGAATTTTGTTTTTGTTTTAGTTCAATGCCTACCTGTGTTTAGGACAACAAGGCCCTTCCAGTCCCAAATACTCTCAAGAGTAAAATTAGTATGAAATTCAGTAGAAGAATATTGATTGTACAATTAGACCCAAAGCTCAAAGGCCACAGAGAAACGCCATGGGCTTGCTACTAATGATCACAATGCCTCCTCTTTCAGAGCATGTTGTATTTCAAGTCTTTTGTATCACACTAAGCTATGCCAGCTTCTTCCAAACTGCAATGGATTCTTTTCCCATCTGGAGACCTAAAAATAAATAAAAATACCCTTTGACTATTAACAGTTGGGTTTTCTGCAACTGGATCTAAGTTATGTGAACATGAGTCAGGGTAATCAATTTATTTTAAGACATTGTAATTGAAATCCACATTAAACCCTTTTAAATCAGCATTCAACTAAATTTAATATATACAAACTTATTACATTAAAAAGGCTGAAACAAAATATCACTGTAGACAAACCAATAAAAACTGTACAGTCTCTGAAACCTTCATTTTATCCCTTCTTTCAGAAGTGTTAAAAGACTGATAAAAAAAAAAGACTTGCCACAAAACAGGTTTTACAGTTCCATTAGCCTCTTCTATTTCAATCAGTATAAAGTGGGATCCATTAAAAAAGAAAATCCCTATTTAGCAAAGCCCAGGTCAACATCATATCCTCTAAGAAGCCATCTAGATTTCCCAGCCAGAAGTCCTTGGCTTATATCTTGCCCCTAAATTTAGTCTAGTTGGTTATTTTCACATTGTGATTGCAGTAATTTTTACCATGTGAACTCTGCCCTAATAATGAGCTCTTAACTAGCAAAAGAGAAAGTTCTTCCCATCTCCTGTTCTCCAAAAGTACCTAGAAGACTGTCCAATGTAGAAATGCAATTAGATTCAAGACTGACATGTTGAATTGCCTACAAAAAATTGATTTTGAAATGAAGAAACAAAGGCTAATTTCTAAACCCATTTAGGTCTTCTTGTTGGCTCATATTTTGTATAACAATGAACGATAACAACAAACAAAATATTGTGATAACAATATTTCACTTTCACAATTTTAAGTCAAACTCAACTTTCTAACTACTATAATTTGCTGCTAGGCTCGTCGATAATAGTGCATGACCTGAAATTCAAAACACAACCAAAAGCATAATGCCATAAAATAAGATATTCCCAGCATTCATAAATATGCATTCAGCAGCCTTTCCTATGAATGATTCAGCACATAGATCTATGAAATTCTGATGGTGCTCTTATGTACAGAATAAAACCATCTAGAGGCCACAAAAGGGATGAATTCCCTAATGCATCATAGCATGAAATCATCAAAACTTTGCATTGAGATTTGGAGGGAATAGGGAAGCATTTATAAATCTCTGGATTTCTCTTAATATTTACTCAGAGATGTTATACACGACTATATTCATAGGATTAAGAGCAAAGGTAAAGAAAACGAATTATAATGTGCCACCCCCCCCAAAAAAAAAACCTTTTTCTTTCGCTCTCAATACTTCTGACACAAAATGAGTGGGGGCTTTTTCCACAAACCAATTCCACAACTCTCCAGACACCAGCTGGGTGTCCTACAATTCAGTTCTGCCACTAACTACCAGGAGTTTGAGCTACCCCCAGGAACCAGCCCCATAAGGTTAAGGGATCAGGCCCGCAAGACTGTTCCCCACTTTGGATGGCAATTTCAAGTCCAAGATTGTCACCTGTATCTTCGTTTCCCATATCCCCCTACTTAGGTTCGATACTTTGCTAGAAGAGCCCAGAGAATTCAGGAAATTTTTTAACTTACAATTACCTATTTATTACAAAGAATATAATTCATGTATCTTTTCAAATTAGTTTTTGTTTCTTTTGAATATATATCCAGGCATGGAATTGCTGGGTCATATAGCACTAATTTGGAAAGATACATGAACTCCAGCATTTATATAGCAGTATTATTTACAATTGCCAAGATATGGAAACAACCTAAGTATCCCTCAACAGAGGAATGGATAAAGGTGTTGTATCTATATACAGTGGAATCTTACTTAGGCATAAAAAGAATGGAATTTTGCCATTTTCAACAAAATGGATAGACTTGGAGGGTAATAGATTAAGTGAAATAAATCACACAGAGAAAGAAAAATGCTGTATGATATTACTTATATCTGGAATCTAAAAAAGTACAACAAACTGATGAATATAATGTATAAGAAATAGATTCACAGATATATAGAACAAATTAGTAGAGAGAAGGAAGGGGAGAAAGGCAACATAGAGGTAGGAGATTAAGAGAAACAAACTATTTTATTTTAATTAATTAATTAATTTATTTATTTTTTGCTTTTTAGGGCCGCACTCGCAGCATATGGAGGTTCCCAGCAAGGGGTCCAATCGGAAATACTGCTGCTGGACTACACCATAGCCACAGCAACACTTGATCCGAGCCGCATCTGCAACCTACACCACAGCTCAGGACAACACTGGATAGTTAACTCACTAAGAAAGTCCAGGGATCGAACCCGCAACTTCATGGTTCCTAGTCAGATTCGTTAAACAGTGCGCCATGACAGGAACTCCACAAACTATTTTATATAAAGTAAGCTCTAAGAACATATTGTAGATAGAACACAGATCTCATAGCCAATATTTTATAATAACCCTAAGAGGTTATTATAAAAATTATGAAAACACTATTATACTCCTATAACATATAATATTGTACATCAATTGTACTTCAATACATTTTTTTAAAAAGAATACAATTTGGGAACAGCTAAATGAAACAGATGTATGTACAAGGCAAGACATAAGTGAGGGGCATGGGGCTTCCATGGCTTCTCCACATTGGCAGCTTGATATGTTCACTAACTCAGAACCCTCTGAACCCCTTTGGTGAGAGTTTCTATGGAGGCTTTATTATGTAGGTATGATAGATTAAATCACTGGTCATTGGTGACTGAACCCAATTTCTAGACCCTTTTGCTTCCCCTGAGGATCATAGAGTGCGATGCTAAAAATTATAAGCCTCTATCCACTGGTTAGTTCCTCTTGTAACCAGCTCCCATAGTCCTAGAGTCACATCATTAGCATAAACTCAGGTAAGGCTGAAAGGGGCTTATTACAAATAACTCCTTTCAAACCTACCTCTCAGATAATCCATAGGATTTTAGAAATTCTGGGCCATGAACCAGGGAGGAAGACCAAAAATATATTTCCTATCACGAAGTAACAGTCTCTAAACATGTGGCCTTGAAAACACACATTTGTGTAGAAATACAATACACGTCTGTGCTGAAGCACTCTTATCCTAAGTTTCACCTTAGAACATAGATCTGACCACACTCTGAGCTCGAAAATGTTAATTTCTTTGATCTAAGTGGCACAAAATAAACCATGCTAAGTACTTTTCCCCGAGACTCTCTGCCACAAACACACACAAATATTCAATTATCCACTCAACCCCCCATTCTCTTCCTCTAGTCATGAGAACTGCTTAACTACTGTGTTCCCTATTACTATCCATGTGAAATACCTGCCCCCTAGTCACGTACAACAGATTAATAATGTATTAAACTGAACGTTAAATTTGGGATGTGTTTCAGTTACCTCACTGCCCCCGGGTAACATTTTTCTAAAGGCACTGTCTTTTAATTATTTGAAAGTTAATGGTTACATTTTAGATAGAGGTATGGCAGGAATCTCTCACGGTCACAGGCTTTGTAGGCAAGTGACAGAGAAGTTTTAAAGACGTGAGGACACTCATGTATAATAAGCAATTTTAGAAGTGAAATTTCTTAGAGTAAAAATATACACAAAAAAATGAATAAACTGTCAGACATGGGGAAAAAAAAAACCTCAGAAAGGTGAACTGGGGTTGGCCAATTGTATAATACATTTGTTGTTTGTTTGCTTGTTTGTTTTGGCTGTGCCAGCGGCATATGAAATTTCCTGGACCAGGGATCAAATCCACACCACAACAGAAATCCAAGCCACTGCAGTGACAACAACAGCTCCTTAATGTGCTGCACCACAAGAGAACTCCAAGTAACTGTATTACATGTAAGCGGAAACGCATGTTTAAGAATAGTTTTTACTGGATTAATTTTGCACTGGCTAACAGGTTCACACTGACCTTGTTACAAGATGTTTTTATAGCAATTCAAATAAATGAAGGTTTTTTTTTTTTTTTAAATCTAAGTTGAGAAAAATCTTAAAATCTCTTTAAATGTTCACTTTTATTTCATTAAGAGGGAGACAGTTCTTATTTTCTTACGTGGAAACAATATGCTTGATCAACTGTGTTCTGAAATGCAACTGTAAAGATATGTGATGCTTTTTTATTTTTTACACTCTGAGTTGCTGTTTCGGCACTGCAGAATAATACTGCACTTTACAGAAATGTCAGATTGGACAAAGGAAGACAAAAACGAACATTGAAAAACAGCTTTAGGACTCTTGCCCCATTGCATATTAACAGTCCTCCTTGTTCTTGGTCAGTCTTCTGGTGGCCATAAAACCCCTTGGGCAGCCTCAAGGCTACTCCCATAGGAAACCTTCCCTTTGCTTTCTCCCTCTTGATGGTAATAGCAGCCCATAGCTCCCACTCCCTATAAAGAAGAGAGAGTATTCATTTGCAAAGTCTTCCAAAATAAACTTAGTTTTACTTCTATACAAGTTTGAAGCTATCTAGAGGGAAGTCACTGATACTTATCAGAAAAGCCTTTAATATATATCCTGTACTGATTCAGGCTGGCTTTAGGAGAGATATCTGGGTGTGGAAACAAAGAAAAAAATATCAAATGAATTGACTGAGACCACAAAAAAAGGAAAGATTCTATTTAATCTTTACTAATCCCTCTTTCCTCTTTCATTTTCCAAGTCAAGTTAACTAAAAAAGAAAAAACAAATTTTAAATTATTTTGGAACACATAACCTAAATGATCCTCCATAAGAAAGGCAGGGAGTATTTCATAAACAGAATAAAAATGCCTCTGAATAGTATTAAAGATTGCATCATCATATCATCCTATTTTAACCATAATTCCTTTTTCATTCTTTGGTTGTTTCTTTGTACTTTGTGATACAAAATAACAGGCTATGTATTGTGTGTTAGCAGTAATGTTATGTGCTGTTTTTAGCTTGTTCTGGATTTATCTTTTCAAGGTCAAAGCATTCCAGTTTGCCTAGGAAGCTATTCTGTGGAGATATTTTTTTCATAACTTCTTTTTCTTCTTAATTCCCAGATATATTTAAAATTCTAATCAGACTGTAAAGGGCCACACTTGAATATTATATAATGCAGAGAATCTAAAATCACTCATCCACCACTATTTTGTCTGTGCTTATTTTATGACCCATCAACAAAAGGCTATTTTTGCTATAGATCTCATTAGATTTGTCAGCAATGATGACCTGAGATTAAAAATTGAGGAGACGTGGTTTCTTTTTTCTTTTTTTCCTTTTCTTTCCCATCCCTTCTTTTTTCTTTTTTTCTATTTCCCCTCCTTTTAGGTAGCAGGAGTCACTCTGTCAGTGCTACATTTAAACAATTACTGACACCCCTTCTAACCTGTCCTCGTCAGCTTTTTCATGTCAGCACAACACAAAGTCCCACCGTGTTCATCCACCACTCAAAATGTTCATTTTGTGAATATTACCTCTGAATCCTATTCTGTGCTAATCTATGAGATTCATATTTAATTTTAAAAGTTCAATCGGAAAAAGAGACATAACTATTAGTGAATTTTCACAAATGGGAAATGCTAAATTATCAGTGGCAGGGCCACCGTTATTCATGGGTGCAATGGACAAATACCAACTTTGTGCAAAGTCTGGGACTTATTATTTCCTAGGTTCCATTCCTTTAAGCCAGCCCTGCTGCCTCAGCTGAATGCTAATAGTTTTAATAGTTCCTGATGGGGCAAAGTTTTTCATATCACAGTAGAATGTAGATTTACAAGGCAAAAATTCAAAGGAGAGATTCAAAAAGGTATTGACCTGGGAGCAGATTTTGATGAAACATGGAAAGGAAGACTCTGACTAAATGTCCAAATGTCCAAATACAAAATGCTAAAAGAAAGAGTATAGGAGTGTGCTGAGGTCTGGGGCTGGAGGCTGGCAGAGCAAAGAACAGCTCCACTGGGCAGTGACTGAGTCACATGTTCAACAGCTTCCATCAGCTGCCTCATGGCTTCTCCTAGCTGCCCTTCAGAATGTAGCCACAGTCCTTCCTCCTACTGTGTTTAGGGACTTTGGTACTTTTTTCTGCCCACACTTGTGTGCAAAGGCCAAATGAATTCACACAGAACAAAAAGTGTAATTATAAATGCAAAAATGTCATAACCGTTTGCACTGCTGAAATACTTTGTATAAATGAGCTTTGATACTTCCACATTAAGATAGCCTTTTTATTGGTATATGCACACTACTGTATACAGAATGGATGGTTAATGGAGACCTGCAGAAGGAACTCCCTCAATAATCTGTGATAAGCTATACAGGAAAAGAACCTGAAAAAGAATGGATACAGGTATGGGTATAACTGAAACACTTTGTTGCACAGTTGAAATTACAACATTGTAAATCTATACTTCAATAAAACTTTTAAAAATGAAAAAAAGACCAAATGAAAAAAATAAAAATAAATAGCATCTTTAATACCACTAATGACTAAGGAAATTATGAGAGAAACAAAAAGATGGTAAAACTAGGATCCAGTTTCTGTATAACTAATTCAACTTGAGAATTTTGATATATTTTCAAAATTGTAGATATGTCTGCAACCAAAAGGTATGTTTCATAGCATTTTAGAGTTTGGGGGACTAAAGTGTGTATGATTTAATGGGTAAAGATTACTGTATTTTTCAACACTGGATACCAACTATAATATATGAATATTACTTAAATATGATTAAACTTTGTAAATTACTGTTACTCTAAGAAAGAAAAGGTCACAAAAAATTGATGGGGGAAAAAAGAGATTCCAACACTGTCTCTTTCATAACCTTCTTTATTTGTTTATTGCAGTAATTATTTCTAAGCCTGAGGATTATCTATTTAAAATCAAAGGCTTAGGATGACTTGTTTGTCTGTTCTTTACAAAGTCAAAATCTAAGAAGTATCATTTCATTTGCTTAAACTTAAGGTAGAGAGAAAAATTTCTACCAAAAAAACAAACCAATTAATTTGATTAGGGGTTATTAGTAGGGGTTATATTCTTTGTCTTATCATACTAACTTAAAGGTGAATAATTATACTCAATCTTCATATTTAATCCAAAAAAATACTTCATATAACAAAAGTGGCCAATATAGAAGTACAGACTTTATTCCTCATTTTAGCAACATAATCTTTCTTTCCCTTTTAAAAAATTAATTGCTGCTTTTTCTCCCTATTGGATGCCTTAAATCCTGGTAACTTCTCCTAACTGGGCAAAAAGACTATTCCCTTATCTCAGAGCCACCTTATCTCCATGCAAATTGATCTGAGAGTACCTTTAGAATTAGAGCAGCTGGATTCACTGTAACTATTTATGGGTCCAGTTTCCAAGGCTTAATTTTGATTTATAACTATTGAAATTAAATCAGGCATTTTTCACTACTTAAAAGAGTGACTTTGATTTTTGCCAATTCAGTAGGGAGGCTATTTACCCACACATTGTGTCAGTAACATTCTGATTTGGGTAAGGGCAAAGAAAACAAAATGGCTTCTTATTGCTGATGTTTCTACTTGAGATTCCTTCAGAAAAAACAATTGTATTACCCATACATAAATGGCATGAACAGATTATTAAATCAGATTCACATGAACTAAATTTCTCATACAGTATCAACCCTGCCAAGTAACTTCAAAGTACAAGCTATGGAGGAGTTCCCTGAAGCATTTTATACCCCATTTGGTGGTAGAGTGTATGTGGAATACCCCAGGCAGCCCTACCTCCTAGATGCTGGGTGCTATTCACTATAGGAAATCTTTCACCCAGGATATCTTGAGAAAGGTAAATCTCTTCTTTCTGGGAAATATCATTAGTCTATCTATTCAAATGAAAAGTTGACAAGGAAATTAGATCAAATCTGCTTTGTCTTTCTTTGGGGACCATAGGTCAACAGATTTAAGTCCTCCCTTCAAGCAATAATTTAATTTACATAATTATGTTAGCGTATAAATATGGCAAGCAATAGTTCAAAAAGACAGAATTAGACACTTAAAATATTAGCAGTTATGAAATGCAAATACTTTATCTAGGACCTAATACTAGTCAAAAGACATAATGGGAAGAAATGAAGATAAATGATCAGTTCAAGACATCATTTTTGGCCATATAATTCAGTGCTCTGATTTTGTGAGCCTCAGTTTTACTAATAGTCAAAAAAGCTGGGGGAAAATAAGCTTGACTAGAATTATTCTAGAGATTTTGAAAGATAATATATAAGGTACAGGTTCGAAGACCATAAATGTTTCTATACAGATGAGATAATAATGAGAATTAAAACGTATTCAACTCCTTACTTTACCAAGTGACCAAACAATATTATAAATTTCCTTCCTTACAATTAAGGAAAAAGCAGTCTCAGAAGTAAGACATAATCTAAAAGAGAGTTAGAAATGGAAAGCTAAGTCCACAGAACTCTAAACATGCCCCTATACTCAGCTAAATTGTAATTTGGAAGATAATGTAATGATGAGGTAAATAGAGGATGAGGAAAGCTAAGGCAGAAACATGAAGCAGACAGAGAAAACTGTCTATGCCTCATCTTCCCATGTCTGTTCATTTTCCTCTTGGTTCCCAGGAACTATTACTTCTTTTATCCTGTACCTGTCAAAGCAACTTTCAATAAAGGAACCAACGCACCTATTAAAATCAAAGCATGAACTGTGGGTGAGGATCAGTGGGTCTCTTCTCGGGAGTATTTTGATTTTAATAGGCAACCAAGCCTTTATTTGATTAAAGCTGAAGAAAATGTAATTATGAAGTTTCATGTGTTAGCAACAGTTATAGCAGAGGCATTTGGAAAACTAAGGGCATCTTCCTGGCCTGTGAGATCATACCAGTGGAACAGCTATCTACTCAATCTATTCCGGAAAGCCTAATGTTTAAGTCCTTTAATCAGAAAACATTATCATTCTTTATTTCAACCTTTGTTTCCAGATCTTTGCTTTTGTCTTTATGAGAGCTTATTATTAAGTTCAAGTGCCCTAATGAACAAACCTGACTCACATACAAAAGTCTTATTTATTAGCAATATGACATTGTGAATAGCCTGTAACTTCTCAACAACCAGGAGACAAAGATCTGTTTGGTGTGGGGAAGATGAGAAGGTAGAAAAAGCAAGGGTAAATATACCTTGGATGGAATATTTTGCACAGAAGGAGAGAAAGATCTGTTTGGTATGGGGAAGATGAGAAGGTAGAAAAAGCAAGGGTAAATATATCTTGGATGGAATATTTTGCACAGAAACATCTGGGTGTCATATTTTCAGCTAGTAACAATAATGTTCATTAATCTTCATTTTGAATATACAAGAAAAGTTGCTCTAGAAAAGACTCATTATTATAGGCCAATGAGGTGAGTTATGACATGATATAATTACTATGCTATCATGATATCTAAAAGAGAGGATGCTCATTAAAGCTGTGGGTAACAGTAAGTTGGAAAGCATGGTAAGACCTAGAGAGATTAGAATATATTTCAAAGTAAATTTTACAAGTTAGAGAAATGGTCCAGTAAATAAATGATTTTAAATCAGAACTAAAGGGAAAATGAATGTATCAGTCCTGTCAGATTTACCTCCATCCTGAATCTGATAACTGTTCATCATTTCTTCTGCTGTCCACAGGAAGAACCAGCATCCTTTCTTCTCTGGCCTAATGGCACAGTCCCTTGAAAGGTTTCCCTTCTTCCTTTCTTGCTCTTTTTAGACTATTATACACATAGTCACTAGAGTGATGTTTTTAAAATGTGATTTAGATTCTATCATTCTTTTCTTAAAATCCTGAAATAATATTTAGAATTCAATCTGAAATCCTGACTATGGTCTACAAGGCCTCACATGAAATGGGTCTTGCCCATGTCCTGATTCTTTGTCTTAGTATTTTGTCTGACTCCAGGTTAGTCCTTTTGTTCCTTTAACTATTCGGTTTGCATTGAGTTTTTGCCTTAGCTGTTCCCTCAGAGTATAATGCTTTCCCTAGCTCTTCACAGAGCTGCCCTTCTGGTAGCCCTTTTTTTCTTCATGACCTTTCAAAGCTTCAATTTCCTTTATTTTTTTTATTTTATTGAAGTATAGTTTATTTAATTAGCAGATGCAAACTGCAGCTCTTGATTAAAATCAGTGCTTTGAACAGACTTGCCTGACCACCTAACTCTCCTGCAACTCAGACCTGCCTCCACTATAGTTCATCACAATAACTGTTTTATTTTCTTTAGAGAATGTACCACCATCTAAAATCATCTTCTTACTTTAATTTTAATGTCAGCCTTCTTTAATGAGAAAGTAAACATTGTGAGGGCAGAGTCCTTTTCTGTCTTGTTTATCTTGTGTTTTCGACCTTAGGACAGGGCTTGGCACCTCATAAGTACTCTGTAGATGGTTGTTGACAACATAGGGAGGCAGATATCGAAGTGTTATCCATGAATACTTGGTCCCTGAAATCCCTTCAGGGGTTCAAGGGTCAAAACCATTTTCATTTTCTCACAAATGTGCAATGGACTTGTCTAGAGGCTACATAACAAGTGAATGACAACAGAATGACTTCAGAAGTAGATATGAGATTTTTAATAATGTAAAGCCATGCCACTCTTTTTGCTAAATTATTTTAGCATTGG
This sequence comes from Catagonus wagneri, assembly GCA_004024745.2. Lineage (NCBI taxonomy): Eukaryota > Metazoa > Chordata > Mammalia > Artiodactyla > Tayassuidae > Catagonus > Catagonus wagneri. Next base: position 8,379,633 of record PVHT021183519.1, read on the forward strand.
GAAACACAATTATTTTTTTATAAAAGCACATTATGCATTTTAACATGCAATAGCACAATTACCGGTATTTTAATTGACAAACATTTAAACGTTTCTCAGTTTTTATTACCAATATAGTAAATGTGATAGACATAACCAACAAAAACATTCTAGGATCCTCACTAAATTTTAAGACTGCGTAGAATTTTTTTAGTCCAAAAATTTGGAAAGCATTGGAACAGAATATCACTAACTAGGTTTCTAATCTGCCAAAGAGTCTCCAGTAGAATGTTTTCCTCCAGGTAGAAGTGTCCCGAAATAGGGTTTTCTCTTTCCTAATTGCTTGTTTTGCTATTCATTATTTATAGGACAACAATTTATTTCTTTTTCCCTGCTTTTCAAAATAACATACTGCCTTTCCCATGAAATCTTTTCCTTAATTCTACCACTGAAAGGTCTCTCTCTATATATCTTAAACACATTAACAATCTGTGCTATTTAACTGGCAATTTGTATTACTTATCTTCCCAAGATTCCTGTAAATCTCTTTTGGGGCATGATCATTCACAAAGAGTATTGATTAAGTCTATATATGTACCATGCAGACAGCACAAAATGAGAGCAGAATCTTGTCCTCAGTAAACTTTCTTATCTTAAAACCTGGAGTACGGGATGATAAAGATTAAATTGGTACAACAGTACTAAGTTACTCTCCATACTCACAAATTGTATCTTTTGAGATTTACAACCTGAGGTAGCCAGCATTCTCACCATCACCTCCACCAAAGAAGACCACATTCTAATCCTTGTTATTTATATGACAGAAGGGGTTTTACAATTAAGGTTATGCATCTTAAAAAAGGGATATTCCTGGATTATTTGAGTTGGCCCAATCTAATTGCACAAGTCCTTCAAAGAACTTCGTCTAGAAGCTGAAGAGATGTGACACAAGGGAAAACCAGAGAGATCTGAAGCATTAAAGGGGCTTGCTGTTTCTAAGAGGAAGGAGAAGGGAGTGTGGAAAGCATAAGAAGGAAAGAGGGTAGCCTCCAGGCCACTGCTGACAGCTGGCAAGGAAAATGGGCCTTAGTCTTATAACCAGGAACTAAACTAAGGCAAAAACCTGAATGGGCCTGGAAACCAACTTTTCATCAGAACTTCCAAAAAGGAATGCACCTCTGCCAACATCTTGATTCTGGCTTAAGCATAAGACTGCTTAAAGACACCAAGTACAGACTTCTGACCCACAAAAGAATGAGATAATAAATTTGTGTTGTTTTAGTCCATTTGTGGTGAGTTTACAGCAACAACAGGAAATTAATATAGTATCTCTAGTATGCTAATTTCCAGTAATTTTGACCACATACATAAAATACAAACAATATTTTTTAAGCCCTATATAATGCACTCTTTCCACTCTACCTGCTGCTTTACGGAGCATACAAATTATGGACACAGTAGAAACAGCAATAAATAATCACTCTTTTTAAATTTTTGTTTCCTTTATTTCTTTTAAATGTATGCTTGCCCTATGACAAGGACCCATTTGCAAGGTTGTTGCATGAAAATTAATGCTTAAGCATTTTGGTCAATGAAGTTACAACTGAGTCCAAAGGGATGCCAAATCTGAAACCATCTCAACTGTTAACAGTGTCAAATGAGATTGTTTCACCACCAGCTCCATTTGGAAAAGTAACTAGCACCTGATCTCCAGCTGAGTTTCACGTAATTTAGCTGTCAAAGTGATGGAACACAATTCTTCCATTTAATTTATATGAAATCAGTATTGACTTGACTGTATCCTCTGCCAGGCCAAGAGTAATTTTTCTGTACAAGATACTCTATAAATAGCAAGGCCAAAACAAAGAAGAAAAGTTGAGAGGAAATAAAAAGTAAGACAAAGAAGACAAGTTCTCTAGGTGTCCTAAATTTAAACCATTTCTTTTATGCTATTAAACTCAAAGTTTCTGTGACCTTGATGTACTATTAATAACACCACCAAGATGAAAAATCCTTGGAATCCTTCTGCATCTGGACCATTAACTATGGGCTAGTAAAATACACATTTTCTTTCTACTGTATGTCAATTTGGTAGGGCATATGTTGGAGTTAAGAAATAAAGATTGAGGAGTTCCCGTTGTGGCTCAGTGGTTAACGAATCTGACTAGGAACCATGAGGTTGTGGATTCGATCCCTGATATAGCTCAGTGGGTTAAGGATCCAGCATTGTTGTCAGCTGTAGTATAGGTTGCAGATGCACCTTGGATCCCATGTTGCTGTGGCTGTGGCATCGGCCGGCGGCTACAGCTGCAATTAGACCCCTAGCCTGGGAACCTACATATGCTGCAGGTACAGCTCTAGAAAAGACAAAAAAAAAAAAGAAAGAAAGATTGACTGCATTTTTTATTTATTTACTTACTTACTTACTTACTTACTTACTTACTTTTGTCTTTTTGCCTTATCAAGGGCCCTAACCGTGGCATATGGAGGTTCCCAGGCTAGGGGTCTAACAGGAGCTGTAGCTGCCGACCTTCGCCACAGCCACAGCAATGCGGGATCCGAGCCGTGTTTGCAAACTTCACCACAGCTCACGGCAACGCCGGATCCTTAACCCACTGAGCAAGGCCAGGGATCGAACCTGCAACCTAATGGTTCTTAGTTGGATTCGTTAACCACTGAGTCACAACAGGAACTCCAACTGCATTTATTGATTATTCAGTCCCTTTAGAGGAAAATGTGAGGATAAATTTTTACTTTATGTTAATACTTAGATCAAGAAATTTCCAAAGAGCAGAGAGAAATAACTCACAATTAAAGAAAGAAAATCTGGAGTTCCCGTCGGGCTCAGTGGTAATGAACCCGACTAGTATCCATAAGGAAGCAGGTTCAATCCCTGGCCTCACTCAGTGTGTTAAGGATCTGGCATTGCCCTGAGCTGTGCTGTAGGTCACAGACAAGGCTCAGATCCCACATTGCCATGACTGTGGCATAGGCTGGCAGCTATGGCTCCAATTTGACCCCTAACCTGGGAACTTCCATATGCCGCAGGTGCAGCCCTAAAAAGACAAAAAACAAACAAAACAAGCAAAAACCTCTTAAATTGTCCAAAAGGTGGTCCTTTCTATAGAGAGAAGTAAACTCTAGTCTTCCCTAGACACTCTGTTCTTAGAAGTTAGCAGTTATTCATTATATGCAGTCTATTTTTTGAATAGGTAATATTTTTCCTATTCTAAAAATATAAAACATACAGAGAAAACTGTCTCTCCTGTCTGTCTCTATTTGTCCATTTTCCTTCTCAAATACCACCTCCTTCAAAGGTAACTTTAGTGGTATTATTATTATTTTGATTCTTCCAGAATTGCATCATACAAAAATTAATATATTTTAGATTATTCTACCCAATGACATCTTTTAAATATAACACCTACAATCATTCAGAATAGTTTAGTATAGAATTCCTAAAAAACTTGTAGTAGGTCTCCAAAAAGATATGTGAGTCATGAAAAATGCTTATAATATCACCATACACTATGCTGGCCCAGTACAGAATTTATTTCATTTGATTTGCACAGAAGGACAGCAAATCTCAGGACCATTTTACAGATGAGGATGTTGAGGCACAGGACGGTTAAATCTTTTGCCTGGCTTTATATAAAAAATCTGGAGTTTGTATTTCTGTTAATTGTATATTATTTATAATATACCTTATTATATGGTTTAGCAGTTGACTTTCTACAGTCATGCATTATTTTATGTCAGTTTCATGCTCGCAAACCACTGGATCACAAGGGATTGAAAGGGCCTTGGGCCTCATCTCATCCAACCCATTCAATGTTTTATCACACAATAGCATACATGTCAGTTCAATGCTTCCCCATTAAGGGTGGGAAACATATTTTCTCCTAATTTTTTCTCTCTTCTGCCACATTTGTAGTTATACTTGGCAACACATGTGTACGTTTTCCCAATTAGAGTTAGTATAGTGACTACAAACATCATTCATATAGAGTCTCTCATAGGATCCCAATGCTTGATAATAGTTGCTTTTTTCTTACGTTTGATAAATATTCAATATAAAATAAGAATTTGTTAATAATTTATCTTTAACTATATACCAATGACTTGCAATGACAGTTATAATGCCAGACTTCTTTAACTTGATTTCTAAGAAGATTTTCACGGGAGAAAAAGTGAAAGGAGGAGAAAGCATTACATGGTCAAGGAAGTTCTGGAAATGTTACACAGTCTTAGAAATTCACCATGCCCATTATTATGTACAAAGCTCTAAGAAGTGAGTAAAACCTTCTTTAATCCAGGGATTTCTAAACATATCTGGATGTGGAACTCCCTTTCTAATAACATACATGAGCTTCTGACAGACCATTTTCATGAAACACACTAAGGGAAAAATGCTATAAAAGATGTTTGCCTTAAAAGAAATTGTATTTAAAAAAAAGTCAACTGTATTCAGCATGAGTAAAACACAAAAGACAAGGCTTATCTGAAAGAACGACATTAATAGCTCAGTTCTTCTTTACAAGCTTTAAAAAACTGTGCAGTTCATCTTCTTAATATAACTCACAGAAGAATAGGGATATGTTTTTCTATCCATGTAAATATATGCATAGTTTTTCTTGAATTTATAATGTTTTGACCTCCATAGCTCACAGAATTTAAAACAATGATATTCCATTATACTTTCTTGATTTTTTTTAAGTCTCTTAGCCAAAAGATCATATATTGCTATATTTACATTGTACAGTTATTTGCCTTGTAGTTATCTCCTCTGGTGAGTTCACTAAAATAAATAACTATGTCCAATATATTTAGATTATTTAATCAGATAGTTTTATGTAAATATGTAATATAAAAGTAATATTTAGTCATTGTTAGTATTATAATTATTTCTCTAACGTTAATAAGAATCACAAGTATCTTTTCAGAGTTTTCTATTAACGCTGACTGAAAACCCGTACCAAATATCTCTTTTGTTATATTGTTTTTTCCTCATTAAGAACAAGGTATGAACAAGAAATAACACCTAAATCTCCAGTAGGAGGAAAAAAAATAAAACCTATTCAAACAGACAAACAAACAGCTTGTGACAGTCTCAAATGCTTTGGTCAAGCACTCTACTATTACTGTTAAGATCGCTCATTTCATTTAATTGCAAATAAGATAGATTTTACAGCAAAGCAAAATCATAATAGAAGCTAAATCTTCCCAAGGTCAAACAGCTCTAAGAATGTCTACATGTCAGGCAGTCAACTGAGAAAAAGCAAATACCGTTTCTAATAAATAATAAGGGGTGGAGCAGAGGGAGGGGAGCAAGAGTAAAATGTACCTGTCAGGAAGTTGGAATATGCTTAATAAAACCAGGCAATTGTTTTCTGATGGCTGTAGGCACGCATAAATATAAGCTCATTTCTTTACTGTGTAGTTCGAAGTATCAAGATGACAATTAAAAGAAGGGAGGCACCTTGTCTTGAAATTTTTACTTTAGGTGTGGAGAGAAAAAAAAAAAAAATGGAAAGAGAAGATGTCTCAATATCATCTTCTGTAAGTTTTGTTTATATGTTATAATCTATTTGGAGATGTTTCATATCACATCTGTTTTGGTGATCTTAGTGGTTCTAATAGGCATCTAAGTAGGGAAACCCATGGAGTGACATGAAGGTCATTTAGGGTATGGAGCCTCTCTAAAAGAAAAATTTTTTTTTTTTTTTTTGGCCTTTTGTCATTTTAGGGCTGCACCTGTGGCATGTGGAGATTCCCAGGCTAGGGGTCTTATCGGAGCTGTAGCCACTGGCCTACGCCGCAGCCACAGCAAAGCAGGATCCGAGCCGCGTCTGCAACCTACACCACAGCTCACGGCAACGCCGGATCCTTAACCCACTGAGCAAGGGCAGGGATCGAACCCGCAACCTCATCGTTCCTAGTCGGATTCGTTAACCACTGCACCACGACGGGAACTCCTAAAAGAAAATTTAAAGTAAGTTAAATGGCAACTTAATTCAGCTCAGAGTTATGCAGCAATCAGGATGGCTAGCTATAGTTGAGGCTTACTCTATGTCAAGCTTCACATGAAGAATTTAACATAGATTATAGAGTACCTACTATAGTCCTATGGACAGGCCTGTGAGATAAACTATATGAAACCATTTTACACATAAGAAAATAGAAACAATAAATAAGAAAATTACCTACGGTCATATAGCTACTAGGGGGCAAAATTAAGATTAGAATCTAGAGCTTGAGATTTTAAGTTTTACTGTAGAATAAAATAAAATAAAAATAAAAACTTAATGCAAAACTATGAAGAGGCCAAAAGGTCTATACGGAAGCAAACTTTGAGTTTTACATATGCACCTTATATAAATTCTGGTGATTTTAATGGATTCCAATGTTCACAAAATTGGCTTGTTACAGTGATATATAAACAGGAAATTTTCTGGTTATAGAAATGTGTAAACTGAATCTGATTCTAGAGGAGAGTTGGTAACCAATATCTGTTCTATTGTCTTCTACCTAAAGAATGGCAGGCACTCTTTTATATTAATATGAACATAAAATGGATTATAAAAGATTTCTACTAATCCAGATACAGTCTCTTTGAACTATTTTCAAATTTGTTCTCTTCATGGTTCACAAGCAGGTCAAGTCTAACTTTTTTCAAATATTATTTGTTTTTTGGCAAGTTTCCTTTACAATTTTTATTTCTAAGGGAGTAAAAAGTTTGTGCGACCTTAAAAACAAGAAGAAAAATGAACATAGTACAGATTATTAATTAGATCAGATGCTACAGAGTACTTGCAAAACCATTTTAAAGAAAGATTTTAAGGCATTAATTTAGAAGCTAAATAATTGAAATTAATATTGATAAATAATGATTTCATTTCGAGAAACCTCAAAGTATTACATCAGATAATATAAGCTGGGTAGTTTCATCATCCTAAAACTTTAAGGTTATTTTATATGCGTAAATTGTAGCTTTTGTCTTATCTTGATATTTTAAGACTCTATCCATCACTTTATTTCCTTTTCTTATTATTCAGTCAATTGAAAATTTTTTTAATTTTATTTATTTTTTAATGATTTTTATTGTCTGCATTATAGTTGATTTCAATTTTTTTTAAAAACTGAGCACAAGGCATATACTAATAAAAATAACAAGGCAATGGCCCTCTTTCTATTATAATGAATGTGACTTATTAATAATATATAATATTGCAATGTATAGTACTTTCTAATTTTTTCAGTATTTCCTCAGCAAAACCTGTGAGTTAGATAAGGCAGAAATTATTTTTTTACAGCTAGTTACTGAGTTTCTAAGAGGTAAAATGACTTGCCTAAAGTTGTACAGCTTGATAATGTTTTACAAATTATATATATTACATATTTTACATATTTAAATAAAATATGTAAAATATCACATATTTTACAGAAATATTACATATTTATGTATTGTAATAAATATGTATATTAGATATACAACTTTCCAGGAATTACTGATTTCCAGTATAAATCCATTGCAAATCATAATGAAAAAATGACTACCTAGTTTTGCTGTTAAATTGATATTTTGAAAAATATATTGATTATAAAAGGAAATTAGACAAAGATTAATGTTATCAAGCGTATTTAAATCATAGCTTTAATGGACTAAAGTTCACTTTATTCAATTGACTCTTGTCAATTAATAGAGTTCATTGTTTATAATCAGTTAAATTGACTGATAATGTCAATAGTTATATTAAACCTATCAAAGTATTTTATTTTATTTTATTTTATTTACCTTATTTTGTTTTTTAGGGCCCCACCCACCGCATATGGAGGTTCCTAGGCTAGGGGTTGAATTGGAGCTACAGCTGCCGGCCTACGCCACAGCCACAGCAAAGCAGGATACAAGCTATGTCTGTAACCTACACCACAGCTCATGGCAACTCTGGATCCTCAACCCACTGAGCGAGGCCAGCGATTGAACCTGTGTCCTCATGGATGTTAGCCAGCTTCATTTCCATTGAGCCATGATGGGAACTCCTATCAAAGCATTTTAATGCTTTATGGTGAGTATTAAGTGTGATAATGTATGAAAACATTTAGCAAAGTAACCTGATACATAGAAAGTGCTCAATAAATATGAGTGTAAGATGCTTCCTTTATACTTAACCACAAAGTATTCCCCCTTCTTAGCACTTACATCTACATGCTTAGACTGCTGGCGCCGCCTCTTGGCCACAACTGATTGGCCCATGAATCACTTATATAGGCTAACCTTTGGCCCACAATGTGCCCATACATAAGCAATCTGTCCAGACAGGAATAATAGTAATAAACTAAACCTACTGGCATCTCTCTTATAAATTCAAACTAGAGATAAAGGAGTCAGTTGGTAGGAGAAGTAAAAGCAAAAAATCACATATAGAGAATAGAGACAAACTGAGTAGCTAAGTCAATTAGTGGTGGAGTACTAGATCAGTGATCCCCCAAACTCTGCCTTGGATCCAGTCAACCTTCCAAAGGCTGAAGTCCATCTGTTCTCCATAGGCCTGACTATCAGGGCGTTTGTGTTTTCTCTTGAAGCTTGGACATGTAGCTATTTCAGGAACATAATGATTACTATCTTCTTCCTTTCTTTATCAACCTTTAAAATATGCATTTTCATTATTGTAAGATGAGTGACCTCTCTAACAAGAGTCCACTAATCCCGGGGCACTTTTTAATGTCTCTACCGCCTGAGTTATCTATTTACTATCTGTTCTGAGTTTTGAGAAGACCTTTAAAGCAATAATTACATGATGGATGGATGGGACACATTCTGGTATATTTTATCCAAAAGTTTAGCAAACACTTCATTTAAAGGCAGGAAAACGTTTACCTTACTAAACGATCTTAGCTAACTGTTAAGACAAGTTTGTGAGCAATTAGAGAATTATAGATTCTCCCATAGGCAAACGACTCCTCTGAAAACTTTGTTCAAAACAAACATTGATTTTTAAAAGAAATTTTCACAGGCAATAAGTATATGCAAGCTATGGTTAATTGCAAATTGAAAGCATTATTAAATATTTTACTCACTTTAATGTTTTTAAATGATTATATTTAACCATGAGTAAATTTTACATGAAATCCATAGAATGTATTGTAAAATGGGAATGCTGTTAATGACTAGCACATTTTTAATCACAATGTGATAACAGAAGACAACTCCAATATTATAAGACTGAAAAGGCATAACTGAACTTATTTTTTAACTAAGAAGCAATGGTCATCTGAAATATTTCCCATTTCAGATTCTATTTTTTTACTCATTGTTCAACATAAAGCCTCCTACTTGGCCTTGTTTTATAAAATTTTAACAACCTTTGGATGGTAGTAGCCAGCTTATCTCACAAGAGATTTCAAACGAATTTGTGCCTCATTTAGACAGGATTAAAGTGGCAACAGTAATTTCGATTGGGTATATGCAGCTGTCTCTCATGTTTCTTGCCATAAATCTTTCACTTTATTGTCAGGATATTTTCTGAGGAAAGAGAAAAAGGAAATGGGTATGTATGCATTTGCTTGGCTTAACTTTGATCTATCTTGCTGGCTTTCCTCACCTTTGGGAGAAACTGCTTTTCACAGTTAAGCTGTTCCACTGTGGAATGGTGAGGACCATCCTGCGGATTTTCACAGCTGCACAAAAAGCATCCAGGTGCACCTGTCTTTGGAATCAGAGCCCAGTTAGCCCCTCTCCCATTTACAAAATTGCTTTTGGGAGATTCAAACCTGGATGACTTCCAAGCTAGTTAAAAATAATTCTGGAAGAAAAGTGCAGTGCTGGTTTTTGGCGGTAGAAACGTGAGTAATGTTCAGCTGCTGCAGATTCCTTTCAGACAGTTCTGATACCCATTTCACTTCCAAATTCCTTGCAGAAGTTATCTTGTACTTCCAGCTCTCTTCTGATAAACATATTGAAAATGCAGTCAAACAGCTTTTTATCATTTCAAAATTCAAGCTCAAATTTAATCCTGCTGCCCTGATGAAGCCAAGGAAGCTGTGAGGGCATTTTCATTATATCCAGACCTGACTGCAGAACTCCTCCTTGTCATTCTTTAAAACTCTGACAGCATCATTCATTTAGAACAATGTGATCGATCCAGAAGAAGCCAGTGGCAATGAACTCTGGGTACTCATACAGAAGAGAATATCCTATCTAGTTGAAAAATGTTTCCCTCTTCGTTTTTGGCATAGAGATAAAGTCTCCCATCCTTTGGATTTAAATCCTGTGAAATCTTAGAGATTTTTTTCTGTATTGTATTAACGGTGCTTGCATTTAGTTATTGGTTATAAAATCTCCAGCCAACAATGTTAGAATTGCTTATATTACCAAAGACTATAGTCCTGAAAATGCAGATTGCTAACTGAACCGTTTGTATTTTATAAGAACTGTACATATTGTAAAGCAGCCTTTGACTTCTACAGGAACAGAACACTAATCTTTGATTTATACAGGAATAGAACACTCATTTGTATATTAGGGCTAACCTAAAAAAACTATCACAAGGGCAGGGGTTCCTAGGGTGGTCAAATGCTCTAGAAATTAGAACTAATATAAATAAGTCTGAAAGTCAAAGAACTTTAGAATTGGAAAAAAAATAGTTATTAGCTCACGTAATGATTTCTAATCTAGGTTTCTCAGGCACTCAGGAAATGGATGAGCAGGTATTGGTAGTTCATGAACCATTTTAAATATTTCGAAAATAATCATAGCAATTGTAACTGAAAGGATTTCACACATTAGCAGGAATGTCAATTTTATCATCATTTGGTTGAAATTATATCAGCTTAGTATGACACAGGTGGCATTTACACTACTGTTCTATTTTCTTTGTGATAAGATGGTATGGTTCTTATTGGGAATAGTGCTGTGGTTTCCCTGCCAGATCCTTAATCCCAAAATAAAGGATTTGAAGCACCTGCGAAATGGCAAGCATCCGAAAGGAGTTTCATGACCTTAAGAGGTGATCCTCCACAAGAAGTAGGGACCTAAATTATACGACTCATTTTCCCATAGAAATTGATACCCTGCCCCAAACAATTCCTTAAGGTGGGATGGGAGATATGAAGTTACACAGGATGAGAAAACAAATCTATGATGTAAGTTACCAATGGGGTCTATTTTGCTTTTCTGCATTCCTCATTCCAGGCCTTCTGCCTTTTCCTCACTTTCTTTTCCTGGCAGCGAGCATCCAAGCAGGGAGCCAGGGTAGAGTCTCAGTGAGGTAGAAGAAACCAAGGTTACTGAAAGCCTGAGTCAAGACCACCAAATGAGCCTCTAGGCATAGCTCAAAGCCCAGCAGTCTCCCCAAAATCAACAACAGGACTCTTTGCGCTATGGTCTCTGGCCTTTGTTAAGAGGATCATGGGTCTCATATGGATATAGATTCTTGGGTGGTTCTAAGGGAGGATTTCCCTCTGCTTTTGGCCTCCCAAGAGCCCGTCTTACAGGAGCTTCTCAGAGGGGTTAAGGATAGTGCGGGTCAAGAAAGACTTCCCAAAGGAAGTAACCCATGAGACAAGAGTGGCCATATAATTTATCATCCAAACTGGAACACTTTAGAGAAGGAGCCATTTTAGAGAAGGGGTGCCATTAACAAATTATACAGGTTAATGGACACATTCAGGGATTTGGTCAACTTAATTATCCCTCATAGAATAAATTAGGAAGACGAAGAAACTGAAAAAACCCAACTTGTTCTCTGATCTAGGACCTTTGTTTTTAGTTGATGCTGGCAGACTTGTTGGACATCAGGTAACTGCTGTTTAACGTTTAAGGAATAAACTATCTTTTGGTTCCAGTCCAAAATGTTAGAATGTTGACATATTAAATTATTTGTACAATCCTAGAAGGCTGCCAGTACTTACGAGATCAGAAGTTTCCTTTAAGATCACAAGGCTATCAAGAGTTCACCTGGAAAGCAGCCACTCCGGCAGTCTAGGTCCCTAGCAATGCCATTTCAGAGGATATATTTCAAGTTGATATATCTAAGATTATACTCTTATTGGTCAATGGATGAGGAACAACAGGGACATTAGAATTGTTGGCTAGAAAACATCCACCAGAAGATGGACAATGGTTAAACAAGGTTCTCTCATATAAAGAAAGGCTGGTGAATACAGGGAGAGAGGCCAATAAAGTTGTCTGCTTGCAACATTACACTGTGGGTGAACAGAGAGCTTTCAAAGGAGCTACAGACTTGTGTTACCACTGAAGGTAATTCAGCTATCGACCACATGCCAAGAAAGGACCTCTTGAACAGATAATAGCTATTCCTGATAACTGTCAAAGGGCCTTGATATTTCAGCAAGCTGGTAAAGAGAAGAAATTCAGAAACTCACATTTTGCTCATATAATGCATTAACTCCAGACCACTACAGAGAACATTTTAATTTCTACTGCTATAAATATATACCTGTTCCTCATTCGTGAGGCACCCTGCTACTCCAACATACACACACCTTCTTTCCACATAGAGATCCTTATAGCATTATTCTTGTTTTGCCTGATCTTGAATTAGACTTCTGTACTTTTCAAATAGTTATCAATGTCATCAATATTCTCGATTTCAATAGTTTATTATTTGGATAAGATTCAGGCATTTGGATTAACGTCAAATTGACATTTTTTTTTCAGCCTAAACATACTCTACTCATCCTTGAAGGATTTCTGAGTCAAAATTAAAAAGTGTCAAAAATAAGTGGACTCAAAATTTAGCTTACACATATTAAAAACGGATATTCATTTACAATAGCCAAGACATGGAAGCAACCTAAAGGACCATCGACAGAGGAATGGACAAAGAAGTGGTAGTACATATATACAGTGGAATGTTAGCCATAAAAAAAGAATGAAACAATGCCATTTGCAGCAACACAGATGGTCCCAGAGATTATCATATCAAGTGAAGTAAGTCAAAGACAAACATCCATATGAGATCTGTGATATTTGGAATATAATAAAAATTGATGAAAATAACTTATTCACAGAGCAGAAGCAGACTCAAAGATTTCAAAATCAAACTTATGATTACCAAAGGAGAAACACTGGGGGGGTGGGGATGTACTGAAGGTTGGGATTGGCATACTAACACTACTATAAACAAAATTGGTAACAAGGACCTACTATATAGTTTGAGGAAATCTATTCAATACTCTGTGATAGTGTGATAGCCTAAATGTGGAAATAATCTGTAAAATAGTTTATATATATAACGGCTATTTATATATACTATATATTTATATATATATATATATATGGCTAATTCACTTTGCTGAACACTGGAAACTAATACAACATTCTAGGTCACCTATACTCTGATAAAATTTATTTTTAAAATGATACAAATAACTTATGTACAAACGAAATAGACTCCCAGACCTAGAAAACAAACTTATGGTTTCTAAGGGGGATAGCAGTGGGGGTGGGGATAAATTAGGAGTTTGGGATTAACATATACACAGTACTATACACATTAACATATATACACATGACACACACACACTACTATACACAATAACATACACACACTACTATACATATTAACATATACAGGTTACTATATATAAAACAGATAAACAGCAAGAATCTACTGTATAGCACAGGGGACCATCTTCAATATCTTGTAATAATCTATAATGGAAAACAATATATATGTCTGTGTCTATGTGCATATAACTGAATCATTTTGCTGCACACCTGAAATTAGCACAGCATTATAAATTAACCATACTTCAATATTTTAAAAATGGAAAAAGAAAAAATATATATGTTTAATTCTTTGCTGGTGAGCGAGTACACAGGACAGGGCTGATAAACATCTAGCTGGAATTTGCCTCTCTGCCTTTTTGACAAGGAAATGGACAATCTTTATTTGACCAGATAGTTTGGTTAACAACTCTAAACTAGTTTTTCACTATGCCAAATTTAAATTTTTTTAATTAAAGTTAGTTGATTTACAATGTTTCTTCAATTTCTGTCTTACAGCAAAGTGATCCAGTCACACACAGTTCCCTGTGCTGTACAGTAGGGCCCCACTGCCCATCCATTCCAAATCAATAGGCCGAATATAATGTGCCTTAACTCCTTATTAATTTCCTCTGTGTTTGTAACCATAACCTAACATTAAATTACAACCAGTACAATACAAGCTTGATGCCTTTATCTACTAGGACTCCTTAAATGAAGAGACTACTTAATGATTCTTTTGGACTTTGGATAAAAAACAAATGACATCAAAGCAAGCAAAATATAAAATGGAAATGTCCGTGCAGCTACTGGGTCACTTGAGCTTAAAATTAAGCTTCTATATTCTCAAATTCAACAACCTTGTGTAGCCAGTACTAGCCTCTGCTGCAAGGCTCTAAATCAGTAACTGCCGATTGTGGTTAAGTTTAAGAATTAGCTGGAATGTTTATTAAAAAGCATTTAGGATCGACCTCCAGAATACCTGAAACAGGCCTCAGAAATCTGCATTTTTATCCCTCCAGGTGATTCTAAAATCTGCACTTTGAGCATCACAGACTGTCACTGTTACAAAAGGGGAAACAAATTTGATATTTCTCCATGCTTACTAAGTATCAGCTCATAACTAATAGTTTATTATTAGACACAGGCTAAATACTATACGTTATGCTAAAAACTTTTTTCTACTTTCGTAAATAAAATTTTTTTGGAACAAAGCCATGACCACATTCATTTACATATTTTCTTTTTTTTAATAAAAATTTTTTGAGTATAGTTGACTCAAAAGTTGCCTTAGTTTCATATGTATAGCAATAAATCAGTCATACATATATCCATTCATTTTCAGATTCTTTTCCCATACAGTTTATTACACAGTATTAAGTAGATTACCCTGTGCTATACAGTAGGTCCTTGTTACCTATTTCATGTATAGTAGTATGTATATGTGTTATGGTAAATAATTTGAGGTACACAAAGATATCAGGTATTGAATATTATTAACTGTTTTATAGGTTCACATAGTTTAATTAATCTGGCTGAAATCACAGAGTAAATTATGGGAATCAAAAATGAGAAGTCAGATTCCAAAGCCTTTTCTTTCCTTTCTAATACCACTACTCTATATACCAAAGCAATAAAGTTAATCACTATTTTTCAAAAAAACATAAGCAGAAGAATTTAAATTTTAAGAAAGCTTTTAGGTTTATCAAATTTAATAAACAAAATCACTCCTTTCACCAAGCTCTCCTTTATCAAAGTTTAACGGTAGCTCGGACTCTTAGTTACCCTGTGGTCAACTTCTCAGCTAATCAAAGATCTTGGTACAATGTAGGTCAAACCAGGCCTCCTGTGTCTTTATATAGCCTTTCTCACTTTCAAAGGGCTTTTAGATACATTATCTCATTTGATTCTTCTAACAACACTAACAGATCACACAAGATAGATGACATCTTTGTCTCTTAATACCAAAAGTCACAACAGGGTTCTCACTCTGATCCTTAATTCAGAGGCATCATCATCTCGGCATTTTAACTCTCCCCTGCAGTATTTATTTGAGCTGTTCCCTTTCCCTGTGAACTTGGTGGCTTTGTGTCCCCATCTAACCTCATGACTGCAGCCTCCATCCGAGGGGGCCAGCCTGCCCAGCAAAAGACAACATTAATAGGGCATCTGGCTGAAATGCCTTGACTTATATTTTTCTCTGAGAAAATACATAATGGCAGGAAAAGTGTTCTCCAATTATTCAAATGTAAACATTTCACTTGATGAAAAATGCTATCTTTTATTCATTTTATTTACCAGTTTAAAATTGTGGCTTCAAATCCTTCGTGCTTATATATTTGATTGTTATATTAAATTTAAAACATTGCAGTTACAGTGGATAATTCAACCCTATGTCCATTTAGAAATAATCTTACTCTAATGTAATGTCTTTACACATGACAACAGAATTTAACCAGAAGTCTTTCAATAGTAACATTTTATGAAATCATCAGAGCACAGACCTGGCAAGTTCTTGGCTGGTAGAGGCTCCATATCTTGGGTATTCCAGCTGCACCACGAAGCAGCCAGCCATGAGTGACCAGCTTGACCCTGAAGTAAAGTCAGCTAAAAAAAAAAGCGAATCATCCTGCTTCTTTGAAATATACACTGTAAATTCTCTTCTATTTCCAACTACAAATATGTAAGGAGAAACTGGTTAGGAGCACAAGCATGTGTGAGTGAGTGAGTGTGTGTGTGTGTGTGTGTGTGTGTGTGTGTGAATGTACTTAGCAAAACATAGTAGAAAGAGTACTTTACCACTAAGAGGAGTTTGCAAAATACATAATATCACATATAAATATAAAAGCTGTTTTAGGGAGTTCCCGTTGTGGCTCAGGGGGTTCCAAACCCAACTAAGTATCCATTAGGATGCAGGTTCAATCCCTAACCTCTCTCAGTGGGTTAAGGATCTAACATTGCCATAAGCTGTGGTATAGGTCACAGATGGAGCTCAGATTCTGTGTTGCTGTGGCTGGTGTAGGCTGGCAGCTGCAGCTCCGATTCAGCCCTTAGCCTGAGAACTTCCATATGTCACAGGTATGGTCCTAAAAAAGCAAAACAAAAACAAACAAACAAAAAACAAAACAACTCCCCCCCAAAAAACAAACAAAGCTGTTTAGTCTTTTGAGAAATGACTTAAACCAGATGAGTTTACTCCTAAGCCCAAAATCAAAAGGTTTTTGTCCTTCTTGGAAAAGTGTATGAGAAATGCAATACGATATGCTTTTGGTATTTTTATTATCAGCCAAATGTAAAGTGTTGCTGAATTTGAATTATACCAGCACATCCTTGACAACGATCATATAAATATCAAAGAACAGAGAGATAAGCAAGCTATACATCTAACAATAAAATATAGAGCTTTTACTTTAAAAATTAGAAGCAAATTAGTTGCAACATTACGGAAGATAGCAAGACGTGATAAAGAATAGCATAAAATGGAATTTATCTTCCACTCCCCTGCCTGTTAGCATTTCCAGTAGTTAAATTAACTTTAGTCAAGGTTAACTAACTCCATTCTACTGCCATGGATGGGTCCCTTAGCTATACTTTAATCCTCCTGGAAATTGCAAGAGGCCAAATGAAATCTTTCACATTTGGCCAGAGAGAGGAGAGAAGAAAGCCATAATTCAGACCTCACTGTAATACATCACGGGAAATTTGTCTCTTTTTAGCATCTTCACCCAGGAAGAAACTCTTTCCTGTATCTAGCACCTAGAAGCTAGGTTGGTGCATGTGCAACATCAGGGTCATAGTAATTTTTCTAATACTCAGCTCATTTTAGAAGGCAGAGAAAGTTTCCTCCCTCCATCAATCATTTTTTTATTGGCTATGCCCATGGCATGCAGAAGTTCTGGGGTTAGGGATCAAACCTGTGCCACAGAAGTGACCCAAGCTACAGCAGTGACAACACTGGATCCTTAACCCACTGAGCCACCAGAGAACTCCGATCCATCAATCATTAATCAAGGTAAGCATCGGTATGGTTGTATGAGTTAAAAATAGATGAATGTCAGACCCAACTAGTATCCGTGAGGATGAACCCAACTAGTATCCATGAGGATGCAGGTTCGATCCCTGGCCTTGCTCAGTGCGTAAGGATCTGGCATTTCTGTTAGCTGTGGTGTAGGTCTCAAATGCAGCTCAGATCCCACGTTGCTATGGCTGTGGTGTAGGAGGGCAGCTGTAGCTCCAATTTGACTCCCAGCCTGCGAACCTTCATATGACACCAGTCTGGCCCTAAAAAGACACACGCACTCAGAAATAGATGAATGTCAATTGGTGATTTCATAGCACCAAATACAATGAAGGAAAGGCCTGGAGTTCAGAGTTAGAAACTGCAAATTTGCAGGAAGAACCCCAAAACACTAAATTCTCAGCAGATACTTCTGTATCTTCTGGTATGTGCTAAATTGTACCACCAAATGCAAACCTAATAAGTATCCTAGGGAGCTGCCTGGAGCTGTCAACTGTTAGCCTGACTGAGAGTCAATATATCCAGCTCCATGACCAATACAAGTAGGATGATGATAAGACTGTTCACTCTGTTTGCCTTCATACACATGTTAAATGGGCATAATAATACCTGGTATGTTTACATCATACAGATATAATAATTCATTATAATAAAGGAATGTGAAACAACCGGAAAATATGAAAGTGCTATTTAATTACATGTGTTAATGACATAAAGAGTGGCTTGTAACATCTCTCCAGAGAAATTTAGGCTAAAATCCATCCACGGTCTGTTTATTGGTAAAAGTGACAGAATCATAAACTAGTCATTATTCTACTGAAAACAGTGTAGAGAATGTATATTAAACAACCTCTTTTATTCAAGGGGTGATCTTGGTATCATCCATTCAAATGGTATCTAGGCAAGAAACAAGTTCATTCTTTAACACTATACTGGAAATGGCATCTCATGTACATGCAAGTTTTGGTCATGCCATAAAGATTAATATTCACTTCTGATAAGCTGAGTGGAATGGTCAGGTGAACATGGGATTTAGGGCACTGTTGGATTCACGTATGTATTTTAACACTGGTTGTATGCCATTAGGTAAACATCCACCATTTGACCATCCATTTCTGTTATCTGTGATTATAACAGAAATTTTTTCACAGGGTTGGTGTAACGATCAAATGAGAAACTGGATATAAAATAGCTTGTAAATGGGAAACTTCTTTGAAACAGTGTAATCACACACTATGGATACAGAGTTAAATACGCCATCTACTTCTGCAAATAACTCACACAACTTTAGATCTTCAACCTAATTTTCCAGATATCTTCTGATACTCATCACAGTGAATTTTCATTGTATACGGTGCAGTACGATCTCTGGTCTTGTACATTCCCGACTTATGCTTAGTCCTCCTGCCACATTCTCTCTGCCTACATTCGTAAGAAACTCTCCCTGCTCCAATCCATACATCCTTCAAGGCACAGCTTCTTTTTCTGGGAAGCCTTCTCCAATGATCAGATTTCATACTAACTGATCTCTTTCCTAACCCTATCACTGAACTCTTAAAGCACTTTTTGATGCCACTCATTTGGCACTTATTGTACACAGTTATCTTTGCAAATAATGTGCTTGTACTTACCTCTAACATTAGGACCAAGGTCACTGAGTTTAAAGAATATGACACACTTTTCTAACCCTAGCATATACAGTGAGATGTCTTATAAGAAATTGTCTATGTGTGTAATGACTGATATAAATGAAATAATTGAAAATGTAATGAATGGTATAAAAACTGAAACCTACATATCTATTCCATATGACAAAGAAGTATTTTTAATAGTATATTTCCAAATGACTTTCTAGTTGCACTTTGCACAGTGTGCCATTTCAGGATATATATTTAACAGTATTGCCAGAATAGAAATTGATATAAAATGACACATTTCACTGTTTAGAAGGCTATCACAGATTAAAACCAAACCATTTTCTGTTCATGAGGGAGAAGCATTTAAGAAGCTACAATCCATAGTATATTTGGAAGAAATCCATCCAATATTGACTAAAACACAAATCACTGATGAAAAAGAGTAGACTAAAGCAACTGGCTCAATAATAATGAAAAGCAAAATAACAGAACATGGTGAAAGATAATTGCAGTCTAGATTTCAAATAAAAAATCATGAAATAAGAACAAAGAAAATAAGTTTACTCATGAAAGCAAGTGCTCCCCTATCTGCCAACTCATTAGCTATGATAACAAAAATATGTTGCATTCCCAGTGACTTGAATTATACTATCTATCCTGATCTTCAAATATATATCTCTAAGTATGCAAAATACATGGTTTACTCAATTACACCAGATTTCTGCAGCTAACAATTGTTAGGAATTAATAAATGTCAGATACCATGATGATACCTTTTCAAGTACAATTTCTATCAATACCCTCAGTAGTCATCTTTTGAATTCCTTCACTACTTATCTCCTTTATCATTAATTTTAGAATTAATCCCATACTAATTTATAACATCCCTTCTATTTATTTTGCTGGAACAATTTCTTTTCTTTTCCTTTCTTTGTCTTTTTGCCTTTTATCTAGAGCTGCACCCATAGCATATGGGGGTTCCCAGGCTAGGGGTCTAACAGGAGCTGTAGCTGCCGGCCTTTGCCACAGTCACAGAGACGCTGGATCCGAGCTGCGTCTGCAACCTACACCACAGCTCACGGCAACTTCTTATCCTTAACCCATTGAGCAAGGTCAGGGATCGAACCCGCAACCTCATGGTTCTTAGTCGGATTCGTTAACTACTGAGCCACGTAGAGAACTCCTTGCTGGAACAATTTCTCTCTCATCCTTCCATTTGTTTATTCATTCATCTATTCTGGTTAAATATTTAAGTAGCTACTAGGCGCTGGGTACCATTCTCAGCTCTAAACATAGATTAGTGGATAAAAAGTTCATTACCTGATGGAGTCTTCATGTTGGTGTTACTAAATTATTTGTACATACATGCATTGTGTACCTTAACTAAACTGTTAGATTCTTGTGAGCGAGTTCCTTACTTTCATTACTTTTCATTTCTACAGTGTCTAGTATGCTGACTACTTAATTCACAATTGGTATTCAACAGGTACATGTTATTGTGTTTTAACATAGTTTAAATGTCATTACTGCATTCAAAAATATTTCTAAACATTTAAATTACATTATTAAGTATTTATTAAATACTTTACTTTAAAAATCCTAAGAATTATACATATAAGATTCTAAGTACCTGGTAAGGACTCAAAGGGAAGTCTAAACTTAATAAGCTGCTAATTCCCATATTCCACATAATCTCTTATATCCCTCTGGTCCCCAGTGAAACAGAATTATTTAGACAGATATCTAGGTTAGTTTTCTCTTCTGTTGAAACAATATCCATATTTATAATGATAATAGTAGAGCTTTTAGTATGAATTTTTACTATGATTCTCAATAACAAGATGACATTCTCTTAATTGGTAGCTCTTCAGGCAAGACAATTAAGACTGTTTCTTGAATTATTTTTATAATATTTTGCATTTGAAATAAGAATCTTTGTTCATGTATCAGATTGAAGAGTTTCACTTAGAATTATAGTCTACCTATACAACATCCTATTCATTTTTTCAGACATCCAGGAGCTAGGATAGAATTTCTGGTCCCTAATTTCTGTATCTTCAGCTATTCCCTAATGTTCTCCTTTCGGTGTTTTGAAAGGCAGCAAAGCATAGTGGTTAAATGCATAGGTTTTAAAGATACGACTTTTGATAAAAACAGCTTCATACTTAGAACTCTTAAGGGAGTCATTTCATAGAAATGCATATAAATACTGGTGCCCAGCCTGTCATATACTAAGTGTTCTTCAAGTGACAGATCTTTGTATGTGAGTCAAAGGAAAATAAAAGACCCTTGTTGAAAGCTTATCTTAAGGTAACTTTTCTGAAAATTTAGAAATAAACTTTTCAGAAAACAGATAACATTTATTATATGTTCTTATATAAATATTTGCACGTGTATGTGAGTATGGAGGCTCAAAAGATTGATTTACCACATTACCATCAATAAAATTGGCTGTGGACTGCCATAGACACACACACAGACAATGCCATTGCTGGTGTACAGGAGGAGGTGGGGAAAGGGCATGCCTGCAGATTAATAAAAGATGAAGTCATTCCATTTGAAAACCAAGCACATAAACTGTTTATGTTGTATATAATCCTAACAAAATATAGTTACTAATCTGTAATCTTTTTATGCTACACAAGAAGAAACTAGGATCAAAAATTTTAAGTAACACACTCAGGTTCACAATGTGATTTCATTCAGTATTTGATAATGAGTACAAAGCTGGACAGCTACCCAGAGGCCACCATTAATTATTGTATCAGGAAAATAAGGGCCTTTCAGCAGAGGTTTCAAGCTCAAAACTTCTACGTGCCAAGAGCTATGTATATATATGAAGGTGTGCGTGTGTATGTGTGTGTGTGTGTGTGTGTCTAAGATGTAAACAATTCAGAGGTGAGGAACTATGGAAAATAGAGAACGTCATAACCTAACAAAAGCCATGGACATTCAATGTTTGCTTTTCTCCCTACTTCCATGCCTCCTCCTCTTTTTTCTTTATCACTAAATTGATTAAACAAAACGGACTATTTCTAACAGCTGCTTTAGGATGCATTGCAAAGATGTTTAAATTTTAAAATACTGCACCTTCCACCATTGTAAATACACTGAAGGATATTCAAAAACTGGAGATTTGGTAGTTCCTGCTGTGGCGCAATGGGGTCAGAGGCATCTCTGCAGTGCCAGGACACATGTTTGACCCCCAGCCCGGAACAGTGGGTTAAAGGATCCAACGTTGCTGAGGAACTGCAGCTCAGATCTGATCCCTGGCCCGGTAACTCCACATGCTTCAGGGAAGCCAAAAAAGAAGAAAAACAAGAAGATGGGAGAACTTATCTTCATTCCTCAACTATCATAATTGTGTTTGTTTAGATTATGCTTTGTTCATTAAACTTAACATAACTTTCTCCCATGTATAGTCCTTACATAGGACTGCATGTGGGAGAAAAGAATACTGCTTGGTCAGTATAATCAGCACATTCAGGCAAAGAAGGATATAGAAAAAAATAAATTATTTTGATTTTTAAATAGTTATTTAAAATATATATCATTTTGGTTCCTCTCATTTACGTCTATTTGAATGGAAGTTTCATAGAGATTGCATATAGCATAAAAGTGAAATGTCTAGGTCTTTACATCTCTAATCTTGAAAGTCTCCTTTAAGCCAAGTTAGCTTATTTAAATTATTTTTATATTTCAAGACCCTGTCCACATTCAGTGGTCTTTCTGAGGTCTTTCCATCATCCCAAATAAAAGACTTATAACAATAGAAGGGGTTGGGCTGATTGAAATCACTAGTCACCCTCAAAGAAACTCTCAGACTTCCACATAAATAAATACAAACACATGTGTAAAGAAAAAATTATAAAAACACTAAATCATTCATCTCCTCAGGATGCCAAATTTTCAGGCTACACAGGAGTATGTCTAGATGTTTGGTTCATGCCGTTGCCATAAATCTATGGAACATGTGATCTGAGTTGTGGATCAAAAAAATGCAATTTCCATATAACTAATATAAATATACATATTTTCCCTTTTACTATTTTTAGGCCACAACTTAAGCCTTCAGAGAAATTATAATATGGAACTTTATTTCAAGAAACTCCCACAAATTAAAGAGAACAGAATTTACGTAAAACTGGTCCCAGCATGTCTCTTTCAGCCTGCCTCCTCTCCTCCAATCTAAGATACACATCAGACACACTGAAAAAGGTAGGTAGAGCTGCATCTTCCAGTTAATTTGAACTATTTGCCTGTTTCTGTTCATCTGTAAGTAAACAAAACAGTTCTGAGGCCTAAGGGGCTCCTCACGTGCACGAGTTCTTTTATGCAGCATTGTTGGTTTGGAGGGCAGTGACATGAGCAGTGGCTGAAACTGGTATTTGCATTTCTTCGTACATCAAAGGGACACATTTTTCTTTCATGGAACTTAGAGCTTTCAGGAGGGCAAAGGATCCATGCTTAGCCACAACGTGATACTTTGCATTTATAAACCACTAATTGCAGTTACTTTGGGATCTCCTGCATGTCCAAAGATACTCAGACCCAAATATAGATTAGGCACTTCACCAAAGAGATTCTCTGGTCCTGCTGTCAAGTCTTTGAATATATGACAATAATTATGGTTCAGAGAAACAGCAGAACAGAAGGAAAGCTCCCCGGTCCCACTTAGATCTCTTTCCTTCTTGCATCCCCTCTCTCCACCCCATCACTGAAACTTGAACCAGCCAGTTAGATGAACACCCTGATAGCAATTGCTAGATGCCACACAATGCCTGCATCTTATATCAACAATTCAGTTCTAGCCTGGAATTGATAAAGATCCTCTTCTAGTTCCTCGGAGGTCAGAAGACTCTCCTTGTCCATCTTTGTACCTCAATAAATAGGCTTTTATCTCTAAGCACATGGAAGGCTTAGTTCTGTAAAAATAGATGTGAGCATGACAAATTGTGATCCCAGTTTAGCCACTAAATGACTCAGCTGGAGTGGACTGTTCAGCTTCTGAGGGCAGCTCACAAACCTCCTCTCCGAAAATACACCTTTAACTTCTAGGCACAGAACAGTGGACCCAAAGGACCATCAATTTCCCTAGAACTGAAAACCACAGACTTTAGCAGTTTAGGCAACGTACAACGTTCTTTCTTGTGTGTATCCTATGATAAAATCAGCTCTAACTTATGATGGACTCTAAAAAGTATCAAGAGCAGAATTTTGAAGCATGCATTTCAGAGTTGCTTGCCTTGCCCTTCACTAACTACAGATACATAGCTTTCGGGTTCCTCTGGTATGCATCAACTGCTTTTGTATTTGTAGGTATTAAAAGAAGGGAAATTAAGAAAGCAAGGGCTACCTCATTTTTCTTACACATAATGTGTTCTCCCTTGCCTCTTCCAAATGGATGAAGACTACATGAAGCATTAATGCTCAGGAAATTAAGCCACTGACTTTTTGAAGTGGAATTAGTCCTAGGTATCAAGAGGATTTGAGGAAAGGAAAAATAAAAGAAGTTTAAGGAGTCAGGCTTATTAATTATCTATTTATTAGATACTGTTATTTTTACACAGTAAAAATATATTATAAACAGTATATAAAAATATACTAATATATATATATATATATATATATATATATTTTTTTTTTTTTTTTTTAGGGCCGCACCAGCAGCATATGGAGGTTGCCAGGCTAGGGCTCTAATTGGAGCTGTAGCTGCTGGCCTACACACAGCCACAGCAACTCCAGATCCGAGCCGCATCTGCAACCTACAACACAGCTCACAGCAACACCAAAATCTTAACCCACTGAGTAAGGCCAGGGATTGAACCCACAACCTCATGGTTCCTAGTCGGATTCTTTTCCACTGCACCATGATGGGAACTCCGGATTTTTTTTAACTCACATTTTCTTTTTTTTACTCACATTTTAAAGATAGGAAAAAGTGATACAGGTTACGTAATTTACCCAAAGTTAAAGAGCTGGTGATTAGCGGAGTTGGAATTAAAAACCTAATCTACTATATACCAGAATTTATTTAACAAAATTAAACTATGTTGCAGTTAGATGTCTCAGGAAATGCCCCTTGGTGATTAAAAAAACAAAACTGAAAAGTATGTCTAAAATTCTATATCTGCAGGAGGTCTCTAGACCTTCCGCTGCTCTTTAAAGGAATGAATGGTGATCACACTGTAAGGGATTTATCTCTGAATGATCTAGCATTCCATATTAAGACCAGTCTTTGCTATACGTCAAAACTTGTTAAATCTATGTGTATAGCAAACCTAACTCTTAGGTTCATATATAAAATTTGAATGTAGACCTATCATTTACTGTGTTGATTCTGGACTTGATGAAGGTGATACAATGATTTTTAAAAGACCAAATCCCAAAGCTAAAGGTGTTCACAGCAGAAGAAGGCAACAAATGTATTCATAACTAATACAATATAATGTCATATGGTGCATTAGCAGCACAAGTAGAGTACTAAGAGATTACAAAAAAAGGAACGAAACAACCTAAATGATCAAGAGGATATCAGGCAGGTAACTTATGATCTAGCCATGTGATGGAATACTAGTCAGCCATTAGAATCACATTATAGCAGAATACCTGACTTTGGGATATTTTTGATATCTATTGTTAAGTGGACAAGCAGGCTATAACATATAATCAATATAATGTTGCTTTTAAAAAATACATGAATTTTTTTTTAAATTAGAATAAAAATATATTGAGAGAACATTCAGTATCAAATAGTTAATGTAAAGGTTGGCATCATTATGTCTTTTGCTTTTTTTGTTTTTTTCTGTTTTCTAAGTTTTCTGCAGTGAATCTGTTTTCCTTTTGTAATTGGAAAATTTTTCAAAGCATTTTATTTAAAAATCAAATAAATAGTGCTTGCAATGGCTTAACAACAGCAACAAATAATTAGAAAATTATCCAAACTGGGGAAAAATAAAATTCCTAATAAAATTAAGATTTATTTTTACAGAGAGCCTCATGAGCTCCACGATGCCTCAATCTGATTAATCTCACTGCTTGAATTTCTGGTCAGTATTTTGGGATCATGAAGATGTGACATGTTGCCTTTATCCAGCTTCTCTTTCATGATCATAAAAGGCCTTTCATACTTAGGATACTGAACTGAACTGGCTCACCTGCTTAGCAGCTTTTGGAAGTTGAAAAGATAATTTTGTTGTATACTGTATTATCTGTCATCCAGTTGGTGAAAGCACTATTTATTTCTTTAACCTGGTTAACATGGCTCTCCTAACAAGAAATGCAGGGCTTCTATTTTTCTCTCAGCCTTGGGGTTAAATCCCCAAAACGTAAGGAAGAAAAAAGAGCAAGAGTTTTCCAAGACTTCAACTGGACAGGATCCAAGAAAGAAATATGAGGTGAACAGTCACTAGGATGAACTGTAAAATAAGACCAAAAATGCAGAAGTGCTTGACCATAACCTGCAAGTGCAAACCCCTTAAGAACTGGTCAAGGATGCCATCTGTCTTGGCAGGTTTGAAGAATTGTTAGCCAATGCTTTCCATTTGCTCATAGCCAAAATGCTCAGGTCTGTTTCCCTTCAAAATTCAGTGTTTTGATGCCCGGCTACATGACTCATATATCTTGAGCTGTGCCACTGGAAGTAGGAAGAACAGTCTGAATCATTGTTACTATTGGGAAGTCAGAATTATTAACAACCAACTAATCTAGGAGAAAAGCCAGACTCTCTGAGGAAGGCTTTCAATGCCTCTGAGCCAGCTCCTCTGAATTCAATAACTTGAGAAAGATTTCCACTTCTAAAGCTACCCTGAGGGTCTAGAGAAGGGGCAAACATCTTGCAGTGGCTGAGAATGTTCACCAGCTCAGATCACCTACAAACCTGGGTTGGCTGTGAGCCGACCCTGACCCTGATGCAGCCTAGGCTGCAGACACATTATTGCTGTGGCCAGTATATCAACAGCAGACTCAGTGGTAAACAAAATAACTTTTGGAGAGTTTTGTGTACTAACTGTTTATTCCCCCCA
>PVHT021183519.1:8407800-8618937 GCA_004024745.2 Catagonus wagneri
GGCAAACATCTTGCAGTGGCTGAGAATGTTCACCAGCTCAGATCACCTACAAACCTGGGTTGGCTGTGAGCCGACCCTGACCCTGATGCAGCCTAGGCTGCAGACACATTATTGCTGTGGCCAGTATATCAACAGCAGACTCAGTGGTAAACAAAATAACTTTTGGAGAGTTTTGTGTACTAACTGTTTATTCCCCCCAGTGTGCACTGAAAAACAGAATAATTTATACATATTTATGTATCACCAGCTTGTTAATTCAACACTGAAGTAAAGAGATGTCAGGAATATAGGTTCTTGCATCCTTCTTCTGTTTTCTCTCTTTTTCTTTTTTTTTTGTAATATCTAAAAAAAGCATGCATGCCATTTCAGGTACTTAAAGATAAGATTTGTTGTAATGATCTTTATTATCTTTGTTACACTAAAGCCCATAGTTGTGATTAATCATAAGATTACCTAGGGTGACACTCTAAATTAAGTTACCAAGAATTTATATTTTAAGCCAGGCTATCTACTGGGTCTTAATAGTATCTGATATGAGACAAAAATATCACACTGAGTGTTAGGAGCAGAAGACTACTCTATAGATCCTCTTGAAGAAAGAAAAGAAGATAATGAAATATTCCTGGGAAACTCTCACATGGAATGAATGTGATGGGCAGACTAGTTTTATTATGTGAGCAAATGTTTCTAAACTTGCATTTTCTTACTGACACCAGCAAGTCTGATTTTATATTAGAACAATTTAACCCATGATTCATAATTACAAAAACTGTTTTCAGTTGTAGCTCTTTGTATCATGAAATTTAATTGCTTGAAACATATCAATGAATAGATAAATGCATTTAGTTAAAATTTGAAAAATAATAATCAAATGTTGTATGACTTCCCATGTAAAAAAATATGGGTTAGCTGGATGAATACTTCATCTTTAACATAGATGTGAGATTATATACAAAAAAGAAAAATAAATTACTTGGATAACTAAAGAAGTAAATAAAAATGCAATTAACACTATTTAAAAATCCAAGTAATTAAGGGGAAGAAAAAAGAAAATCTTGTAAGTGATAACTAACCATTCATTTATTAAAAATATTTGCTGAGCATCTAATACAGGATATGCACTATTCTAGGTTACTAGGAGTACAACAGTGAATAAAAATTTCAAAGCATTTGCACTTTCAGAGCTTTCTCCCTGATTACTGGGATAAGCATGAATTACCCACATTTGGATCTGCACATTTAGATTTAGCTCAGTGTTAATACGAAACCACTTTATGTGTGAATTAGAGAGCAATGGAGAGTGAATCAAAAGGTCTAGTCTCTTATGTAATCTCTATGTGACATTGGCCTTGACATGTAACCTCTGAAAACCTTTTTCTTTTAATCTATTAAATTGTGTTGATTGGTAAAACTAGATGATCTCTAACATCTATTTGTTATAAAATTCCATAATTTTGTGTTTACTGCTAGGAGAAAAATATTTTTGACTCATGTTTACAGTGTTTATAAGTGGAAAGTTCCTAACAATTAAAAAAAAATAACTCTAATTACAGTCAACAGCAAACTGAGAAAGGTATGGCAGTATTTAAAAACACGAAAGTGAAGCAGTGATGGGAAGCTCCGGGCAAAGTTCATTGGAAAAATCACCAGACTGATTACAGCCATTGTGAAGGGTTGTCAGAGAAACAGCAAGTAAATTACAGAGAAAAGGATCTACAAATCCTTTCCTGAAAATCACTACTATTATCATGATGTAAACTGTGTAAATTTTCCAGCAAAAAGGGCAAATGAATTTTTAAAAAATAGAATCAGTTGTATAGTACACATAAAAAATGCAACTCTTAGAACAGCTAATCTGAGGTTATTCTATTTGATAAAATAAGCAAAAAAAAAAATTAAACAATAACCCACAGGGTATATTAATATAAAAGTTATTTGCAAAGAATGATAGATATTTTAGCTAGTCTCCATTTATTCAGCTTTCTATAAAGAATAGAAAACAAGGAAAGAAATCTCCAAAATCATGACTCATATAGACCTGGGAAAAACTCATTAATATTAAAGATAATATCCATAAAAATAAACTTTGAGTTAATTATGTTTGGATTATCCAATATTTTTCATTAAAGAACAACAGAGCATGGAGTCGACTGCAAAATGGCATTTGTTTCTAATTGCTTATTATTTAAATAAACCAATGTCAGATTAAAGAGCTTTTACTCTCTGTACCATGGAAGCTTTGCCTTGGGGTGTCACGGGCACAGTTCATGATTCTAGAGTTGGTGAGAATCAAATTCCTCATAAATTATAGCCCACAGGCAGTAACTGTTTCTCTCACACTTCACTACTTGTACATCTAGCAAGTACCTGGTAATGTGACTATTCTTTGCTTTCTTTAGCTCAAATAATCCCTTAACTCCTTTTATGTGTACTATGATTCATGTTTTCAAAAGTACTTTGATATCCTTTATGTTGTTTAAATCCCAAACAGTTCTTAGAAGTAGATAAGGCAGGCATCAACCACTCTGAGCCTCAGTTCCCCCCTTTGTAATATGAAAGTAATAACAGCAATATTTCCCCATTAGGTTCATGTGACGATTAAGTGAGATGACAGTAATAATGATCATATTTTACATTTCTTGATTATTTACTATATGCTAAATATTATTCTAATTATGCTATACCAGTTAACTTACTTATTTGACATATTGACACTATAAAATAGGTCCTATTATTGTCCCTATCTTATAGTGGAGAAATCTGAGTCACAGAAAGATAAAAATAATTTGCTCAAAGCTACACAGAAAATCGCAGTTCTACTAGGTATTGACATAAGCTATCTAGAATTACATGCAGCATCACATTCTTCTTGTCAATAAAAGATTTTTACACTGACTCAGGGTTTCATCAAGACTCCAATGTAATCATTTTAAATCCGTAATTGAAAGAGGAATTACATAAATTATACAATATAAATTCTACCAGTCCTGAGTAACTCACTTTGATTTTATGTGTAAAACAATAAACAAGTAGGACTGAATCTTAACTCAGTACCATAGATCATAGTCATAAATATCACTTGCCCAATTTAAAAGAGATCAGAATATGGCTAGAAAGAGTCATAGAAGAGGACTGAATGAATAAGAAGTATTCTAAACAGTTTTAATTGGCTTTGGAGCTCATGGGGTTGGAAGAGGTTAGAAAAAGAATTAACATGTAGAAGCTCTGTATTTCACACAAATGCACATCTATGAAATAGGAATTACAAAAATAAATATTTTAAAAGACACACTTTATCAAAATCCCTTATGTTTAAAAAGAAATAATTCCATATTGAGTTATTATTAAAAATATTTTTCTGAAACAAAATTTCCACTTCTGAATTGACATGTTGAAGAATTAATATTTTATTCTAAGATTCTGATCAGAGCATATATGCTTTTTTGCCTGAATCATAATGGTATTCATTAAATTACTCATTTATAAAATTTGAAACCCAACTCTATTCAACCAATAGTAATAACACGTATCATCACATACACACACACACTCTTCCCTAGAGCTAAAAATAAATTTTACTTTTTTCTTCCTACAAAGTACCATCTACCAAAAACTGATCATGATGATCCCTAAAAGATCAATCATTCTTTATTTAAGGGAAATAAATCTTAAAAATACTAACACCTTCATAGCTTTTTTCAAATACAAGAGTAAATATATTGATTAGTATAAGGAGAAAATGAAAGTACTTATAAAGTGCTCTGAGGACTTCAACCTACTCACAAGATTCATACTTTAATTAAATCTATTACCAAAGCAATAACAGGAAAAGATGATATTGGCTCCAATGTCAGAGTTAATAAAGTTAGCATTCCATGAATCAGGAGAGAGAAGAAAGTGGCTTTAAATAGAAAAAAAGAAAAAGAAAGTGGAGTGAGGTGAGAAGATTATTAAGTTGAGCTGAAATCCCAGTCCCACTATAAAAATCACTGAATTACTGTCAAAGTTACTTCATATCTATAGGGTATCTTTTTAAAAATTAGGAAAAGGCTATCTTTTACCGAGACTTGTTATTTCCATCTGTTGGGAAATTTTTCATATTTTCATTATGTTAGAAATAGGTTCTTAATATCATTATCCTCCTTAAAATCATTGTAATAAGCCTGTGAATCAAAAACATCCATGACACATGATGTCCTGTTAGATGTGATGGCACAGTGCACTGTGCAGCCATATATAGCTCTCCAGATTCCCATGTTCAGAGGCAAAGACTTCTATATATGCCCTGCAGTTATGCTTTCACTATTAAGAAAGAGCTTGAACATTTTGTTTACCCATGACTTTTCAGCAAACCAAGTCTTAGTCTTGTCAGCATTTCCATTTACCTGACCAAGCCTACTAACAATAAGTTAACAATCTGCTTTACTTACATTTAGATAGTCTGTTGCTGGGGAATCAAAAAATTTTAAGACTGGCTTTCTGAGTCTGAATTGTACACTGAAAGTATTAAATTCCTCTACCTTACATATTTAGAACACCATTGACAAAAGTTTGCACTTGTTTATACGTGTACATACATATATAATTATGAATATTTTCCTTCAATATTTCCTTGAAATAATGTTTTGGCTTCAACATATCTTAATATATCAAAACCTTTTTGGTTTGAGTATCTTTTCCTGTTACTGAATGTCTTTGTTGGATATATTAGCTCTTGGAAACACTAATGTCTAAAAGGTTAAGACAATGACTGCCTGCTAGATCTAGAGCCCATAAAGCAAAACATCAGCTGGGCACTCGCGACATTGCTCTGGAGAGCAATACTGATTATCTACTGCGGCTCTGGGTCCAGTAGTACAACTCCTGCCTACCAACCAAAGGAATGGTGTTTTATTAAAATGAAGACTAGTATGCTTTAGAAAAGTATCCTTAAAACTATACACTAGTGTATTTACTAAATTCTTCTTTACTCTGATCCAAAGAGATGTGAATTATGGTTTATAACAGTTTATTGAACACACTGGGGAGAGCTTATGCTAGAGGCAATTATTATCCATCACCTTTAAAAGATGTAATATATTACTGTGAAACCTTTTTTTAAAGATTATTCTTATATCCATAGAACAACATTCTTTTACTGCTAATTGCATAATACACTTTTCAACTAGATAAAGCATTATGTTCTGGCTAATCTACAATACTTTCCGACTTATTTTCCCCTCAAATGATTTTTTAAAATTGCCTTCTTATGTTGTGCTATGTTTTTTTAATTTCCTAGCATCAACGAGTATATCTGTATTGCTAAGCTCTATGTCCTTTGATTACAAATTATCTGAGAAATGGAAGATCTATGTAACTGAAATCTTAGTCCAGAAATTAAGCCAGATAGCAAGTGTTTACTCAGGGGTTTTATTGTGCTGCTCACTGCACTTTACAAAGTTTGTCTCATTTGAGCCAAGCAATATTGTAACTTGAGTACAATAATAATTCATAGAATAGAAGATAAAACGTAGAATTTAAGTTCTGCAATTTTTTTTTTTCTTTTGTCTTTTAGGGCCACACCCGTGGCATATGAAAGTTCCCAGGCCAGGGATAAAATCAGAGTTGTACCCCACCAGCCTTCACTACAGCCACAGCCACAGCCACAGCCACAGCAACATGGAATCCAAGCCATGCCTGTGACCTACACCACAGCTCACAGCAACACTGGATCCTTTAGCCCAGTGAGGGAGCCAGGGATCGAACCTGCATCTTCATGGATACTAGTTGGGTTCATTACCGCTTAGACACAACAGGAATGCCTAAGTTGTGCAATTTTTATAAGATAAGGAAAGTATCACAAACTATAGAATTTGAACCCAAGAATCCTAAATCCAGACCTGCAGTCTTAAGTACAGTGCTAGCCTATGCTAGACGACTACTGCAAGGAAGCTTTTGTGCACAGTCTTCTGAGGGAAAGCGATATGGCAATTCCAAATGACATGGAAAACAATGAATGGATGCTTCCTGCTTGTCCCCTATGATTTGCTCCACTTGTCTTCAGGCCTCTCTTTTATCTATCCAGTACTTCTCATCAGCCTAAAGAGCACCATCCCCAGAGGAATGTGGAGAGTTGATATCCGACATCAGCCAAATCCACTCCTTGCTTCGCATTCTCCCTGACAACTCTATTCATCAGCCTGTCCATCTGCTTCAGACTCCCAATTCTCTTAAGACTTGGTTTTGAAAGGAAGACTCAACATTTCTGTTCTTTTCTGAGCCACAGATCCATCCTTTACATTCACATAACGCCTCCTTTTGCATGACAGAGATGCCTGAGTTCATTATCCATGGGTGCTGCTAAATGAGATTTCATCCTTTACTTTCTCAACCAAAGCAGTTCTTTTCTTTACCTTTGTCATCTTGCAACCTCTCTGTGAGATAGATGACACACCTAGTATGTTCTATTTCCATAACATTTACATAGTATTAATAGAAACACAGGTCAGTACTCAAAGATGACATCGAAGAAAAGTTTGTTCACATATTCTAACAGAACTCTCCAAGATGATAATGCCAGTGTTCTCTTGTAACAAGTTCCCTTTTCTCAGCTGAGAGAACTGGTTTTTTAATATACGACTGGGGGAGATTCTTAGGAATTACTATTTAAAAAAAAATTCCTATTGTCAATTTTATTGGAATTGTGAAGTGACATCAATACTATCAGGTTCAATCAAGTCTTTAGAGCCACAATGCACTATTATGCCTCTAAAGACTACGTATTACAGTATAAAAAGGAATCAAGAATAGCTTCAAGGAGTTCCCTTCGTGGCTCAGTGGTTAACAAATCCGACTAAGAACTATGAGGTTGTGGGTTCGATCCCTGGCCTTGCTCAGTGGGTTAAGGATCCGGCGTTGCCGTGAGCTGTGGCGTAGGTTGCAGACGCGGCTTGGATCCTGCATTGCTGTGAATGTGGCGCAGGCCGGCAGCTACAGCTCCTGTTAGACCCCTAGCCTGGGAACCTCCATATGCCGCGGGTGTGGCTCTACATAAAGGCAAAAAGACAAAAAAAAAAAAAAATAGCTTCCACAGTTTTTCAGACCATGTGACTATCTGAAAGAAGTTTGTTTTCCTTATATAGTCGATCAGAAGATCAAAGCTTTCTACTGCATTGTTTCACTATCTGCCTGTTGACCAGTACAAACTTCAAAAAGAGAACCAAAAGGAAACTCCTTGCATCTCTCAGATGCTATGTAATTTATTGTGGTGTGTTGTGTTAGTCTATGATTATCTTATTTTGTTTTTCTTCTACTTTAACTTCAAAGTTTTCCCTTATCATTTCACTCAGATTGCATTCACACTGAGACTTGTAGCTTCCTCCTTGACTATAACTCAAATTACTCATTACAACCTCCAGTCTGCTGATTCCAGTTTCTAGTCTTGTTCCTCAATCTTTGCCAGAATCCCCACAGCAGTTCATTTATATTTTTAAGAAACAACTGTGAAATTAAACTTTGGTCATTACTTTCACATAATACATTTTTCCTCCCATTTAAAAATGAACATTTATCAATTCAAATAAAAATGATAAGAAATTGAAATGAAATACTGTGATGAACTAAGAATTGGGGTGACTTTGTAAAATACTCAGAATTTTTGAATTTGCTACAAAAACTGAATAGGCAGTTACCAAGTTAAAAACCAGTTGTACTCTTGGGAGTTCCTGCTGTGGCACAATAAGTTAAGAACCTGACTATAGCAGCTCAGGTCGTTGCAGAGGCATGAGTTTGATCCCAGTCCCAATAGAGTGGGTAAAGGATTTGGTGTTGCCATAGCTGCAGTGTAGATTGCAGCTGTGTCTCAAATTCAGTCCCTGGCCTAGGAACTTCCATATGCTGCAGCCATTTTAAAAAAAAAAAAACGTTGCATAAGTTGTATTCTGATTTTTCTTTTATAGATTAGTTGGTTGCTTGGAATTTTGAAAGCACTTATATACTCTACTAAATTCAGAGAACTACTCGGGGTAAACACATATTTTAAAAGTCAGAGTTGGAGCAGATGTGGTTGGGATGATGAAGGAACAGAATGAGGACCAAGGAGAATGAGCTAATTGAGACCTTAGTAAGACTGAAAGCACCAATGACCTAGAGTGGTGAGCAGCAGCAGTTCACAAAGTGTGGCTGAGAGTGAACAGGGATAACTTGTATTAGCATCACCATAAGTATGTTAAAAGTACACATTCCCAGCACCCATCTCTGCTGTCTTGTTTTAAAATCTCCGGAAGTAGAATTCAGGATTCTGCAATACAGAGAAGCTCCCGAACTGACTACACAACTGAATTCAAGAACTTTTCCATAGCTGTAAATGTATAGAAAATCAATATAGAGCATTACGAAAACAAAAGTAAATGATGCAAACCGAGGCCTTCATTTTTGCATATTAAAATTCTTATATCCAGTTATTTGATTTGACTCAGGGTGCCTTGATTTATTTTGGCTGCTGGCCTGATGAGCCAAGTTCTTTATTTTACATCTGTTCTATGTGCTGTTACTGTCAGAGAAAAGGCTAATCTGAATCTTATTGGAAATGTCTGCCTCTGTCTGAGTCACAGAAGTTAAGAGTGACCTTTAAGTACTTCATATTTTCTTAAAAATATGTCAGTATCATGCACATATGTATGTGACCAATGGGCTTATATATCACCTTTCAGGTTGGAAATACAATCACATGTACTTTCCTACCTATGATGAAGTAGAAAAGTGAATATTTAAACAATGCAACTCATTTTCTGTGTTCCTCCAAGAATATGCATATAGACATGAAAAAAATGGAATTTTTTTTTTTCTCCTTGGAATGAAGAGGAAAAAAAATCAGTATAGTGAAAAGAAAATAGTCAACTACAGGAAAGGAGAGAAAATAAATTTCTGGTAATGTACTGTTCCTAAT
Source organism: Catagonus wagneri (assembly GCA_004024745.2). NCBI lineage: Eukaryota > Metazoa > Chordata > Mammalia > Artiodactyla > Tayassuidae > Catagonus > Catagonus wagneri. The sequence continues at coordinate 8,416,727 of PVHT021183519.1, forward strand.
TCAATGTTCTCACCCAGTAATTGAGCATCATAATTACTATTAGAATAGAAATACTTCGGACCAGGCCTGAAGTCAGTGATCAGCTGCAAAGAGAAGCTGTAGTGATTAACATCACTGGGATCACAGTAACAATGGAACAAAGCAACACATCTGTACTTTTATTGAGTGAGGCCTGGCATATTTAGACTATGTCTTTTAACATTTTACACTTCTTTAGAATTACAGATAAATATATAATTGCAAGATTACAACTGAGGGAGAGTCGTTTAGAAAAAACCTCTTAGAGGTAATGCAAAATAGAATAAAACTAATTTGACCTTGATTTTCTTTTAAACCTGCCTCTCAAGAAAATATAGATGAGTCAAGTAAAAATTATCTATGTAGGTACAATACATATTTTTGTCCCTTGTTTTGCCTACTACTTCCATGGACCATAACCCTTTCATATTTATTTTTCATATCTATAGAACTCATCTCTCTTATGACATGATACTCCTAAGTGAAACTAAAAAACAGAAGCACAAAGCTGAGCATAAAAATGGAAAACTTCATCTCAGTGTATTTTAATCTAGTACACAGGATTCTGTTTTTTCATTCACAAAGATTTATGTAGTTTTACATCAAGTAGCTTGGATTCCAATGGGGCCGCTAACCTCAAAACCAGTCCCTAATTTTTTATTCATAACTAAAAATACAGCTAGCTACCCCAGGAATAGAATTATTAATAAAACCATCCTGTCATTCACTGACTAAAATACTTAGTGAGGGGAAAGCCTTTGTTAATTATACTGTAAATAAACATTTAACATTTCATTGCCTTAAATAATGCAATGGGGAAACATTTGTGTAGAATGAAACCTGTTTTTACTGTTGATTGAATTGGAATTTTGTAATGTTGCCAGGCAATGAACTGGTATACTTGCAGAAAAATCAAATTTAATTGGACAAATTAATTGATGAAAAACAATCCAAACTAAGCAAGTAAAAACTGGAAAATAATTTATTTTTACTGCCCACATCATAGTCTGAGCCAAAATTTTATTTAAACTACTTTTTCTTTTATGACAAATGAAAGAAAGCAAAAAACAAACAAACAAAAACTTCCTAATGATTGCTTCACTTTAGATGGGATATGAGTATTACATGATTAATGGCCAATCTAATAGTGATAAATAAATAAGTTAGTTGTATCTGCAAACTATTCTGTTTCTCTGTAATGTTTTATTTCTTTAGATAGATAATACAATTGTACCTAATAATGAAAAAGTTAAAAACACTAATAATTTATTGTTTTTATCAGACCACCAGAATCAAGTGTTGGATAAAGATACCAATGTGGATTCAGAATGTGCTAATCTTTAAAGAAGATTAATATATATAATACAGTTTTGATAATAATTAACCACTAAAAAAATAAGCACAGGGAGCTATGTTCAGTCTCTTAGGGCAGAACATGATGGACGATAGTATGAGAAAAAGAATATATATATATATACACACATATATACATATATATACATATATACATATATATACATACACACACACACACACACACACACACGACTAGGCCACTATGCTGTACAGCAGAAATTGACACACACTCTAAATCAACTCTAATTAAAAAAAAAGCATAAGGTTAGACTAAAAGGAATCAACTTCCAGCAGGTTTATTCAATGGTTTATAAAATATTTCTAAAAATGGAAATTGTACTAAACTAGCAAAGGTGCTGCCTTCATTCTTATTTTAAGGTGATGGTGGCATATTTTATTTATTTATCTATTTTTGACTGCACCCATACCATGTGGAAATTCCCAGGCCAGGGATAGAACCCAGGCCACAGCAATGAGATCCTTAACCTCCTGGGCGATATAGGAACTCTCATTAACAGTATATTTTAAAAATACTTTAACTACCTAAGAACCCTATTTTTTTTCAAGTTTGCATGTATGTGTGTAGAGGAATGTAGTTTGGAAACGTTTACTTTCCACAGCTTTTTGTGTGATTTAACCACTATAAGTTATTCTTAAATAACCTGAAGCCAGTGGTTGTAAACTAGGAGCTATTTTGCCCCCACCAGAGGACACTTGACAAAGTCGAGAGACATTTTTGGTGGTCATGACTAAGGGTCATGAGGTGATGAATAGGGACAAGGACTCTGCTAAACATCCTACAATACACGCGACCAGCCCCATGACAAAGCATTATCTGGCCTCAAAATGTCAACCATGCCAAGCTTCAAAAACCCTCACCTAAACCTTTAACTTTGACCCTAATCTCCAATAAATTCTTAGTTCAGCAAGAACTTTACAGTGAAACACAGAATGTTGCCTCCTGGAAGTGCCTCTCTTCCTCGGTACTGCTGGATGGATAATGCATTTGCACTGGTAAATGTAAATTCAGAATAAAACAAGGGCAAGTCATCATTTCAAGATAAAATGACTAAGATGAAATTTCAATAGCCCTAAATGTTTTATTGCTTTTTTTCTTTCTCTGACAATAAACATCATATTTATGCTTACTTTCTGTTTTGTTAGGTGTGAGGATAGAATTCTAATGAAGCATCAAATATCATAAAAAGGGAGCGAGAACAAGCACCTGGCTTAAAGGTCCACTGCCTGCTCATATAACGCCCTCAATTCACTCTGGCACTCTCTATAAAACAAATGAGGTGTAGAGAAATGCTTTTTTCTGGCAGTGTACCTATAACTTAAGATATTTTTCAAGAGGAAAATAAATAAACCACACACGCACACACACACACACACACAGACACACCTCAAAACAACAAAACTCCTCTGTCTATTCTCTTGGCTAAAAAAGCAGAGCACACACATTTCAAAGTATGCAGATAATATATTTCATTACTGAATTATTTAAAGCAAATAAATCCAGAGAACAGAAAATGAAATGTGCAGGACTTCAATATAGCCAAATGTCAATGAATGATAACTAATTGAAAGGCTGGCCTTTTTAAAAACATTTTAATTTTTTTTTCTTTTTTTTTTTGCCACAACTGTGGCATGCAGGAGGTCCGTGACCAGGAATCAAATCTGTGCCACAGCAGCAACAATGCAGATACTTAACCTGCTATGCCACCAGAGAACTCCCAAAAGGCCAGCCTTTTATTATGCATCGAGACCACTTATTTGGCTACAATATACCTATGGTATATACTTTTCTTTAAAAAAAAAAAAGGTGAAGTGTGTATTGGAAGATATTCTACTTTTTAAACTGTTTCTACTTAGCCTTGGGAGTGAAGTGGTGTTAGCCTATTCTTATTAAATTTAAAAGCTTAAAAGGAAAGAGCAGAATTCGAAACTCAAGACTTTACTTTTATCACCAATCTTAAATTAAAATTTGCAAGGAAAAAGATGTTGAGACTTATTTCCCTTTCTGTATACACTTGGAAAAAATTTTAGGGAAAATTTCACCAAACCAATATTTACAGATTTTATATTTTTATTCACATTCATTATATTTAAAAGTTTTCTTTTTATAAATTTATGGCTAACAAATATGGGCATACAGTGGCAAAAAATAAATTTAAATTTTTATAAAATTAACCAAGAACATAGGAAAAAGGACAAATAAGAATATTGAGATGGAGGGCATTCCCACTGTGGCATAGTGGAAACAAATCCTGCTATTATCCATGAATATGCAGGTTCAATCCCTGGCCTCACTCAGTAGCTATGGTGTAGGCTGCATACACAGCTCGGATCCTGCGTTGCTGTGGCTATGGCGTAGGCCAGCAGCTACAGCTCTGATTTGACCCGTAGCCTGGGAAATTCTGTTTGCTGCGGATGTGGCCCTAAAAAGAAATAATAATAATAATAATAATAATAATGATAATAAGATGGAAACTGGAGTGAAGTACACACAGCACACACCCCTAGGGATTTTAGAAATGCCTAATTACTTGATTCTTGTTCATTTAACAGTATTTTTTAAAGTTTGCTGAAGCATGCACACATGCAAAAGAGAGAGACAGAAAGAGATATGAAGTTGCTGTTTTTGGATTCAATTTCAGGAACATTCTATGCATACTCCCTCTCTTTGCAGCCCTAGCTCTTCTACAAGCCAGTAAAAAGCTTGGTAATGTTAGCTCGAATTAACATTGAAATAAATGACTACAGAACATGAGCTTGGTAAATCCCATAATCGCCTATGATACCACAGTTTCTAATTTTAGTAACACTCTAGTTTTGTCTTTTCCTTTCCCTATGTAAAAAGCCCCAATTCTGTTAATAACCCAATAATTCCCTTTAACTCTTCTATGCCATGTTCCTCTGTTAGCACCCACATGCAGATGGCACATGCATACATTACCCCAGCACAGCTCTCTTTTCTCAGTCCAGACCCATATATGCAACTTGCCTAGTTATCATTTATCACAAGCTATCTCACCTCTTATTCTTTTTTTTTTGTCTTTTTGCTTTTATGTAGAGCTGCACCCGCGGCATATGGAGGCTCCCAGGCTAGGGGTCTAACAGGAGTTGCAGCTGTCGGCCTTCGCCACAGCCACAGCAACGTGGGATCCGAGCCGCGTCTGTAACCTACACCACAGCTCATGGCAACGCCGGATCCTTAACCCATTGAGCAAGGCCAGGGATTGAACCCGCAACCTCATGGTTCTTAGTCAGATTCGTTAACCACTGAGCCATGAGAGGAACCCCTCAACTCTTATTCTTGATATCTCACTCTGCTTCATTCTACACATCTGATATATCTTCACTACCTCCATCCAAGTCCGAGATGCTATAATAGGAACTATTATAGGAACCTTCCTAGCAGGCTGTCGTGTAGCCATTCCAACCTCTGTAATCTGTGAAGACAAATATGAACATACTAGCTCTTCGTAAAACCTTATGTAGTGTCTCTTTGCTATTTTAGAATAAAAGTAAAACACTTTAAATGACCTAAAAGCCTTGATTTGTTCTGGGAAAAAAAAATTCAATCTCATTTCAAAAATCTCTCCCTGCTCCCTGTATTCCAGCTCCACTTTACTGGATTCTCCCTCCTCTGTCCTACTACAGGGCCTTTGGCCATGCTGGTTTTCTCTACACCGGACATCTCTCTCCTCACCTGGTTCACACCCTTTCACACTTTCAATTCAGTCACAAATACCATTTCTTTGGAAAAATTTCCTCAGAGCGTTTGACTATGCCAAGTCTCTGACCAGGAGAGACTCCTAGAACTCCATGTTTCTCTCCTTCCTAACTGCTTGATATGGTTGCAATTTTAGGCTTGTTTGTGGAATTACCTACTTAGTGTCTTTATCCCTTACAAGAATATCAAAGAGGATAGGGATCCTTTTTGCTCATTAACAGACACTCAAGTCTTATAGAGCAGTGCTTGGCACCCAGTGCATACCCAGTAAATATCTGCCAAATGACTAAATGCAAATACTGGAGAGGGTACAGAGTAAAGGGAACCCTCCCACACTGTTGGTGGGAATGTAAATTGCTACAATTGCTATGGAAAATAGCATGGAGGGTCCTCAAAAAAAATAAAAACAGAACTATCATATGATATAGCAATCCCACTCCTGGGCATGTATCTGGAGAAAATCGTAATTCAAAAAGATATATGCATCCCAATGTTCATTACAGCACTATTTACAATAGCCAAGACATAGAAGCAACCTCAATGTCCACTGACAGAGGAATGGATAAAAAGATGTGATTGATATATATACACACACACATATATATGAGTATTACTCAGCCATAAAAAAGAATGAAATAATGCCATTTGCAGCAACATGGATGCAATTAGAGATCATCATACTAAGTGAAGTGAGACAAAGACAAATAACATATGACATCACTTACATTTGGAATCTAAAAAAATGATACAAAGGGGGAAGGTAGAGGGGAGAAGAAGGATAGACTGGGAGCTTGGGATTGGCACATGCACACTATTGCACATTCTGTGATAACCTATATGGGAATGGATATGTATATATGCTTAATTAAATCACTTTACTGTACAGCAGAAATTAACACATTATAAATCAACACTTCAATGTTTTTTAAAGAACTGATAAAACATTAACTATTTGAGATGTTGGTCCTAATTTCTGAAGCAGTGATACACTGTAGGGTGTGACAATGGTGTGAAAGGCCAGTGCTTGAAAATTATTGTAAGAAAACCATAATCATATGAGACCAATAACAAACTCTCACTTACGGAACTCTTAACTGTACTATTTAGACACATTATTTTATTTAGTTATCTCAACTGTTTTATGAGATATATATGTCATTTCTACCATGTTTTATTATCTTTGGACCTGTTGTGCAGACGCTTGATGTGGTATCTCAGTTCCCAGACAGGGATTGAACCCTGGGCTGCAGTGGTGAAAGCACTGAATCCCAACCACTAGATCACCCTTATTCTCATTTTAAATATGAGAAAATTTTAAAAAGTTAAGAAACTTGCCTAGAGTCTTCCAAAATGTAAATGATAGTGCTGGGATTTGAACATAAGTTGAAAGTAATTCTAAATTACATGACTTTATATTCTCTGTTTATGTAATCTTAGTAACATTTAATTCAGGTTGCTATTTGCAGGAGGAAGACATGAATGCTTTTCTAATATTAATAAATCTCAGGCATTTTATAATTTTGGAGGATCACCCCATATAGAAGAGCATTGTTCTATCTTCCACGTAAATATACTGGGCAGTACTTTCCAATTTTCTTTTGTCACAGTATTGACTATAAGATGTAATTATTCATTGAAAGTCAGTTACTAAAAATGGCCTAAAGATTTCAGTATGGAAAAGCTTACTGACAATAGCCCAAAGACATTATAGCAAGGGTCTTATGTGGAAGAGAGTCTTTATCTTAAAGATCTTAAAAAAAAAATCAAGAGTGCAAGAATTTTGTAAGAAAACACTAAGTAATATCAAGATATCAGAGCCACAAAGGTTTATTAAGAAAGGTTTAAATTCTAAAAAAAAGGGCAGGAGCGAATCCTACCTGAAGGGTATGCAGTGTAAGTAGCTTGGAAACTGTGGGTGCTGGAAAACATTTAATTACAAAATTACTTTTTAAATTGAATACTATTTTTGAGACTAACTTCTGCTTTAAAATGGCACAGATGAAAAAATAGAGCTGCATTTGGCTTGCATAATATCAACCACAGAGTAAGCGTGACCTTTCCAAGAACAGTGTTTTTAGATCATGTTCACTTTAAAAAGATGAATACATCTTGCTTAATTCAGTAAAATTGATGGTTTTAGGAAGAACCTATTTAGGATCAAATATTTTAAAAATTCAATAATGGTTATGCACTGGGCAAATTCTCACAATGGCGTCACATCCCAACAAGGCACAAATATTCCACTGACTCTGACCCATTTGCCACTGATCTCCACAGGTTGATGGAAATATGAGTTTTGTGTGTATTCCAAATTAAAAAAGCAATTTTCTGGTACAAATGTCTGCTCTCTGCCGGCCTTTAAACAATACGTAGCCATTTAGTGTCTAATTAATTCAGAATTGAAAGAATGCCACGCAAAAACTCTACTTTCCATGTGCATTAAAGGTAGAGAAACTTCAGATTTCCAAGCAATAAGAGAGAAATACTGCCATACTCTAGCCATTAGCAAATACTGAGAATGCACAAGTTCTTTTGTGGAAACTGGCAGGTATTGGCAACTTTTCTGAAAACTCACACAAATTATTTTAATATTGGCAATCCAGTAAGAGCTTTAGATATGAGGAGGGGAGAAGAAATGTCTCCATAATCAAGAATTAAACATATCTCACTAAAGGTAGGCCCTAGGCTCTCAGAAATATTAAATAATAAGGAGAAAATTCATACCTGGAAAGAATAACAAAATATAATTAAACTTTGAAACAAAAGCCTCACAGCAGCGATGGGAGAAGGCAGGCAAGGCCCCAGATGTTAAAGGGTGCCATCCTGACTCCATAATCATGCAACCAGATGTACAGTGAGAAGAGTCCCGGGTGGAGGTGGGGGTAGTGCATTTTGATAATCAGGTCTGTCTTGGTCACTACACCTCAGTGTCTTCATCTTTAGATGTCAATTTAAAATACCAGAATAAACAGCTTTAAAATTCCTAATTGTCAGAAGTTCCCATTGTGGTGCAGCAGAAACAAATCTGACTAGCATCCATGAGGATGTCACTTTGATCCCTGGCCTCGCTCAGTGGGTCAGGGATCTGGCGTTGCCATGAGCTGTGGTGTAGGTTGCAGATGCAGCTCGGATCCCAGTTTGTTATGGCTGTGACATAGGCTGGTAGCTGCAGCTCTGATTCAACCCAGAGCCTGGGAACTTCCATGCCGCAGGTGCAGCCCTGAAATACAAAAAGTAAAAAAAAAAAAGAGAGAGAAAAGAAAATTTCTAATTGTCTGTAGGAATACTACCTGCAGAGGAAGTTAGACCTGCATTCTAAATTTCTGAGTTGTCAGTCATGACAAGCATCGAGATTTCCTATACATTGCATGTTGCAAATCTGTAGATGGCAAAAATTCTTACAAATCTTTGTTATTCAAGATTTTCTGGGAGCACAGTAGAAATAGACCAAGCACATTAGATTTGGTGAAGATATTTTATTAATGACATTTTCTTGTATATGTAAAAAGTACATATTAATATTGTTCTCAAAATATTCTCCTTAAGCGCTGGGGCTGAAAGTGCAGTATACTAATCACAAAGGGCTTTCTTGCCTCTATATGCTTTCTCTGCATCCCACCTGTTTAAAAATCTTCTGTTGAACCACATGAAATTTCTGATATTCATCTTTTTTGACCTGAACAAATAGTAATTTTATATGGCATAACCTGTTCTAATTTGTTTATATATATGTTTGTATATATGCATGTGCATAACACAAATTAAAATGTTAGCTAAATGCAATAATCAATATGGTCTCCTATATTATCAGAAACTTTATTAAATAAAGTAAGCTTTTATGGGCTACTTACTCTATTTCACTGGTCTTTCCCTATTCCGTAGCAACAGTTTCAATCAATATTTATTCACTTAAGTGATCACTTTCCTAAATGCACACAGCAGGAGGGAATTTTAAAGTCTTCATTATTTCACAGGAGAAATAGTTAAGTTTCCTGTTTAGTGAATCGTGATTTGAAAAGAGGCTAAAGTCCTCTTAGGCTTAAAAACTTGTTAGTACGTTTGCATGGAAATATGTGGGGTGATTGAGTCATGTGTCTTTTATTGTCTTTGAGACACAATAGAATTTGCTTAGTTTTCCTGTCATTTCAAATACTGTAAAATCGTCAGTGATTCTGAAAGTCAATTGGCAATGCCAACACCATTGACAGTGTTTGCTGATTCCTCTAAGCCCCTCAGCCTTTACCATATCACTTTTTATCTGTACATATGACTTACGAAGCTTTCTATATTTTGCAATCAGGGTTCGAGAATTTCACTTAACTGTCTGTCTGTATTTATCTCTAAGTAGCTTGTAAAACTATGTCATTTTTCTATCTTCCGGCTCTACTTTTGTTAGCCATTCAAGTAATCAGTGTTTCCAGGGAAACGACTTTTGCCTAGCCCTGGAGACAAGAATCCTGATTAGGAAGACATTCTTGGTAATGCCCTTCGAAAGCCTGTGACTGGTTTAGAAAAGGGTAGATGATACTGGAGAGGAAGTGCTGAGAACTTGTGGGAAAGGTGTGCACGCACACACACACAGACACTGTTCTTATCTATCTTAGGAAGTACTTACATGAGCATATGTGAAACTACTGCACCCATCTTGTGATCACACTAGACAAATTTAAGGACAAAAGCCATAATATGCTGAAGGCAGTAGAGAGAAAATGGCCAGACTTAAGAGAATATGGAGATATCAAACCATCTGACTTCTACATTTCTAGTTATATGGTATAATAAATTTGTGATAGTTTTCTCTGAAGAGGAAATACCCTGACACAGATAAGAACTAAGTATTAACTTTTTCCTGGCAATATTATTTTTCAAGACTTTGGAAAAGAGCAGTATATTACAGCTTGCACAGACAGTAACTATTCAGGAAATTGTCCCTGAGTATGTAAATGGGAACAGAATAGACACTTTTTAAAGGCCATCTCAATGTGATTTAAACAAAACCTTTACTAAATCAGTACACTTTCAAAGAAATTATACATATGCAGACTATCAATCTAATGAAAATGACAGATATTATTTGTGTTTGTGTGAATGTATGCCTGTTTATATTTATATAAAAGTCAATAAGATGGTGAATACTGAATTTTTTTAGTGAGTTTTTCCCCAGTATTTCTTTCTTAGCATAATTAAAATACGTTATAAATTTCCTCACTTTTTATGCATATTTCAGTACTTAATGTGGGAGGTTCAGAAGAGTAAGGGAGAAAGAAGAGGAGGAAAGATGGAATAAAAGTTCATTTTGGAATCAGAAACTGATTAGTAAGAAGAGTAATTTTAAGCAATTCACTTTTGAAGAAATTGTGACAATCGATAACTTCCCACAGCTTGGTTCATGAACCTTGGTTTTAGCTGAACTAGTAACAGGAAACAATTAGACATCATCACCAACGTTTTCATGCCTTAATGCCAGCACAAATTCACTCCTACCACTAAAAATACTCCTTCTGTCACCATCTGTGAAGGGTATGACTTACTGCACTTAGGGCATAATTGTGTCGCCCTGCCTGCATAAAACTGACACATAAAAATCAATATTAATTAAAAAAAGATCAAAACTGTCCTCATTATCTTATTTTGCTGTCTCCAAAATGAGGCTACCATTTATGACAGAGACACAACACAGTCTGGACTTGGCCAGTTCTGGCTGCCAGATAATAAATGTGCATTTATTGGTTGAGTCTCAGTACCTGTGTCCCTAAGAACAGTTATTTATAGTGCAGCCTCAAAAAAGGACCAGATGGATATCTAACTACAAAGTTCATCTTGACTATCTAAGGTACTGCTGTATTTAAATTTTTTTCTATTCAACACGTCTGCATTCTTTATTCCCCTCCACACTTTTCCCCCCAAAACACTGCAAATATGAGAAAAAAAAATCTATGTCAGAAGTCTGGAATCATTATGCCCTATAGAAAGTATAAAATGTCTGCATTTTATACCTTTATTCTAACTTAAAAATTCATATATTCTTAATTTTATTATAACACTTAATTTAACATAAAAGTAATGACACTACATTCAAAACTCATATTACTATGTCACCTGATGGCTTTGCAAATGTGTGTCTCAGTCTGTGATGTCTCATACTGCTTTTTCTTGCCATTGTTTCTCCATTTTCTCCACGCTACCTGTCTTCTTTCCACATGGCACTCTTAATGAAAGTGGCAACAATCCCAGAAAATGTTACCATCACTGAGATTATTTACTCTGGAACCCACACCCTTATCTTGTCAAACATATTGACCATCAGGAAGAGAAAATACAAGTGTTGGAGTCTCCTCTGTACTTTCCTGGTCCTGGTCCTGGTCCCAGTTATGCCTTGAAGCCATCTCTGAGGGCTGATGTCAAGTATTTTACCAACATCAAAACTCATTCAAATGATTCTGGTTTTAAATAGCTGGTATTCACATTCAAATAAATAGCATGACTACCTACATACAAACAAAGAGCCTTGTGTTACTGGTTTTGTTTTTGCATTAGCGAAGTGATTTGCTAATTGAACTTGAGTTTAAGTCAGTCTCTTCCTCATGCTTTTGTTGCTATTTATACAGTTTAAATATAAATGCCCTGGTTTCCTTCTAGGAATTAGTGAGCAATGTGCCTGAGGTCACTGAAATTGAAAAATGTGCATACACTCTATTAACAGAATTAATAAGGAGTTGCTAATAGAGGGAGGCAAACTAAATATAAGGACCTGGTCAGCATTTTTTGTGAGAAAATATTTCAAATCAGACAATATCTTGGTTCAGTAGTTTATGTTAGCTGAGAAACAGGGAACAAAAGTTGGGGGAATGAGGGGAATCTTTCTTTTTTTTTTGTCTTTTTGTCCTTTTTATGGCTGCACCCACAGCACATGGAGGTTCCCAGGCTAGGGATCTAATAGGACCTGTAGCCACCGGCCTAAGCCACAGCCACAACAACGTGGGATCCAAGCCATGTCTGTGACCTACACCACAGCTCACAGCAACGCTTGATCCTTAACCCACTAAGCAAGGCCAGGGATTGAACCCGCAACCTCATGGTTCCTAGTCGGATTCATTTCTGCTGCACAACGACGGGAACTCCAAGAGGGGAATATTTTTGAACGTTAAATACACAACGTTTAATGTTAAGCACTTTTATATCAATTACTTTTGCCAGAAACCCAATGTAAAACGCAACTTGCAGATGAAAAAAAACCCTGCATATCGGTTATTTCGACAAACGACAAAGACATTTAAAAAAACTTGAACTCTGTCTGATTCAACTGTCACATGATCTCTACACAGTGTCATTTTTTGCATTGTTTCTTTATTGATAAGACAATCCTAAAATTCCTTTTGGTATTAAATACTAACCCACCTTGAGAAGAGTGAGAAATGGCTATTTTATACAGAATTTTATTCAATAGCAAAGGTTTGGGTAGGAAATTTTTAGAGAATTGCAATTTTGTAACAGACCGCAGACAAAGGGGAAAAAATAATCTCCCTCACAGAATCACCTAATACTCACCAGTCTGGAACCTCTTTTTAGCTCATGATTGTCCTGAAATCAGAACCTACACAAAACTGGAGTCCTTATAGACACTGTAACTGAGGAGCTGGAATTGTCACCCACACTTAGCCTTTCCTTCCACGTGTTATTTTTGTTTTCACATCTTCTGAGTATATTTATGGACCAGTCAAGACTTGAGCCACACAATTTTAAAAGTAGTACTTACAAACTACGTCTTTATAGTCAGAAGAACTTTATAAGAGCAATAAAATTATTTTTTATAAAAAGATAATATAAATGCTATCATAGTTCCCAGTACTTTAAGACAGAATAACATTTTAATAATGATATCATAGTCTGCAGTACTTTAATTAAGAGAGAATAACGTTTCAATAATGAATCTAGAAGGATAATATATGTAAAAACAGGAAATACCCAATTTAGAAAAAAAAGTATAAAAAGCTTATAAGAATAGGGAAGGGGAGGGCTTAGAGATCTTTCTCACAGGAGTTCATCTGGCCAAATAAATCTAACTGGTTATATTAGGAAATACTTTACTTCTAATAATAACAACAGTAATTATAGTACCAGAAAACAATATTATTAATAAGCAAAACTGTAATTTCTTGAGAATTTATTAAAATTGAAGCACTAAATTCAGCACTTGCTATACATTTCCACTGACCTTTGTAAAGCAGTTTTCTCCATTTTATAAAAGAACAAATTGAGGTCTAGATTAGTTAAATGACTTCCCTAAAGCAAAATCTAAATAGAGAAGTATTACCATAATCTAAAGCAGAGGTCTTTTAGATTATGAGTACATATTCATAATGATATGATTACGGTTACAAAAATGAAAAACTACTGTTCTTTTCTTGCAAAATAAATACACTCAGCACAGAGTGTTAAAAGCAGCATGGAATAGTACAGGATAAAATTAGTATTCTTTCAAAATTATTGCAATAAAAGCACACAGGCAGTTTTTCCCAAATCAAAGGATTTAAACTAAATCATAACTTTCTGACTGAATCATTTGACATTTCTCTATTCACTGCTTTGTGCATCACATCTTGTCCTCTCAATGAAAAGCAACTATGGGCATTCACTCTTCAACTGAATATGTGTCTGGAAGGCATGAAGCATCATGGCTAATTAGACAGGCTTCAGAATCCAACCAGCATGATGGAATCCGAGCTCCATCACTTGCTAGCTCTGCAACTTTCAGCAAGATACTTATTCCCTTTAAATCGTTGTTACTCATCCATAAAATCAACTTGATAATGATATCTACATGAAACTTTTATTGCTAGGATTAAATGAAATAACGCAAGTGAAGGGCCAGCATAGTATGTGGTCCATGGTAAATTCTCAGTAAATCATATATGTCTGTACATTTACTGCCACCCTTCTGGGAGTCAGAAGGAAATGCCTTAACACTTTCCTCCACAGATGCCATTGTTAATAAGTGCCTTCCATTACTTTCATTTCCTTTTCTTCATTTTTCTATTTCCATTAAGGAACTCAAATCTAACTGGACCATAACCATTCTCTTTCTGTCTTGGCATAGTCTAGCATGTCTTGATTCACCAAGGGGTTAACAGATGTGCTGGGACATATAGTGATAATTAAGAAACACCTAGACAAGAAGACAGGTTCCTCTCCTCTCATTGTGAATGGGACGCCCTAGCCCAGCCTCCTCCCTGCTCAGTTCACGAGAGTATTCAGCAGTGACTGGAAGCTAAAAGATCCCATGCAATTTCAGACCACAGCTTGTGTTCTTGGCATGCAAAGTTATAAGTAGACTTTGCCATAGATGCACTGATATGCTAGTGAAGTAAGAGTTTTAACCATGGGGCACAATGCCCGCCCCCCCACCCCGCCCCGGCTGAAAGGGCAGCTGCCTGCCTTTTCAGCTGTGCTCCTCACTGTACCATGCTTCTTGTAACTATGTAGCAACTATAGGCCCTATGTCCAAGCCAGCAGCCCTACTAATCGTGTTCCCAGCCTTACTTATCAGTTTTGCTTCTGTAACCTTGCTTGCTCAGCTTCTTAGAAGAAACACTGCTTGGGAAAGGGGGAGGTCTGGGGATGGTTACAAGACCCTGTATTGTATAAAAGTTGCGGAGAACAAAGACCTGGTGCTCAGATTTTGGAGGTGACTCCTCTGAGCCCGCACCGGTGCTGAATAAACCTTGCTATTCCACATCTCCGAGTGCCTTTTGTCTCCTTCCACCGCCACGGTTTCTGCAGTTTCTGCCACACTAGGTGACAATGTTCTAACTATGGTTGTTGTGCAATACTACCTGCCTCAGGAACATTAAGGGTTAAAGAGACTTCCATAAGCTCATTGCATCAATGAAAAAAGGATGTCTGAGTATCAAGCAATTAGTTCCCAAAGGCACTTTTGAAACACAGTCCATTCAGAGTCTGGGGGCTGGCTTTCCTTTTCTGTTGTTGGATGGGCCCTCACTGGCCACTAGAGGGTTGCTATGCATCATCTCCCTTATCAGAAGTTCTTAATGCTGGTACTGAAATAACTGCATTTCAAGGGCAGGACCATATTCTCCTTCACTTCTATAGTATCTGCAGAGAGAGCATCTAGAAATGAGAAAGACCATTTTAAGAGCTGATCAATATCCTATTGGGGAAGATAGATGAAGGTAGTGGGTTGAAAGCAGATTGAAAAAAAAAGCAGATATGGGGAATGGCTGAACACTCCAGTTAACTTCCTTAACCCATTCAGGGTGGCTGGAAATTGCTCACACTGCTGTTTAAAGCCAGGAGAGTGGGAGTTCCCTGCTGGCTTAGTGGGTTAAGGATCCAGCGTTGTCGAGTCACTGTTGTAGCACAGGTTTGATCCCTGGCCCCAGGATTTACACAGGCATAGCCAACATATAGTAATAATAAAGCAGGGTGAGTGAATTCCAGGAAGTGTATCGAAGTGTACAAATGAACCCCACCCACAGACTTCTCTCATGTGTTCTCTGTTTAGAATACATTAAGCAAGACAGAGGCTGGCACTAGAACATGTGCAATAAGTCATTTAGGTTGCACTGGAATCAGAAAAAGATGACCATAGCTTAGAAGTGGCCTTATACTCAGGCCTCTTTCAAGTCAGTTTCGTCTCACTCCCAAGCCAATCTAGCTGGTGGAATTCCAAGTTTGATCCCAGCATAAAGCCAATGAGGCCATATTTAATATACCTAGTCTTCTCCTTATAACAGCCTTCAATAACTCTTCTTGAGGCAAGTTAAGATTCTATTTCCTCGGGTAATTTTCTCTACTTCACCATTCATGAATGAGCTTTTCCATATGGGTAACAACAATACAAATGTTTCAGCTTGCTAATCTTCTAGAATCTTCACACAATTATTGCATTTAATCCTATGAACAACCCTAGCAGGTGCACTTGAGCCCCTTACCCAAGGCTCATAGCCAGGAAAAGGTGCATATGGGTTGTAAGCCCAAAGGGTCTGTCTCATCTATATCATCAACAGTGTCCTGGAGCCTGCTGGGGCCAGTGACTGAACCCATACCATAGCAGCAACCCAAGCCACTTCAATGACAACACCACATTCTTAACCCGCTATGCCGTAAAGAACTCCAGCCTCCTATTTTGAACTGTACCTATTATGTACTATACATGATACTAAAGATTCCACAAGCATTATTTCACTTAATATCAAAAACATCATCAGCTAGGCACTACCCTTACTGACAGATAAAGAAACAGAGGTTTGGTGGGGGCTGGTGGTTGTCAGAGATCATTCAACTATTAACACAACAAAGACTAGAATCTATGTTAAGCAAACTCCAAAGGCTCTACTTTCACTCGGCACCTTATCCTGACCCTGTAAAAAGACTTTAGCCAACTACTGGAAATACTACAGGCCTCCTCTGGCATCAGTGAGGTCAAGTGACAAGTGTGCTTATGTATTACTGTACAGTTAATATCTCTATGAATAAAACGTCTATTTGATTTTCATTTAACCTCCAAAGAAACTGATGCCAAATAGCCATTGAAGAATTATTGGCAATTATGTTCTGTAATTATGACTCCCATTAATGACATTAGTGTGCAGCCTTTCATACTTAGTTCTATTAATTAATCCCCGTAAGCACAGAAAGTTATAATCAATACAACAAAGGCACCATGGTAAATTACAAATAATCCCCAAATCCCTCAAATAGTTTTCAAGGCTCCTTCAGTTTCCTTGGTTGGGACATATTTAGTTTGGGAACTAGAAAAGTCTGTAGTAATTGATAGCTCCTCACCCGGAATCACCTATTTCACTAACGTGCCTAATTAGGCAAATGCTTAAAATTGGAGTCCCAACTGCCACTGACAACTATAAATTCCTGTAAGGCAATAAAAATAATTAACTGGTTGAATTAAGAGATCCCCAAATCAGATACACAAATTTTCAATTCTCTGAGCAATATATTGCTTTAGATAATACCTATTGTCAGTGAGTGTCTGGTTTAAGTTTTGCAGAAGTTCATACAAGTATGTCTAATGCTGTCTAATACAAAGAAGGCTTCCAGATAGCTCAATCTCACAGATAAGATAACCAGGCATACTGACAGTGATGCTAGGAACTGATGCTTTATGAAAAGCTGGTCTCTGTATCTTAAGTTTTTTGAAATCCCCAATCCATCCTCAGATTTTCTTCCACATATCTGTATCAAACATCTAAGCTGATATACATTAGATTTATAAAATGGTTGTTTATATACTGTATCTGAGACAGCCACTGCTATTGTTGTCCAAAGATGCTACAAGCTGCCTCAAAAATGGTCCATTCAAAGAAGATGTGGCATAACAATCCATTCTGCCTTGCTGAAAATTTGACTTCTGACTCTGATCTAGAAGTCAATGAATTTCATTATTTCTGCCACGGAGAGGAAAGGGTCAGAACTTGATCCCGAGTGGTGATCTACATCCTTTCCTGACTCCGTTCTTGTTCTGGACAACTTCCCAGGAGTTAGTACATAATCCTCAGCAGCTGCCTAGCCTCAGAAACAATTTGAGAGGAGGAAACATAGGCTCAGAACAAATAAAATTGCTCCAACAAAGCATCATTGCATCAAATATAACAGAGAATATGGTTATCCTTAAAGGATTTAAAAAAAGAAATAACATGACAATTTTAGACTGAATATAAATTGGTTCCTTCAGACAAATATTTGCTGGTGGAGAAATTAATCTAACTGGCTGTATAGAAGAATTAATTTGTAAAATTATATTTACGATCTGGAAATAACCGTACAGGTCATCTGAAGCCAACTTTCCATTTTACAAATGAGGGAGCTGAGATTCAGAAAGGGTAAGGAACGTGCCCAAGGTTACCCAGTAAATCAATGGTTGAAATAGAATTGCAACGGAGACATCTTAACCACACCATCTGCTACTATTCAAACTAAAATGTTAGTTCCGTTTTGAAAGTTTATAAGAAAGAATAGTATTATGCACAATACTATGTTTATGGTTTTAAAATGAAAGACCCTACCTAATATCACTGACAGCCATTGTTAGCATAGATCCTCCATCTTGTCAATATGCAAAATTAAGATCTGAGTAGTCACTGGGAACATGACCTACACTGCCATAAACTGAAACAGGAGATCCTACTAGATAATGCAATTCATATTCTACAGTCAGCAAGTTTTATACAAACTAATATAATAATAGTGATAGATGATAATGATAGAAACCTATACTGTTTTACAGTCAAATTTCTTTTTTATTTTGCCACACCCACGGTGTATGGAGGTTCCCAGACTAGGGGTTGAATCAGAGCTACAGATGCCAGCCACAGCCACAGCCACAGCCACAGCCACAGCAACATGGGATCCAAGCCATGCCTTCGACCTACACCACTGCTCACAGTAATGCCAGATCCTGGAACCACTGAGTGAGGCCAGGGATCTAACCTGCATCCTCATGGATACTAGTCAGATTCGTTTCCACTGTGCCACAACGGGAACTCCTTTGAATATCTTACATAATGGTTAGAGCTCTTATCGGACAACCCATCACTTTTTAACTTTTCTTTTTTTGGGGGGAGAGGTTTTCCCTAGAAATTTTGTTTCAGTTATTTACCATTAGTTAAAAATTATAAAATTTCACTTAAAACCTGACTGCTCTTTTCTCATAGGTGGCTCACTAGATGTAGAAAAACATAAAAAAAGGAAAGTAAACGCAAGGCAAGGAAAACCAAAACACTTCTTCCCTGGCTGGCAAGTCTAGAAGTCAATGAATTCCACTATTTTTGGAAGTTTGAGTCCCTAACTCTGTTTTAATGTTTTCTTATTCTAGTACCATCATCAAAATTCCTATGCAAGTGTTTTTTCCAACCACCACCAAAGAGCCTGTGCAAGTACTGATTAGCTGGCCTAAGTGAATGCAGATTTCCTTGAAATTAAAACCAATTTCCAGAGCCATGGAGAGTGACTTCTGTGATACCTGGGTTACAAGGGCAAGCTCAATTTTGAATTCCTCAAGTTTGAGTTTTGACCTGACAGGAAATTGAGATACACCAACAACAGCAATTATAAAAATGATGTCATGCTCAGAAAGGAGGCTTATGTACATAAAAATGTGATGGAGGAACTGAAGAGAATAATTGATGAAAATGAAATTACCAAAGAGGATGATGCTTTGTGGCCTCCTCCTGACCCAGTGAGCCAACAGGAGCTTGAAATCACCATTGGAGATGAACACATTTCTTTCACAACATCAAAAATCGGTTCCCTCGATGTCAATCAACCCAAGAATCCAGAAAGCTTGCGAGTGTCTTATTATCTTGCTCAGGACCTGAAGTGTTTAGTCTTCAGTCTTATTGCAATAGACTTCAAGATTAAGCCAACCTAGACTGAATACCGGTATGGACAAGAGGGGATAGGAGTAGTTGCTTTTCATTACCATTATCAGGTCACTTTTGTGTATATCTGGGCCATATTTTTTGTAAATAATAAATGACTGTCTTTAATAAATAAGTAGCAAAAAGCAAGTTTCACCTATTTAGCTTCAAAGGGAACAAGACATACATGTTCAGAACATCACATTCATCAACTATGTTTATAAAGCAAAAATACAGAAATGCACCAACAAGGATACGTATTCCCTCATGAATAATGCTTATGGGATTGGCCATTTTTTTTGTTATATTTACTTTTTCTTAATAGCTTGATATACAGTGAGAACACATTTTGAGAAAATAGGACAAAGAGGACATTCTGATTTAAGAAGAGGGTGAAAGGGAGAGGTGGCAGTGGCATAGGTGGCACCTGAGGTCTACTTGAAAGTTCTGAGAGATGGGTCACTTGTGCAAAGTTAGGACTGTGAGAGCATTAATTTGAATGTAATAGCTCCCATGCCTGGCTTGATCATATTTATAGAGCTGTTTTCATAGCTTTGAATAAATAAGACTTTATTACTTGAATGTTTAGTCCATTGAACACTATTGTATCCATCTGCAACTGTGAATGGATAAATAAATTTGTTTTTTCCCTTGAAGGTAGGACCGAGTTAGCAAAGTGCACTCTCTTAAAGAAAGAATTCTCTAGGGTCTGATTCCACCTTCTCCCAAAGTAGGGCTTGTACAGACACTGGGGGAAATAAACTTCCAAGTGATAGCAGCAAAACCCAGCTGACGTGGAAGTCAAACTGCCGTGCATGCAAATTAATAAAAGCTTGCCTGCAAAGATGAAAGAGGCTGCAGTTCTCAGAGCAGAAATAGACTCCATCTTACTATCTTTTGTAAGTACAGGGCTTGTGACAGCATGTGGTCAGTGTCCTCTGAGTGTACAAAGGTGTGGAAAAGAGCATATGATCCCCAGTTTTAATGATTCTTTAGAGAGTGGAAGAATCTCTCCTCAGCTTTCTAACAGCCTACTTGCTCTTGGCCAAAAAGGAGAGGAAAAATAACCATACAGTCCAGTGAGCCATTTTCCAGATGTAAAGATGAACTTAGAACATAACCCACTTAAGCAAAACCTTCTGCAAATGTCACTTCTCCAGGATGCTTAAGAGAAGGGTCCATCAGACCTATTCTGAGGGTTAAAGCCATACACACTCTCAATCACTTAGCATGGTGCAAATATTAATAAGAACCAGGAAATAGTTACTATTGAAATTCAACCCAGCCTGTCCAATTCAGAATAGTTACCATGAGCACAGAAGCTCTTAAAGCATTGGTTTATATAGAGGATAGTATAAGTGTTGATTCAGACTCAAACAGCCCTTTTTAGCATCCATCGTTAGTCCAACTGAATTATTTTACAAAGTAAGCCAAAACCATAAACTCAGATAAACTAACAACAGGTAAAGGAGCATACAGATATTCAAGAAACAACAATTCTTTGGCCTACCTATCATTTCCATTTTTATAATTATTCCTTACCTCCAAGGTTCAAAATGCTTAGCCTTCTGATGATGTAAATATACCAAATAGGGCATTAACCTCTGCTAATGGAAATAAAACTGTAATTGATTTGGTTCTGTGATTATTTAACATATGAACATGTGCTCATTGAGAAAAATGATGTCTGGACAACTGACATTGTATTTCTGCCAAATACCAAGCTGATGTTCATAAAATCTTACTGGAGAGCACCCAATGCTAACTACAGGGTTTCAAACTGCTGATTTGCAGAGATGAAGCACGAAGCAATCTACATTGTATAACTAATCAGAATTCCCATCCTTACCCATGCTCTGAAAAGAAGCCTAAATTTTTTATTTGGAAGCCACTTTGAAAAGTTTTCATTAATTTAAATTTCAGAACAGATTTCTCCCCATTATGTGTATTCAATGAAAGGCCTGTTAAATACAACACCACAACAAAAGTGAACAAATAGCAGGTTTTCCAAGGCACCCATTTTATTTTATTCCAAGATCCAGAGGCATTGACAATTCAGGGATTGCTGCAATATTTAGATTCTTTTGAAGATTAGAAAGAATAATAATTTAGTGATTTCTAATCCTCTATAATGTGTTTAAAACATGTAAGACGAATGAGTCTGTGTTCCTTAAAACTGCCCCCCAAATTAAGCAATGTAATAGTTGATAATTAGATGCATTTAATTCAAATTTAAAGACCATTTTTACTGATATGCTCTTTGTAAAAATACTATTCAACTGAATCCAATTATAACCGACATGGTTTATTTATTATAGTTCATCTGAGAAAAAAAAGCACATATCCAAAAAGCTTCATTATTTAATCTTGGTGTTAAATAACTTGTATGCTCTTTAAGTTTAGTGGTTTAGTATTATTTTAACCTGATGAAATATTTGAAATGTTTCTCCCCACTGCCTCTAATCTTTGGGGGGAAGAAAAGGATTCTGTTAGGGTTTTCAAGATGGCTAAGATTGTAGAACAAAAATAAGAGAAGAGAACAAAATAAGGCTAAGATAGTATAAGTCTCGTGATTTTATATATCTATACAGAAGAGGAACAGGTTGTGAGGAAATCACCATGTGAAGTAGACGTGCTGAGCATGTTGAACAGAGAAGACTCCCAGCAAAAACAAATGAGATGCTGAGCTGCCTCTCCATTACAGGCAGGACAAAAGGAAGAAAGAAAAGGAAAGCATCGCGACAGCTCCAAGGGACTAATCCCTCCCATGCACAACTTGATTTTCAGTCCAGCCTGGCTGTGAAACCTCAGGGACTCCATCACCCTCTTACAAGCCAGCTTCACATGACAGACTATTATTATTAGCAGCATTATTATGATCATTTCCAGTTATCTTTTCTCTCCTTATCTCTCTCCAGAAGCTGGTACAAGAAGAGATTACCTGAAAAGGGGAGGAAATGAGTACTCAAAAGGTTAATGTGTTAGAAGAAAAAAAAAACTGCATGTTTTCAGGAAACTTTGTAAGAGTGATGAGGTAGGGGAATAAAAAGAAAAAAGAAATGATTATATCACGTTCCATGCAATCTGACGAGGTAATCCCTAAGAGGGAGAATTTTTCCTCAGCTGCAAATTTCTAGCTGTGTATAGAGTGTGACTGACAAGCCACAAACATAAATTAGGGAAACCAAAAGGAAGCCATTTGGCAGCTCGTTATTTTACCATTTGCTACATTTCAATAAATTCATGATGACAAGTTGAGGGTTAGGGGGAATTCCTCAAGGCATTAATGTACTGGTTTAATTGAAGAATAAAATAATACTCCAGGAAAATAAATGGCTTTGATAAACACTGAATTAATATACCATAAAAGGAAAATGGACAGGTGATTCATTCACTGCTCATTTAAGATTTCTTAAATCATAAAGATAAAAATAGTCTGTTCTCTGAAAAAGACAAAGGAAATGTCATTTGGTGTTTGGGTAATCAGGCCTACTTGTGGGATCACTGGTCTTCTGATGAGATATTGATCTCACCCTGAGTGATTTTACTCAAACAGTATGTTCCTAGTTCACCTTACATATCCACATTCTCTTATTATTTAGTAAAACTAAGTTTATAGCTAACAATACCCTTGCACACTTAAAGTCTACTGAAAGGGTAAATCTCATGTAAGCATTCTTTTTTTTTTGTCTTTTTGCCTTTATGTAGAGCTGCACCCACGGCATATGGAGGTTCCGAGGCTAGGGGTCTAACAGGAGCTGTAGCTGCCGGCCTACACCACAGCCACAGCAACGCGGGATCCGAGCCGCGTCTGCAACCTACACCACAGCTCACGGCAACGCCGGATCCTTAATCCACTGAGCAAGGCCAGGGATCGAACCTGCAACCTCATGGTTCTTAGTCGGATTCGTTAACCACTGAGCCACGAAGGGAACTCCTCATGTAAGTATTCTTATCATCGTAAAATTAAGACTGAAAAATCAGTTAAAATAAATTTGTAGGAGACTAAATTTAACACCAAACACTAACACAAAGTGAGAAGGAGAATTGCCTGCTTTTCCTTTCCAAACCATCAACTCCTTGCCCTCGAAAATGCCATAGTTTTCTAGATGTCATATAAAATGGAATGAAAATATGAATTATCAAGAAAATTTCAACTGTCTATTTTACTTTGCAATATGAACACAGTCTGTATTTATAACCGTAAATTCAAAGGGAATAATGCTTTAAATATATATCAGACCAGTGTAATCTAAGCATATTGTTTTGCCATGTTTCCTTTTTGGGGCTGAATATCAAGAT
This sequence comes from Catagonus wagneri, assembly GCA_004024745.2. Taxonomy (NCBI): domain Eukaryota; kingdom Metazoa; phylum Chordata; class Mammalia; order Artiodactyla; family Tayassuidae; genus Catagonus; species Catagonus wagneri. The sequence continues at coordinate 8,440,535 of PVHT021183519.1, forward strand.
GCAGTCCACTCTGATGAAAGCTTCTAGCTTTCCAAAAATTGAAAGCCTTTGCCAATAAATCACAACTGTTTTACCATATGCCTCTTTGTTCTGCCAAGTATAACCAGCCTGTTCTACTTTTAAGCAAATTTCATTATATTATAGCTCAGAGCAATGCTCATTAAAAAGTATTACTGAAAAATGTCAAGTTGTTTTTATATAGAAACTGGAATTTATTTTCTACTGAAAAGTCAGCTATTTATTGAACACAAGACATTTTTAAAATATTGATCCCATTTCACAAGTCTTTTCAAAAATTGTCAGCCTCTATCTTGACTGTGAGGGTTCAGGCCACATAATGATTGTCTGAAGCATTTTCTGTCTTGCACCAGTTAACTTTCACTAGTATCTCCCATTGCTGCAAATCAACCATAACCTTTCTGGAATCAGCCTAGTCTCAGATCAGTGGAAACTCTCTCTCCTGTTTCTTCACACTCATAATCATCCTTTCCTTGATCAATCTGCTTATTTTTTCTGTCTCCCAGCCACAGCCTTCCTGATAATGTCCCATTGCAGTCATATTTTAAGTGAGTATAAAGTTCATTACAGCCTATTCACTTTACACAGTATGATACGGTCCAAATAAAACTAGCTTAGAAATCTCACCTTGATAACTTCTACTTGTGTAACCCTCAATAAGCCACTTAACCTTTGGAGTCTCAGTTTTCCCATCTGTAAAACAGGTGACTACATCCTGCCCTGCTTCTTAAATCCAGTGAGTGAACACAAAATCCAGTAATGAATGTTGAAACATTCTGTATCCCATTTACCACAAACTAAACACAAAACCAGAGAGCTTCGTTTTGAAGAACGAAGCTAAGCTCCTCACTAAGGAACAATTTCTCTTTCTCTTCAGATGGTGAAACTCACTGGCCGTAAAGAGTCTGTGATCCAAAAATAATAGGATTAATCTTCATTATCTACTGTAACTACATTTAGCATTTGATTCTAAGCCCAATGAAGATTCATAAAATTCTGGGCTTTAAACCAGGAGAAAAGCAAGACATTCTTCTTCCTCTGAGGAAAAAGAACGTTTTTAATCCCAAGGAAAATCAGATATGCTCAAACTGGGCCGCTTAAGCTAACAATAACAACAATGATAGAAATAACTCAACTGTTCTTAAATACTAGGTCAAATCACTGAAGATTCCTGGAACTTCCCTAAAATAAGGGCCAGAACTGGAGGGGAGCTGAAACGTGCATTGAGGCTGCCCTTCTCTAATATACTACATACTTACACAGTAAAATCAGAATCAGATAAAAATCAAGGTCACTCGATATGAAGGAAGTGACCAAAAATATCCAGAGGGATAGCAAAGACCAGAATAGGGGTAACACAAGGAAGAACAGGCCTACGTAATTAACCTTGCTAAATGTTTATGAAGAGCCTCTGGGTTGTGGGCAGAACTGTGAGCTGGGTATCTGTATAAAACCCTCAAGACTTTTCTTTGCACTTCCTTTAGCTACAATCTCTTCCACTCCCACAGGGATCCTTCTCTAGTATTGTCTATCTCCTTAGCAATGAGAGAATGGATGCTGGCCAAATCATCCATCCTGAGTCTGACACCCCTGTTCTCTAGGTATAACTTCACCTAAAAGAAAATTATAAGCACAGAACTTTTCATCTCACAAATACGGGGTTACAGTGAAGCTCAGAATAAAGAAAAGTGCATTCTGGATACCAGTATAGAAATTTTGATCATTTAAGTACATTAAAACACATTTCTTTAGAAGAGCTCAAACAGAATGACAAGAAAAACACTAGGACTCGCCTAGACGAAAAAAAAAAAATACAGTCACTTTCAACAACCTGTTAAGAGATATTTATTGAGAGCCTGAAAAAGTTCATCCCTTTTGCCCTATTAATTCACATCAGGAAATTATCCTAAAGAAACAAAATGTGTTCTGTACAAAGGTGTTCACTGCAGAACTACTTAAGAAAGCAAAGCGCTGGTAAAAAAAGCTCCAACAATAGTAAAATATTAAGCATATTGGTATACTCACATAAAGAAAAGGCAGCTAATTTTTTTGAAATGTTAGTGAAAGAGAAAAACATTCTAATATGTTAAGATTAACATGATCTCAAAATGTGGTTTATATTACACACATAAAAAGATTAGGATATAAAATCAAGATTTAGCAGTGTTGGAATTATATTTTTACTTTCCTCCCCAGAGCATTTTTTGTTTGTTCCTAATAAAATCAATAAATATTATGTCATTGTAAAAATAATCCGTCCCTGTTGGGTATTTATGTGTTAAAACTAAAAGCTTAATCTTTAGCGGGAAGTCTGAAAAATGGCTGTGTTGCTATCGCTAAAGAATGCTTTAAAGAGGTGCAGCAGACTAATGTGAGAAATGCTCTTTTGTTTTTAAATGGAATGGTTTTTTCAGTGACACACTGAAGTCAATCTCTTTCCTCCTGAATAACAGGATTTCTCTATTAAAGTGTTAACATGTAGAGACAAATGATACTTCTCAAATATGCAGAGAAACACACATAGTAACCAACCACAGGATTCCACAGAAATTATGGACCCCCAAGTCCAGGTTCAAATACCTGAGTTAAGACAAAACAATTATAGAATCAGTAAAGAAAAGGATATGGCATGTACACAGACTAGCACATAGAAGATAATGTCTGTGAAACAGAAAAAATAAGCAAATACAGGAGTTCCCGTGTGGCGCAGTGGGAAACAAATCTGACTAGGAACCATGAGGTTGTGGGTTCAATCCCTGGCCTCACTCAGTGGGTTAAGGATCCGGCGTTGCCGTAAACTGTGGTGTAGTTTACAGACGCAGCTCAGATGTGGTGTTGTTGTGGCCGTAGCATAGGCCGGCGGCTACAGCTCTAACTGGACCCCTAGTCTGGGAGCCTCCATATGCCACGGGTGCAGCCCTAAAAAAATAGGACAAAAAGACAAAAAAAAAAAAAATACAGAGTAATGGGAAAGAAATAAAGCAGAAAGAAAAGGAGAGCAGATTGACAATGATTTTGTAACCAGAGAGACTGTGGCAAATAACACAAAAGACATAGAAAATAAGTCTTGTATCTCCCATTACACATTCAATATCCTTTTTCAAAAAAGTTCTCAATAAAGCACTTAAAAAAGTATTGTTTGGTATAGGACAACCTAATAGGAGTGCTACCTGAATAGAGTACAAATAATAATAGGCAAACCTACCAATTATCTCCTCACTAGAATGATGCCCAAGGAAAAGCTGAAGGAAACAAGACTAGTGGCAGGGATGCAACATCTGAGGTCTCAGTCTTCCCAAGAAATGGAATTTCTCCCCAACATTAGCTGATAAGATCTCCTGACATGCTCACACAGGAGATGGCAGCAAGCAGAATGACATCATTTTCACTCTTTTGCTTGAAGGAATCTCTGTACTTTTCTGAACGGAACAGATAGCTCTCACACATTGCTTTGTTACAGAAGTGCCCCAAGTCTTCAGTTAGAGGAGATTAGTTAGGTCCTTACCCATCTGAGAATTTCCAGTTTCTCAGAAACAAGATAGTTTAATAGGAAACGGATAGTTTAACAAACACAGGGACCAGATCCAATGCATTACAAATGCCCTTTTCTTAGATCCAAGCATGCTGGGTTCTCTTTTCCTTATGCTTTATGTCATTTCATGGCAAAAACTACAAGCTTGATGCTTAGAACTGCTGACGTTTACTTAATAGCTGACTCTCTAGTTAACAAGATTAGAGAAAAGACCAAATCTAGATGCCAAAGGCTTATTTAACATTTAATGTACTGGAATTTTATTCATTAAAAAGCAAGAAACAAAAGTTGATTATATCTTCCTCTTTATGAGCTATTTGTAAATCACCATTATTTTTTCCACCCAGAAATTAATTAGGTTGGTGGCATTCTTTGCTGCTTCTCTTTCCAGAATAATGCTGTTTCTTTTTTTCTCCCTTTTGTCCACACTGCATGCAGATCAACTTCATGTCAGGAAATAAAAACTAAAAGAAAAACCACTTTTGAGAGCTCTCATTTGTCTATCATCACCAAACTAATCACAAATCTATGCTTCCAAGACCACCAGGTAATATGACTGTGGTCTATTCCAGCACAAGGATTCTTTCCAAGGGAGGTTGGAGCTAATTTCCTAGACAGATTGGTGAGTTGAGTTTTCGCCCCATAAAATTTTTATGACCCAAGGGAATGTATCAGAAAACTATGGACAAGGGTTTCTAAGTTATTAATTAACATGAGGATTATCTTCAAACTCAAAATATAAAGCAACTGATTCTTAGCCACAGCATAAATTTAAGAGCAGTGGTGTGCTCTTAAATTTAGACTTCTAAAACAGAAAACACTTTTTAATAATTCTCACTAAGGGGGGAGGGACAAATTTGGAGTGTGGGATTAACAGATACAAACTACTATACATAAGATAGATAAGCAGCAATGATTTATTCTATAGCACAGGGAATTAGATTCAATATCTTGTAATAACCTACAATGGAATATAATTCTGAAAAAAAAATAACTGAATCACTATGCTGTACACCTGAAACTAACAGAATATTGTAAGTCTACTTCAATAAAAATAGATAATTAATTCTCATTATAAACAAATCGTCTTTGTTTATAACAGTGAAATGTTGGGGGTAAATCACATGTGGTCTATGCATGTATATTTTAAGATAAGAATGAATAAAATCCTCATACAAATCCCCCTTTGTTTGTCTAAGAGCAGCATTTGTAAATTTTGTAGTGGGTTGGGTGCAACATCTTGTTGACTAGTCAGAAGTGGAGCTGATGAGAGCCTGGAGTTCTGAGACTTTCAAAGCTCTCAGGTTCCACATTTGGGGATGTTTCCTGCATAAGAAGGGTGTCTTCTTAGCCTGGACTTAAAGGTAACTTACACATATCCAGAGGCACTTGGAGAAGAATCAGTCACCAATATTGTCACCATCTTAGCGTACGATTCAGAAAATAAAAATTAATCACTGTGTATCTCAGCTACTGGATCCATCAGATAAAATAAGCAAATGGCTGGAAAGAATTCAATGAGACAGTGCACGACAAACCTCACTGAAAATAATACATGCTGTGAAAATACAAGATACAGTTATAAAGGACTAGTATATCAGGAACATCAGTAAGCTTCAGAATAAAGCTTTGTGGTCTATTTTTGCTTCAGTGAGGTTATGGGGGTGAATATGTTTTTGACATTTCATTCCGTGGACAGCAGAGATGGGGCCACCATGGCCAAGAGTTTTGCTAATTAAACTGGAGCCTTTATTGACCAGTGTTTAGCATTATCAAATCTAAGTGACCTGAGTTTTCATTTATTTAGTTAACAATGAATAAATAATCAGAGCGAAGGTCACTCCCACATCTAGCACCTTACCACTTATTTGGAGGAAAGGTATTCTCTACTTACCAAGTCTCAGGAAGCTGCCTCTAGGAGAATTACAGCTTTGGCACAAGCAGATCATAGACTCAGTTTACGCTTCAAGAAACTCTATTTAGTGGTGACTGCACATAGGTCATTTGTAAAAATCTCACTGCACACAGCCTGATCCTGTACTACTCAAAGATGTCAATTGTTATGATTCATTATTCTTCAAAGGCCTCAGGTTGGTGTTCAATATTCCACTGAGAGCTTAGAAAATAGATCTGTCCCTTCACTGAGTTATTAGGCAAGTTTCAACATGTCTTTTCATCAGCATGAGAGAGTTCAGAGAACCCAGCCTCTGTAAATTCAGAGGAGGGATCTTGTATTTTACGGCATATAGGAAGGGTATTAGTCAGACATTATTTATTCCAACTACAGGCCTCTACTGAGGCCCCTCTTTTTTTTTTTTTTTTTTGGTCTTTTCAGGCCTGCACTTAGGCATATTGAGGTTCCTAGGCTGGGGTCAGATCATAGCTGTAGCTGCCGGCCTACACCATAGCCACAACAAAATGAGATCTAAGCCGTGTCTGCGATTTACACCACAGCTCACAACAACGCCAGATCCTTAACCCACTGAGCAAGCTCAGGGATCGAACCTGTATCCTCACGGATACTAGTTGGGTTCATTAACCACTGGACCACAACAGGAAATCCAAGGCCCCTCTCTTTGTTCCCTTTGTCCCAGTCAAATCTTACTTTTTGACCCAGACCTAGACAGAGAGACACCTCCTTTATGGAAGACTCCTCTAATGGGAAGTCTCTTCTCTGGGGACATTATAAAACTGCTGGAGGTAACACTCCCTTCTCAAATAATCTCTCCTACAGTTTCTTTCTTGCAAGCCACTATGCACTCTTACCATACTTACTCTCGCCCCCATATCTAGTCCCAACACTGCAAAAAAAAAAAAAAAAAAAAATACTGTAGCCCAGTGATTGCTGTGTGTGCATATGTGTGGGAGGGGGCAGATGGGCAGACCGAATCTCTAAGCAGCTGAGGTAGGCACACTGGGTGGGGCATGTGTAATATGACATGTCCTTCCACAGTTGCCTTACCTAGAGGTGAGAGAAACTGCTCACAGCCAGCATCCATATTTATTCACATTGTCCCAATCTCTGAAACTTCCCGTATCTCACTCAACGTCCTCCCAGCTGGCATTCCCACCTCCAGTTCTATTCTCCTAACCAGGACCTCAACCAACTAATTCTGTCTTGCTAAGTTCAAGCCCCATTCTGTCTTGTTAAGTAAGTCCTTCAGTGTCTCTCCTTCCTCTTTAACTTCTCAGCAAGATAAAGGAGGCTACCACTTCTGTTCTGACCTTTTGTGTTTTCCAGCCCCTGTCTCCTCAACCTTTGACCCCCTCCTCCTTTCCTAGCCCAGCTCCCATCCTGTTGCATTTTGTGCATTCTTTAAATAGAATCAGTCATTTCTTTAGAGCTTTTGCACAAGCTATTCTCCCTGGATGACCCTTACCTAGGTAGGCTACTCAGCTTCTCCTCTTTAAGACCCTCTTCCTTATCACTTCCTTCCAGTGGCCCCTTAGGCCTCTGAAGGGCTTTTAGGCGCCCCCCCTTCTTTTCCTTAAGCATTAAATTACCATGGTCCTTATCACAGTGTATCACACACTAATCACCTGTTTAGCTTCTGTCACCATCTCACAACTCACTGGACTCACTTTGCTCTTTAAGCCAAGGAAGGTGTCTCCTTAGCTTTGTTTCGTTTTTTTTCTCTTTTTTCTTTTCTTTTCTTTTTTATCCCTTGCATGCAGTGTCTGGCATCGTGTTTAGCACCAGAGAATGACTGAATGAATACATGAATGGATGAATGACAAGACATCTCAAAAAGTCAAGAAAAATAAAGTGATTCAGTACAGTATAATGGAATGGTTATGAAATTCACACAAAGCTGTTCTGTGAATCTCCACAAATCAAAGTATTTTAGAGCCAGCTTCTCCAGTTTTATAATAAGATTATTAATATCATTCTTTAGTTACTTCTCCAAGTTTCTGTAAGAACAGACTAGTTTCTATAATTGAAATCTGTATGATGTAACCATTACTTAATCTCCATTGGTTATTTCCTTTTCTGACTACCCAAAACACTCTCTGGACCATGGATTTTCAACTGTAGTTCCAGAAAGAGTTGTAATCAGGTCTATTTGTTATTTAACCATTAATTACTTCTAATTTCAGTTCTCGAGGCCTCAATTATTCCATCTGTGAAATAACAATGACTACCCCACTGGTTTTTGTGACTACTAGGTGGGATAAAACATATAAGACACATAGCTTAATTAATGCTTAACACTAATAAAAGCTTAATTAATGATTTCTCTTTCTCTTCAAAACATTATTATCATTATTACTATTATCATCATTATTAAAGATGGTCCTAATAAATACTTGATGCATTAAAATTGATTAACTAAAAACTTTATATTTAGGAACAAAATTTCCAATTTTGCTTCCTGGCCAACATGTGGAAGGAAAAAAAGAAGACATGCAGCACAGAAAGATTAGTTTTCTTCCAGCACATGTCAGAGTTCTCCATTTCCGTCTTGTAACTCTGTTGCTGCAAGTGATATTTCATCCTATGAAGTCAGTTATGAGATTTCCTATACAGAGTAATGAAAAAGCCTATAACAGCTAGTGACCTGCCTTCCCTGCTGTTTCCTCCACAGAATAATTTTGCCATAAAAAATAAAGGGGACATCTCCTTTTATTGAATTATGACAAATTTTCAACTGACTTGTTCCTCTTGGAACTTAGGAGTGTCCTACTTTCCCCTCCAATGACACTCCCACTGAGATGACATGTGACACATTGCAGGGAAGCATGAGAACTAAAGAGAAGGTTAAGACTGGGCCACTCCATCTGTACTCCTTTTACTTTAGGAAGAAACATCACTCCCCACCAACACCTCAGTCTGGATCTCTCTGTTCTAAGGATTCTTTTATTCCACCGGCCAAGAAGAGATTTACAGGCAAAAGCCCATTCGGAGCGACAGAGACACCAACTATCTTCTCCCCCTTCCCCTTCCTTCCCTCCCTTTCATAAGTATATTTATTGACTATCTACTATGTGACAGCCTTTGAGCAATGCTGAACAAACAACACCTGCCCCTATGGAACTAGTGGAGGACATGACTTAAAGCAAAGGTATTCCTAAAGAATCCCAAGTTGAACAAATGACAACAAATCATACTTTAAATGCACCAATAAAACATGATCTCTACACTGAGTTAAAAAGGAGGGCAATCCTTTAGGAACTATTTCAGCTGCAGCTACAGAAAAGATGAAAATGAATAACATGCACTGAACATTTACTAGGTACCAGAAACTCTGCTATGACTTTTTCAGGTAGCCTCACATGACTGTTAAACACACACAAAAATCCCTATTGTTAGTATCCTTATCGTCATACCCATTTTACATATGAGGAAACAGACTCAGAGTAGTTGAGCACCAAGCCCAAAGTTACACTCTTAGCAGTTGGCCTTGACCAACTGAAGGCTGACGAGGTGTGTGCAAGCTTGAGGGAGAAGGGAACTAAAGAGAATGCATATAAGGAATCAAATGCAATTAAAAGCAAGGCTTCTACATGCATCAAAAAGAACTAGTGGGAAGATATGCATATACAGAACAGCAAGGCACATGCACAGTATTTCAGTCACACTCCTTGTGAGTATCTCCTAAAAATCTGAGTATGGTGGCAAGGAGCAGGGGTTAGAGGACAGGAAGCTGGTGAAAGCAAAAATAAAAATGGTGAGTCAGCAAGTTTTAAGTTTTCTAAAGCTCAACAAAGAAGGAGCTATTGTGAGATACGAATGGAAAAATACTGACAGACAAATTGATGTATACCAGCAATATCTTAAATTAATTCCTTGCCATTGGGAAACCAAAAGTTAACAGTCTCATGGGTCTTTATACCCAAGGGGAGGAAGGAAATTTTGAATAACCTAGCCCTTTGCATCTAGACAGATAATTAGACAATTAAAGCCTATGTGCTACAATGAAGCTCTCAACTGTCATGAATCACAGCCAGGCTAATTTTAAAAGGCGATTTGTAAGAGTGAACAGATTTTTGAAGAATATATTGCTTTTACATTTCTTCTGAGAACCACAGAAATTAGCAAGAACCAGGGAAAAGAGGTTTTATCCATCAGAAAGAACAGAAATGGACTCTGATTTGCTTGGCTAAGCATTTTCCCTATGATTTATGGACTGAGGTGTTTACATGGATGGGATGGGGCCAAGGTGAGGGAATTGAAATCTTCTGGGTGGTGGGTCATGCCCGTGTCATGTGGAAGTTTCCTGGTGGGAGACTGAATCTGCACCATAGCAGGGACCTGAACCACCACACTGACAATGCCAGATCCTTAACCCGCTGCACCACGAGGGAACTCTGGGAACTGAAATCTTGATATGAAAAGCACCTATATCAGAAGGACCTGAACAACTTACACAAATGCACATCCTGGCCAATACTAAAATACTGAATCTCAGAAGAGAGTCCCTCAAATGTTCATTTTAAAAATACTCCCTCCCCAGGGTTTGGCAGTACCCTTGAGTGAAATAATAACAGAGGGCAGAAGACTTCACACAGGTGGGTAGGGAGGGTTGGCAAGACAGGGTTATAGGTGTCCTTAAAAATCAAAAAAGGCTTAAGGATTTATCAAAGTTCTATAATACTTCTAGCGTTAATAATGGAGTATGTTGGGATTAATCTCACATAGAATGAGACAACATCAATTAACATGGTTTGTTGCTGACCAACCTCAGCTATGAATGTGTTAAAGCCATTTTCTTTTGGATAAACTCACACAGGTAGATAAAATCCACAAAGACTGGTCACCATGGTCACTCAATAAGTCAATTATTGGGACTGCTTTGCTTCTGCAATGTCCACACCAAACCATTTCAAAGATGGGAAAACCATTTAAAAACATGTGAGTAAAAGTAAAATTAATGAAATACCTTGAATACAATGACTAGATGAAGGACTTCCATGAGAATTTGGGCAACTATATCAGTTAATTTCAAGGAGCTCAACATGCTAAAGACAGCTGACCAGGGAATTTGTTTAGGCTTTACCTAGTCAAAGTAAGAGAATTCACAGCCATGGGGAAAATGCATGAGCGTTATAATAGTATTTGCCTAAAATGTTAAATTTAAAAATGCCTTAGGTTGTGCAGTTTTATTTTTTCAATGTACTTGTTTAATTGGTTTTATACAATAATACATCTTTATCACACTTAGCATCTTGTACTGTAATTAATCATTTTTACATCTTCTCCCTCAACTAAATTGTAAATCTGACTGCAGAATAAATTAATTTTAAAATCTAAAGTGCTCAGTTATTTTGTGTAATGTTGAAGTACAGATTTTCCAAAAATGCTTACCAAATCAATCTGTCCTCCTAAATGTTTATTTGGCACAGACAGTTTGTATCAGACAATTCAATGAACATTAATGTAGTGACTACTAGATTTCTGGCACTATGCTAAGGCACTGGAGATGAAAATATGAATAGAAAATAGTTTGCCCTTGAGAAGGTCATCGTCCAGTAGACCAGGAAATTTCTGAAGGTATTACGATGCGATGGTAAATGCCTTTGCTAAACAACAAATATTCCTTTACCAGTAAAGAATATCCTGAATAAGGCATTCAGATTTTCATATGCTGTTTGTTTGAATTTATCTATGCAATGTAATTTACATTATTAATGCATTCTAACTCTGGGCCATACATGTAATTCAAATAGGGACATGTAATTAATGCTTGTTTTATTATAAACATGCCCAAATATATAGTTGCACACTAAAGAAACATTGGAAGAATTCATACTTATAATTGCAAGTACTAGATTACATCAGGTAGTGTAATTCTGGCTTCTTATTTATCATACTCTCATTTGTTGATACAAAGACACATTATAAAAACACTACCTGTAGTTCTAATTCTCAACAGGATTTCTGCCTTGAATTTCTGCCCAGGCCTGGGAACTGCACATTTTTAGAAACACACACCCAACACCTTTTCTCATAAATCTGATGTGGTTCTTTCCTTGTTGCAAAGGAAGACATGTTGAGGCCATTTTTGGGGATTCTCTACATCTTAACCAAGTGTAGGAAGTATGTGAAACGTTCTAATGGAAAGGGCACTGAACTCAGAGTTAAGAATGTACAAGTCTTAGTTGAAAATCGTAGCTAACAAAAAAAATAGCTAAGAGATGACTTCAAACAAGTAGTCAATTTTAGTTAGGCTTCTGTTTCTTTTCTTATAATAGAAAAACATTTGACTAGGTCTCTAATGTCATTTCTAGCTCTAAGTCTGTAAGATTCAGTGATGAGCAGTATCCCCAGAGAAGATTTTATATGGAAGAGATAGCTGGGTGCAGCTGGGTTACTGTCAGTCTCCATGTGGGAAGTTCACACCCTAGTGAGACTCATAAATTGAGAGTTCACAGCTCCCTCAGCTTCTCACCCTCCAGCCACTCCTTCATCCAATTCCCAAAACTCATTTGGATTCTTAAATCTCAGTTGGCAAAGCGACAATCATCACAAAAAACAAGAACACACACACATCCACAAGTTGCTGGAACTTGAAGACCAAAACTTTTCTTGAGATTTTTCAGGACATGGTCTCAGCTATCCAGCTTCCTGGAAAATACAGTAGGTGTTTAAGTGTTAATACCTCATGTTTTCCTAAAAACAGGTACAGAAAAAACTGGTAAATTGTTTGTTTTTGTTTGTTTGTTTGTTTTGTTTTGTTTTGTTTTGCTTTATAGGGCCACACCCATAGCATATGTATGGATGTTCCCAGCTCCAGCTGCTGGCCTACACCACAGCCACAGCAAGCAGGATCCAAGCCGCATGTGCAACCTATATCACAGCTCATGGCAATGCAGGATCTGCACTGACAGCAGGGCCAGGGATGGAACCAACATCCTTATGGATACTGGATTTATTTCTACTGGGCCACAATGGGAACTCCTGTAAACTGTTCTTTCACATCAAATTTTGAGGCTTTGGCAATGCTAGGGGATAAAGCTGTGGTTTCTGGGTTCTGCTATAGAGTCTCTGCCTTTTCCACACCACCACTCAGGTATCTATGTTTTAAACAGCACCAAAGATATCTCTTCCAGTTCTGGAAGGCAGCCCTTAAGATCTGCAGTTAAGCAACAACAGTCTAAAGAAAGTGTTTAGGATCACAGATGGGTTACTGGATTCAATCACAGACATTCCCCTAATCTCCAGCAAGGAAACCTGCTATCTCTCTAATGTACTAACATCATTCCCCTGGGGCAAGGTCTGATTTCTCTGGGTGTCTTATTTGTAGAAATATTGTACATTTTTGAAAATGCAAAGGTAGGATACACATAGTCAAAAACAATGCATAGAGTTGTTTCTTCAAAAGAGATGGAGTGAGAAATCACTTTCTCTGTTTTTATTTTCCCAAGGTTTCTCACTCCTTTGCAGAATGAGATTCCAGCTTTAGAGGCATTAAGAAACCAGTAACCATGGGACACGTTGCCTGGAAACAGCCTGATTACAACCAGCTCACTCAGCTACAAGGAAATTCTACCTGATCCTTTAGGACCATTTGTCAAGCCTTATTAGGATGATAAAGAAAATTTATACTTTCGTGAATCCTTCAAAAATTATTGCCATGAAACTCTGAAAAATCTGGGCATCTGGTTTGGGGAAGAAATGAGAAATTAACATGACCGTCCAGTGTCAAAAACTGACAGCCTAGACAAAATAAAGAAAAATTAGTTCAGCACCATGCACAGAATTCAGAAATCAAAAATCCAAATCCAATGCTGAGCAAATAATGTCTGGGAATTGTACTGTCTGCTATGGGGGTTAGAAGCCAAGGCAGCCAGAAAGTCACTAATAAAGGGCATTTGTATTCTGCAGCAGTGCTGCTTAACTAATTCTTCCTTGTATATCCATTGCAGAACTTTCAATCAGATGCTGCCATTAACAGCTGCTTTGAAACATATACCAGTTGGTTTTGTCATGACTTTATAGGTGGACAAGATTTGTCAGAGAAATAACAAAAACATTGCAGGAATTAAGCAAAATATAAGAATGTTTATATGATTTCTCTCTCTCTCTCTCTCTCTTTTTTTTTTTTTTGGTTACACACGTGGCATGTGGGTATTCCTAGGGTAGCGACTGACCCAAGGCACAGTAGTGACAATGCTAGACCCTTAACCTGTTTAGCCATCAGAGAACTCCATGAATGTTCATATAATTTTTTTAATAATTAATGATCAGTCTCAGAAAATAAGACCTATTTTTTACATTAATGGAATAATTTCTTTCAGTTACATAACTGTATGAGTGTCTGTGTATAATTACACATATAATTATAGAAAGACAGCTAGATATATAGATAAACAGATTAGATTTTTTTTTTCTTTCAAGCATAGCAGGATTTATAAGGATGCATCAGGGAATCCTGGCTCCACTAAAATATTTTTCTTGCTATTGATCCACTCACAGTTACATTAGACTAGAGTGCATCTCACAGGACAGCTCAGATGTTGCCAGAGACCCATCTTAATATGGGCTTTACCATTGCCTGAATCCATGATTAATTTCCAGACATCTATTACATTCTGGCTGGAGTACAGGGATGCATGTTTCAGCAAAAGTCAACTATTGCCGTTCTGAATTAAATTGTTATCTCAATTGTAGGAAAAGAGTTCAGTCCGTTTGTTCATTATAGGTAAATATTCAATACTTGAGGACAGCAGAGACTTGTGGGAAGTGAAGTTTCTAGCTTAAATTATAAGCTATAAATGCTAACTAATATAAACAATTCTTACTTTGAAAGGACTATTTTTCAGCCCTTCAGATATTCCGTGCCCATCCATAGTACTCTCTAAATATAACTCCAGGGTGAAATGTAGGCTCTCCAAGACCCTAGGCTTCAGGGTACGTGTCTTAATTTCTTGTGAACCATGGAGATTATCTGAGTATTAGCACACACTGGACACTCAAGAATTCTCTGCTGAACTGAATCAGGCACCAGCATCATCAAAGTAGTGACAATGCAATTTTAGAGCTAACTGAGATAGGGGAAAAAAAGAGGCTACAGATTGCTCTAAAAAGATGTAACAATGTTGTTCCATCATCCCTGAAGAATAATGATGGGAGATTACATGGGAAAACAAAGAAAATCACTACATGAAACTTTCTGATGATCTTCAGTTTCCATCTCCATCTCCCCATCCCATTCAAATTACACGTTCTTGTCAGAATGATTCTCAAAAAACACACAATCCTAATACTACTCAGTGCTTAAGAACTTACAATGAAATAATAAATAGATAAATGAATAAAGTGACCTTTGTCCTCATGAAACTTACAATTTGGTTGCCTTCATGGACATAACACATAATGTTTTTAAGAAAATATGAGTTGAAAGAAAAGTTCAGTGTGAGCTGAACTGTCAGTAGAAGCTGCCAAGAAAAGAAAGAATCTGAACCAGATCTATTTATTTCCATGAATAAAGAAGCCAAGTTAGACCATTCCCAGTTAGACAAGAAACAAAAACCAAACACGGAGATAAGAATTTGAATAATACATTAGGAAAGATACAACGATAAATTGAGAGATAGATTATTGATAAGAATAAGAGTTTTGGTTAGAACCTCTGATTGTATGAAATATTGCTTCCCGTGAAGAAAGTACTAAAAAGGATGCTATGAGTTTCCAGGAATGCTCAGTAAAGAGCTATTTGTGGGATAGACAGCATTGGGGTGAACCTGGGGACATTCATTCACTCACTCATTCACTAAGTATTTTTTTAGAACCTATTATGTCCTACCCACTGGAGACAGAGCAATAAAGAGAGAGAATCCCTGCCCTTATAAAACTTATATGGGTGAGAAGAGAGCACAGGTGATAAAAAATAGACAAGTAAGTTGATAATCAATGGTCAGCTAGTGATAACTGGTAAATTGGGGTACGGGCTTCAGAGAATGAGGGGGTACATTTTAAAATATTAAAATTTTATCCCCCCAAAATCTAGCACAGATATGAGCATATAACAAACAATAAAGAAATATACCTGACTAGAGTACCAACAGCTAAGAATCTTAGAGTCACTGAGATAGAAGCTTTATCCAAATCAGATCAACTGGTAATGAATCAGTATTCCCTGATATTCTTACCGAATGCACAAAATTCTGGGCCCAATGCAATTTAGCCTAAAAGACGAGGATTTCTGGAATAGGTGCCACCAGTATACATAGTAGTCTGTACTGTAGGGTTATTGGCATTTTTTCCACATCATTCGGGCAAGCTGCTAACAATGAGAAAGAAATATTTGTTAAATATTTGTCAAGTAATATGCCTACCATGGTGCTAGGCACTATAAGGAATAAAATGCTCAATGATGCTTGTGATACTGAATTTCTTATTTATAAAATTAAACATCAAAAGTCAGAAAAAGATCAGGATAATAATGACATCAGAATGAACTTGGCTTCATAAAAATTTTACAAAGGCATTCGGGGGCTCCTGTGATCTTGAAACTTGAAAAAAGGAAGGCTGCTTGTATAAATGCTCATGCTAGTCATGACTCTGAGCTTTTCAAATCCTATCAGAGCAAGACATGTGAATGTGATTTTCCATTTACAATGCCTTATTTGTCCAGATTCACCCTTGGTCATTGGTTGAATTTTCCATATCTCCAACACCATCAATGTTCATATGGGGAAAACTTCCTGTGCCCAAAACTAGCTGTTCCAAGTGGGAAAGAGTAGGAGGAGGCAGCATAAATCCGCCCTGTGGTTCCTCTGAGTTAATGTCTACAGGTTGTAGGTATTCTGTTGGGTTCAGCATAAGGAGGTCAATTCAATGCCCTACAAACCCGGACAATAGGGGAGACTTGTCCCTAGATTGCCAAATAAAGAGCAGTGCAATTACTTGACAACATGAGGACAACGCTTTCCTTTCTCACTGTGCTCCACGCCAGCAGGAAGTTTATGAAAGGTGCTATTAAATCCAAGTAACAAGCTGAGGCACAGCTACATTGCCTACTTCTCTCCCTTCACCCATGAGAATATTTCTTGTTTCTATAATATTATAGCAATTTGAACTCTACAATATTTCAGCTCTTCTCAATTCCATTCTTGTTAGCATTATCCCCCTATCCTCACTCTCTGTTCTGAGGAAAAATCCTTTCTCCTTCTTACTAATTCTTTTCCCTCAACTTCCTCATCCTTAATCCAAAGGGTCCCTCTTCAGATCTTATATTTTGTTTTGTTTCTTCACTTGTAGCTCTTGACATTAATTATTATTTTCCAATAAAACTCGGAAAGAGTATAAGGAGTTAAATGTTTCTGCAGGAAAACCTATATTCCTCTCCCTTTGCAGGGGAGGGAAATGAATAGGAGGAAAAAGAGCTGCTAGATAGAAGGCCTGAAATAAATGACCTGTACCACCCATAGCTGAATTCCAGCTCTTCCAGAATGTTTTATAAGAGAGAATCAATAAAGCCGAATCTGAAACATTGGTGCAATGTAGTAGCTAAGCTCAGTGAGCTCCCAAGCTAATCCTGTGTTCTCAGAAGCTATAAGTGCAAATCCCTTCACCTTTCAGGTGGATGAGCTCACTGCATAAATTGGCCTGTTTTTTGACCTCAAAATCCAGGTGGGACAGGGTTGGGGGTGGTAGAAGCAACTAGAGGGAAGATTTCCAAGCCATTTGTTCTAAACTGAGATACTTTGGCAGAGGGAAGGACAAGGTTGAGTTTCCATGGCCCTGAGCTGGGTCACACAGCTGGAGTCACACTTTGCTCAGCACAAACATCTTTCACTCACCATAAGCAACACAAAGCTGTGACAGAACACTGCCAAAGAGCAGGCCAATTGCCACTGGCCATTTTAATTATCTAGGCTACCAAGGTAAGGTAACCCCCATACAATCTGGCTGCTAAATTAACCTGTATATCAGCTCATATCTTTTCCCTATGACTGTTTGATTAATACTTTCAATTAAAATACAACAAAGACCAAAATGAATGTAAGTAGCATGAGGCTTAGTATTTTTACTAGTAGTAGAGTATTTAAAAATCACATATTTGTTCTTTTTAATGACACTATTGCCTTATATAAAAATACTAATTTGCATAATAAAATTTCATCACCATCCTTAAAGAACCATCCTTTAAAAAAAACGAGATTAAATTACTAAAAGACCCTGAAAAATCTGTACTGAGGCAAATCAAGTGAATAGACTGAAGCATAAAATTAAACACATTTCAGACAGGTTGATTTGAGGACATTTAATACATTTGAATAATAAGCCTGTCATCTTATTTAGATTGCTTCAACCTTACAGAATTCTCTGAAGTAACACTAAATAATAGTTGTGTATGTACGATACATTAAAAAATGTACATGTTTATTTTTGAGGCTGTATTTTAGCTGATTGTGAATTTCTTTGAAAATATAATTTTTTGTAAAATAATGTTCATGCAATTTCTACCAAATGTATGGCATATGTTATACAAAAATTAAATGTGAAGGTAATTGTAAATTACTTCAAACTGGTATATAAATAATCATCTAATTAAAGTCATGTACTTTACATGTATTTTGCAAAAGAATTCCAGTTTTTATAAGGATCCTGGCTTGAAAATGCTGGCCATTAAATTCCATTGGTGATTTGATGACTCAAGTCCCAGCTCCTTATGAAAGCATATGGTCATAATGGCTACATTGCTTATATCTCATCCGTAAATAGTTTCTCACCATTTATGAAATCCTTGTATGATGAAAACATACATCATATTTTTTTTCCTTATCCTGAATTACCAGTGAAATTTCTAAACTACCTTTCTGTTGTCCAATCTAAAATATGCATAGAAAAGCAAAGACAAAATGACAAACACAACTTTATAGATCCATCTATTCCTATTGATTTCATATTTTCTTCTCTTGCCTTGTCTCCATTATTAGTATATAAATTCCCAAATGCAAGAATGTTGCCTCTGCTTTCCTCTCTCCTGTACCCTAGTTAAGCACAAGTTAAATAGAACTTAAGACAATGTAATTTGCCTCATCATAGCTCCACGATGCTTTGTTTTCCTGTGTGGTAAGAACGTTTCCTTTCCTGCATTTCAACCTCTATCCAGGCCATCTAATAATGTAGTCTATCAATCAATATACAGCACTCCCAAATGAATATGGTTCTCAGTCAATGACAGAGAGAATACTTTTTCCCTTACTGTGCCAGGTCCCCAGAGGAAAGCCAAAATCTCAGCAATACTGTATTTTCTTTGCTTCTTGCCATTCTAACAATTTCTTCCCCTGAAATTATCTCATCTCTTCTTTAGATTTGTATTTCTCAACCACCCAATGAACTCAGATTCTGTAGCACTTTCCTTGCACTCTTATGTCCTGCTATGACCTGAAAAATAACTACTTTTTGTTAGTAGTCAAATACTAAAGTTCTTGTTCCATTAGCATGTGCTTTGAGAATTTCTAAATTTCCTTATTTATGACTTTGCAGTAACTAATAAAAATATAGGGATTATTTATTG
The DNA here is from genome assembly GCA_004024745.2 of Catagonus wagneri. Lineage (NCBI taxonomy): Eukaryota > Metazoa > Chordata > Mammalia > Artiodactyla > Tayassuidae > Catagonus > Catagonus wagneri. Next base: position 8,459,555 of record PVHT021183519.1, read on the forward strand.
TACTTTGCCTTGAAAAATATAAGGGCTGATCTATAAGTAGAGACTTGCAGGATTCTGTCCAGATAGTCACTACCAATTACTGAGAAAAGTCTTTCCAAGTGGAAAATTAATGAATAAACTGAAAGGAAGAGCAAAATGTTTTTCATCTACCAAAATTTTTTTGACACATTATTTATGTGTTTGTACTTTTGTCTAAGCTCAAACATTTTGGTGTCTTTATCTCTTGTTTAAAACTCAACTTCCACATAAACATCCCCAAGTTCACTCAGGGTGATTCTTTTCTGCTGGGATGGGAATCATTATCTCTAAACATCCGTTTATGTGTTGCTTAATTGGGTATGGTACAGTTGTTGGCACTGTAAGAGGAAAACTTCACAGTCTCTGACCTCTAGATGCTTAAAATCTAAGATGAAATAAATATTCGAAAATATTACTGCGGACTCAAAGCATAATGGGCCATTTAAAATAATACTACGAACAAGTCGACTGTCACTTTGACAGTACCGAGAACAACATATGTCCCTTCATATTTCAGCTTTTGTTGGGTCGTTAGGCACAAGATTGAACAATTTCAAGAAAAACTTATAAACAAAATTTTGAAGTAAAAAATTAAGATTTACAAACACATGTTGCAGAATGATTTACTTGACAAAATTATGTGATGCACACATTTCAAAACATACATATTTTCTGCTGGATTAAAGTGTATTTAGTTCCCTGGTAGCCTAGTGGTTAAGGACGAGGCCTTGTGACTGCTGTGGTTATGGTTTGATGCCCGGCTCTGGAACTTGATTAAAACATGGGCACAGCCAAAAAACAGACAAACAAAAACAAAACAAAACAAAACAACCCCAAAAAGCAAAAAAAAGTTGATTTAAATGTTATTTATATATAAAATTGATATGGGCTCAGGATTTGCTAGTAATGTCAAGAATGTACAAAGGGAGATCCATCTTTATATTATAGAAATCTTTCATGTTAATACTTGACCCATTATTTTGGAATAGTCATGATTTTTAAAATGCTGTTATCAAGCTTTTGAACCCTTACCAGCAACTTTTCCACTGACTAAATATCCTGCGCTTCAACAATTGAACAGAAAGCCACCACACACACACACACACACACACACACACAGAGTACTCACTCATGCAGACAGACATTTCATTTAAAATGATACGAAAATACAGGTAAAGCCTAGTTCATTTTATGAAGCCATACCTGCAAGTCCCTAGGTAACTTGTAGTTACGGCACTGGGAGAAATTTTCAAAGACTGTACTCCTGCCACATCATAGTGTCAGAATCCAATATTTTGCAGCCCCAGTGGCCAATGCCCACAAATCCTAGTCTCAGTCTAGGAAATGTAATACAGTGTAATGCCAGATCTGAAAGCACATAATTAAATATGGCAGTCAAAGATTTAAATGACCACTTATTTCATCTTGTATCCGACTGAGGAAATCTTGTAGAAGACAATTTTTTCCCCTTAAAATTGGCTTTCAGAATTAGAAGATCATTTGCATGCTTATAGACAAAGGTAACAATTTAAAATGATGTATATTCTCTGATGCTGAATATTTGCTTTTTAAGTACAGAGGGTAGAGATCCAGTTATTATTATTAGATTTTAAACATCGCTTAAATTAACTTCCAAGAAAAGGCTCCAAGAAATAAATTGCCTTTATGTAATATTATCTTGAATTTCTTTTAGCAAATGGAATGTAAGGTTTAAGTGGGTTAAAGAAAATCAAGTAAAAATATTTACAGAATACAATTTTCCATAGTTAAATCGATAAAAGCAAACACTTTGCAGTTAGTTTACTATGAATGTGCCACACTAGCAGGGGGATCTTTTACAAAGCAAAGAGTTGACCTTTAGGGTGGTTTACAGGTTGCAACAAAAAGTTTTTTAACAAGCAGACCTTTGGGGCCCACACCATGTTGCCTACTACTGGTTACTTAACTTCTGCAAAGCTTTGGTAACCATTATGGAAACCAAATACTGTAGAACAAAAGCTTTCTTTCCCGTATCCATCTGTCCAGCATTACAGGTGCATCAGAAGAGCATTTTAAAGGAAAAACGTTTAACACTTGACTTTCCTATTAAGAACAATAGACAAGAAAACTAATTTATAGTACTTAGATGTTTTAAAAGGCTGAGTTCTAACTTATACACACTTACAAGGGTCAGAAAAGCAGTGTGATGAAAAAAGAATGCTGGATCCAGGATTGGGTTTGGTGAAAATCAAATACATTCTGAGTCTGGTTTCTCTAGTTGTTAAAATTGGATAATAATGGTGGCTCTACTAACTTCTTTGGGTCACTATAAGGATAAAAGGCTGAGTGTGAAAATGCTTTTAAAATGTAGACAATTTATACAATATTAGATAATACCATCATTTTCATTTTTCCCTACAGTCCCACAGCAGGTCTCCAAACAAAACCTATGAACTGTGTTATTAATAACTTGGAAGCAGAGGGTAGGATTTTAAACACTTTTCTTTTTTTTCTACACTTGATGAGCTTAGAATCAGTCTCCAAACTCCTTAGACATATTTGGCAGCGTCAGAAGCTGCTGCTGCTGACAATCATGTCTGATTCCAGAGGGACTGAGAGTGTAAAAACAATGAGTCATTACAGGTGTGCCTGCCTCTCTTCATTCAAAGGACAAAATGAAAAGAAGGCGAAATTCACCAAGCCCGATGTTTTTAAAGTAGAAAAAAGAGAGAGAGAGAGAGAGATCAACTATGAAAGGCTTTTCCCTCTAACTGTAAGAACAGAATTCATTTAAAATTTAGTCATTGTTTTTAATAGTCTACTACTGCACTAGGTATTGCCCCAGATTATAAAGTAAGAGCACTTCTTACCTTTAAGAAACACATTGTTTGATAATAACAATATAGTGCATAGCAATAGCATACAAATAATTTTATTTTCAGGTAGAACCTTGGTGAGACAAAAGATAAACACCAAAGGCGACTGCAATTAACAAAGGAAGGAGGTGAGATATTAAAAAGGTTTTAATGAAAGTCATAAAGGAGAAGGCATTTGAGATAATTCTTAATGATTTCCTACCAAGAAAAATATTAATAAAGACAGAGACCTTAAAGGTGGATATGTTCAACACTGAGAGGTCAAAATCATTTCAGGAATATCCTGTTACTGTTTCCCTATCCTCCTACACTTGCATATATTTGTGCAAATGCTGCTGTTCATTCATTACAACAAATGACATGAACAACCTAAATTTATAAATTTTTCTTTCAAACTGGCAGATAGTAGAGTCCCTATTGATTAAAACTTAAACATTTTCTTATACATGTAACACATGTTTTTAGAAACTAAAAAAAGGTTCAAATACACAAAATGAAGATCACATGTAATTCCATCACCCCAGAGGTATGAACATTTTGGTGTATGTCTTTCAAGGCTATATCTGGAGATCTAGGCACAGCATAGTGATTATATTCAACAGTTCTGTATTATGAACTTCAAAGTTGTCTAGATTCTAGATCTTAATTGTTCTCAACAAAAAAAGAAATGATAATTACGTGATGTGACAGATCTGTTAGCTACTGCTATAGTGGTAATCATATGTAAATGTGTCAAATCAGCACATTGGACACTTTAAACTCATACAATATATTACATAAATTATATCTCAATAAAAATAAAATTAACTTTAAAGTGAAAAATGACTGCATATATATATATTTACAAAATATACATTTATAATAAAAAAGAAAATTTTATACTTATTGCTCTGTAATATGCTTTCTTCACTTACTAGTATAGCTTAATAATTTTAAATAACATTAAATATTCTACAATATAATTTTTAATGGCTCCCTGGTATACTGTTATATAGATTGTCCATCAGTTTATTTAATTTGTTTTTATTATGACATATCCAGGTCATTTTTATTTTCCTGTGTAGTAATAATGCCATGGTCATTTTTAGATAACTATGTAAACACCTCTGATTATTTACTTAATGAATTTTAGAATTATGATTACTGGGCTGTTTGAAACTGGCTTCCAAAAGAGTTATTCTAATTTTCATTCCATCATCAACAGATTAGCTTTATTCACGTTCTCTTCAATGTTGGGTATTTAACTTTTAATAGCTTTTTTTCTTATTCAGTTATACAAAAAAAATATTTTATTTATTTTCTTCATTTTTATTTTTCTTTGAATACTAATTAAGTTAGATGTTTTTAAATTTATTACTTTTTGTACATGTGATATGACTAGTGTTCCGTTAAAATGTTCACAAGTTCATTTTGGGTGTCTTTTCATGTTTGTTTTTCCTGTAACCATCCTCTGGGTTTCTTCCTCTTGACAACTTGTAATATCTGGTTTGCACTATCCAAAGACACATTCTTGAATTTAGGATTTTGTGCAGAATTAGGCTCAAGGACTATAAAGGCCCAATATTTTAACCCGACTTGAAAGCTAACAAGTTAACTGGCTATAGTTTCATGGATGTTGATTGCTAGGCTGGAGGTGAAGGAAAGTACACTTACTTGCAGCAAAAGCAGTAGCCAGAGGACCTGTATGTTTCTGCATTAGTTATATGAACCCATTTTCCAAAGGATAATGCAAAGAGAGCTAGGAGAGACCTGTATACACAGTGGGTTGTATTAAAGGAGAGGAACTCTGAGCTTAGAGAACCCCAGTATTTTATAATGTGAGTAAACATTACTGCCCTTTCCTCTAAAACAAAATACTATCTTTATTATATTAGGCAATGTATGTACATGGAGGAAAAACCATAGATATAATCTATGTTTGAAGGACATGCATAATAAAATAGTCTGGAGGGAAAAAAAGGTCAGCCAGTATCTTGTTAAAGAAGAGACAGAGAAGTACAAATGACTCATGGAAAATTGTCTTCAACACTTATTCCTGAACATGCAGAGAGAATAAAAGATTTTGTAATGGAAGGAAGAAGAATGCATTCAGCATCCAAACTTGGTTCTTGGCTTAGCCTTAACTCTGTACCCTCATAACGAAAACATATCAGTGTAAAGAAAATAAAGGGTCGTGGAGAAAAGACTTATGGTTGCCAAGGAGGATGGGGATGGAGTGGAATGGACTGGGAATTTGGGGTTAACAGGTGCAAACTATTGCCTTTGGAATGGATAAGCAATGAGATCCTGCTGTATAGCACTGGGAAATATGTCTAGTCACTTATGATGAGCATGATAATATGAGAATAAAAAATGTATACATGTATATGTAAAAAAATAAAATACGTGCAAAAAAAAAGAAAAGAAATGGAAGGTGGGTCCTGGTTAAACGGATTTCTGAAAACTATACTTTCAACTTTATAAAACAATTCTCCATAGAATTTTTTAAATATCAAGTTCTAATATGATTAGAAAATAAATTAACCTAAGAATTTTTAAAATATTTTTTAAAGCATATTCCCTAAGAAGCTGTACTCAAGACTGTACTGCTTCCATTTATATCTGGCTCAGTATACTTGGTTAAGTTCCCTCTGCTGTAAATTAGGAATACTGACAGATATTAACTCTGTTTCCACAGAGCTGGTGAAAAGTTTTACTGAATTAATATATATATGTAGTGCTTTTCACAATACCTGATACACAGGAAGTACTCAATAAAAGTTAAATATTGGTCATTACTTTTACTATTGCCACCTCAAATAATGTCTTTACATAGATGTATTCTTTTTGCTCTTTTTCTCTATGCATATAATTAAATATATCTTCTTTTCCTGACTTAGAAGATAGGAGCTAAATGAAAGATGCCTTTCAAAATCTGACTCCAATAAGAAATGGATTATGGTTTTTATTCAAATTACAGGTTATTTATAAAATCAGTAGAAGAGGAGTTCCCATTGTGGCTCAATGGTTAACAAATCTGACTCGGAACCATGAGGTTGTGGGTTCGATCCCTGGCCTTGCTCAGTGGGTTAAGGATCCGGCATTGCCGTGAGCTGTGGTGTAGGTTGCAGACGCGGCTCGGATCCCGCGTTGCTGTGGCTGTGGCTGTGGCAAAGGCCGGCAGTTACAGCTCCTGTTGGACCCCTAGCCTGGGAACCTCCATATGCAGCAGGTGCGGCCCTAGATAAGGCAAAAAGACAAAATAAAATAAAATCAGTAGAAGAACATTAAGAAAGGGTTGATGAATTCCTAAAGTTGAATTGCATCCTCTATGGTAACTTCCTATATTTCTACAATTTTACATATTTTGCTAACAAAGAGCCATAAAAAGTCTTGTAAAGTTTATAAAGCTCTGTAGCATCATATTTATTTATATAACCTTTGAGGTACAAGGATAGAGTACTGAAATATTCATGGCCTTCCTCTCCAGTATTTAATCACTATTTCTCCCTGGATTACAGTTGGCTCTTTTAAACCTGACACTCATGACTCTGATTCTTTCCCAAGAGAAAAAAGGTCATAGTTGAAGAAAAGGAGGTGAACAAAGAGGGAGGCCAACTAATGAAATGAGCAATTACAAACACAAAGCCACTGAACAGTAACTGGAGGGGAAAGGGAGCATTTTGTAAAACTTAACCTATACATTTTTGAAATACATATTATGTTCTGGAGACAGCACTTTGGGGATGGAGAAAGAAAGCTATGTTTCCTTTCACCACCATCCCATGCTGTTATCATCATTCTGCCTATTTTATCAGATGAGGAAATTGAATTTTAGAGAAATTACATGATTTGTTCAAGATCATGCTGGTAGGAAACACTGGATGTGGGACTTAAACTCTGGTATTAAAAAGCCAGCTTTCATAATATTATATTGCCTGTGCTGACCCTGAATTCCAACCAAGTGCTAATTCCCCAAAAGCATACATCTTACATCACAAACTACCGAAATAACTCTCAGCCAGCCCAACTCTCAAATAAAGACTAACCTCAACTGGTTTTCAGCCAGCAGAGGGATTCTGTTAAGTTGGGGGTTAATTTTGGCACCTACTGGAGTTTTCTTAGGCTCTCAGACTGTGACTCTTTATTTAGCTGTACCCCTGGCTAAGCTCATATACTCAGAGAATAAAACAAAATCATAGATCAGGCTGTTCTTTTTATTTTGTCCTGGACATTCTCATTCTCTGAATCCTCCAGATAAATCACAGGTACAACAACAAATCTGTGGGGAAAAGAGATGGTATAAGTTCCATCTGAATAGCATTCTCTACCTTTTCCACATTGTAACCACTATTCACAGTGAATTGTTATTTAGAACATTTTTCTCTCTAATAAGCTAGCTACATAAATCACTTAGTAATATACAAAGGAGTTCATTGTTCTTCACACAGAACCTTGGTGCTTCTTTTCCAAGAGTAGAAATAACTCATGTTGAACCACCAGTCCCCCACAGACACATTCATATCTCTTCACTTAGCTTATCCTCTGACAGAAATTATAGAATGAAAGTAGTTATCATTTACGGCCAATGTATTTGTTACCATCTCACCTACTCACCCTGGGGAGAAAGCTGGTAGTAGACTTGGTCTGTTTCTTATTCTTAAGCCTGGCTATACCCTTTGCCCTGCTCCTTATTTAAAGAATACCTTCCACTTTTCTCCAAGGCACAAGTAACAAATAATCGAAGCTTCATGATATCAGGTCAAGTACATCTCCTGCTGTGATCTCAAACCTGGCAAAATTTTGGAAAATAAAGTCTACGTAATCCGGTGGAGGTTTTACTAGTCAAGAGTTTTTACATACTTGTCCATATATCTATGAGTGTGTGGGGGGAGGGGGGTCAGAGAAGAAAGATTAATTGATTTAATGTGTCTTCAGCAAATATATTACTGGGTGTGTACCATTTATCAGGCACTGCACTAGTCTCTAGGGGATATCAAATGCATCACAAATAGACCCTGACTTTGAAGAAATTAACTGTTAGATTTTATTGAAGAGTCAGGTTTAGGAAATAAGCCCTTTTACTGTACCATTATAAGTACTAGGATATAAATGTGCACATGGTCCTGTGGGAGCAGAGAGGAAAGTTTCTCAGTGTTTAGGGACAAGTCTTCTTGAAGGAGGTGGTATTGCAAACCACGCATTCCAGGAGTGATCCTGGAAAAAATATGGAGGGTGTTCAATAGGTAGAGGAAATAGAGGTGTGGAAAAGCACAGCAATTCCTAGTTATTCAGATGTAAAGTTTGGGGCAAGAAGCGTTAGGAGATAAGATAAAAAATGATTTGATGAAGAGATCACCGAAGACCATCTATGCATACTTTAAAGCTTGAAATTTAACCTTTAGGTAATGAGGAATCATCAAAAGGCTTTAGCGTCGAACGTGACAAAATCATATGTACCTTTTAGGTGGGTTTGTTAAGGATGGAATGGGGTTAAGATCATAAACAGGGAACAATATCAGGGTGCCAATGAAATTGGGTTCAAAAGATATGATGAGGGCCACCTTGGAAAAGGAGATGTAATAGCGAGGACAAGAGGGTGCACGAAGGGACACTATATACATAATGAGATCCTTCCTCCTGGGACACATTAAGGGGAAACCCATCAGAGAGTATCAGGGACTGAACTGTGCCCACCCCCACTTCCAATTCATATGTTGAAGTCCTAACTCCAACGTATCTGTATTTGGAGATAGGGATTTTAATGAGCTCCTAAGGGGAGTGTGTTTGCTTTCCCTCTCTTTCTCCCTCTTTCTATCCCTCCCTCTGTTTACACACAATGAAAAAGGGCCTGATGAGGACACAGAGAGAAAGCAGCTGTCTGTGCTTAAGCCAGGAAGAGGGGCCTTAACTGAAACCAGCCCTGATAGTTGCCTTGATCTTAGACCTCCAGTCTCCAGAACTGTGAGAAAATCAATTCTATCATTTAACACGCCCTATCTGTGGTATTTTGTTATGGCAGCACAAGCAGAAGACTTTGTTGAAAGATGTGACACCGAGAAAACAGGCAGAAAGAAGACAGAAAAAGCAGTGACAAAGCATAAACAAAGTCCTGAATAAGTAGAAACTGTGAGGAAGAGAGATGAAGAGGAAGCTTTCAGTTGGTAACTTCAGAGGATGAAACAGTAGATAAATGAGTGCCTTATACCATGGAGTTCTAGAGCAGGGTCTGATGGACATTTGTTTCTGAGAAGACTATTGTCGAGTTGTGACTGGATCAGACAAACTGTTGTCTAACTACTATCGTACCCTGAAATCTATTTCCATTCCTGGAGGCTGTGTCACAGTGCAGTCTGTCCTTGTCTGCCTTGCATCCCTGTGCTGTGTAAGAGCCACACCCCTACCCTTCTCCCATGTCAGCTGGAACAGGCCTTTACAATTATGCATGGAAACTGCAAACAAGCAGAGTGGGAAGAAGATGAGAGGGCAAGATGAGCATAATGGAAATAATGACCACATATAGACTCAAGAAATCTTAGGATGTAATCTTAGTAATCCAAGAAGATTTTGTAAAAGACATACACTTTTGTATTATATATTATAATATATATTAACCCAGTTTATAATATCAAGAGATGACCTGTGCACATAATGCGAGCCATTCATGCAGCATGCAAAGTGTGGCCTGCTGCTTTCTCTAAATGAAGAGGGCGTCTTTAAAAGTGACACCACAAAAACCTGCTTTTATTCACCTCTACAACAAATTAGCTCAGTTTAAATGTCAGGCTACAAAAGGGCTTCACCCATGCTCTACTGATTGTGAGAAAAGAAAGGAAGGGAAGCTCTGAGTGCACTTTTCTTCAGCACCTGCCAACATGGCACCTGGGTTTTCGGACAGAATTTCATAAATGGAACAAATGAAGAATAATGATCTTTCTGTTACCTCTGTGCCATTATAGCCCCATCAAGTTTAAGACAAGGAAGATTATAAGATTTAGACACTCCTTGTGGAGGAACTGGCAAGTAGATTATTCTGCCTGCTTAAAAATAGTTTCAGTTTTGATCTGAGGCATATCCGTGTTCATATGTATGGAGTGGGGGGGTGGCCGAGTTTGGGTGGCAGCTTCCCTCCTTTTGTCTTCCACAGTAATGCTTTCCACCTGTGCTTTTAACATCCAGATGCTACCATATTTTAATTATACTGATTAATGTCTGAGTAAGAATTAAAATGATAAACCAACCTTCCTTCAAATTAGGCAAGTCAATCTGCTTAAAGGCAGAACGGTGAAATAGGACACCAGGCTAAAATCATTTAAGAGATGGAAATGTCTTCATTTGTTTTTGTTTGTGTGCTTTTAATTAAAGGTGACAGAACCACCCTTTACTACCAGTGCAGCAAGCGTGATGTGCAAAGATGAATGCGATTACAGCTGCAAGTAGCATTGCTGTTTTTAACATTATTACTCTCACTGTTGGGGAAACATCTGTGGAAAATAAGTAGAGAGGGGAGTTATCTTAATAAAGCCGAAAAGAGATGCAGAAAGAAATCTCTTGCTCATCTACATCTTTGGAGAGTTTCAGGAAGAGGGCCAGGACACTGTGCACTCTAGTTGTTTTGACCAGAGATTCCAAAAACACTCTGAATTATCTCCCAACATAGCCAAGTATTTCCCCTAAGGCTCTCTGACACACTTCTTTAGGAAAACACAAAATAAGAAAACAAAAAAACCTCTAATTCCCCAAGTAATTTAATAAATTTCATCCCTGACTACCCACCTCCTATTTCGTCATTTTTCCTGAGTAAGGACATTTTTGAAGCAGAGGGGTGAGGACTGCCTTTGGCACTGATGATCTGCCTTAAAGGTTTTTGAGTCCCTGATCCTCAGCTCTACCATCTAAAAATGGAGATCTCACCACCTCTCAGGTATGTCATAGGATTAAATGACATAATGCAGATCAAAGTGCCTTGAACATTTCTGTATACTGATCTAGTGACTTTGTAGAGATAAAGATCCCAAAATGTTTTGTGCTCTAAAATATGAGGAAGTAAATACTGCTTTTTCATTCCAGTATTTTATCTTATCTGCATCACTGCCTTCTCCACTCTTTTTAAGCACTATTTGCCAAGAGCTTTCTTCTTAGAGTGCATCAATGTCATATAAAAATTCCACACAAAACTTGTTTATATTAGTCTGATGCTAGTGGATAAAGAAAAGGTCACCACTTTGGGGTAACTTTTATAACATCACAGGCTCTTGTTTTCAAGATCTTTGCTACTGATTATGTGTGTGTGTGTGTGTGTGTGTGTGTTTGAGAGAGAGAGAGAGAAAGAGCAAGACAGAGATGAGAGAGAGAGACCTAGCACACCCTTGAGAAGGGCTCCTCAAATCAGAAATAAGATTACTTCCGGGAGTTCCCATTGCACTAATGAACCCAAGTAGAATCTGTGAGGTTGTGGGTTTGATACCTAGCCTTGCTCAGTGGGTTGCCATGACCTGTGGTGGAGGTCACAGAGGTGACTCAGATCCCACGTTGCTGTGGCTGTGGTGTAGGCCGGCAGCTGTAGCTCCATTTCAACCCCTAGCCTGAGAACTCCCATATGCTGTAGATTCAACCCTAAGAAAAAGCAAAAAGAAAAAAAAAAAGAAAAGATTTCTTTTGAGAATAAGATAAATGTTTAAAGCTAACAGTGATGGTAAGCATGGGTGCCTTCCATTGTGCATAATATGAGTGCTACCTAGAAGGAGATTCCAATGTAGAAGTATAAAACAGACAAGGAAACCCAGAAATTACCACAGAAGCACCATGATAAGGGGTTGAGAGGTCATGGATAATTTCTCAGTAAAAGTGTAACATAAGATAACTCCTTGATGGATAACTGGGTGATGGAGATATATGGGGAGTGGGAAAGTAAGTGTGCAAGGGTAGGAATGGATTGGAGGAAAAAAGGGAGAACAGTGCAGGCTAGAAGATAGCTTACAGATTAAAAAATGTTTTTAAGTAATTTCATACATTGCAGCTTAGCAGTAAGGTTTAAATTACCCTTTCACATATTTTATACATTTTCATATTTTCCTACATAAATGAATACTACATCTTTACAAATGTATTGCTTGGACCCAAAACCCAGTTCACAACTGTCAACTCCTCCACATACAGGCAACAAGAAAAAGGGGAAATACCGCATAGCTGTGACATCCAAAACAGGCTTCCTTGTATTAAATGCAACCATGAAATGATAGGGTTTAACAAAGATTCATTGAAGTCTCATCTTTCCAGCACAATGAAAGTTTAAATAGATTCTAGCTCCATTCAATCTAAGCTACAGGGCAATCATAACTGTAACTAACTCCTACGTCTTTCATCTTTTGACAATGAAATTAAAATATTGCTTCATGCTACAGTAGGAAAGTACACTTTAAAATAAATACTCCCAAAGTTGAAATAAAACTGAAAATAACAGCAGAGCCTTTCTGAGACAGTGGGCGGCAATGTTAATGAATGGAAGCTTTGCATACAAATAGAATAAATACACACTGATTTGGAATGAATATGTAAAGAAGGTTTAAATTAAACTATGGACAATAGATAGTTCAGAATCAAAAGCCACAGGTAACCAATTTGTAAAAAGAAGAATTTATGTCCTATAAGCATGGATACAGTGGGACAGACGGAGGAAGGAGTCAATTGTCAGAGATGCCCAGTTAACATAAAAGTTAAGTTAGTGAGACTCGGGCCTTACCATACATGGTGAGTGGAGAAGGATCATTTTAGAACCTTAAGTTTTCCCTGCTCCTAGTTTGGATGGATGGGGATCCTCGGGGTACTGGAATTTCCAAACTGTATCCCTTAAAGAGAATGGATGGCTTTGCAAGGCAAGGCAAGATATATGCTTGTTTTCAGTCCAATTTAATCTGTGTCTGTGCTACAGATGATGACATACTGACCTCATATTTCTGAAAACTTGGCCCTTTGATTTTTCCTGCAGTGTTGGCCCCAAAAGGCTCCAACAAAGAGTTGAATATCTGCTCTTAATTTTAGTCAATCCTCACATTCCAAGAAAGAAACCAGGTCTACCCATCCCATCTTTCCAGTTATAAAGCATGTCCTATTTAGTTCATGCAACTCCTCTCCTTTATCTACTCTGTTCATCCTCTCTTGGGAATCCAATTTTAACCCAAAGGAAACTGGTAATAGTTGGAATAGGCAGCTGCTTTAATAACTCAATAGAGACAATCATCTCTTACATCACTTGACGTTTCCTTTTCCTTGAAAGTTTCCTCTCTAGGTTTTGGATTCTTCAAACATCCAAATTCAATCACTCATTCTCCTTTACATAAATAAAAATTAAATCAAAAACATACGAGAAATGTTATTCCTAGCAGTTACTACATTATCCACTAAGAAAATTCGATTGTCCTTTGGGAACAAACTCATGGTATAAAATATATACCATTACTTTATTTTTGAGCACTCCTTTTTTGGGGTCATTTAAAAAAAAGACAAAATCTCAACAGATAATAAAACAGTAACTGAATCTAAATTAATGCTGGTATTTCTATCAGCAGTAAATGCAACCAAAATGGTTAAAACAAAACCAAAACCCAGAACTCTCAAAAGGGAAGCATTTAACTAAAACCAAAAGCTTTGGAGAGCTAGAATGCAGTTTGCCGCTAAATGTGGGTGTAAATGCCTTATTAACAGTGAAATTTAAAACTGGAGGAATTCCTTTGTGGAATAGAAACAGTCGAAATACTAGAGCAGATTCCAAACTGCTTGCTATGAAAAATCCTAGCTTTGCCTATAAGTAGATCTATGGCTCTTCTCCATGAAGGGGAGATGTGGTCTTCCATCCCAGGGAGAATAATGGTTAGGTTTCTTAACTCTCATAACGGAATGTCAACAGCACCATCTGCTCATCTGGCTTCCAAAAGACACATATGGATTCATCTTCTTGCCCAGATTTTCCTCTCGCTTTGGGGCTTTTCCCTTCCGTTTGGTCCTTGGTGTGCACTCCTAAGTTTGCCAAATGCACACTGGAGGTTACTGAAGACTCTTTGCTGAAGAACAGCCTAGTAATGAATTGAATTCTTATCTATCAGGTTGGTTTCCTTAAAAAAAAAAAAAAAAAATCTCTGCAGTGTATTCAACTTGCACAGCCCCAATTAAACACCTCAGACTGTAGTAATTTAGGAGTTATTTCAAAATGAAGAACTTTGTTAATAAGCACTGTTTGCTTAAAGCTCAAAAATTGGAATTATACCCTTTATACCAAATTGCAATCTCATGTGTCTTTATCTACTTGTATTAATTGAAACAGAAGGGTCTGGGTCTCAGCTGTCATTCAGAACCACAAACAAACTTCTAGAAGCAAACATTTTTGTTGTTTTTGCTCCACATAGGTGTAAAATATGCTCTGAGAGCATGGTGCTGCTACAACTGAGATGTGGCTGGGCATTATGAGCAATTAACTGGGAGTACAGAAAGCAACACAGATTAAAGAAAGAGAAGAATTTCTTAAAGAATATATAGATTCCGGGAGTTCCCGTTATGGCTCAGCATAAAAGAATCCAACTAGTATCCATAAGGATGCGGGTTCGATCCAGTTGCTGTACCATAGGCCAGCTGCTGTACCTCCAATTTGACCCCTAGCCTAGGAATTTCCATATGCCACAGGTGCGGCCCTAAAAAGCCAAATATAATGGCTTTATATATAATTTATAAATAAATTCCAATCGTATTTGAAATGTAGTATTTTGGAAGAACATAAGTGAGGGTCTCTAGAGCTAATTAGCTGAGTGACTTTGGGGGAGACATAACCTTTCTGGAGATTTATGTAAAATTAGAAATATGTGTGAGAAAACTAAAGTTGAGAAGGATGGAAGTAATTGCAAAGTAGAGAAGTTGCACATAAATTCTGAGCATTAACTGAATGATAGAAGAAAAATAATAAAGACCATATTATGAATCTTTGTTTAATTTTCTATCTTCTCCTGTGCCTAGTACAGTGTGGATTAAGCACTGAAGGAAAGACTAAATGAGCTTTAACCATATTATCTGGTACTATTTTACCATGATGGTCTTGTCTTTCAGTTCTTTATTAATATAATAGATGCATTTGTACTGTCCCTAACATGAAAATGGGAAGCGATGACATTGGTAATGTTTGAATATATAAAAAGAGGTTAAATCTTGTATAAGAAATAAACGTCTTAAAACATTATTATGGGAAAATAACCATAAACTCTTCCATTATACTGGGAATGAATACATATCACAAAGCAAGTGTCAATGGTCAGTTAAGAACAAATTAAATAAGAATATAATATATACAAAAGTTATTCCAAAAGGGATAAATTAGGAGTTTGGGATTAGTAAATATAAACTACTATATATAAAACAGATAAACAACAAGGTCCTATTGTATAGGGAATTATATTCAAATCATAATAAATCCTGGTAGAAAAGAATATGAAAAAGAATACATATATCTATATCTATATATATATATAGATATGCATACATATGTATTATGTATAAAAAGATATTCCATTTAATGAACATGGATTACAAAAGCTAACTTAGTAAAATTTTTCAACAATCTGTATGACAGGCACTATACCCATTTTAAATAAGATGCGATGAAACATGGGAAATTAGGTGACTTATTTAAAGTAACATAAGCTATAAATAGGAAAATTGAGATGTGAGCCTGCTACTAACAGTTTTCATGTCAGCCCTTTTTGTACTATACGTCTCGCATTAATTCAAAGTCTACCAATTACCAGATGTTGAGCTGAGCACTCCTTGAGAAGGAAGGAAAACTGAACACTAATATCAATAAGAGATGTTTCCCTCCAACAAGTGTAAATGATGTTGGATAAATATATATATATATATATATATATATATATATATTTTTTTTTTTTTTTTTTTTTTTGGTCTTATCTAGGGCCGCACCTGTGGCATATGGAGGTTCCCAGGCTAGGGGTCCAACAGGAGCTGTAGCTGCCGGCCTTTGTCAGAGTCACAACAACAAGGGATCCGAGCCGCGTCTGCAACCTACGCCACAGCTCACGGCAACGCCAGATCCCTAACCCACTGAGCAAGGTCAGGGATCAAACCCGCAACCTCATGGTTCCTAGCCGGATTCGTTAACCACTGAGCCACGATGGGAACTCCAAAAATATATTCTTATCCTGAAGGAAAATCAGAGTTTTTTAGGAGTCTAAGTTCTATTTATAATAAAGACCAACAAAAATAAACTTCTTAAAATTTAATGCCTGATGTTAAGTTCATAATATTTCTAAAAACTCTTATGGCTATATCCATAGCATATGGAACTTCCCAGGCCAGGGACTGAATCCAAACGCAGCTACAACCTACACAGCAACTGGGGCAACATTAGATCCCTTAACCCACTGTGCTAGGCTGGGGGTTGAAACTGTGCCCCCACAGCCACCCAAGCCACTGCAGCCAGATTTTTAACCTACTGCACCACAGCGGGAACTCTTAAAGTTCATAATAGTTAACAGGATGAGTAAAAGTGCATGACTGTCATGGTATGGAAATGTCTAGAGAAAAAAAAAAATCATGCCCTGATAGGATAGAAGGCTTACAGAATCTCCCAGTTGTGTGACCACTGATGATATATTAATATTCATTGAGTTAAGACCACTCTTCTTCTATTTTGGCATCGTCATGTTTAGTAGGGGAAGCAGAGCCACCTGTGATGTTAGGAGTCTGCTTTGACTTCACTGAAGGTAATAAAGGGAGCTGAGTTTTATGAGCTAACCCTTCAGCATGAAGGGAGAGGTCCTAAGTTAGCAGGACTTTCATTCATCAAGAACCACTATCCTAAAACTTCAGAAGAATTATGAAAATGTTTATAATGTTCCCTTGTTATTCCCTGATTTTATTACCATGGGGATTAGCAGAAAATCTTTCAAGTACAAAGGTTTTGATCTTTCAAATATATAAGAAAGAGGCAGATAAAGAGACTTTCCTGTTTCACACTAGGCTTGGGGAGGAAAATAGAAGATTAAAAAGAAAAAAAATCTGAAAGAGACTTCTTGGTTGAGTGTAGCCATCAAGAAGGGGAAAATACCCTAAATTTCTGGGACTTCTGAACAAGATAGAGAATGCATAAAATAATCAGGGACCCCTTCCCGCCAAAGCCCTGAGCCTGGGCAGCAGAATTACCTGAGATGGTTTACATGCAATAATTTCTTTTTAATTAGGAAAATTGTAAAGCTTATCTTTCAATGATATAGAGCAATGGTCCTTATTTGGGGACAATTTTGAGACTCTGGAGACATCCGACAATGTTCATAGACATCTTTGGTTGTCACAACTTGGGGAAGGGGGCAGGTATGACAGTGCTGATGTGACAGACATGGATGTTGCTAAACAACCTACAACGCACAAGACAGTCCCTAAAACAATTAACCAGCCCCAAATAGTGCCAAGGTTGAGAAACCCTGGAGAAGTGCAGGGATTAGAATTGAATCTTTTTCATAGATTCTTTTCAGATTTCTTTGATATATCTGACTCAAACAAAGCCTATCTAGCAAACTTCAGGAGTGACCTTGTTACAAGGCCCATCATTTGTCAACATCAAATTCACAATCCTCCTTCTTGTTTAAAATCTACAAGTAGTTATTTCTCACCCAAAAAGCTCCTACAATTTAACAGTCAGGACATGTTATGGCTGTGAAATAGATGTCCCTATCATCCTGCTTTGGATGGGAAAAAAAACATTTGCAGTGTGTATAAGTCATAAAGAATTCTAAATATCTCCCACTCAACACATCCAGGCAAAATGAGGATATAATTTCTGTGCTGGGTGGCACTCTTTCATACCATTATGTGTCTTATGAACCAACGGTAGGTAATGCACTATCTTCCTTTAATCAAATCTGCATTGTAATTTCTATAAAAAAATCAATTAAACACAAGAAGCAATTACTTATTTTTTATCACAGTATAATTTACTTTCCCAGAACAGCGGCATGAAAATGTGAGGAAAGATCTCATCTACGCCAATGTATTTAAATAAAGTATGCATATTTTTAAAAGAAATGCAAAGGAAACCCATCAAATGTGCAATATATCACCTATACATAATTCCCCATCCACATTAACATTATGGATATGGTAATATGGTTTAACAGCAGAAGCCTAGAATTTTTTTAGCTTAAAAATATATTCAATATTATGCCTGAACACCTTTCTTGGACTCTTATAGTAAAAATATAATTAGGCAACAATTTGTTCATCAACCTCATCAAATCAGTTTTATGAATGACTCACTTAGGTGTCAAATAAATCCTAAAAGGCAATTTCTTTCAAGCCTCACAAATTCATCCTTCTTTATATTTTCATACCTATCTCTAGTCATTATCATCATCAATGAATTTTATTAACTATTTGCTTAGTTTGGATTTATGTTCATTTAAGAGACTAAATCCATGTCCTTCTGCTGGGCTCTCCAGTCTTCTCCCTCATTCACCCTATATTGCGGATCAGTGGTTTCCAAACTTGAGCCAACATCAGATCACTTGGATGTCTTGTTTAAACAGGTGTGGGGGATCCCAAAATTTGCAATTCTAACGAGATCTCCAGTGATGCTGAATCTACTGGTCTAGGAACCACACTTTTAAAAAGCCAGTTTTCAACATTATGCAGTAATTTATACACACTCTTAACCCACTCAGAGGCATTAGTTTTTCTCTTTCACATTTATGTTAGTAGTTTCTTTCCTCCTAGAAAACTAAAATTAGTGCTCTCGCACCTGGATGATTACTTTTTCTTCCATTTTTTGCCTCCTTTCCCTCTTTCGTCAAAGGTTTTTTTCTTTCTTTCTTCCTTTCCTTACTTCCTCCCTCCCTCCTTCTCTTCTTCCTTCTCCTCAGACTCCTCCTTTTTCCTCCTTCTCTCGTTCTCCTGTCTGATTTTATATCTTTGCTTACGTTGTTCCTTAGACCATTCTATTACTCCGATCTCTTTCAACTCCACATTCAAAGCTCACCTTTGCCATGAAACCATCTCTGATTCACCTGACTTAATATATATCTCTCCTCCATATTCAACCATTCAATACTCATGAATTCACTTTTTAAGACACCCCTTTGCCTGCTAGAGTGACTGGATCACAATATGTACATAACGAGTATGGCTAGCACAACAGTATAGTGAGTCAGGGTCTGCAAAGCGGTATTCTCTTAGTCAATGACCCAGGGTTCAAAAGATATCTAATTAGCACTACAACCAAAGCCACCAACCAAGGATAGAGGAAATAATCTCCAAAACATGAAATGCTGCTTTACTTTCCCCAGGGGCTGCTGATAAATTTTATTAAGGGGAAACTATTTTATTAAGGATAAATGAGATTGGTCTGTTGTGAGGCTGCCTACAGGTCTATTTCTAACAGGGATTTCCCAAACTATGTTAAGCATGTTTCAATGGTCTTAAAATGGCCACTAATGATAGAAAAAAGAAAACCTCCTAAAGTTAATTTGCATGCTTCTGTAATAGCTGGGTTTGCTCTAATTCATAAATGAGAAATTTTTTAAACTCTTCTGTCATATTTGCTGTGTCACTCAGTTTTGAACAAAAGCAATTTTGGAACGAAGACCTTCTGGCAACACAGATGACATAGGTGTCATAAAAAGTAGAACCAGGAGAGGGATTCAAAGGTTGATCAAAGTTTCCTTGGTGTTCTTTCCTCCATGTTCCCACACTCCCCCTAAGATCTAGATGGCTAAAAGAAAAGAAATTCTCTGAGGGCTACAGGAAAAGTTCACACATTGTCAGTAGTTGTTACAAAGTTTGGCTTTCCCCAGGTGCTTCCACATAAATAAAGAAACAGCAACTCTTTGAATGTGAGGGAACTTATGTGAAAGTACAGACATTTATATTTAAGTTGCTGATCTGATTTAAAGGTCCCATATCATAGTTACTCCACATTAATAATCAATTATCTACTTTAGCTTCTTACTTATATCCATGTCATAAATCCATATGTTTGTGGGTTTTTTAGGTTTTTTTTTTCCTGATTGGTTCTTAATTTGATTTATTGTTACATGGAAGCTTAGGCTGCAGATTTTTTCTTATCATTTCTAAATCACAGACATAATACTAAGAATGCAGTAACAGCACTTACAACAAATTCTGAATTTAGTTAGACAGTGGTTCTCAACCAGGTGCGACTTTGTCCCCGCAGGAGACATCTGACAATGTCTAACAATGTACTGGCTCTAACAAGGGATAAATGGGTTTCTACTGGCATCAAGTAAGTAGAAGTCAGACATGTTATTGAACATTTAAAAAAAAATTTATTATAGTTGATTCACAATGTTCCTTCAAATTCGGCTATACAGCCAAGTGACCCAGCTCTCTCTCTCTCTCTCTCTGTGTATATATATGTATAAAACATATATATATGTGCATATATATATATATATATATATATATATATATTCATACACACACACATTCTTTTCTTGTTTGTTTCATACTATCTTTCATCATGGTCTAATCCAAGAACCTATACACAGTTCCCTGTGCTGTACAGTAGGACCCCGTTACTTATCCGTTCTAAATGTAATAGTTTGACATCTACCAACCCCAAACTCCCCATCCATCCCCTTCTCTCCCTATTTCCTCTGGCAAACACAAGTCTGCTCTCCATGTCCATGACTTATTTCTGTTTTGTAAACAGAATCATTTGTGCTATATTTTAGATTCCACACATGAGTGATATCATATGGTATTTGTCACACAGCAACCCCCTCGGCAAAGAATTAACTAGTCACAAATGTAAATAAAGCTGAGGGTACATCAGAGCCCAGGTACATCACAGTCTCTACAGGAATGCTAGCTTCCACTAGTTCCGATAAATCCTAACTACAAGCTTTTGTCAGAGAAAGTGATCCTTCTAAGGTAAACTTTCTCTCTGAAAATGTCCAGAAATTCCCAGTGTAAGCTAAGAGAACAGGTTTTTTTGCATATAAATACTTAAGTAATCACATTCCTCTGCCCACATGAGAACTCAACTATTTCAGTGTTTCCTTGATATGTATTTGAGGGGGGCTATGCATTAAAAATAGATATATCTTATTATTCCAGAAAATATTTACCAGGAACAATAAAGCAAGCCCTAGTCGATGGAGAAATACTCAATAAACCATTTATTTAAAAAGAAGGAATAATAAAAAGGGATACGGGACAAAAATATAAGCTATATTTAACCTCTCGGAAGACTCCAATAACCGTAAAAATAATTCATGAGCTCTGTCATTTTGACTTAGATAATTCAGATCATTAAAATCCCAAATATTTTCCTTAATATCAAGTCAAAATGCACACATTATTTGAAAACTACTTTGCATAAATGGAATATACTTTTCTTAACAAAGGACTGCTTCTTAAATCTGTTTTTTTCTCATATAGTAGAGTACTAACAAATATTTTTTACAAGCGATTGAGTTTCAGCACCGCATGATAAAGGAGTGATAACTTTATATGTGTCTCTCTGATTCAGGGCTTATTTTCTAAACCACCCATGGACTGCTGAAACCTGACTCAGAAAGTTAACACTGTGCATTCTATCTTCAGCAAAAAAACTGAAACACTTTAGGACAGAAACCTAAATGAGGACAAGAGTTTCCCAACAAAATAAAGTCCATGGGAGCATGTACTGATTGATATTCAGTACAAATTGGTTAAGTCATATCAGATACTGCTCAAAGGTTAATTCTGTGCCTCAAAGGCTGTAAAATTATATCAATCTAGCTGAGCTCTCTTCCAAATGATAGGTTACAAAGCCCTTGAAGAAAATATTTAAGTATTAAATAAATTCAAACTTTAACTTACCTTAAAATGAGATCTTAATAAAATAATCTGAGAAGCGTTTTCTACACTGACACTTTAGTTGTTGGCAGCGATTACTGAAACTTTGGTATTTTTGGAGTTCCTGTTGTGACTCAGCGGTAACAAAGCTGACTAGTATCCATGCGGGTGCAGGTTCGAGCCCTGGTCTCACTCAGTGGGTTAAGGAGCCGGTATTGCTGTGAACTGTGGTACAGGTCACAGACGTGGCTCGGACCCCACGTTGTTGTGACTGTGGTGTAAACCAGCAGTTGTAGCTCCAATTGGACCCCTACCCTGGAAGCATCTATATACCGCTGGTGTGGCCCTAAAAGGCAAAAAATAAATAAATAAAAAGAAAAGTTGGTAAAATGTATCTAAATACCTAGGTATAATTCTATCTGTCCATCTAACCTGATAACCTTTTCTTTTGTGGAGCTCGAAGAAATTAATGTAGATTAATTTCCTCTGTTCATTTATATGTGAGATGAAACTAAAAATAAGTCTGATAAATAAATGAGTTACTTTGTTCCAAGAAACATATTAAGTTTCACCAAAATCTTGTGCTATGCTTGGATTCCTGTAAGAAGTGATTTTTGAGATTATATTTGAAGTAAAGACAAAAAATTTACTGCTATAATGATGGCAAAGTTGAAAGGTATATTGATCTAAGGAAATACCATCCTTGGGGGGTGGGTCTAGGGGCTGAGCCAAAAAGTAGCTAGAGGGAGAATATGTGAGAATGCTCCAGCAAAGCCACCTGAAATATGAAGCAAGTTGGGAGGAAGTGTCCAGGGAATAGTATTAGTTTAGGAAATACTTGTTGGGATTAATCCCCAACCCCAATTTTGTAATACATCAATATATCTTCAGGAAGGTCCACTGTGGTGCACTGGTTAACAATCTGGCATTGCTGAAGTTGTGCCACAGGTTGCAACTGCAATGGGATTCTCATCTTGGCCCAGGAACTTATTTATGCCATGAGTGAGGCCAAAAAAATAAAAAGGTACCTTCAGATTCACACATATACTTGCACGATACACCCAAAATGCGTAAGAATTTAATTTTTTCCCCCTTTTATGGCCACACCCACTGCATACAGACATTTCCAGGCCAGGGATTGAATCCAGGCCACAGCTAGTACCTGAGCCTCAGCTGCAGTGATGCTGGACCCTTTAACCCACTGTGCAGGGCTAAATCAAATCCTCACCTCTACAGTGACCTGAGCCACGGAAGTCAGAGTCCTAACCCACTGCGCCACAAAGGGTACTAAAAGAATTTAATTTTTTATTTAAATTTATTTACATTTAAAGATGACATGTATGTAATTTATGGAAATAAATGACACAACTGGTTTCACAAAATGAACATCAGCCAATCATAATTATACAAAAAGTCACTATTTTATGATCCTGACTTCCGAGCAGGAACACAGACTCTTGTCATTTTAACCATTTTACCCTTGTCCACTGCTTGAATAGGCTTCAAAAATACTTTGACTTTTGAAATGTATGCAAGCATAACATCAGAATTTATAGAAAATTTTCTTGAGTGGCTTCCGTTAAACTAAATTAATTGCTTAATTTCCCACACAGCAAAGCTACATTTCCAATTTTAAAATTTTCTTTATTCCTTAAGTAAGGTTATCATCATCAGTTACTTTCTATGTAAATTTTGTAACAAATTTAATTCATAAATTAGTTTCATTTTTATCAAAAATTTTAATTATTATTATATCTGGCATTGTGATATTTTTGTTATAGTTGTTTTTAACATTTCTAACAAATCCAATTTTTCTGTGTCAAGTTTTTCAGATATCAGTTTTGTTCAACATATAAAGTTACCTACGATAAGTGTTATTTGGTTTTAATAATTTATATGTGGTTATGTCTAACAGCAATATTTAATGTGATTATTTTTTTCTTGGAGTAAAAGCTTTGGTTAAAGTTCCCAATTTTGTATATATTTCTTGAGAAAAAAAAAATTAAAAATGTCACCCTGCAAAAGACATTGGCAAGAGAATAAAGAGACAAGCCACATACTGAAATAAAATATTTTCAAAAGACATATTGGATAAAGGACTGTTACCTGAAAGAAGCAAAAGAACTCTTAGAAAGGCAATAATAAGAAAACCACCAAATTGAAAAACAGGCTAAAGACCTTAATAGACACTTCTTATATACTTCAGAATGTGATCTTATTTTGAAATAGGGTCTTTATATAGATAGTCAAGTTTAAATGAGGCCATTAGTGTGGGCACTAATCTAATATGACTGTTGCCTTAATAAAAAGAAGATATTTGGACACAAAGACAGACACACACAGAGGCAAGACAATATGAAGCCATACAGGGATAAGGTCAATTGAAGGTCAAAGACTGGAGTGATACATCTACCAGTCATGGAACACAAAAGATCACCTGCAAACAGCCAGATGCTAGGAAGAAGCAAAGAATGATTCCACTACAGGTTTCATAGGAAGCTGGACCCTGCTTTGACTAATTTCAAATTTCTAGTCTCCAGAGATAATATAACAACTTCTGTTCTTTAACTCTCCCAGTATTTGGGACTATATTTGTGGCAGCTCTAAGGAAAAAAAAAATACACAGCTTCTTCCAGTGGTAAAATTCTAAAACAATAAGAATAAAAAACCCACTTTTCTGCTTACTCTTCTTATAAAATCTGCCAGACTCATTTCCTCTGATTTGATTACATTTACATACAATTTTAATTAAAGAACTAATAAATGTTTCAAGTACAGGAAAAAAATATACTTAAGAAGAGATTCTCGATGATGATGATTTGACAAGTCTTTTTGTCAGAAAAAAAATCATTGATATATTTATTTATTTTTTCTGTTCTAAAATCAGAGAGAAAACTAAGGAAGACACTCATTCAAATGCCATTATCAAGTAATGAATCCTTCACCACTGTAAGCAGAAGCTCAGAGATGTCTATTCCACAGTCTCTTCAGTAGATCCTCCCATTTATAAATCATTTAAAGATTAGAGAATAATAATTTTCACATCTTTGCAATTTCAATGTATAATTTGTGCAGTTACTCATTGTGCAATATTTTCTGAGTGGCTTCAACGCTGACAATTCCCTTGAGTTCTTTGGCAGACAAAATGAATTTGGGGAATATTTCACAACAATAGCCTTGCAAATAAGGATGGTAAGCTTAACAACGCATGTTGTTTGAGGTCAGGATTGCTGAATACTATTCCCTGCATTATCTTCAAATGTATAAAATCATGAGGGACACTCACTAGAAGATCATAAGTGGAATGTTCATACAAACAGCCAATTTCTTCTCTGCACGTAAGACATTGCTTCTAAAAACAACATGTACTTTTCACATAGTTCTTATTTTCTTGATGATAACCCAGGGCTTTGATATTTTTGTTATTCTTTGGGGCTTTTGGACTGGATCTTTGACACATGAACATGTTCCATACCAAATCTTTCTGACAAATCTCAAAGGTTTTACTGTACTTTCCTTTAAATTCTGAGTTGACATTTACAGTATAATCCATTAGCCAAGCTCCTTGCAACAGCCACAGCAGAAAATCAGGGAGATAAGTAAATATCACTATGATTCTTTTACTGAGATGTTCTCCTACTTTTTCCCCTTTCAAACAGCAAATTGGTTCTATAGATGAAATGAGTTTTATAAATATATTACCAATTACAAAAAGACTGAGGTGCCAGTTTTTTTTTTTAAAAGCCATATTGATTGTTAGCATCAAGATTACCTTGCTCACATGGGAACCATGGGATCCTAATGGACATTAATAAGCAAAGATGAGCTTATAATAATAAAAGTTGCCATTTATTTAATTTTTTCATATATAAAAAGATATTATCCAATGCTTTGAAAATAGTCCCTTGCTTGACCCTCTTAATAAACTCACAAAGTACATATTTTCCAATTTCACGTGTGAGGAATATTATCCTCAAAGCTATATAACAAATACATGTCAGAGGCAAAATCTGAAGTTTAGTCTTTCAGAATCCAGTCTGGATCTTTTTCAAATATGTCACCTTAATTTCTACATTCACACTTTTGACCGTTGCCATAAAGTCAGCACATCTCTTTGACACTATGACTACAGTGGATACTGTTTACTTTGAATAAAAATAAGTAGAAGTAAAACTATAAGACCATCTTCAGGCAAAGTGAGGATACCTATGTTTGTCCTTTTTGTTTGCTTCTTTATCTAATTCCCTCCTTTCTACTCCCAGCACTAAATCAAAAATTTTCCTTCTACCTTTGAATGTGTGGAGGAGCCCCTATGCTTTTCTCCCATTTATCTACTGAAATTTCTTCTGTCTCCAGCCAATTCCACTCCCCAGTAAAAACTGCAATATCAGCAATTGTTACCCAGGGACTGAATCTGTGTATTTAAGTTCCCTTGTTTCTCTTGGGCCAGTGTATACACGTAAGAAGAAGCAGTGCAATATAATAAAAAGGGCAGGCTTTAGGGCCAGACCCTTGGAATCTGAATCTCTGTTCTGCCTCTCTTTAGCCATGTCACTTGGTGAACTGCCTAAGCCACTTTTATTATTTGTAAAGTAGTGCCTGTCTCAAAGGCTTATTTTGAGAAATAAATGAGTTCATTTATGCCTGGCACATAGTAGCTAATATATGTATTGGCTTGTCATTATTATCCAAATGTATCTCCCATTAACTGAAAAAAAAAAAACCTAAAATACGTCTTTTACTATGGGAATTGCATAAAATACCATATAGAGGTAAAAAGAGTTATTTAGGGGATCTTATTTTATCCTCTGAAATCATAGCACATGAGGACTTTAGACTGATAAGGCTACTTCTATAGGAAATTCATGAAGTAATTTAAGATGCTCAATTTTAACACTAAAATATTTTCCATAAATTACTCATGATTTCATTTTGAATTAATTGTGATTGGGAGATTAGAAAATAGAGGAAACTTGAAATAAATTTTAAAATGTGTTCAATAAATATACAGAGAGAAATTCTTTTCCTCCAAAGTCTGTATGAGTCTGGCTTTTTTGACATGCAAACCCCTAATACCTGACATGATATACTTTGTTGACTACTTTTATGAGTTATTCAGTTCTCTTCCTTAGTCCCTAGGCTTTTTTCAATAGTCACGTAGAAAAATATAATTTTCTTTTAGGGCCCTATCTACCTATATTTTTTTTCTGTCCTTCAAGCTGAATTATTTTCCAGCCATATTCACACTTAAGTACATAAAATTGACTTTTATAACATTTCAAACAATGGACAATATACAAATGTGTTTGAGTGAAGGACACAATTTATTGCTTTGTATTTCAAAATTCACACTGTGAGCTATAAATAATCTGAAACCACTATAAAGGTATACCTTTTTGAATGCAACAGCAGGCAAACTTTTTTTTCCAATTTGCTATAGGTAGGGCTTCCAATAATGCCTAAAGATGGTCAATCTTATTATCACCAGAGGAAAACATTCATTTTGTATCAGCTTGAGTTAGAAAAATTACAGTAAAGAAACTGTTGTTTCAACTAATGATGGCTTTCACTCTTTGTAAACCAATGCTTTACAACTTAAGACATGTAAGCTTGTATTTAATCATTTCAGTAGGGAACCTCATTATAAAATTTACTTTAACCCTATGATTTAATGTAAAGTGACAAAATTCTTATTTCTACTTTTGCTATTGTTATTTTACTCAAGGTCTGTTCAAATACTTTGCTTTTCAATAAGCTGAATTTCATCTCTCTGCTGAAAGAGTATGTGATCGGAAGGAACACATATAGTCCTAAAAATGACAGGTGTATGCCTTGCTTTGTAATTCCCTTACAAATATTTCAGCAATGAGCAAGGTAAGCAAATAAAAAAGAAAATTTACTGTATCCATGTCTCTTAGTATGATGGGTTGATTTTCCCACTCTAACTAAAAGTTGGATGACTTCCCTTCCATCCTGCCCAAATCTCTGATTAAGCCACCTCTGAATATTAAGCCTAAAGTGATATATGTCATCTATTCTATGTATACTCAGAAATACATGACTTGAAACTTGAATATTACTGGTTTTTTATTTTTATTTCATTGCTGACAAGGATTACCCTGGGTGTTAGCTCCTTGAGTCAGACACTTTGCACTGCACTTCTAATTTACCTTATATTTTAGTCCAGTGTGAAAAACATGGTTGAAATTAAAAATGTAATTTGTGATTATTTTATTTGCTTTATAAGTGGAATTATGGAGGTAGCATATATTCTTAAAAGCTTTAAAGTTTATATAAACTACAGTATTCTTGAATGTTCTAGAAAGTCAATGCATTAGGCACTAGAACCTCTTGAAGTCTCTGACTCGGGCTAAAATATTTTATTACTTCTCTCTCTCTCTTAATCTCTTCTTTCTTTACATCTACTTCTCTCTTACGTATGAAGAGAAAGAAGATATACAGTTACAAAATAAAAACTTTCTCACCTCTGTTTTGTATAAATCTTAACTACAACAATGACAATTACTATCAGGAATAAGTCAGTGGCAGGTTCTGGCCTTTGTATGGCTGAGGTAGCTCACCTGGAAGAGCAACTCAATAATGTCAAAAAGAGTATGGTTCCTAACACATTCATGACCTTCAAGGGTTCTATGCCACCCCCTCCAAAGATATTATAATTATATTAACTGGTATGAATACTAAAAATGCATGAAGGAATGGTAGTGGCACATGAGGTAGGCCTTTGTAACAGAGTTCCCCTAACAAGCTTTACATTCTGTCAGAGTAGGACCATGCAAAGGGAGCTCTCCAGAGTGCTGAACTTCTATCCTTGGTTCTCCTGCTCCAGCAATATAAATAAAACCTAATAATTTAACCTAGCTCCTTTTGTTTTGGCCTTGTATTGCTACTTTTAGTGATCCTCAACATCAACATACCAACATAAGTTAAATCTTATCTTATTGCAAATAGGCATTACATTAGGTACAAAAAACTCAAATATCTGCATGGACCAAAAAGGAAATATAAATAAGTAAAGATATTTTTGTGCAAGGAAATGAAACACAATCAAACCAATAACCAATGCAAGCATAAACATTCTAAGTACAGACCTCTAAGATGTTTATTGCATTGGGAAAACTACTCAGCTAGACTTTGCAAAATTTTCATTTTGGTGAAATAAAGTAGTATATAAATTGCATTTCAGGATTGTTGAAATGAGCATTTTCAGATCAATTTATTCAGAAATACTCAGATAACTAAAATGACTAGCTACAATGGTTCAGATAACTAAAATAACAGGTTTAGTGGACCACTCAGTCTTCTGACTTTGAGCACGATGACTGAGTACCTTAATCTATATTAGGCTGTAAGGACCTTCTGAACCAGAAGATAATCACAATTTTTCCAACTGTTCCAAGTAAACAATATCATCTTAACTCATATGAATATACAGAGAACTTTTTGGAAAAGGCCATTTCTATAAGAGTGTTTTGGGAAATATATTCTAACCTGTTCATGTTACTTAAGTATATTCAGTAGAACATTTTATGGAGTGCACAGATAGAGTTTATAGATTGAGGAGCAGTTGAAAAGAGGACCCTATATGCTGAAGATATGACTTATTTAAAATTTATACATAATCAGATATTTTATCAAATTATTGCGATAAGATAAGCCTAGCTTTCTGATATACAAGTCCTCAGAAGAAACTTAAGCATGGCCATAACAACTTCTCCCAAGCACAAATCAAAATACATGAAGACCTCTGCCTTGTGCTCCCTCAAAGCCATATGTCCTAGTACTTTTAGAACACAGCTCTTGCAAATCCTCTTGCTTAGTAATTAACAGCACCAATTAAAGTTTCAATACCATGATAATAAAGGAGAAAACCCGGGGAGGTCCTTTTCAAGGCAGAGAAAGTAATTCAATACATATTTTAATTTCTATTTTATTCTAGAAACTAAGTGCTAATGGGTCAACATTTCTTTTGTCTTTAGTTTAAATGTCATTTCCTTTATAATTATATAAAGAAAATGTTTTTGAGGCTATTATAATTCCTGAAGTGAAATTTGGTTTTGCTTTATACATTCAGATTTTAAGAAACCCAAAAATGTAAATTCTAACCAAGAAGAACTAAACCATTTCTGTCGATAATCAGCCTGAATATTTCTGGGTCAGAGGAGAGGATTACAGTTTACCATGAAATATACATCCTAGAGAACCAGATCAAGATCACTGACATGTTTAACATTAATTGCTAAACAACTGTCAGATGGCAATGGTTGGAGGTCACAACACTTCATGAGTTAGGTCCAAATGGCTCTCTTAAGGAGAGACAATCCACTAAATGCTTGTTCTTTCATTGGTGGAAACAGGCCCAGCTGTCAATTTCCTAAATGGAAATACCCTGTTGAGTTTATTCATTTGAGTGGGCTTTCAGCTCTTCCGATTAAATTTCTTTATTGAATCTACAAGTATATTCTCTTTGAATATATGCACATTCAAGTATATGAAGATAACTGCACCTCTGGAAAGAGGAATATATACTTCAGTTAATTTCATTGTTTTGGCCTAACACCTATTACAGATGAATTCAGCTCCAAAACACTCTAAAAGCAACTTTTTGAGGTCAACTTTCGACTTTAGAGTACAAAGAATCTAAGGTTCAGAGAATCCGTTAATTCTAAGAATCTCCTTGTTTGGTAGAGATGCTTATTTGAGGCCAATGGATCTTACCTAGCACTGTATATTTTATTCTTTCAGAAGTCCTTGAATGGTTGCTTCTAACTCTCCAAAACACAGCATTCTCTCTCTCTCCCTCACTCAGTCTCACACACACACAGAAAGAAGTTTCTGAATAAAGTAACATTTTGTAGTGTTTTGAAACCTGAAAGTGAACCAACGGATGTTTATTACTGAGCTGTAGTGTCTTTTTGAAGAGTCAACACCTGATACTTCAAAAATGTTAATTTCTGCAATAAACATTTTACACCCAGAAATTCATCTTATAACATAAACAAGCATAGTAAGTAGCATTATTACTGGAAATCACTGGCTGAGTTCCATACATATATTCAATTTCCTCTAAACATCCTCTAAAAATTTTTATGTTGCTTGACACAACACAGAAATTAACCATCATAATAAGTAAGCTAATACTTTAATAAAAATAATAATATTTGCATCTTACTTTGGAAACAATCATAAAAAAATTCATACTTTAGTAAGTGGGTCAGATAACCTAAAATTAATTTGGAGGGGCTAGTTTTCCATAGATAATAATCTAACTTAGTAATGATATCCAAATTATACATCAATAAAGCTGGGCAGGGAGTATAATTCGCCTACAAACAAATGAAACATGGAATTTTTGCCTTTTTTTTTAAATACAACATATAACTCTCCCCTCAAAGAGCTGCAAAAAGTAACACTGATAATTACCTTGAAAAAAAAACACTATGACTTAGGAGTTTCCTGGTGGCCTAGCAGTTACAGACTCTGCATTGTCACTGCTGTGGCTCAAAAAAAAAAAATCACTGTCAATTAAATTTGCAATTTCTTTGAACTCATGGGGATTGGATTTTGCGAATTCAATAGTCTCCTAGGTGCTCATATACTTCCAGTATTCTTCTGTCCTTCCTAAATCTTATCATTATCACCTGCAACCAAGATACGCATCTATCTGTTCCAGACCACTGGAACACATGGCTATTTTTAAAATATTCAAGAAGTTATGTCAAATACAGAAAAAATCAAGACATATACTTCTTTTTACTACTGAGAATGTTTACATCACATTTATTTCATTTTGTTTTTTGGCTACTTAAAATAGTGCTAAAGGTCTACAGTTGGTACTTTGAAACATATATGGTTACAACCAGGTCCTAGAGTTGGTTCTGAATATTCTGATAGACAAATGTCAAGAGCACTAATACTCTTTCATAAGGAAAAAAAAAGCCTTACTAGGATTTATTATCTGGTTTCATATATTTAAAGCAATTGTTATGGAAAAAAAAGTTTCTAGCCTTTTCTTTAAATACCATAAAGAAATGAACAGGCAGATAATAAATGAGGAAAAGTTTATAATGAACCTGAGACAAAAGATAAATAGATTTCATATTTATTATAATTTTAAGAACTAATACAAAGATGTATAGAACAATGGAAAATTGACAAGGCATGTGAATATTCCTTTTACAAAGAGATTAAAAATCGTTCATTAAATGATGGTGATGAAAAAATTCAATTAAATTTAAAAATATATGTTTTAAAAAATACTGAGAAGATTTGGTATATATATACAATGGAATACTACTCAGCCATAAAAAAGAATGAAATAATGCCATTTTCAGCAACATGGATGGGACTAGAGATTCTAATATTAAATAAGTCAGAAAGAAAAAGACAAAATACCACAGGATATCACCTGTGTGTTGAATCTAAAATATGGCACAAAAGAACTTATCTGCGAAACAGAAACAGACTCACAGACATGGAGAACAAACTTGTGGTTGCCAAGAGGAAGAGGGTAGGGAATAGGATGGATGGGAAGTTTGGGGTTGATAGATGCAAACTATTACATTCAGAATGGGTAAGCAATGAGGTCCTGCTGTACAACACAGGGAACTATATACATTCTCTGGGAATAGACCATGATGGAATACAGCATGAGAAAAAGAATGTGTGTGTGTGTGTGTGTGTGTGTGTGTGTGTGTGTGTGTGTGTGTGTGTGTGTGTGTGTGTGTATATATATATATGTATATATATATATGTATATAATATACTATATATATATATGTATGACTGGCTCACTTTGCTGTACAGCAGAAATTGTCATAACACTGTAAATCAACTATAATTAACAAAAAAACAATGAAAAGGGGCAAATACACATATACATTTTTTAAAAGGCAAATATATGATCAAAATATTATGTAGTTGCAACTGGACTATGACCAGTGGGTGATTTTTTTCTTTCCTTTCTTTCTTTCTTTCTGGACTTTTTAAATTTCTACAAAGAGTATTTGTTACTATTATCATCAGAGAAAAAAGTTATTTTAAAAACATATAGTGAGGAGTTCCCTTCGTGGCTCAGTGGTTAATGAACCCAACTAGTATCCATGAGGACATGGATTCAATCCCTGGCCTTGTTCAGTGGATTAAGGATCCGGTGTTGCCCTGAGCTGTGGTGAAGTTCGCAGACACAGCTCAGATCCAGCATTGCTGTGTCTGTGGTGTAGGCTGGCGGCTTGCAGCTCTGATTCAACCCCTATCCTGGGAACCTCCATATGCCGCAGGTGTGGCCCTAAAAATATACTAATAATAATAAAATAAAATAAAATAAAATAATATAGTGAAATCGTACAAACAAAACAAAGGAACAAGTATAACAAAATAGAAATGGACTCACAGAGGCCGAGAAGAAGCTAGTGATTGTAGGAAGGGAGGGAGGTGGGGGGGGATGAGTGAAATTAGTGAAGGGGATTAAGAGATACAAACTACCAGTTATAAAATAAATAAGTCACAGAGATGTAATGTACAGAACAGGGAAAAGAGTCGATAATATTGTAATAACTTTGCATGATGGCTAATCTATAAAAATATTGAATCCTTATACTGTATACCTAAAACTAATAAAATACTGTAAATTAACTATGCCTCGATAAAATAAAAATACTTAATTTAATAAATGAGAAAAATATGAAGGATATACATGTATTTGTATGTGGATGTGTGTATCACACAAATATGTGGGTGTATATATATATGTGGAGACAAAATTATTTTATTTTACACTTTGGATAGATATATGTTCACATATAGATATAATTTCACTTGGCAATAGATATAATTTATAGTAAGTATTATATATACCATTTATATAATTACACTTGGCTATTATATGTGCCTATTATATAATGAAATTAAATTATATAAAATATACATATATAATGCCATTTGGCTATTTCAGATATATTAAATATTACAGACACATGTATATTTATTCAGTATTTGTTTAAATTATATTACTGGATGAAACCATCTAAATATACTGTCACCAGTCATGTTTGTTATTCTAAAGAGATTATATAAGCATAACAAATGACTTACACAAAATCAGCCTATATATGTATATATATGAAATTTACATATAAATGCATATATGAAACTATGTATGTATATATACATATGGCTATTTTCTTATGTATATGAAATTTAGCTATTAATAGTGGGAGGGAAAAGTAAAAATCAAACAAAAAGAAACAGTAAATCCCAGAGGAGACTAAGTTGATATGATAGTAGTGGGTTTCTCCAGTTCATGAGAAAATGCTTGTTTTTATTTTTATTCGATTCTTTTACAATTTCAAGTTGCTGCAATAACATGAACTGCTTTTTAATAGAAAAATAAGAGATATTTAAAAGTTTAGATATGTATAATGGCATGTTTTTAAATTATATAGTTGTGCATCATTACATATTTACCAAATATTTTATCACTTTAGTTTTTATTATTCTTTAGACCTTCATCAAAATAAACACAGGTAAATGAGAAAGCATTCTCCAAGATATTATGTCATTATTTCTGTACTATCTTCTCTTTTTTACTACTTTTGCTATTTCAGTTTCAGTTTTCCTTTGACTGTATTAGCAATATATTAATTTGCATTGCATTTATTAATTATGTTGAACCATATGAATTTGCCTTTTTGTAAGTTAAAAACTGTTTATTACCAGCAAATCGTATGGCTTAAACTATACTCTTTTCATGAATTTTCCAGTTTGATCAGCAATCTTCTCATGGAAAATTTATAGCCACATTACAGAAAACAGGGGGTTTTAGAGTTATTGCTAAATCCAGATCAACTCTATCAACCAGATGTGTTAAAGGAGTGGCACTCTGATTGTAGGTTGAAGATGTGAACATGCAGATACAAAGCCATTACCCTGGATAAGATCCACATTTCCATATTCTCTCTACAACACCCACCCCACCAAAGAAACCATCATGAAGATAAGCATGGAGCTCTCCTTCAATGAAACACTAATTATTATTATTTTTAGTGTTTCCACGATTTTATTATTATAACACGTCTTCAGTCTCACTAACCTTTCTTTTTCATTAAGAAGATCAGATTGTTCCAAGATTAAAGGAGAGATAATAATCCAGTTTTATTCATAAATACAGTCTTTTCATTCTTAGCAAGAAAAGAAAAAATTGAGTGCAACAATTTGTGGCAATTCAATTTGGGTCATCATTCCATCATAGGGTAACTATGGCAACTGCATGAAAAATGCAGCAGCCATGCAATTCATCAATGATAATGTATGAGCAGGCTTTATTTTCAATTTTTTAACCAATATAAATTGTAAAACTTCACTCATTGCCAAGGATGAATAAAATCCAAAACTTCTATCCCTTTCTCCT
Organism: Catagonus wagneri; assembly: GCA_004024745.2. Classification (NCBI taxonomy): domain Eukaryota; kingdom Metazoa; phylum Chordata; class Mammalia; order Artiodactyla; family Tayassuidae; genus Catagonus; species Catagonus wagneri. Next base: position 8,494,685 of record PVHT021183519.1, read on the forward strand.
GCTCACCCCCGAGCCCTGAGCGTCTACTGTGAAATGAATTCATAAACCAAGAATTACTTACTTACATCTTTAAATGGCAGACATAGAAAGCAGTTGTGTCATACCTCCTGAAAGACCACAGAGAAGACCCTGGGAAGTGGAGAATAACTTCTAGTACAATACATTACATAAAACCTGGAAAACTCCTTCATTCTTACCTATTACTCTTTCTAAATTCACATCCATATCAGATAAAATTCTGCCTAAATTTGGGAAGTCTCTCATACCACCTACAAATACCATCTCAAGGGTCTCACTAGAAGATTTAAAATAATTGAAGCACCCCCCTCAATGTTCTTATTTTAAAGTACACAGATATATTTGATAATATTATTATTTCCTCAAACTTATTATTTTTTAAGGTCAAGTACCAAATCAAAATCTTGTTCTATGTCTCCCTTATTTGCCTAGTATTTCATTGAGAATAAAGTGGACACCATTTATTTGACTCAGTAATTTATCTCAACGGAAATTTTTCTCCAGAAAAATTCTAAGAAGGCTACGTTGATGTACTTTCTGGTTCTATATCATAGAATAAGAAGGTTAAGAGAGGATAATTCTTAGAACCATGTCTCATAATCAGAACACGTATGGGGCAGAATTCTTAGAAGTATATTGTACTGGAAGGCGAACTGATTCTTCTTTTCACTTTTACCTCTTGCCTGTACAATCAAGTTACAGCTCTTTATCTTGACCATGTCTGCAATTGTTCTACTTCATTCTCATTGAAAAATCTGTCCCTTCCTTTACGATGCGCAAGTTATGTTTTGAAACTTTCTCATCATTTAAAGCAAGTGCACTTTAAGTGATTATGTGTGTTTTGTACACAGTTCAAGACAGAATTGAGTCTCTAGTGTACAGGTGCAACAGACAATGCGACAACAAAAGCAGTGGTAATTATAAAAGATATATTGACCTTTTTTTTTTTCTCTAATTCCCATTAGGATGGCATACACTTTGTTGCTTGATATTTGATCAGGATGAAGGGGGTAAGGTAATTAAAACCTTTACGGGGCCTGTTTTCGATATACTATAACAGAGCAACAATATGTAAGTAGCATATTTCAGGTACTGGGTCATCCATTATTATTATTATTATTACTATTATTAAATAAATCATGATATTTAATCTGATTTTCACTTATACACTACCAAATATCAAAAATGTTTATACTTAAAATTTCTCATATTTCAGGGGAAATGCTGTAAAATAACTTATAATTTTTGATCCCTTAATAAATTTTACATTAAAAGCATGAATAAAATAAGTGTCATGGCTATTTCAAAAGCAGTGTGTGTGTGTGTGTGTGTGTGTGTGTGTGTGTGTAATGAGAGGGGAGGAAGAGAGAGGAATATTTTAAGAGACTGAGATTTCATTGAAACATACACTTTAAACTGGTTTAACTAGTCTTCAAAGCAAAGCATTATTTTCACATTATTTTATCCAAATAGTAAATTTTGTATCTGAAAGGATCCTCAGAGCTCACCTTCCTACATATCAAATCATAGATAAGGCTATTGATAAAAATGCTAGAAGAGCTCTCTTCAGAGAACCCCGCGTAAAGAAACTAGTTCTATTTTTTTTTTCTTTTACTTTTTTGGCTACACCCGTGGCATATGGAAGTTGCTGGGCCAGGGATATGCCACAGCTACAGCAATGCCAGATCCTTAACCCACAGCCCCGGTCCTGCACCTCCACAGAGACAAGCTGGGTCCTAAAGAAACTAGGTCCTCTTTCTAGAACACCAAAGAAGGAACTCCTAAAGAAACTAGGTCCTCTTTCTAGAACAGCTGTGCAGTGTTTGGTCTTCTTTCACTACACCTGGATAGACCTCAACTTGTTAGCAAATATCCAATAAGATCTGAAGTATAACTTATGCACCCCAAACACATGAATGTCGATATTATTCTTTTCAACTATTAGTTTTAAAATATTGCATCTCTTTGTTTTCCAAGGACCAGAGTCCTGTAGTTTGCTCTTAATATTTTTAAAAAGTTCTATAGTGATTAATCAAGGTCACATCAGAAAGCTTGCTATAGGTCAAATGGTGACCAATATCTAGTGTATTACGAATGTTTTGGGAAACTAATATTAAAGCTTCTTATATTAAAAGTAGGTCTCTCACTGGATATTATGCTTCAGTTTACACATTTCAGCAGGCTTCGTGTGCCTGATCTCACAGAATGAAGCAGAGCTTTATGCTGAGAGGGATGTTTCCCAGGCTGCTTCTTCTGTCGTGAAAAAAGCAACCATAAATCAAATACCCTGTAGCAATCTTGAAGATATCCTGTGAGGTGTTTTAGTAGAAAACAAAACAAAAGGCGTAGATATAGAATTTGAAATGAAAACAAAGCTGGCATGACAAGAAAGCAGACACTGCTTACCTGTTTCTACCTTTTTTCCTCTGTGTAGTAAAAACAGATCCTTCAAAACTTACTGGTCATTTTATTTGACTTGTAGGGTGAAAAGTCTATATCTTCGAAAGGAGAAGAGCTAATAGCTTCAAGAAGAAAATGCCTCCAATGTTGATGAAGTTAATGTCACCCAGGCCAGAGAAGACTCTGGTACTAATGCTGATGATCCTTTGAGTAGTTGGTTACTACTATGTCCTAAAGAAGGTCAGACCAAGTGCTATTTTTGCCTTACGAAAAACGGAAATTTCAAAGTTTAATGACTCAAGAAAAGTCCTTCCCTTTAAGATATTAAAACATAGATGAACCATGGAAGATACAGGTCTTTATTAGAGATGAAAACAATATAGATTGCTTTAGCATTATTGGTAAATTACCTTTAAAGTAATTACTTTTAAAAATATCACAAGGTCTCTGAGACTGCATGAATTAAACAGGGCTCTCAGAGATCATAAATGATGTCAAGAAAGAGGCTTATAAGAAAACCACCAGAGTTCCCGTCGTGGCACAGCAGAAATGAATCCGACTAGGAACCATGAGGTTGCAGGTTCCATCCCTGGCCTCACTCAGTGGGTTAAGGATCTGGCGTTGCAGTGAGCTGTGCTGTAGGTCGCAGGTGCGGCTCAGATTTGGCATCGTTGTGGCTGTGGTGTAAGCCAGCAGCTACAGCTCCAGTTAGACCCCTAGCCTGGGAACCTCCACATGACACAGGTGCAGCCCTAAAAAAAAAAAAAAAGGAAAACCACCAACTCTCTGTGTGTTCATGACTTAATATCCATGTTTTCATAAATTTAATTTCTAGCAATGAAAGCTAGGAGACTGAGAAAGAGACAGACAGAGCAAGAAAGCTATCTTAATAGGAGATATAGGACAGTAAATATATTCCATTTAGAATCTGACTTTGAGGAAATTATGAGACTACTCTGAACAATTACACATCAAAAAATTGGATAAACTAGAAAAAAATGGATAAGCACCTGAAACACACAACTTGCTGAAGATTAGTCATTAATAAATAGAAAATCTGAATACCAATAACAAGTAAGGAGAATGAATCAATAATCAAAAAAACCTTCCAATAAAGAGAAGTCCAGGACCAGATGGCTTTACTGGAGAATTACAGCGAACATTTAGAGAAAAATTAATGGCAATTCTTCTCATACTCCAAAATCTGAAGATGTGTGAATACATCCAAACTCATTTTATGAAGCTGTCATTACCCTTATACCAAAGCCAGACAAAAGTACACACGAGAATAGCTATAGGCAAATAGGCATGATGAATATAGATACAAAATTCCTTAACAAAATACTAGCAAACCAAATTCAACAGCACGTTAAAAAAAAACACACACATACTGTGGCAAAGTGGGATTTATCCCTGGGTTGGAAGAACGGTCCAATACATAGAAATCAATCAGTGTGATACAACACATTAACAGAACAAAGGATAAAAAAAAATCACACAGTCTTCTCATTTTATGCAGAAAAAGCATATTACAAAATTCAACTCCCTTTTATGATAAAAACTCTCAACAAACTTAAAATAAAAGGAAGTTACCCCAACATATTAAAGGCCCTATATGAAAAAATCCATAGCTGATATCATAACCAATGGTGAAAAATTGAAAGCCTTTCCTCTATGATCAGTACAAAGTCAAGGATGCCCACTCTTGCCACTTCTATTCATCATAGTACTGGAAGCTCTAGCTATAGCAATTAGACAAGAAAAACAAAGAGAAGGCATCCAAATAGAGAAAAAGTAAAATTATCTCTTCACAAATTACACAATCTTATATGTAGAAAATCCTAATGAGTTCTCCAAGAGCCCTCTTGGAACAAATCAGCAAATTCAGTAAAATTGCAGGATACAAAGCAACATACAAAAGTCACCGCATTTCTATATACTAACAATGAAAACTTTAAAATAAAATTAGGGGAAAAACCCAATGTTCAATAACATCAGAAAGAATAAAATACTTAGGAATAAATTTGCCTAAGGAGATGAAAGACTTATACATTGAAAACTATAAAACACTGCTGAAAGAAATCTAAAAAGACAGAGCTAAATGAAATATCTCATGTTCATGCATTAAGAAGATCTGATATTGTTAAAATGCCATACCACTCAAAGAGATCTAGAGATACAATGTAATCTCCATAAAATTCCCAATAGCATATTTTGCATAAACAGAAAGAAGTCCCAAAATTCATATGGATTCACAAAGGAACTAGCCAAAACAACCCTGAAAAGAACAAAGCTTGAGGTCACATAATTTTTGACATAAAAAATAATTACCAGCTACAATAATACAGTATGATACTGCCATAAAGTCAGGCATACAAATGGAGCAAGTAGAGAACCCAGAAATAAACTGATCATATGATGGTCATATGATCTTCTACATGTCATTAAAACTACACAATAGGTTAAGAATAATATTTTTTAACAAAGCATCTTGGTAAAAGTAGGTATCCGCACGCAAAAACTGATCCCTATACCATTTACAAAAATAAACTCAAAATGGATTAAAGATATAAATGCAAAACCTGGTACTATGAAACTCTTAAAAGAAAACATAGGAGAAAAGCTCTATGAAATTGGTCTGGGCAATAATTTCTTGGCTATGACACCAAAAGCATAGGTAATAAAATTAAAAATAGATAATTAGGATTATAACAACCTAAAAACCTTCTATGCAACAAAAAACATAGTCAATACAGTAAAAAGGCAACTATGAAATGGGATAAAATATTTATGAAGCACGTATCTAGTAAGAAGTTAATCTCTAAAATTTATACGGGATTCCTATAAGCCAATAGCAAAAAGACCAAAATAAACTGATTAAAAAATGGGCAAAATATTTGAATAAACATTTTCTTCAAAAAAGACATACAATAGCCAACAGAAATATGAAAAGACACTCATCATCACTAATCATCAGGCAAATATACCTCAAAACCACGGATGAGCTATCGCTTTACAACTGTTAGAATAATCATCACCAAAAAACAAACAAAAAACAAAACAAAACAGAAAATGATAACTGTTGGCAAGGATGTAAGAAATTGGAACCCTTGTGTACCTTTGTTGAGTATTTATCTGCAATCATTGAAAACAAAATCTTAAAAAGTTATCTGTATTCTCATGTTCATTGTAGTACTATTCACAATAGCCAGTAGTTCATAAAAGATGAGTGGATAAAGAAAATGTAATATACACATATGCTAGAATATTATGCAAGCTTAAAAAGAGGAAAATTCTGTCATATGCTACAACATGGATAAAACTTGAGGACATTACGCTAAGGGAAGTAAGTCAGTCACAGAAGGACAAATACTTGATGATCCACTTATATGAGGTATCTACGGTGGTCAAACACAGGGAAACGGAAAATATAACTGTGATTGCCAGGGACCAAGAGTGAGGGGGAAATGGGAAAGTTACAGATGAATAAGTACGAGTTTTAGTCATACAAGATCAAAAAGTTTTAGAGATCTAGAGATCTGCTGTCCAACAATATGCATATAGTTATCAATGCTATTATGTAGGCTTAAAATTTTAAGAGAGTAAACTCATGTTATTGGATATTTTGTAATACAATAAGAAAATTTTAAAAAAGAAAAGAGAAATTTAAAAAAGTTATATTACTGACTTTGAAGGCAGTGATTCCTTGTTTGATTACCACTGTGGTTGCCCTAGCATTTGAAAATAACAACAAAACAAAAAACCTTGGTTGCTCATTTAAACAAAGGGGAATTGGTTCTAGGACCTCTCCCCACCATTTCCAAAACCAGTGGATGCTCAAGTCCCTATGTAAAAGGATATAGTACAGTCGACCATCTGCATCCATAGATTCTGACCCTTGGATATGGAGGGCCAACTCTAATGCCTATAATCCCTGGCTCATCAGTACCTGCCACTTGACACTGAATTTAGCCAACTTTGCTCATGACAATTCCTACGTTTGCCATCTGCGTTATACCACACTGACTTATCCCCAGGTGCACCAGTACCATTGTGTTTACTTGTCAATAGACATGTCTTCCATTCATGTGTTGGTCACAGGTCTTTATATCCTTAATTAATTGCAAACTCCCCTTCAAAATAAGTAGAATAGAATCATTAATACAGAAGTGCTTTTGTCAGCAAAGATGGGTTAACTAGGACTCATTCTCTTTCCTCAGTACACCTTTAACAGCCCATGTTTGTTACTCCCTTTGCTCTGGGGATAGAAATGTGGAAGAGAGAGCCATTAAATGGTCCAGAAAAGTACTCTGGCCCACTCTGATTTCTCTTCTCTAGAAATTTTTATTGAACCAATTACTCTTTCTATTTGGATTGGTGCAGAACTGCTTTCCATGGTGTCTGTTATTATTCTGTTCCTTGTTAGATTGCCTCATTCTGTTATTTTACTTTCTCACACTACTTTGTGCATAAGATTGTGTCTCCCATAATCTTACTGCTTGAATGACTCCAAGTAACTAAACTCACATGACTGACTTGCAGTTCAGTGGAATGTGGCCTTTTGACAGGATGGAAGAGAACACTGACCTCAAGATTTTCCAGCTCTACTTGCTAAAGACCTATTCTGAGACCAAAGAACTTTTTCAGCTATTTATTTTGTTGAACAGATGATGTATTTACAAAGCTCAAAGATCAAAAAGTATAAAAAAATGGATGGCATAAAATCGCTCTCCCACCCTTTCTCCCTTCTGCCTTTTGTCCTCCCTGCATCCTTCTAGAGGATCCTCGGAAACAGACAGCAATATCTAAAGGTTCCCAGATACCTGTAAACTAGAACGCTGCTCTGTTCTCAGTCATAAGGGGGGAAGAGCACTTGGTGTGGTTTCAGGCTCTGGTTTCGAGGTGCTGCCTGTCAGGGATTAGAACCATGTGCAGTGCCAGTTTCTCAAAGTTAATTATTCAAACACTGAGTCAATCAACCAAATTCTTACTGACCACTCTTGAAGACTAGAATTATGGTACAGGTTAGCCAGAGAATAATAATAAAATAATTTTTGATGTTATTCATCTTAAAACATATATGTGGAAAATCATTGTACCTACATGAAATTGTCAATAGAGTATTTTCTAATTAAGTAAGTGTGAGATTTTCATATACACCTTTATCTTTATCAATGTATTTATTTATTTGGGGTTTGGCAGAACTTTAGGTGTCATCAGAGCCAGTCTAAATATTTAACTAATGAGAAAACTAAAGTTCAGAGAAGCTGCAAGGTTTGTAACTAAGAACACAGAGCTTAGACCTAGCCTAATCCAGTTTGAATCCTAGCTCTACCATTTAGTGGTTGTGTGACACTGGATAAATGACTTAAATCCGTGTGCTTAAATCTTCTCACTCATAAAATGGATATAATAAGAATATATCTTTCATAAGACTAGCAATTATTATATGTGTTAATATATATAAATGGCTAAGAAGGATATTTGACAAAGAATAAGCACTAGAGAACTAAAATTATCATTACAGCTTAAGGGAGGACTTGTGGAAGATGAAACAGCTGAATAGCATAGAAATAGTTTTAAATCGATAAATTAGGTATTGAGTTATTCATTACAAAGCATTAAAGGAAAGCAATTATAAAGCAAAATTTAATATAAAATTCATAATCAAGTAATGACAAACTGTATAAGTAGAAAAAAAGAATTCAAAATAACTATAGTGGATGAAAATAATACTTGCATTGGGTTGAATTAGCTTATAAATAAGGAAACAGAAAATCAAGATGGTCAAAGAAGCAGGCTTTTATAAGCACCACTGGGCCAGGAGATAGGTCTCAAGTGACTCAAAATCTGCTCTTGCAAAAGTCTCCTTTTGTTTTTCTTTTTATTTTTTCTAGAAAAAAATATAGAATGAAAAGGAAGAATACTTGTAAGTAAGACCCAAATATATGGGTAGGAAAATGTTTTAAACACTAATTTACCTTTCAGTCAGGATTGAATAAATTCTCATCTTTGTTTCACTAAGTGACAGTCTAGTACATTTGATTTAAGAACATTAGCAAAAGAATAAAACATAAAGAATGAGCCATTGCTCACCTGTTTATATGTTGAGTATGAACATGGTTTTAGAAATATAAAAAGTTGGAGTTACCTTTGTATCTCAGCAATTAAAGAATCTGACTAGGATCTATGAGGATGCAGGTCTGACCCCTGACTTTGCTCAGTGGGTTAAGGATCTAGTGTTGCTGTGAGCTGTAGTACAGGTCACAGATGCGGCTCAGATCCTAAGTTGCTGTGACAGTGCTGAAGGCTGGCAGCTGTAGCTCTAATTCAACCCCTAGACAGGGAACTTCCCTATGCCACCAGTGTGGCCTTAAAAAAAAAAAAAAAGAAAATTTTGAAAGTTTAGTAAGAGTTTGCTTCTGACTTTAAAATAAATTTAATTTTCCCTTTAGATTACACCGTGAAATATTGTTCCAAAAATCCAAAATTTACTATTAAAATCCAAAAATTACTAAATGTGGTATGTTTCAAAGTGACAATATATACAAAGTAATAAAATATAGTTATTATTTACTAAAGAGAAAATGGATAGTAAATCTCAGAAGCACAACTGATCTACAATTTCCATATTACTTGTATTTAAGTGATTGAACAAGTAATAGCAAATGGTATTAATATAAGTGAGATAAGTCAGATAGGGAAAAGCGAATATCATATTAACTCTCTTATATGTGGACTCTAAAAAAACAACGAAACTACCCACCTAACTAAAAAGAAGCTCAGAGATTGAACTGGAGCTTTCCAGATGTAGGAGGGAGTATATGCGGAGCTATGGGTAAACTGTGTTAAAAGGTAAAAAGAAAAAAGATAAATTAAAAAAATTTTAAAACCCAAGCAACCAAAACAGATCTCATTAAATCCATGCACTAATAGTTCTTAATTTGATTTTACATACCCTTCTAACAAGTTTGGATACCTGGTTTCCTAAACCCAAATAAATTATTAGTTAAAAATAGTGAAATCCCTAAAAATATTTTTCCTGCAAAAAACACACAAATATCTTGCCTTTTTCATGAAATGACCACCCACAGAATGCAGTTAGCCTGTAGAGCTTTTAAAGACTGGCAGTTAAATCTAAGATTAATCTAATGTTAAATCTAATGATAAGATTACAATAGAAAGCAAAGGAATGCCCCCCCCATCCTAGAGTTGATTTTAAAACAAGAAAGAGGGGGAAATGTACCTTGTGCTAATATAATTAACAGCCTTTCTAATGCAGCCCTTCAGATATTAAATCTTCATCTTCACTCTTCTCTCCTAGCAAATCTAATATACTATGAGAACTAGTTAGTATGGTTTTAAAAATAATAATGGAGTTAAATGTCTGACAGTAAAGCTTAAGCCTCTACCTAGAATTGAGAACCCAGCCTCTTAATCAAACTACTGTCAAATACTTTATTTATAGAGTTATTATTTATTATTTATGCATTATAATGCATTAATTTGATTGAATCTCTGACTTATGGTTTGCCAAGCATATTTTGTGAGCAATGGATAGGGCAAACAATTGAATTTCTAACATCAAATCATTCAATTTCATTAGACAAAAAAGTTAAAGAAGTCAATAACCAATGTGCACTTGAACCTGGGCCCCACTGAGCCTGAAAGGCTTCCAGGGACTCCTTCAAGTTTTTAATCCCTTTGATTATTTGCATATTAAGATCTCTGCAGGCAGGCAATGCTTCAAAAGATAGGCTAAACAGCTCCTTCTGAAGTCATTAAGCTCAATACAGCCAAATAAATTTTAGTTGTCATACAATTTTGAAAACTAAAGAGACGATTCAAAGTCTGTACCAAACCTGTTAGAGTTAGAAGGAAGACTGAGGCATCTAGGTATGGTCCTGGGCCACCAGTGTAGGCTGCAAGGGCTGAAAATTTAAAATAATAGGAATAGTTTCTCAAAAGTAGGACAATAAAAAGTAACAATATCTACCATCATACAGCAATAGTAAAAGAAAGGCTTCACTTTGCAAGGAATGTCATAGAGTAGATAACAAATGCTAGTTAACCATTTTTTACTGTAATTAGTGGCAGAGGCAACATCAAGCCATATTCCTGATTCATATAGCACTGCTTTTTCTGTGGAGTAATTTCGTTTCCTCATACTGAACTTCAGGACAAATAAAAAGAAGTCTTGTTTTATCACAGCACACAGTGTTTTGTCTATATGCTAATTAAGTTTGACAAACTGTTCTCCATGCTTGTAGAAGACAAATAATGAATGTTAAGTCTTAGAGAGCACCCAGAATAGCACTGAATCCATAGCAGTAAACGTTCAGTAATTGGTTATTTATTGCTTAACTCTTGAGTAAGCCCACAAAATGAAGGACTTAATGTTAAAGAATCAAACAGAGCGATGAGTGGGATCAGTCAGGGATAGTTACCAACCTGGAGGTGAATTTAAATTGTGTCCTTCAAATCTACATAAGATGTTTCTGCAATATGATACACCAACTCTCCTCTCTGTGAACTGTAACACTATAGGACACTTGTCTTGAGGGGTACCCTCTTGTAACCTCACACTGCCTTACAAACCTTGTGAGTAAAGGATGAGAATCTGTGTGACCAGACTGTCACTCACAGAAACTACCTTCTGCTTATAGAGCAGGATTTGATGTAGGGGATAATGGGAAAGAAAGATGGAGCCTGAGCTATTCTTATAGAATCACCTAACTACATCTTTTCATATACAAAAAGGACGGAGGAGGGAAATTATGAAATTAGAGCCTAAATGTGCAGGAGAAACAATATTTACTGAATATCTTTTTACATCCAACACATGAAAAAGTGATCTGAATAAACAAAGAAAAATGTTATTAGAGTGTGACATATTATTACTGCTGTAATTCAAGCCTTTCTGTGTGTATGTATGTGTGAAAAACAGTTGGATGTACAAAAACATCAAGTGTGGTATTTTATAACTTTAAATCTATTAAATATTTTAAGGTTATGACTACTAAAGTTTGGCTCATTCTCACTCACATTTTATTTGTTTATTTATTATCTTTTTGGCCATGCCCACAGCATGCAGAAGATCCTGGGCTAGGGATTTAACTTGAGCCACAGCAACAACGCTGAATCCTTAACTGCTAGGCCACCAGGGAACTCCCCAAATTACATTTTAAATACCAAGATACAGAGGCAGGCAATACCTGAAAAAACTTATTTATAAAATTCTATAATTTCACAATTCTGAGCATAAAATTAGCTGCTTTTAAGACACAAGTATATGTTTCAGCTGGTAACTTCCTAAAAATATAATATGCCAGGGCCTAGCAAAAGGAAACCGAGGATTGGCCTAAGGGCTAAACAAATGAGTATACTGAGGCCTCAGGCACAAAGGGTCAGGCTCCTAGGTAAGATGACAATGTACATCTGAAGCCTCTAGGTAAACCTGAGGCCGAGACAATAGAACACCCACTTCTCTAGGGCACTGCCAAGCTGAAAAAGACTGGGCAGTCTCAAAGTTGGATAAAACCTAAGTAGACTAGCAAGCAGAACCAGAACCCCAGAAGTCAGTACACTGTTGGTGAGGGACCTTCTGATTGGTGAGAGAAATAACAGGGATTTTTTTTTTTAATTGCATCAAGCTAATTGAAAAGTAAAAATCAGGTGCAGGCATCTACAACTATAAAATTTTTAAAACCTGGACATTAGAATTCCCTTGGAACTTGAACTGACTGCATACAAGTAACACTATACAGGAAAGCATGAGAAAAAAAAAAAAATCAATGAATTGGTAAACTAATAGGGCTGCTTGCAGATAATAATTTCCCACCAGTATTTTGTCCTAGATGCTTCCACTGTATCCATAATTTATTCATTTAGTTAGCAACAAAGCCCTGAGATAGGAAGAAGCCTATAAGAAGAAGAGCTTAAAAAAACAAAAAATTGCAAAGAAGTTCCATGAGTAAAATAAAATGAGTGAAGGGGACGGAAGAAGGAGGCAGTTTAAGGTCACAGTAGAGGGAGGTGCCAAGTCATGTAGCTGTAGAGTAAGAAGTTTAATTTTAGGGGTTAGGTTAGAGGTTATTCTAATCATTTTGCTATTGGATGAAGGTGGCTTGATTTGGGCATTAGCTGTGGAAATGGAAAGATACATATAAACTGGGAGTAGGGTGAAATAAACTTCCATTTGTTGGAATATATGTGCACATACATGTGCGCGTGTTTTATGGTGGGAATCAGTAAGGAATCAAGGCTGACTTCTACGTATTTGGCTTGAACAACTAAGTATATAGTAAAGATATATATAAGCTTAGGAAAAAGGAAAAAGTACAGCTCTGTTCCAGTCCTGAGAAGTGTGAGAAACATCTTAGACATCCTACTGGAAATGTCAAGTAGGTGATTAGTAATATAAACCTAGAGCTCATTGCAGAGATCAGAATTAGATATATACATTTGGGATTCATCAGTATATAGGTGGTATTGAAAGCCAAAATACAGAAATATCTGGGGAGAAATTATAGGTAGTCTTTGACATGATTATTTAGAGATAACAGAGTAGGAAAAGGAAGCAAGGAAGGCCAAGGAAGAGTGGTTAGTAAAAAGCAGAGGATAGCATCATGGATGACAAAGCACAGTGTGTTTGAAGAAGGGGAGAATGGTTACCTATATGACTTGCTATTGTTGAGACAAATAATATAAGGACAAACTATCACTGGGTCTGGCAACCTGGCGATTCGGCAAGAGTTTATTCAGTTAAGGAGGGGAAGGAGCCTGGAAGAAATTGTTGTAGTGGGTGCTTCTGATGAGCTGAATAAGTCTTATTAAAATGCAGCCGTATTCTAGCAAAGAAACGTTATCGTTTTTAACCCATACTGACATTCATGCCTTATTTCATGAACATCACAATATAGGATTTGTTTATAATTAATTGTTCCATAGCAGTTAATTTTTTAAAAAGTGGTGAGAACTCACAATAATTAGCACTTCCAAATAATTTGTATGTTTATAAAATGCTTTGGGGAAATATGCCTTAATACTTAGTGTTCCAAATGGCACTACTCTTATAAACAATAAGAACATTGTTGACCCTCTGGCTATGATACTGAAAAATTAAAAAAAAAAAAAGCAAGGAAAAGTAAATTATTTAAAATACATTTTCAAATGTCATCATAACAAATTATTGATTTTCATATCTAACCTTAGTGTTTTTATTTATAAAGTATTTTAAACTCTGTGTAACAAAATACCTAACTTTGCTTTAAGAGACCATTTTATTTTAAAGACTTAACAGAGTTTGAATGAACCCAATTAAGTGTGCTCTTTGCATCTTCTCAGGCTGTCCCTAGCAACTCACAATGTGAGTTCTGTTCTACTTGCTATCAGGGGAAACCACACAGGAACCCAGAGAATACTGCCTGCTGGAAAAAAAAAAATGAGTTCATTTCTTCATAACGTCGCTGGCTGTGGCCACAGAGAACACAGTATCCGTTTACAGAGTCTCCTAATTGGCATGAGGCCATTGTCTAGGCTTGCACTTCTTTACTGGCAAATGCAGCACATTTTTATTTGTGCTCTGCAATAGATTCAACTACCAATACCTACAGATTTAACTTGTGAAAAATTATCTAGGCAGGTGAAAAAGTAATGTAATATATGACAGTTCGGTAGCTTGGCAGGAAGAAGGAGGGAGGCTCAAACTACCTTGAAGGAGGAGTATTTTGTGAAAATGAACAAAGCTCCATGTTCTCTCTTGAATAATAAAAACACTCATCCACATACTGACACGACACAGGGATTTTATTATCAATTGTCACACACAGTAGTTTTATTAGCACCTATTCAAGACAGCTAATTTAAAAGCACTTGAAACCCTAGGCAGATGTTTTTAAACAAAAAAAAAGTTCAAAAAGCTCTGCATCATATACTATCTACTATAAATAAAATAAGGCTCGGTTCTTCGCTTGTCTTGAAACACATTCGTTTACATATGAGCTGACTACATCAGGATCTTGATCATCATTCTCTAGGGCAACAATGTTCCCTGCTTTGTGAGAACTTTACGACATGCATTTTCTCTTTTGCCTAATTTTAAATGCTCAGTCCATTTCATATTGTAATCCATCTCCTCCCACATGAGATTCCTATCAGATATTTTATTTAGTTCTTATTAAAATTAGTGGAAAGACTACTTTGGAAAAACTGATGTTCTTCACTAAAGCTCAACATAAACACACTCTGTGACCTAGACTTTTCACCTTTAAGTACAGCCCCCCGCAAAAAAACTATGCATGTTAACCAAAGGACATACACTAAAATAAATGTTATGAATGGCAACCCTATTTGTAAAAGTACAAAATCAGAAACCACCTAAATGTGCCCAAATCAAGAATAGAATGAAATTATTACACAATGGAAACCGAACTATACTGAGGATGAACAATCTACAACTTTACACAACGACATGGAGAAGTCCCAAGAACAGATTGTTGAGAAAAAACATAAGATAATAGAGATTATAGTGAACACTTTCATTATATAAATTACTAATACCTTATGCTGACTAGGAAGCAGAATAGTAGCTACCTTTAATAGGGTCTAGTGAGCAGAATGGGGCTTGAGGGACTTCTGAAACTGCAATTGTTCTTGGTTTCATCTGGATGCTGGTTACACAAATGTGTTTAGTTTGTCAAAGTTCATCAAGATATCCGATACCATAGTTCAATAATTTTAAAAACCTGAAGTTTTCATGGATGTTGGCTGAGCTGGAATAGATACAGCTCAATACCAAGTATGGTCGACTGAGTTCTTATTCGTAGATATTATCTTACCTCCAACTGTGAGCAGGCTTGGCTATGTGGCCTACTGTCATCAAAGAAATACGAATAGTAATGAGCATTGCTTCCAATCCAAGTTTTAAACGCTAGTGTGGGGCAACTTTATATAAGAGAGAAATCTGAGGCAGACTAGGTTAGTCAGATTTTCTCTTCTAAAAATTATAAATCAAAAGAACGAAATTGGGATCTCTTGAAAATGAATCGCAAAAATAAAAGTGCTCTAAAAAAATAAATTATATAATATTCTCAAGTTCTGGTTATGAGCTACCCTAATATCCTCTCAATAAATTTACCCATTTTTCTTGGTAGCCAGAGTAAGTTTGGTAGCCTGAAACCATCAGAACTTAACTATCAGAAATATTTGTGTCCCTGGATATATGAAACAACAGATATTAAGCAGAAGCCCTGTGCTTCTGAGCTGAGCAGAGTAATAACGTCTTGCTTCTCTAAGTTTCTTGTGGATGCTTTAGCTCCTGGAAAATCTGTTTCACTAGGTGATGCTCATTGAAAATAGATGCACAAAGTGGACTCTCCCATGACTCTCCTAAACTTTTAAGGTTAATCCTAAATTGTGTTCTTCCTAAGCAGATATTTTATTTATTTATTTATTTATTCATTTATTTATTTATTTATTTATTTTTGGTCTTTTTGCCTTATCTAGGGCTGTACCCACGGCATATGGAGGTTCCCAGGCTAGGGGTCTAACAGGAGCTGTAGCTTCCAGCCTTCGCCACAGCCATAGCAACGTGGGATCTGAACCTACACCACAGCTCATGGCAACGCCAGATCCTTAAGCCACTGAGCAAGGTCAGGGATCAAACCGCAACCTCATGGTTCCCAGTCGGATTAGTTAACCACTGACCCACAACGGGAACTCCGCAGATATTTTAAATGGCTTTCTTTCTTTTTCTTCTTCTTCCTTTTCTTTTTATTGATGCACCTGCAGCATATGGAAGTTCCTGGGCTAGGGGTTGAACGAAGCTGCAGCTGCAGCGTACACCACAGCCAAGGCAATACCAGATCCAAGCCATATCTGTGACCTGAGTGAGGCCAGGGATCAAAACTGCATCCTCAAGAGACAACGTTGGGTCCTTAACCTGGTGAGTCACAATGAGAACTCCCTAAAATGGCTTTTAAAAAATGCTCCCTTATGTTTGGATTGAATTTTCAGTCTCATAATATGACAAGAGAATTCTCCAGAATATTTATGTAACTAGTGACTAATTTTCAGTGTCATACAAACAGCAGTTTGCTTTGTAAACTATAAAATATGTTTCTTAAGAGTAGGAGTTCCTGTTGTGGCACACTGGAAACGAATCCAATTAATAAGCATGTGGTTGTTGGTTTGATCCCTGGCCTCACTCAGTGGGTTAAGGATCTAGCATTGCCATGAACTGTGTTGTAGGCAGACAGCTACAGCTCGGATTCAACCCCTAGCCTGGAAACCTCCATATGCCGCAAGTGTGGCCCTAAAAAGCAAAAAAAAAAAAAAAAAAAAAAGGAGTAGGAGATTAGGAGCTATTTGTTATATATTAATCACAATATTGGTGCAAAACAAAAACAGTATTTTGAATAGAGCTGATTGTTCACATTTGATAGGTAATAATGATAGGCAAGAAAGGGATAGGCACACATTTGATAGGTAAAAATGATAGGCATAGGGCTATATGAAAGACTGAAATAATAGTAGGTTTCCAAGTTTGGTGACATACTCTAAGCAATGATAAACTGTAGAAAGTTTTTTGAGCATGGGATAATATAACGAAGCTACTATTTTGGTCATGCACTAGACATACCAAAACCTGGAAAATCAGTGTTATTTAGCAAACCAGTTAGCTAGGTTGCATAAGATGATAAAGACCTGAACTAGGATGATGACGACACCAATGGAAAATAGGGGTGGGTCTCTATGAAGAAACATTGGACAGAAATAATCTATAAAACTTGCATACTGATAGGGGCAAAGGGAGTTAGAGTCTAAAGTTCTATGCTTTACTATATTGTGTGTGTGTCTGTGTGTATGTGTCCACATGTGTGTGTGTGCGTGTGTGTGTGTGATTCCTAGGTAGAACCCAACACCAGGTCTGAGTTTGGGCTCAGGGATCTACCTTTGTAATAGGAGGCCCTAATTATGCTGAGGTAGATGGTCTTTAGATCATACTTTGAGAAACACTGGACAGGATAGATACTATCTTGCAGCTCAATACTCTATGATTTAGTCAGTGTCTTTTATTTTGTTCCTTCTTGCTCTTTAGCCATGAAGACTGGGTTATTACATTTGTCCTTTTTCATATCAGAAAGGCAATAAAATTACTAGGGTTTCCCTTAGATCTGTATTTTCTGAGAATAACTACAGATAACCACAGACAGCCTAGGAAGAGCTTACTCTTCAAAACTGCTTTCACAAGGGGTATCTTCTGCCATGCAGGCTTACCTTCCCTATAATTTCTGTAATTCAAACAGCCCTCATAAACCACAATTGATCTTTAAGGAGTCACCTTTTATATCATCTCCTCAAAAAGATTAAACTCCTGAGGGCAAGATGGAATAATACGACATTAATGAAAATCTAATGATATTCTTAAAATAAGATT
Organism: Catagonus wagneri; assembly: GCA_004024745.2. NCBI lineage: Eukaryota > Metazoa > Chordata > Mammalia > Artiodactyla > Tayassuidae > Catagonus > Catagonus wagneri. Next base: position 8,512,542 of record PVHT021183519.1, read on the forward strand.
GTATTTAGACAAATTAAAAGGCCTACCAAAGAAAATTATGTTTGACCTTTAGTTTCAATTTCTTATGTAATTCCATCCTGTCATTTTTCAATAATAAAGAGAAATATTACATTTAAAATATTTTGATATTTAGTTAAGGGAATTCAGCTATTAGTTCTAAAAGAAGGCTTTAATTTTATTTGAAAAGTAAGTAAATTCTAGTAGATTAATCTACCCTGTGACTTAAAAATGCAAATGTTTCTAATAATAATGATAATTGACATGCCACCAGATGACATTTGCTTTGAGAATATTAAAGTTCTCTGAGGAAATATGAGTATAAACATTCAAAATTAAACTTTGAGGTAATTAATTGCATTAATCCTAATGAATAATAAATCGCCAAAAATAAAAATAATCTTTAAATGCTAGAAAAATCAACATAATCGTATTCATTTATGTCACCCAAGTTCTTTTTTGGAAAAAATGTTGAACCTGGAAATATCAACAGACATCAACTGCTTTTTCTTATTAAAAATAGACGTAACTGAAATAAATTATCTGGAACAACATTCACAATCAAGATCCTGAGCATATGGTCATGTGTGAGTTTTCAAAGCTAAAAAAGTACAAACTCAGATACCTGCTATAACATCATCCCCTTACCTAGACTGCTCTGTGAAAAGAAATCCACTCTGGTTATAACTATATTCCCAGGGGGAAAAAATACAGTGCCTGCTACTTAACAGGCATTTTCTGTACTTTTTTTACTGCAATTAATCTTCTGTAATTGATGAATGTACGAATGAATAGTGCATAATAGTTCTTACTAAGCAATAGAACTGTACAACCTTGCTGCTATCCATCCATAGATGAGTGAGAATTCAACTAAATATTCTGGATAATTGTATAAAGATTACCCTTTAAAGTTTGACTGAGATAAATTTTTTTTTAACTGGATACTGAACATCTTCACATTTGATTGAGGCAATACCACATAATGATTTAGATTAGGAATAGTTTTTGAGTCAGATAAGAATAGGTAAGAATCCAGGCTGTCTTTTATATAAACATTGTTATATTGGGCAAATAAATTCATCTTGCTAAGGCTCATTTTCCTTACCTAAAAAAACTGAAAAAATGAATTTTGACTTACAGTGCATTTTAATGTCAAAGCATTTAGTATAGCGGCCAGCACAAAGTAACTGCTCAATATTTTACTGCTACAGTAGGGGGTTCCTTGGTGGCCTAGTGGTTTAGGATTTGGTGTTGTACTGCTGTAGTTTGGGTTTGATCCCTGGCCCAGAAATTTTCACATGCCACAGGCACAGCAAAAAATAATTGCTACTACAGTTACTACATATATTAAAAGTAACCACTTACAACAACTCACAGCTTTCCTCAACTGGCTAGTGTCAATTTGATAAACAAGAAACAAAATAATTCTTTTTCTACTGGTATTTTTCAAGGCATAAAGAAGCAAGTTTGCATTGTATTTCCTTCTTAATTTTTTCATTCCTAGCACCAAGATTAATATTTTCCTTTCCTTAGAACATGCAAATACCAATCTTCTTAAATTTAAACTCAAGCCCTTCCTCCTCTCTGATACCTGAAGAATTTCAGCCCTTGTAATCTCACCCTCCTTTAACATCCTACCACCATCATACTACATATTTAGTAGCTTATGTTTATGCTGATTCTCTCTGCAACTATACTATGAGCTCCTTTAGGGTAACGTCATGCTTAACAATTACACTGTTTTCTCTTTCCTTCCTGTACTTCTAGGTTCTTCCAACATTAATTGTTTTACAGGGCTGTTTCCCCTTTGCAACAAATTGTATGCCAGGAATATCAGGAATTTCACCTTCTACTTCTTTGCTTTACTCTCACATTAACTAACAGCAGTCTAACAGGAGGCTAGTACAAGTTTGTGCTCACTTACTTGAGGGATAACTTGTTGACCACTCAAGTGGTAACTCCCTCCCTACTAAGAAACATACTCCTTATTTCTTTCTCTGGCACATGTGGGTCTACAGAAATTATGGCTTTGCCAAAACACGTTAGGGTTAGGGTTAGGGTTTAGGGTTAGGGTTAGGGTTGGGGTGAGGTTGTGGGGTGGGGCGGAAAGGAGGGAAATCACTACACCATCCAAACTAAATAGAAATAGAAAAGGTGTGGGGCAGGGCAGAAAGGAAGGAAATCACTACACCATTTAAACTAAACATTTCTGTGTACCACATTTTTGTGTGCCATATTTGCCTGAAGGCTGACAGTTTTCTTCCTGTCCATACACATTCACTGAACTTCTGAAGTCTCAAAAGTTTCAATCTTTCTGGAAAAATTACTATCCTGGGTCAGTCTTTATTTCAAATACCTTGCCTTTGTATCTTCATAACTATATTTACATTTGCCACATAATGTCTTAAACTGAGGTTTGAAAATGCCCTTTCTGAAATCATATCTTTGTTTTTTAGGACAGGATCAGTAATTTTCACGATCTAATATCTCTGTGTGACTTCAGGTATATATATGTGTGTGTGTATAAATTTCACCTATATATAATTACATTTGTGTCACTTTAGATATATGTAATTTATATATTTACTATAAATATTTCCATATATGTTAATAAATTTAAATTAGCATGTTAAGCTAATATAATAAATTTACTTACAAAGTAGATGTAATTATAAATTAAAATTTGTCATATATACCATATAAATTATATAATGCATATATTTACAATTTAGAGTTCTAGATCTAGATCTATAAATCAGAGAAGTGTTTTAAACCAACAAATAAGTATAAACAACATGCCAAAAGGTATTTTGCTAGAGACTGAAATGTTCACGATAGGTTCGGAGTAGCACTTGAGAAAATTTTATTAGGCAGTAATTGATGCCAGATTGTTTTATTCAACTCACATTTTGACAGCTGTATTTAAATCAGCATAGAAAAGTTTATAGCTTGATGTCAACTTTACTATTGAAGAGTTTCTTAGCAGTCATTTAACCAAACATTACAGAGAACTAAAAATGGGTTGGGATTCTGAATATTTATAACTAATTTCATTCAATTAGATAGCTGCTCTAAAAATTCAACAAGACAAAATAATCATCAAAATGCCTTTCTCCTATTATGAAGCATGAGAGTTAACTTCACTTTTGGTGAAGATTCAAAAAGCCTTTTCCTTTTTTTGTGAAAAAAATTAATTTTTCATAAAAACATGCAATCAAGCATTCATAATCTATTTCCAAAGACTCATAAAAAATAATCCCACTTCATATTTCTATGAGGAATTTGCTTATTATGAATGGGTAAGTATTTTTATACAATATGCTATTCTACAAAGTTCAGATTGGGTCGGGTTTTTATTTTTCCTAATACATCTTTCTATTTTTTTACATTGTCATTTCTGAGGTATATTTAAAAAATTCTTTTTTTTTCTTCTTACAGCTGCACCCACAGCATAAAGAAATTCCTGGGCCAGGAGTTGAACTGGAGCAGAGGATTTGAGCCACATCTGTGACCTACTGTAATGTCAAATCCTTAACCCACTGAGTCAGGCCAGGAATCAAAACTGCATCCTCCCAAAGACAATGTCGGGTCTTTAGCCAGCTGAGCCACAACAGGAACTCAAACTTTTTAAACCTCAAGATTTGAAAATTATATGTAATTGTCTACCAAAGTAACAGCAGATAGAATAAACATGTTATTTAAAATATATTTCTTCCAAATTTCACAAACCATCATCACGTAGGTCAGTTCTTAGGAATCATTTTTGTAAACCAAGAAATTTAGGCTACAAAGTTAAATGATCTAATGTTAGAACTCAAATACTTCTACTCCAATGTTTTACTTTTCTATTTAATATCACTAACGGCTTTGTAGTTGAAATGATAAGTATATTTCTATAAAGATGGCCCCACTCTAAGAATTCTGCTTCATTTTGTAAGCTAAATAATGTTAAGCTATTATCTTATTCTATAATTTTCTTTTCTGATCAACTAAAGCAGAGGGAAAGTAATGACTAATGAATTACCTCTTATGTAAAAAAGATGTAAAGAAAAATGAAGTCAACCAGATGACAAGTACCAAAAAAGACCACACTGTTTCTATATTTATGTAAATTTATCATAATGCCTGGTCATATGTTAGGCATATGGCAGGATGTTCTATAAACATGTTTTGAATGATCTATTGATCAATCAGAGATGTATTTCAGCAGCAAAGAGAAAGAACACAGTATGCTCATGAAACTATCCTGTGTCTTAAAAAAATTCCTGTTGGATTAAGCATTTTATAGACCATGAGTATGTAACTAATTCACAGCGATGGGCTAGGTGAGATAGAGGATGGTCAGAAACACTTTTCTCTAATGGCTCACACGATTTTCGACCTGACATTCTTATCCCTGTCCTTTTCTTTGCCATCTCTCCTATTGCAAAGACCTAATTCTTAACATGAACACAATACATCGAACCCACTGAAACAAACTGCTGCTTCTCAAGTATGACACTCTTCAAAATGGAAAAATAAAAACAATGACAATGGTGAAACAAAAATAAACATGCACTTAAAAAAAACTATTTTAGGAGAAAAGAGAGTAGAATCATCTTTGATTACGACACTCACACATTATCAAAATATAGGCCATTCCCCTAAATTTAACAAAGGGAAAGAAAAGTGAATTAAGTCAGTAATGTGTTAGAATTTCTGGCAACAAGATTCCAGAAACACTGCCCTACTAAGACCGTGTTCCACCAGATATCAGAGATTAACATTAACAGGCCTTTCAGAGGAAAACATGTTAGCTCTGCCCAATGGAGGCTTCAACACAGCAGCTTCTGTCAACAGCTTCCTAAACCTCAGTGAAGATGTCAAAGGTGCTAACGGATTTGCACAACTCTTTTGAGTACACGTTTTCTGGAGGTATGAAATGAAATCAAATTTGATTTGACTGATATCCGAAAAGTATTACAATCATAAGAATAAAAGTCAATTTAAGATGTATATTATCTATCCTAATGCGTTGAAAAAAAATGACTTTACTGTGTAGGTTTTACTGGCAATTTGTTAGTTTCCATACCTGAGAAGCATTTAGCCCTACTAGTGAATAATCAAATCAACACTGTTTCTGAATAGTATTTTCATAACAGTAGCCAAGTAAGAAGGACAGACTTTCTTTTTTCTTTCTTTCTTTTTTTCTCTGTTCTGTTTTGCTTTTTTAAGGTCGCACCTGTGACATAAGTAAGTATCCAGGCTAGGGGTCAAATTGGAGCTCTAGCTGCTGGCCTATGCCACAACCACAGCAATGCAGGATCTGAGATGTGTCTGTGACCTACACCACAGCTCATGGCAACGCTGGATCCTTTAACACACTGAGCGAGGCCAGGGATCAAACCTGGATCCTCCTGGATACTAGTCAGGCTCGTTACCGCTGAGCCACAATGGGAAATTCCAAGACTTTTTCTTATTATGGTTGAGATGCATGCAAGAATATTTTTGCATAAACCAGGAAAAGACAGAATAAGTTTTAACATATTTAAGTGGTTCAAATGTGCTTGACATTTATAAAAATTTAGTAGTTATTATTAAAAGAAATAATTCAGTTTTTATTAGGCAATACAAAAGTTATAAAGAAATGCTTTTCAGAATTATATGTAGAAATAAATATCTAAATAAGAATTCGTGGTAATCCACGGTGAATTGATTTCTTTACTTTGGGTATTGAATTAGAATGCTATTACATTATCAATCCTTCAATATTCTGCATTGTTAGCCTTAGGAGACCATTACCTGAGTGAAACATAGCTAAAATTACCTTAATCTACCTTAATCTTAGGGAGCAGCAGAGAACAAATGGCTGGGAAAAAAGTTGTTAAAATTTTATAAAACGTTTCGTTGTCTACAACAAGCTGCCTACTTCAATATAAATACTGAAATTCAGCTTTAGCTTTTCAAATCATGTTTCTTTTCAATGATTTTTTAGGCATTAATCTGAAAACCATTATAAACAGTATAAAAATATGTGTATAAACCATGAAAATCATTCTTTTTCCATAATGACCCATTAGATCTTTACGTTTGGATGATGAGAAATGACAGAAGAAACATACATGGTTTCAAATAATACTTTGGGGATATCTCAAAGCAATACACGATTTTTAAAAATTTACATTAGTTCTCCTTGCTATTACTTGGAATTATAGACATGTAGAACCTAAAGGTACTATTAGGGGGTGAACTGTTTAGTTCTAGTCCTCAGTATTTCAGAATGTGGCCTTATGTGGAAATAGGGTTTTTGCAAGTCAAAATGAAATCACTGGGTGGGACCCAGTGCAAAATGACTGGTGTCCTTATGAAAAAAGGAAATTTGGACACAAAGATAGAAACACACAGATGGAAGACAATGTGAAGACACATTGTAAAAGACACCTGTGTGACTTGAGTGATATATCCAAATGTCAAAGAATTGCAAGGGTTAGCAGAAAACACTAGAAACTAGAGGAGGCAAAGAATGATTCTCCCCTGAAGGTATTGGGAAGAGCAAGGTCCTTCTGGTACCCTGACATCAGAGCTCTAGACACAGAACTGTAAGAAAGTAATTTTCTGGTGTTTTAGAACACTCAGCTTTGGGTACTTCGATACTGCAGCATTGGAAACTAAAACAAGAGGCTTCGGAAAGAACTCATGATCCCATAGGCCAAAAAGCTCATGTAGAAAAAGTGTCTTGCTATTCAAGATCACTTCTGACAGATCTCTAAAAACAAGAGCATGACATTCTTTTTTTTGTTTTGTTTTGCCTTTTTGTGATTTTTCAGGCCGCACTCACGGTATGTGGAGGCTCCCAGGCTAGGGGTCTAACCAGAACGCTTAGCCGCTGACCTACACCACAGTCACCACAGCAACACAGGACTCGAGCTGGGTCTGCGACCTACACCACAGCTCACGACAACGTCAAATCCTTAACCCACTGAGCAAGGGCAGGGATCGAACCGGCAACCTCATGGTTCCTAGTCGGATCCGTTAACAGCTGCGCCATGACGGGAACTCCGAGCACAGTGGTCTTCAATAAAAAGTTAAGGCTGCCTCTTCTCTCCTTGACAGATTGAAAATTCTAGGTGTTAAAAAAGCACATCAGAAGTTCATTCTTTTAAGATATCTAGACTTCTGTAAAAACTGAAAAGAAATGTTAGTACTCTGCTTCCCTTTCCGTTCTTTCTAAGCAGCTATGTTTCAATTTCTAAAGCTGTTTTTTCAATCGTCAAGATAAATTTGAGGCTTCTTCTTAACCCACTTGATACTTGATTTTTACCAAATGATCCATTTGCTATGACATTCCAGGTGATATGAGTCTTAAAAAGTATTAGTAAAATTATTAGAAGTATTACTAAAGGTTTTATTAAAATTTTAGTATAAAATCAAGAAGAAAATGAAAGCATCATGAAAGACTGCCAGTTTTTTTAGTTATATTTTTGGTAATATCTGAATTATGTAACCTCCGAAGGTACCAAACCTATAGAACCTATAGACATAACAAAACATCTCTTTATTTCACTTATAAGAATAATTATTTCTTTCAACTAATTTGGGAGCCTCATGAAGACAGAGAAAGATTTTTGTGCATTTTAGTATCTTCTTTAACATCTAATGCAATGCCCAACACAAAATTCATTCACCAAGTAACTTATTTAACATTCACTATTGCTAGACATTACTCTTATGCTGAGAATAGAGCAATGAAGAATACATACACAATTCCTTGCCATTACTGAGGTTACCTTCTAATGAAGAGAGACAGAGAAGAAAAATAAATTAATTAAATGGTATATTAGATGTGATAACTACTAGGGAGAAAAATATGGCAGGGAGCAAGGACTAAGGAATACTGTGGGTTGTTGCCATTTTAATTAGGATGGTAAAGGAAGGCTGTAGTGTTTTAACTTGACATTTGACACTTGAGCAAAGACCTAAAGAATGCAGGTTTGAGGTGTGATGTAGGAGTTAAAATCTAATTCCATCTTTTCATTGCCAAAAAATAAGATGACAGTTTCCTCCTTTGCCTAAGATGGTGCTAATTTATTTGCCTTCTAATGTATTGTAGCTATTAATAGCTCCCTTTAATTCTTACTGGTGTCCCAGATTGAATGATAAATTATATAGCCATCCTACTTAGATCATTATCTCTACATGATATGTACCAATGTTTGTTAAATGAATGAGTAAAAAAAAAAATGTATCTTCATCTCATGTCTCATCATTTGTTATCTGTCAGACTGTTAACTTCCTTGTGCACCAATACTGCCATCAATCCTGAATCTTAGAAACCGAGAATGATTCTGAGAGAATCTTTTAATATCCTTAGGTGAAAAGCTCAAAGATATGATTAGCATCAACAGTAGCAAATTTCTCTCACTATGTAAGTCTTATTTAGTATCCTCCTTGTCTTTCATTTCACCGCTGAGACCAACATCTTTATAGAGGTCCAGATGGTGTAGAGAGATTATGACAATGAAAGGTAGCTCATGCTGAGGGCCTAAAGGAAGGACAAATCACGGCTTGTCTGAAAGACCAAATTCAATTACATACTTACTACATCCTTATCAGATGGGGTGCTCACTCTGTACCATGAGCAACTTTTGATAACATGTGAGTGGATTAGTAGTTGTACAATAAAGAAGGGCGCTGTGGACAATTAAATTCTTCCCACTATAATTAAGTTATATCACATTCATTTTAGAAGTGGGGATTCATCAGAAATGAATAACTGCACAGAAATCCCTTGTTAGTTATCTAACAGCACATCTTATAAAAGACTAGGGTTCTTTGTAACCAGGAGAAACTCTGAAGCATTCCATGTCTGCAGCCTGGTCCAACCAATTTGTCTAAGTAGGCTGTCAGGAGAAGATGAAGACTTCCCCTCAGATGTGTAATTTACTCCCCCTACCCCATTCCAGATTCAAGAAGAAATGCTAATTAGAAGTGGAGTTGCTTTTTAGAGTCTGCATAAATTCAGCCCTGTCAACTTTGCTTATGCCCCTCTGCAAAGTGGAAAACAGTGATGTTCTACATACTGTGTTAATGTATAAATAACTTCTGTGCTCATTTAGCCACTTCAGCACATCCAAGAAAATGACATTATGAATGAGCTACATTACCTAGAGGAAACAGACAGACTAAATGTGGGCTTCTACACAACTTAATATGCATCTAATGTACAACTTAAGCAGTATCTTCCACACTAAGTGACAAGCAATTTATCTCCATACATCAGTATGTGTCATGAATATGACACAGCTTTATTGTTGAAGGACTTTGAAATTTCCACCCAAAACTAAATTTTTCTATCTCTATTTATTAGCACGCTACTTGTAGAAATCACATTAATTGCGACATTCATGTCTCTGCTGGCTGCCATTTAATTAATGTTGTTTAAGCAAAATAAATTTCCCTTTATTGGAATCAAGCCAAGCAAGAGGTCACTATCTAAAAGTGACAGCGTTACTTATGTGTGTGTATATGTGTACATGTTGTTACTGCTAAAATTACCCTATTTCTTTTATACAAACGATCTACATCAGTCACAGGACATTTACCTCAATTTAATATCTGTTATTCAAAGTGCCTGTTTTCTGGCAAGACAAATATCAACAGTTTTTGAAAACTAAGCACTCTTTATTGCTTAGCTGGCAGTTATAAAAAAGCACATCTAACATTTTTGTTATTTATTTGAAAAAATATCCCATAATTCTCATAACCCCACAGGATCTGTGAAAAAAACTGCCGTAGTTATTGCATAGGGTTTTCATATCCTTGGCACCCATTTCCCACCGTTTCATTGCCAAGCTATTCATTAACCCTAGAGTGCATGTATTTGACATTTAAGTTAATGAAATATAATCCATTTAGGTGAATAGTTCATGGAAGAAAAAGTTTCTTATGTGTGGACAAACATACCTAAGTCTTATTGATCAAAACTGGTTTACATTAAACAGCAAACATAATTATTTTCAGAGAATCTTATATTCTGAACATATAATATCAAAAAGCTAACTTAGCTGAAATTTTAACAGGTTTTCTTAGCCATCAATAGGCTCCACTTATAGAGGCCATTTGGATCTATTGCCCTGATTCCTTCTGGGCACCTCATCTGCCAGTGGACAGGTTATCTGTTTCCAGCTTACTGTTCACCAATCAACCTTTTACGGTCATCACTCACCACTCAGCCCTGCTGTGTGTATCTCTTCCAAATGGTTTTCTATTACTATTCACAGTCTGATTTAGATCATAGATATATGATGATATTACTATATCCAGAAAAAGTGAGGGGCTGAAGGAGATATATTCTAACAATTTAATGGAGAGTGACAACAATTTAGAAGTATTTTTTAAATCATCTTTATAGAATGCAGGATAGCTTCAAAGAAATCACATGCTGTGCAATGCTGAATTTGACTGTTAAGTAAACTGTAGAATGCTGAGTAAGCTAACACCAAAAATATATTGGTATCTCTGTTAAAATTACATAACTGAGAAAAAAATGCATCATGTCAACAGAGTATGACCATTAAGACAATTTCTTTTAATGTGTAAATATTTATTTGTTCTGTGCCTGGAAACTAATCTGATGCTGGTTTGTATATCTTGGCCAAATTATCTGTGAATAATTCATGGGTAACCAACTACTAATTAGAAAAAATATTTTATGAAGATGACCCCCAAAGTAGCTGACCTCTAAACATTCAAGGAATGACTTCCATGAAACCCCTTCAAATATCGTGTTGCTTTTAAGAAGAAAGACTCGTTTATTCATTACAATCTTTCACGTCAGTAAATACTACTTTCCTTCCTCTGCTAGCAAAGCAGGTCTTTGGAAGCTGTGATTGTTCAGTTCTTAGGATTACACAAGTTGGTCCTATTTCATGAATTTTATGCTGATCCTAGTCCCTCTGGCATTAATTAGAGAGATAGAAGATCATTTATTCAAGTTTGGAAGTAGTATAGGTGAAGTTTTTGTGCACGGCACTCATTACCTCTAAAGAAAAAGAAACAGATCAGGGAGCCAGAAGGTTGGGAGCTCTGTGAAGGGTACCAAGTAGTTCACAGGTAAGATGGAAGCTGGGAGCCTGGACCCAGGGCAAGGAAACCAAATTCCTTTCTCTCTGGAAAGTGTACCACCATGACTCTCCTTCAACAAACCAGTAACTTTTTTCATTAAAACATGTTTCTTCCAATAGAGGCCTATCCTATAAAAAGGTTTAAAATATAAATATAAGGCATAGCATTTTTCAATATATTAAATTCCTGCTCCCATATTTATGTCCAGTTTTCTTATGTTACAAAAGAAAACAACTGGATCACAAAATATGAGAAAACAATTGAAAAACATTGTTTCAGTTTTGAACTAAAGAATGAGGGAGTTTCCTCCTTCATGAGGACTTCAGACTTTTCCCCTATTAGCTTAACATGTACCCTTGCCTGTTGTGTAACCAGCTCACTTGGCTTTCAATTTCATTTTCCTTGGTAATGAATGGAAGCCCACACAATGGGAATTTGCACTGCAAACTGAAAATACCATTCTCTACCCAGTTTACTGCTTACATTACCATGTCTTGACTATTCCATTATCCTCATTAGCATAACATAACTATTCTAGGAGACTCATGCCCCAGCAAATACTTGATTGTGAAGTACAAGAAATTCCCAAAAGATGGAGTCCCTGTCATGGCTCAGTGGTTAACAAATCTGACTAGGAACCATGAGGTGGCAGGTTCGATTCCTGGCCTTGCTCAGTGGGTTAAGGATCTGGCGTTGCCGTGAGCTGTGGTGTAGGTTGCAGACACGGCTCGGATCCTGCATTGCTGTGGCTGTGGCGAAGGCCGGCAGCTACAGCTCCTGTTAGACCTCTAGCCTGGGAACCTCCATATGCCGCGGGTGCGGCCCTAGATAAGGCAAAAAAAAAAAACAAAAGACAAAAAAAAAAAAAGAAATTCCCTAAAGACTCATCCAGATTTGAAATGAAGTATCAACACAGTAGACACTAAGACCTAAGACACCTCAAAATCCTACCAGTGCTATTCCTATCAATCTTAAACTATTACATGATGATCTTCACCCACTTACACTCAGTCCTTACACTGAAAGACCCACCTTAAACCAAAATTCCAGTTCTCAATTTATTCTGACTCTGTCTTTACTCTTCCAAGGTCCTGCTAATAGTACAGTCTAGGTGGTCTCTCTGACTACAGTAAGCAGTGTATTCAACTTTGTCTCAGGAACAGCTTGTGCTAGTGGTAGTTAGGGAGCAGGCATTTGACATCAACCGTTTCTTATACAAAAGAGAAGAGTGTACAGATAAATGCAAAAAGACTGTTTTGCTTAAAGGGAGAAATCATAGCATTAGAATTCCTCGAGGATAATTTAAAGTTTGGTTTTAATTTCTCCATCTTCCCAGAATAGCTGATATGTCACTCTTCACGCAAGTAAACTGGTGAACTGACTGCCCGGGAGCAGAGGAAGAATCACGGGATGGGGGCTGACAAGAGAACTACATAATAAACACATTCATTACATAGCATGGTTTGGTCATTTCTTACTAATCTCTGAATTAAAACAATTGCCTTTGAGAAGAACAGGTGAGAGTATTGTAATTTGGATGGATTCTGGGGATCATTTTAGATAATATACTTATCCATAGAGGACCAAGCCACAAAACCTTAATAATAATATCATTTATTGAATACTTACTAATTTTTAAGGGCTTAGTATGAGCCAGGAAATTAAAATATATTATCACCCTTAATCTCACATTAGTTTTATCTAGTAGATATTATAATTATCACTTTTCAAAAGAGAAAGTGCTTCAGATAGATTAAGGAATCCTCTCTGACCACCCAGTCAAACATTCTTCCATCCCGGTCACACTCTATTGAAACATGATATTTTACTTTTTTCATGGCACTTTTCAGCATCATAAATAATCTTGTTCAACTGATTACTTGTTAACCATCTGTCACCCATCACAAATTTAAACTTGAGGAGATAAGGACCTCGATACCTATCATTTACTTCTATATGTTATTGCCTAGAATGGTCCAAAAGACATAGCAGATACTTAATAAATATTTAATGAATGCAGTAACGGATTAGAAAAAGGATCTCCTGAAATAGGAGTCTGAAAAAAATTCCTTAAGTAATTCTGATATGCACATCCCTCTCCCCTTCAACGGCTTGTCTGGTATAAATATCTACTCTGACAACAACTGAAGGGAAATTAAAGGCTTTTTGTATTTTGGAGGAAAGAAGTGGACAATTCATGTGAAAGCTCACTTTGACAAAAAAGGGTGATTTTTTTTAGCAACAGCACAGCCCATGAATTTGTTAGCTTACAAAATCAACTGCCAACAGCATATTTCAATATTGCTGGCTGGTTTCTAGAGATTACTGGTTCAGTGTTGTTTTTCACAGTAAAATTTCTTTTCTAGCATCCAACAGTGGGTGACTAGTTGGGGTAGGACACAGGGGTAAAGGAGCGCTGTAAAGATGACTTAAATAAAAATTCCCATTGATTTGGCTAGTAAGTCCATACATTTTTTTCAGAACCAAAAATGACCTCTACACACAACCACCAGGTTGTGTTTTACACTGTTATGTTTTTTAAAGTGTCAGGAAAACATACACACTTCTACTGAATTTTCAGCAACTGCAACTGACACAGATCTGTCTTGAATTAGAATTCTCAAAATGTCAGGCATGAGGCCTGAAAAGAAAGAAAGCTCTTCACTCAAATCAATTTGCTCACTCAAATCAATCTATCACACTAGCAAGTTAATGACTCCTGGTCTGCAAGCAACAAATTATTTTTTCTTGCTTTTAAGATGTGAATTGTGTGGGAATATTTAGCTCATGCTACTGTATTTGTTAATGTCCCTAAGAAATCTCTGTACCTCTTAAAAGACTCATATACATTTTCAGAAATATGCTGAGGCTTTATCTTACACTTTAAAAAACATTTTAAAACATAGTGTATGTCAAAAATAAAAGTTAAATATATATTTTTTTCCAGCAACAATGGTGCCACTGAATCCTTCACATGTTTTTTTACTATGAAAGCAACAATTCAAGACAAAGTAATAATTAGAGAGCAAAATACGATTTCATTTATGATTCTCTCATTTTAATTAATCAAATTAGGACCCTGACATTTAGAGAGAATGTATAATCTACCAAGGTCACAGGGTAAGTAGCTGAAAGAAGTTGAATTGAAAGCCAGGTCTGACACCAGAGTCAAGGCTGCAAGCTGCTGGCACTCTATCATTACTAACATTCCCTGCAAAAGTTGTCCTCCATTGGCTCAGGTTTGTCACCTTGTGTGCAGGTCTACAAAAACGCTAATTACATATTTGAGAATAGAATAGTTCTGCCTTGGCTTGGAGGGCAAGTGGTTGGCTTACTCTTCACCTGTGATTTTAGAGATGGGAGAAAGTTTGTAGGAAAGCTGAGGACTAATGAGCTTTGAAACAAAAGCCTGAAGGAAAAATCCTATGGAGTTTCCAGTTAACATGCCAGAAAGAATTCAGGCTCAAGGACAGGGGAGCTTTATATGATTTCTTTTGTTTCACATTTCCCCGTATCTGGTATGCCTCTCAAATCTGATTAGGAGGAAACAGCTAACAGAACAAATCTACCAAGGTTTGTCTTTGTAGGCAGTAAAAGTGGCAGGGTAGTCTGGGTCCCACTGCACATTATTGGAAGGAAAGAATGCTACTGGTTAGGGCATGAACTCACAGCTTTAGGGAGGATAAACCAACTGGCACCCTGGGGCTTACAAGTAAGAGGGAGAAAAGGAGATTGTTCAAGTTAATCTAAAACTGAGGAATGACTTATCTTCACAGAAGTTTCAGATGGTTCCCCACAAACAGCACTTACTGTGTCCTGTGCCATCACTCACTGTGCCCTGTGCCATCACTCACTGTGCTTCTCTTGATAGAAATGTCTTTTTCTCCAGTTAATTTACAAGATTTTTTCAAAGAGCAACTCAAAATCTTTCCAGCTCCAGAAAACTCTGTTGATGACTCTGATTTCCAGCCTCTCTGAATTCTGTGTGTACATCCTGAACTATACAAATCAGGATTTAATCTGATACTTGGCCAAGCCCTCACAACTCTTTTGATTCTCACTTTAGGCAGAGTGGGCTCAGAATGCTTCTCAACATCACATTCCAGGTAGCTGGTTCTATTCAGTCTGATTCCATACAAAAACTGAAACCTGCTTGCTTTTCTTAGACTCCAAGAAGTCCTTTTAATCTAAAGGATATTTTATTTTAAACTTTGTCCTTTGCTAAGATTCATCACCTTCATGTTTAAAGGTTTATTATTTGGTGAGTAAACTATTTCACATTCTGAAAAAAAAATCAATATCAAAGAATAAACTTTTTTTATCCCACACATCTGAGTTGTAAAAACCACTAGCAGAGGGCATCTAAACTGCAACAAAGCAAAAATATGCTCAAAAACACCAGCTTTTGTTTTCTTGAGAAGGAAGAACTTTCCTAGTCATTATATTTTCCTCAGAAAATAAACTTTCTGATTGTGATTGCCTGGAAATTTTCCGCTGCTTTTCTTCTAAAAAATGGTCATTAGAATTTTTCAGGGAATGGAGCAGGTGTACGATGTTATCCTTTCTAATAGTATCATCAACCCCTGGTAGCCACAGGAGATTGGTTCCAGGACCTCTCTGCCTTGCATATCACAAAAATCTTCAGATGCTCAAGTCCCTGATATAAAATGGTGTAGAATAGTCAGTCCTCCGTATTCCTAGGTTCCACATCCATGGAGTGAACCAATCCCTGCAGTGGAAACTATCAGCTGCAATGACCTCCTTTCCCTGAAAACTGCTCCCAGACACAGGATGAACCCTCTTCGCAGCCACATGATGGACCCACTCACTTGCCATGTTCGTATCCTGAGACCCATTCTCAGTCACTCTTGTACATCAGAGAATACCCTTGACACAAGATGACTAATGTAATTTTCAGGGAATTTGGAACTGAGTATGGTTCATTTGCTTTAAATAAAGAAAGTGAGGTAATTCCCAAACAATGAAAGATTTTTTCAGAGGAAAAAAGATAAGCAGAGAAAACAGAGGGGGGACCAAAAGGTGAGAGGCAGAGAGAACAAGAACATGGATGCCTGTGTTTTCATCTGCTTTTTATTGCCTTCTTCCAGGCCCCTATGAGGACACGTGAATTCTATGAGAACAACTGAAATGATATACAATTCTTATAATTCACAATTTTTCCTAATGGTGGCCTAAATTATTTCCCTTAGTTGAAAAGAAAAGAGGCACTAAGACCCTCCTAATTATGCCTTTGTTCTTATTGTCAGAAATAACAGAAAACAACTCAAAGGGTTTAAAGGTCTTTTCAGCAGCAAAAAACTGAAGAAGAAGCTGGTAAGCTGTAGAGTGATAGTTTGAATGGCAAGGAACCCAGGTGGAAGGGCAGATGGTTGTAGCCAGAAGGGGAGAAAATGAGCCAAGGTTTTGGTACCCATGGGATATAGAGATGGAAGGTGAATGGAATGCTGGCTAGGAGAGACAACTGGCCCCATGGGATATGACCAGGCAACAGGACACACTCTCCCATATGGTAGCTTTACAATACGACATTCAAAATTCCTCTCTAAATGGATTCTAGAATATTATACAGAAGGAAACACTCATCCCTCAGTTTTTGCTTCTTCCAGACAAAGAAGGCAAGGCAGAAGGTATTCTAAGCAAGAATGAGAGCTATTCTTTCTTTTTTCTGGTAACTTGAGTTTTGCAGAGCCTTTGAATGTGCTTCAAATTTCATTTCTTTTTCTGTTTTCTTTTTTTTGGGCGGGGTGTCTTTTTGCCTTTTTAGGGCCATACATGGAGCATATGAGGGTTCCCACGCTAGGGGACCAATCGGAGCTGTAGCCACCAGTCTACGCCCTACAACACAGCTCACGGCAACGCTGGATTCTTAACTCAGAGAGCGAGGCCAGGGATCAAACCCACATCCTCATGGATGCTAGTCGGGTTCACTGACCACTGAGCCATGACAGGAACTCCAAGTTTCATTTTCTTTGGGTGGTAAATCAAAATAGAGAACTGAAACATAATTATTATGATTAAAATATGTTTGCCTGTTTGCTCAGAACCCAACAGAGGGCCATATTTCGGCTACTTCTTTGACGGTAAAAAGATTTAGGTTCTGGATCAAAATGTCCACCAACTTACTTCTTTTAAACTCTGTCTTTGCTTAAGAAGTATGGTTATATTTGCCTTTCACACAACCTCCAAGTTGGAAAAAACATTAGAGGCTATCAAATCTAATTTGTCATTCTTCAATGCATACTACCTATGTCAGTATTTACTTGATATTTTATTTAAACAAACTCACTTTCACATTTTTAATAGTATTTTAAAGTAAAATTGATATCACTAACATAAATTTAAAAAAGTAACATATGTCACAAATAGAAAGCACTCACTACTGTCCATTCCTCTCACCATTTAACAAAGATATCAACAAAAAGGTTTTTGAAATGCTATACTAACAAGCAGGTATCTGTCAATCCCCGAACTTTTCTCCCAGAAAGAAAATCCCATTGGTCTGATATGGATGGTTCTAGTAAACCCACCTCAATTCCCTATTAGTACTCACTAATGAAAACAACTTAGAACCAGAAAAATATTGTGACACACATAAGAGAAGCGGTTCTTTGCAGAATAAATGTTTTATAATGATCTTACTCTCTACAGTCTTAGGACTGTCTGTATAGTTGACTACTTGCAGAAAGGAACTTTAAGACATTCTAAATACTCACACTTCTTCAACCTCTTACTGAACAAAACAATTTCACAGTAGGATCCCAGTGAGGATTTATAATGGAAATCTGCATGAAAGCACTGTAATAATAAGCTAGCATTGCTCAGAAGGGAAGAGTCTTTCACATCCAGGTTCTCCAGTAGCTCCCTCTATTATTATTTGCAGTAGAAGTGGTCACTTAAATTTCTCTGTATCAGTGTCACAAGTTTCATTTTAGGCCGTATGTCTTACTTCTGAACTGGCAAAGTGGAATATGGCTCATAGGAGAGATGGTATTGATAATTACATGTGAAATACCTTTTTGTAGCAAGCTTTGTTTATTCATGTATGAGCTTCTTGCAAGACAGGACCACAGAAAAATGTAAGCTATGTCAGGTATTCAAATGTTTAGGCCTTTGAGATTAAGGAAGCTCTTTTACACCTCTGATAAACTCAGATATTTCCCTGCAACTAAGCATATCCTTTACTGGAAAAATTGCTCAAAGAGGTTCTCTATACAAATTGTTATCCATAAACACATGCACTCTAATCTGTATTTGTCACTGTTATTTTAATATGTAAGTCAATTATAGAAAGCTTTAAATAGAGCAGCATAATGAGAAAATCTTCTTATAATTAAAAAGAAGAGTACAGGAACTTCCTGCCAACAGAAACTGTTAGTTTTATAGCACACACACCTATAGACTTTTCCTAACTTTTATGTTTCATTCAGACTTTAAATTTTCCCAAAATAATGTTTTTAATGAAATTTTCCCTTTGAATGCAATTTTCTTACTTTAAATGATGACTACATTTTGAATGTGAAACATTTGCAAAAATTCTCAGTGGTGACAGACAAGACTGAAATCACTTCCATTCTTAGGAAACTGTGTGATCAGCATGGTAGATACAGTAATAGATATTTCTCTTTCTTTTAAACTTAGAGACTCAGGAGCTTATTATTTGAATAGCTATGAAATTTGTCATTTCATCTCACATTTCAATATTATCATTTAATAAAGCATTATATTAGACTTCAAAAAGGAAAAAAAGTGGACAAGCAAGAAAAAAAGAATAAACACAACACACTTTTTTCCCTACCCTAAGTTAAAATTCTATTTCACTTAACTGACTAAAAATAGAACATGGAATGTAGCCTCTCTTCTCCATTAATGCATCTTCATGTAAGATCTGTTCTAGTATCTAGGCATAACCAAGCACTAAAATTGACAGAACAGTACAAAGGAAAATATAACAATAAAACCTAATGGAAATCTCCCATCGGAAGCAGAGTATATTCATCTTGCTTTGCACTACAGAAGAGTACATTCAATAGGGTGAGTTCTTAATAGGAATAGCCTAACTTTTAGCTATATAGTCTTACATATTTCAAACCACACTTCTTTTAAAAAAATAGACTGGTTATTTCCAAGATGTCTCACTGAAACTTTATTACAGTTCGAGGAAAATGAGACTTGGTGGCTTGGCAGAATAGCCAAAGGCATTTGGCTATTCTGACTACTATTCAAATCTTACTTGACCCAACTTGACAGTCATTCTTTCTGACAACTTCAAGAGTTTTCTGTAAGTGGTGTGATAACTGCAGGTTTCCCCACTTGGGATTCTGCTCTGAAGGTAATGCAGGCAGCACAAGGGACTTGAAATGATAATATTTTTACAACTATAAAAATATTTTTATGTGTCTCTCCAACTGTTATGCGATGTGAACGAAGTACAGGAGTGGAAGAAAGCAATGGACCAGGACTTCTTTTTTTTCCTTTTTTTTGGCAAGCATCACAAAGCTATTTAAAATATAGATTAGAGGGTTCTTCCTCCAGAGACCTGAATTAAATGTGTCTAAGGTTTAGGTCAGGAAGCCTGTGCTTTGAAAAAGATCCTCAAATTATTTGGCTGGCCACTTCCAGTTCAAGTACCATCTCTGAACACACTAAAGTAGGAATTAGAAGATGAGCAGAAAACCAATAGTATCTGATTGGGAAGAAGAGTGTGTATGAGTGAGTGTGAGTGTGAGAGAGAGTGAGAGTGTGTGTGTGTGTGTAGAACTTTGTCTTATTTCAAAATTCTGCATCTTTCTACTATCCCATGTTACCTGCATTTTCTATTTTAAACATCATTTAAGCAAAAGAAAGGAAGACTGGGTATTTACTTGAGGTGCATAAGGAATGCAGTAGATAAATGTTCACAAGAATGTGTTATTTTAATGTTTTGTTATTTTAATGTCCTTAATGGCAACTATGGTCCCCTTCTCAATTGCTCTGCAGGTAAATTCTATGCATTCATGCTGTGCCTGAATGGAAAAAAAGCAACATCATGCACAATGAGCAATGGAGCACTAGTAGTCTTTTTTTTTCACCTTTTGGGAAGCCATGGTCTCTAAGAGTACATTTTGTTAGGGACCATATAATTATGCAGAGGACAGCTGGTTATTCTCAGTTTTCCCTGAGGACAGAATGAGAGATAATAAGCTTCAACCATACAGGTGACATTTAGCTTACTGGGAAGTAATCTGTAAAAGTACTGGGAAGAACAGTCTGATAACAACTGCTTTTAGCTTCAACTGTGGAACAGGGCTTTGAGGAAATGATCACCTAAAAAAAAAAAAAAAAGGCAGATAGCTTCTCACCTGAGGAGTATTATTCATGCACACCTCTCTTAGCTAGAAGGCAAGAGAAAGACTAAGGAACATACTTAGGCTATTTGCAGCCCTGTAAATTTATGGGTAGCACTTTTAAAACAACAGATTTCTCTTTCAACCAGCAGATAGCTTCCTACTTGTTTTTCATATTTAGTTGTATTCTATTAGAGAGACTCCAAGAGAAAAACCTCTCCAAGAGAAAAGCTGAGATAAGGATTAATATATTCAGTTAAAAAAAATAAGATTTATTTCAGATTTTTAATTCAGAGCAAATGTGGTATTATCAATACATTATCAACACTTCCCAAGTTTTCTATCAAGTCAAATATGTATAGAGTTATTTAATTTTAATTGTCTAGAAATACGTTATCTTAGGCAAGTGTCATAACCAGAAGAACATTAGTGATATTTAAACTAATTACCTTTGTGTTTTAATTCATTTAATTTTTCTCTGAGGGTGTTCGTGTTTTCTGGTTCTTTCAGAACAGCAATTTCCAAGTTATCTTCCACTATAAGATCACATCATCTTGTAGGATTCCTATGGGCATGACTGGTTTAGATATTCAAGAGATTCTGATTCATGAATAATTCTCAGAGAATTAGCTATGGCCCAACCCATTCTCACAAGAAGTACCACATTCAGTGTATTGGACACGGCAGGGGATAATGCCCTTTATATTGCTATCAAGGGCCAATCTTCTATAATTACTTTTAGGTCAAACTGGCAAAACTCTTGTCTCTATCTAGATGCTAATACTGACTTTTAAAGGACTACCTTCTTTTTTAGTTACATATATTTTGAATGTTATGGATGATAGCTTAATTACTCAGGTACTTTGTTGAGAGATTACTTTGACAAATTCACTTCAGGGTCAAAGTTGATCCTATGTGCCCTCTGAGTCAATTTTAAGAAAGGGGGAGGGAAAGGAATCTGATATTGCCAGAATAAGTTCAGGAGGGAGGAAGCAACCTGGTTGAGGGGGAGAGGTAAGCAAAAGAGCCCTTGGCCGCTGCATGGCTGAGAAAGAACTTTGGTGAAGAGATATGCCTAGCAATATTTTTCATGGGTCGATTTGGGATGTGAAAAATGGCCTTCCTTTCCCATTTTAAAGGGTGATGGCTTGTAAGTTCTATGGTGGCTCACTGATTCTGCTATGGAAATAGATTCTGTTTGGAGGGCTTAAAGAGAAAAAATGAAGAGGCATTTAACATTTTGGTTTTAGTAGTATATACTCAGAGACTAACATCTTTGAAAAAAAACGCACAAAGATATCAATTTCTCTGGAGATTGGCTCGTTTCCCATGAGTCTGCAATTCTTCAAAGTCTGAGCCAAGGTCTATTTTCTCTAGGAAGTCATTTCAGACTAACCCCTCTTCAGGGATCTTCCTCCCTTTTGAACTCACACAAATCTTATCTCTATTTATTTAATTTAGGATGTAATGCTATTGTCTCATAAAAGAATATAAATAGATGGAAATGCACAATAGAATGGAATTCAGAACAAAGCCTAACAAACATATTTTTCATTCAACCCAATACTGGATGATGAACACTTAAAAAACCTGCTCTAACATGATGCAATCTGATGCAAAGATCTTTTTCTGTTATACCTTTAAATGTGCCCCTGGGTGCTTTGGTTACAGAGCTAAGTATCTACATTTTATTGGTGGGTAAGTGTTTCCTTTTCTCAACACCTAAAATTAGTAGGTGTGAAGCTTGCATGTTTTATCTACATATATTTTTTTCAGAATGGATTAAGACAAACCTTGGAGCCAAATGCTGCATTGTGGTTAGAAATCAACAGGATGGTTGAATTTAGCTCTATGTAATCATCAACAGCCACTACTAATAAAGACACAAATAAAGAAAATTAATGTTTTTTTTTAAACTCTGTGTCTTCAGAAAATTTCTATGCTGTTTTGATGAAAAAAACATTGATGTAAAAAGCAGCACCATTGTCTCAGTGTTTGGGCACAATTATTCTCAAGGACATCTGTGCTGACTCCTTTTCAAGCTTGGACGGCTGCTATCTGAATCAAAACCAGACTCTTTTGTTGGAAAAAAATCTGAATTTCAAGATTTCCATTTAAGTTGAGAAACAGCTTTCTCTACTCAAACATAAGACACAATTTACTTTACAGTGTGAGATTAATAGCAATGATTGGCTTGGAAACACAGAAGTCTCAAAGAAAAATACTATATATTAAAAGGTTACTTTAAAAAAAAAACTCCTTTATATTTGCAAATCATTTTGTTATAATTTCAGACATGCTATGCAGATTATTAAGCTCAAGCCTTTTGACAATTGAAAATTTCACGCTTTTAAATCAGAAATGAAGATGCTTGAAATTAGGCTTATAAATACAATATTTATAAGCATTACAGGCTTTCAATATAAAATTGTGCCATTTTATCTACAGTAAAACCCACCTGGCAAAGTCTCAAAGAAATAATAATTTGTTTGGGGGCCCAGAAAGTGGCTATTGGTAGAGTTTCAATTTTTCTGAGATGAAAATATTGAATGAAGTGCACTCCCTCCTTGATAGGAAGTGCTTCTCAGAGATCAACTTCTGATGGATTCATTAACAGCCTGGCCGATAAGTCTTATCTCCACTGAGATCTTAAAGCAAATGGCATCCCTCTTTCATTATGCTGAAGCCTTACCATTCTGTTCTGAAACAGTATTTCAATCTAAAAACCTAAGAATATTTAAAACGTGAAGAGAAGAAAGCTTACACTCTATCCCCTTCTTTTTTTTCCCTAAAGGCTCACTGCACATATGCACTTATACTTGGTTCTGGGTTCAATGAAGCCCTTAGTCTCCATTGCCAGAACACATTCAATTCTGTCTTCCAACAACCCACCAGACCATTCACTCGCTAAACCACCACCTTTGGCAGTGCTGGGGGAAATGCAGAGAATCCAGACTTGGCAAAAGAATAAAAGAAGAATAACTAATGGCCAGTGAATGCTGCAGTACTACATCATCCTACCAAGTTCAAATAAGGGTTAAATCCAAGGGTGATGGGAATGTTATGTACAAAAGCATAGAAGACAATATATGGGCAAAAATGATCATTCAGAGAAACAGAAGGGGGGCAAGGAAAAAAAGAGGAAGTCGTTAAAGTCTTTTTTGGTGCAGAGAAGAGGAGGTTAAAGTCTAATTAAAATATACACAGGTTGGCTATAGGCGTGTTTTTTTTGTTTGTTTTATTTTTTAAGTGACAGGTGAATAAATTGGAGAGGTTCGGGAGGAAAGTGTGGACAAAATTCTCGTCAGCAATAATATGGACAAGATGCAGATACTAAAGTACATACAGCTCTCCTTCACAAATAAATAATTTGAGCCCAAGGAGAAACAGCTTCAACAGTTTTTTTATTTCCATTTTTAATACTCAAAATATAGTTCCCTCATAAAAATCTGGTATCTGTATAAATGTTTCTGATGTATGGAGTACAGATTTATCAATTAAAATGTCAGAGTTAAACATTTATGGATAAATATATATTCCCATATAAACTATGATCACTAATATGGCAGTCTTTTCCCTCTTGGGATCCAGTTCAGCACAGGCAATTGTTTTCATTTTTTAAAATTTTTTGTTTATTTTTCCATTATAGCTGATTTACAATTTTTCAACTGTATAGCATGGTGACCCGGTTACACATACATATATAGATTTGTCACAAGTGATTCCTGGTGCTATATAGCAGGATCCCCTTGCTTTTCCACCCCAAAGGCAATAGACTACAGCTATTAACCGCAGACTCCCATACCATCCCACTGCCTTCCCCCACCCTCTTGGCAACCACATGTCTGTTCTCCAAGTCCGTGATTTTCCTTTCTTTAGAAAAATTATTCTCATTTTTGTTTTTCTTAAAGCTCTCCTTCATTATATCAAGGTGTTGCTGTTAACTGTTGTTTTGGTGAAAAAGATCTAAGAAGACATCTGATTATAATTCTCAGTCAACAGTTATTTAGTGGTCATCCATGACAGGAACAGCATTGTGCCAGTTGCTTCAGGGATAAGAGGACGAAAAACCACTGTCCCTGACAAAAACAAGACTGCAACACCAGGAAAAACAAAACCAAACTGTGAGGTAGGTAATTTATCTTTTGACTATTTGCTTGATTTCTCAGAACCAATACTGACAACTTTAGCCTAATATTTTTATCCTATTTATGGGAATCAGAGGCTAAAGAGAATTTGTATTGGGATGATCAAAAAGAAGTCATTGTAGCTTGAAGTGGAATCTGAAAAGGTCCTTAAAAGGTGGAAGGGTTTGGGTGAAAATATGAGAAGTGAAAGGTCACTTGTGACCAGGAAAGAAGCAGATGCAAAGGCCAAGACCTGGAATCTACATGAGGCATGTGGGCACTTAAGGGAGAGAATATTAGCCTGCCCTGCAGAAGCTAGACAGGTGGCAGGAGATCAGTGCTGATATACAGACAAACCACTCATTAATTTCACCTTCACTACTTCCTGAGTTCCTTCTCTGTGCCAGACCCTGTACAAGAACTGATTTTCAGTATGTGGTAAGATCTTTTATAAGCAGGTTTATAATATTAAAATAGGAGCATAAGATTTTCAATGATATTTTTCCTTCCAGAGTATTCAAAGGAAGGACAAGAGCTAACTTTAAGGAGAATAATCTTTTTTTTTTTCAGATGACCTTTTTGAAATGGTTGTCAAAAAGACCTCTAGTTAGTCTTTGAAATGTCTAAGATAAATAATTACTCCACCACAGCAATTTCAGGTCTGTCTGGGCTGCTTCCTGAACATAGCCCCAAATAAAGGTCTTCAAAACACTTCCAAATATGCTAATTAGCCAAATGGGTTTGTGTGTGCTTTAAACTCTATTGAGTTTCAGAGTCAGTCTACTTCAGAGTCATTTGAGGAGACAAAACCACAGCCTGACCTGAGTTTAAAACTGTGAAGAACAAGCCCAGTTTGTGCCCTTTCACACCCCACAGCTTCAACGCATATCAATGTACCACTCTAAAGATGATCCGAAAGGCCATACTTTTTGAAACTTTAATACAAAAGCTTTTGACATACGATTTTTCCTAAAAATATCCAAAAAAAATTTTTGGTGTTTTCTTGAAGCTGAAGCATAGAAAGCTCCTGCCTCCCTCAGCCCTACCTTCCATTTTATTGCAATTTCCAAACGAATAGCACTAGGCTGATTGCTTATCAGGCTGGATAATGACCTAATTTATTATAGAAAGCCTAGTCAGACTTAGAAAAACGGCAGAATCCTGCTGATTTATCAAATGCTTTTGAGAAGTCGGGTCTATGTGCAATAAAAATCTGCTGGAATATGGTGAGCCTGTAACATGAGAAATTTATGTCTCATTAGCACCAGCATTTAAAAATACAGCTCCACCTCAGGTTGAATGTCAAACCTCAGACTGTGCAGATGACTGCGCAAGACACCTAGATAAGTCCTGGTGTGTAAACAGCTGGACTGGTGTTTCTGGGTCCCTGCTGCGTAGAAGTCTACCTAGCTTGCTCAATTTAAAGAACAAAAAGCCAGTGGTTCTCCTGGGTAAAAAATGGTGAGATAGACAAAGAAAGGGCCAAAGTATCTTATCTTTCACTAAGTATTTAGATTCATGCACACCTTCATTCGTTCAAGAAATACTTATTAAACATCAGCTAAGATCCAGGTACTATGCTAGGTGAACAAAACAGTGGTGAACATAGTCAGATATGTTTGTGGCCACCATGAAAATTTTAAAAACCTGTGGGTCAAACAAAAGCATGAACTTCAGCCTGATTTCAAGCTCCCTGAGTTAGTGAAATGTCTTATGTAGCTCTTCATTCTCCAGTAGTCTAGGAGAGTAACTTATAAATTATAGGCACCTAACAGATGTAAAGGAAACAGTTAAAAGTTTTTTTTTAAATGAGACTAGTTTTAAAGTAATAATTATAACTATTATCATTATACTGTGTGTCAAGCAGTGATTGCTTAAAATAATTTTTGAAATAAAATGATAGCATACACTAAAAAATAATAAAATAATCTCCTAAATGGACTCTTCACATCCTCAATACCGCTATATACCAATAGTCTATCTCATGGAAACTGATGAGATTAACACAGATTGTGCCTACTGATCTTAAGGAAGGCATGCCAAGATCTTTGGTCATCTTCCAAATGTCTACCTGTGTGAAGGAAGGAGAAACATGTGCATCTGAAAGAACTTCTTTGGAAATTCTACGTATTGAAAGCAGTGATTTTCAAACACTTAGTATCAAAGTACCTCAGGGACTGTTATAATTCATATCCAGGGTCATGCCTCTGGAGTTTCTGGTTCAGTAAGTCTTTTAATTGATAAATTAAATGCTACATTTCTAACAAGTTCACAGGTAATTACTGCTCAGTCCAGTGACTGGCATTTAGAACCACTTATGGAGAACAGCTCTAATAATTTATTACTATATTATTAATATCATTATATTATTCACTTGTTCTTTTGAAAAGAAAAGAGTGAGAGAGCAAGACAGCGAGAGAGAGAGAGAGAATGAATATGAATGATAGGGAAAAACTGATCCCTTGCTCTTCCAGACAAAGAAAAAAAGAAAATAGTGAAAAAATATTAGATATTTAATTTCATCCTTAGAAGAAAAATTAGAAGCCTGAATACAATTGTCCTCTATATCACTGTCCCTTGCTTGTACTTGCAGGGTCTGGCTAAAAGCCGCAGACAAAGCTCTCTGTGGCTCACCACCTCAGAGTGAGCAACTGCAACTGTAAGGCTGAGGGACAGCTGAAACTATAGAAGACAGCTAGAAGTAGAGTAAGGAATATTCAGGAATAATCTATCAGAGTGTCATTAGGGGATAAAGGGAAAGGAAGTCCTTGGACTAGTTTCAGTCTCTTAGGATGCATCAATTTCTATTTCATTATTAAAGAATAAAAATATAACCTTATCCAGAGAGAGAAAATGGGCACAAATTCTGGAACTTCCTAAAATTAGTGGGCTATGGTATCATCTTAGTTTTGTAAGTGAGGAAATTGAGGCTTGGAGAAGTTCTGCAGCACTCCCATGGTCACAAAGCAAGGAAGCAGAGAGCCCACCTGGGTTTGATCAGGTCTGTCTGGCTCCAAAGACAAGGTATTTATTCATTTGTATTATTCTATCCCTGCCCACTCCACGTGGCCTCAAAAATTATATATATTTCAAAAGTTACCATCCAATGTCTACTGGATGCTTATTATATTCCTGGTACTCTTTGTATTTATGTTAACTAATTTAACCTTAAAAACATTCCTAAGAAGGAGTGTCATTTAACCGCAAGTATATAGATAAGGAAATTGAGGATGAAATGACTTGTCAGGCCTTACAGAACTAGTGTCAGGAAAACATGAACTTCAAATCAATTTTACTTTAGAACTAGCATCTTTAGATTTTTTGTCTTTCCTAATACCAGTCACCTCCCACCACTCCTCTAATTGGATCTGTCTCTTACTCCTTATTTCTAATTATGTTTCTACAGAATCAGGTCCTCAGAATCAAATTTAATATGTAAATTAAATATCCAGGCACAGAGAGATTTCTGCTGTTGAATATCAGTTATTATAGAAAGGTGGGAAGAATTCCACCACATTGAAACTATGGCTAATGGCTGCATTAGGGATGATTTATATCTATATTAGAGTTTCAGTTAATGTGAAATAAAATGTATCCTCAGTTTTTTTTTTTGCCTACTCTTAAAATGAAATGAACCTGAATAAATTATTGTGAATTGTGTACCTTCTAATGACAGCTTTTTCGCAGTTAAATTGATTAATTAAATGTTATTATACAATGAAGAAACACTTTTCTTGAGGTAACTGACCAGGCAATGGAGTTAAAATTTCTTAAGAAAACCAAGAGCAGTCCACTCTGACACAGGTGAATGTTTTAAGCTAAAGGTCATTTTCTTGAAAGCTATTATTTCCCTTAATCTCATTTAACAGGATGAGTAATTTATTTACAATTCATACATCTCCTTAAGGGCAAGTACAATGCTAGGACTGGTCAGTACTGGGAAAGAGATAATACTGGTTAACAACTGAATGGTTATAGTTAAAACAAATCAAAGCTGGGTCAGTATTAGAATTTATGGAACTCAGAGAATGAGGCCAATTCACACCACTCTAGAAGACTGCAATCCACCACAAATGCACTGTCTATACAGGGAAAACAAACAAACAAACAGGGCTATAATTCTTTGACTTCTTGAAGTCCAAGGGGATGAACAGAAGGACTGACTCTCGGTATAACCACCAGTAATAGACAGTGTAGTGCAGAGCACTGCCTGTTCCCTAATATCCTTTCAAGCTATCTGTTTTCACCAGTCTAAGGATAACTGAAAGGAACTGCCTTTCAATTTTTCCTTTCGATACTAAAATCAGCCTAAATTTCCTAAGAATTTCACCTTGAGCATTGCTTCACAGTCATATTTAAACCTTGCTTTGGTATCTCCTTGGCATATCACCCCTAAGAGATACAGAATACGCCCTTGCCTAAACATTTCTGTCCAAGGGTCATCTTTTCAACTCCCAGGTAATGTCAAGGTTCTGACTGGAAAAAGTATTGAGTCCTAGATGCTCACTGCCTTTATTACGACCTGTATCTGGGAGTTCTTGGGACTCCATTTTAAACACCTGCTTAGATGGCTCATTGAAATCAATGGGGGATTTTTACTTTCTTACTGATATTGTACAAATGTTCATTCACTGAAGGGAAATGGCTGAGAGGGGACAGATGGAGAACTGTGAAGAAATTAAAGGACCTTTAAAGGATTAAAAACAAAAAGCCATTCTTCTCTCCAGGGTGCACATTTATTTAGCTAGATTTGCTTAAAAGTATTCTCAAGCTCCCGAATTTAACGGACCAGAATGACTTTAAACAGTTTTTTCTCTGGTCCACTGGAGAGATATGCCTTTATATGATTATTTTAATGAGAATTATCTATCAGGTAATTGCAACATAAAGCTAATATATAAGTATGGCGGAACAAGTGAATTATACAAGTCAAATGTCTCCAGAGTATTTCGAAAAGCACTTGGGCTAATTTTTAAGTCTAACACTCCTACAGACATGAAAGTTATTTCTCTTGGGCAAGATTCATAAGAATGGGTAAAGTTAAAAGGAATAATTTTCTGAAAGACTTTTGACAGCAATTAATTTTACAAGGGACACATTTATTTCGAAACCCCAAGAAAAAATTTAAAACTACATAACAAGATGTACTTTTTAGAGAACTTTCCCAGTAAAGTTTATAATGACATGAATTGTAGAAGAAATATAATTAAATTGCTCCTTTAAAATTTTTTTAACAAGGTAATTTAACTGCATTTTTCCCAAACCAAAGATAATTTGCATTTATTGTTCAGCTTTAACAAGAATTACAGAAACAGAGTCTTAAAAGTTCTATTTATAGGAATTTTATGAGAATTTACTGTTGAGGATTTAATAATCGTTGTAGACCAATGATAATGTCCTTGCTCTTTTTTTTATTTGATATTATAACTGCAGATTAAAAATTAGGGAAGACTGACAATGTTTTATTTGCACTTTGGCAAAGTTCTCCTTTTCTGATGGTCAACTGGAGAAGCATCAGTTTATTTCCTCATCTTCTATCTATACTTTTGCCTAAAGATTACCTTAAAATTCAAGGGATAGTCACTTAACTAAGAAGTATAGGAAACTTTTTATTTTTTAAAAAATACTTCCTAAATACTAATTTGTGGATTTTAAACTAGCTTTTAAGGCAAAACAGTATAATCCAAAGATACAAAATAAGTCAATATTCTTCACTATAGAAATGCCTTAATATTCATAATCTAATCTTCTTTAGATGTCCTCAGACACAACTTCATCATACTGACTTTCCTTTTAAAATTGACATGCTATTAATGAAACTAGTTAAAAGGTAGTTGTGTCACTAGATTTTGACATCCATAGAGTCAGGTGCAATGCACTATAGCCCTTGCATCCACCAGCTTTTCTTGCTGATGTGATAATTTCTCATAATGGGAAATTTCTTTAAGTTCATCGGTGAAATAACGAGTAATAGTCTCAAAGAATTTAGATGACATGTCAATCCTTTCCTTTTGGAAATCATAAAATTAACTTATCATAATTATCTTCTCTACGGCTAAAGGGCTGAAATTAATATTATGCAATAAAAGGATA
The DNA here is from genome assembly GCA_004024745.2 of Catagonus wagneri. Classification (NCBI taxonomy): domain Eukaryota; kingdom Metazoa; phylum Chordata; class Mammalia; order Artiodactyla; family Tayassuidae; genus Catagonus; species Catagonus wagneri. The sequence continues at coordinate 8,543,206 of PVHT021183519.1, forward strand.
GGAATTAATAGGCAATATCATAATGACAGATAATAATAATAATATTAGCTCTATTATTGTAAAAAAAAAGTTTTCCTAAAAATAGTTTGGGAGAATACGCCTAAGGTATTTTGTTAAGGTATACTAATTTAAAAGTAAACCAGAAAAGAAATGAAAATGAGAAAAGTGTTGTTTTAATTACTTTGAGAAAAGAGGAAGGGAGATACCAGACATAATAATTCTTTCTCAAGTTAAAAATACAAGTTAATTTAAAAATTAAAGGACCTTTATATGGAACTCTGACCTGTTTCAGAGGTTTAATTAGTAATGTAATTACATATATAGGTACTGGTGACACACAGCCTAGACGTTCTATTTTAATGAATCATAATGAAATTTTACTTTAGTTAATCACTTAATTTATCTAATTAAAAGGTAGCTGTGTCACTAGATTCTGAATTCCATAAAGTCAGATGCAATGCACTATAGCCCTTGCAACCATCAAAACCCAACACACTCTTAGCCCTTTCAGAGTTTATTTGAAATTCCTAATAAATTAACAAGGCTTTAAGTTGAAGGACTCTAATAAATTAAATACCTTATTATTCATTAGTTTAATAAACAGTTGGTGAGCACCTGCTCTGGGCTAGGTACTATGCTGTTCTGGAAATGCCAAAGCAAGACGTTTAAAAATTCTTCAGCTTTTAAAATAACCTAGAAGAAAGTATTTTAAGTTGTTATTTCTACATAATTCTAGGTACCTAAAATTATACTACGACTAAATCCTGAATATTCAAAAATTTACTAATAGGTTGATAACATTTCTACTCATGGAAATATATTCTGGCATATCAAATCTGTGTGAAGTTTGTGGAAAATAATATAGAAATGATGTCATTTTGATAGTCATTGCTCTCAAATTTCCTAGTATAGCAAACTTTTCATTTATGCTGAATCCAGGTAACCATAGGTTTTATCTTTTAAAATTCACCTATTCAAGCTTGAAATTGCAGAGTTGGCTTTGCCTTTCCCATTCTACCAGAGCTTCCACAATGAATAGAATTCATCCAACCACTGAGTCTTATTTTGTAGACACACATCCACTTTGGTTTCTTACCTAGTCCTAATTACAGCTCTATATTTACAACTTACTATATCCTTTGGCATACACCTCCGTGATCAGCCTTTTCTTGTCTCAGTCTTCAGAAATCAATTTCCTATCACCACACTTTTGGCCATGCCACCCATCTTCTGGTCTATCATCTTCTTCCTTCCTTCCCTCCAATAGTCTAAATCTTACTTGGATTCTGGAGGTATTTTCTCCATTCTCTGACCTTCCAGAAGAAGCTCCTCACCATTCCTTCACCTTTAACTCATCACATATGGCATATTTTATTTAGTCACCAATATTGCAAGGTGACTGTGGGTTGGACCTATGTCTTAGACCTCTGTGTGTCACCCCAGAAGTTAGTATACTGCTGTGAATCTTATTAAATGATATGTTAATGATCATTTTTGAGACACTATGTTTTAAAGTGCATTCTGAATATATGTGTGTTGTAAATAGAGTGTTAATTATACATTTGATTGAAATATATTTAAAATTAAACACATCAATAGTGACACCTGCTTAAACTGAGGAAATCCTCAATACTTGGAAATCCACCATAAATTTCTTTTGATTAGAAAATTCTATTAGACCCTTTCATTTTCAAATAATTCAGAAACAACATAAAATAGAAATCCACTGAATTTATCTCAGTTATATATATTGGGGAGTGGTTGCACCTTTTGCACATGGAAGGTCCGGAGCTAGGGACAGAATCAGAGCTTCAGCTGTCCACCTACACACCACAGCCACAGCAAAGCTGTATCCGAGCCATCTCTGCTCTGCAACCTACACCACAGCTTGTGGCAACGCAGGATCCTTAACCCACCGAGTGAGGCCAGGGATCAAACCTGCATCTTCATGGGTACTAGGTGCATTCTTAACTCACTGAGCCACAACAGTAACTTCTATATGCTCACTTTAATTCTAAACAGGAATTCTCTTCTATTTTCTGACTTTATAAATTTATCCATTTGCCACTTAAAATGCCTTAATCTTATATATTTGAAATTTTATATAGCAAAAAATTTTTGTTAAATCTCATACTCTCTAATAAACTGACTATGATTTATCATTTTTAATATGACTTTCCTTTAATTTATTCATATAAGTAGGTTCTAAAAGAGCCTTACCAGGCTTAGAATTACATAAAGTTCTAAAGTAGTGTGGTATCCTTTCAAGCAAGATTTTATAAATATGAACAATAAATTATGCTGAGTAAATGAAATAATTGCTAATTCAGTTTAAGTGAACTATGTCATTTTCTTAGATCTAGATACACTTAAGTGATAAGTGATATTATTTGATAAGATATTATTTCTGATTCCAAATTTCTTTATTGACATTTTTATTTTTGCTGTAGAGGATTGGGAGAAAAAAAACGCTCAACATATACAGAGTTTTTAAAAACATACTGAGGAGCTTCAAAATCCTCAAGATGTATAGTACAGAAAGATTTCCAAGTCTAAAGATTTCCTCAGTTTAAGCAGGCGTCACATCAATTCCTTTATTCATCCATTGATGCAAATATATCAACATTCACTACATTCTATACATAAGAATTATATTATTTTTAAAAAGACCTTGTATGTCATGTTTTTATTTAGTCAAGAACTCCATTTTTATTTCTAATAGACCAAGGGCATGCTTATACATTTTAATTAAATGATGGAGTTCCTGTCATGGCTCAGCGGAAATGAATCCAACCATGAGACTGAGGGTTCAATCCCTGGCCTTGCTCAGTGGGTTAAGGATCCAGCGTTGTTGTGAGCTGTGGTGTAGGTAATAGACGCAGCTTGGATCTGGCATTTTTGTGGTTGTGGCGTAGAACGGCAGGTGTAGTTCTGATTAGACCCCTAGCCTGGGAACCTCCATATGCCGTGGGTGAAGCCCTAAAAAGACAAAAGACAAAAAAAATATTTTAATTAAGTGAAAGCAACTCATTTTCACTGTAGAGAATTTGAAATATTTAGAAAAAGTATAAGAAAAATATATTTTATAACTACCACTTAGAGATACCTACCCTTAACTCTTTCATTTACTTACCTACGTTGTATTTCCCCTGTGCATGTGAATGTGTGTCTTAAATGAGTTATTCTACATGATGTTTTTTTTTGCATTTCTTCTCTATGTTTTCCTCAAGGAACAGTCACTATCTTCATGGAACTTGTTATTTAATAGGAGAGACAATCATGAGACCAAAGGATTAACTGAAATGTAATGTGTCATAATGGAGATTTATGCAGCCTAGTGCACACATACAGAATGTCCATCCATCAGTCTGCTGCTGTAAAGATATAAATTCTTGAGCTGAGAGTTGAAGACTAGTCAGCAATGGCCAAGAGACTTCTGATGGAGTAGGGGAGGATCGAAGGGTGGAAAGGTATTAGTGGTACTGGGCATTTTGGGTCTAAGGGATACCACAGCAGTACTGTGAAACTAGAAACACAAGAGTAGAGGACTATTAGAGCAGAGGGGGCTAAGCAAAAGATGTTTGGGTTGTCATACAAAGGAGCACTGGATCTTTCCTCTAGATTAATGCTGAAGGAAAGAAAAATTACAATGAATGAAAAAAAAATACTACATTCTAATTGTTGATACCCTTGAAAAATCTCCCACTCTCCCCAGTCTACTGTCTAATAAGAGTCTCTTTCAACCTCTCCTTTAAACCCCTGTTGCTGTTGGGCTGAAGAACATACCATCAGAAACGTTAAAGTCTTTGGAAGTCACCAATGTTTTATTTCCAATCTAGTGTTAGGATCTAGTACTAAGGGGATGTTCAATGTACTTAGAATCACAGACTTTGGAGCCATATTACTTGGCTCAGAATTCTAGTTCCATGAGTTATGTGACCTTGAGGAAACAGTCCTTCTATGCCTCAGTTCCTTTATCTGTATAATGAAGACAGCAGTAATATCTAATGCATAAGATTGTTATAAGGATCAAATGTGGTTACATTTGTAGACCACTAAGAATGACAGTTGGTACATAATAACGCCATATAAAATATGCTAAATAAAATCAATATCCCCAGAGGATCAGAAAAACAAAACAAAAAACAACAAATTGGTATCCAAAATCCCTGCTATAAAAGACAACCCATGTGCTTTGCGGTAACTGCTAATTCATTACATGGTTATTTCTAAATAACTTCATAATTATAAGATGGATCAATCTAATAATATCATTTCCACAGATGGATTAAAAAGTAAAGTTGATTAGAACTGAACTCATTTCAGGTATGATCGTTCTGGCAGTTTTGGGGCAGAAGAATACATAATCTCTGAGTCATTTTTGAAATGGAGGTGAGACATCTAAGCTTAGAATTACCACAAGCCCCACTTTAAGGAACTTGCAGAAATGCTCAGCCATAGCTGCATTCTAAATGTTTTTGGGATTGTACACAGATTGCTTAATGACAGAAAAAGGTTGAATAATTTTTCAAAACATCCAGATTTCAGCTGTTAGATTATTAATCATTTTAGAAATCTGAAATTATATATGATTTTTTCATCCCACAACTGTTTTTCTATATTTATATCCAAAGTCTGGTCATCGAAGATTTATGATGCTCCATGTAAAACAATGCTCAAATGGCCAGTGCCTCCAGGGAATGAGAGGTTTCAGATCCCACTGCACAAAAAATAAATTCTTATCAATTGTAGTATTCATCCTTGACTCCAGCACACCCTACTGGTTTGTTACCTAATTTTTTTTTAATTCCTTAATTCTAGTTATAATAAAGAAGATCCCTGAAGGTAGACACATTTCCTCTTACATAGTTTTCTAGAGCCCAACACAGTATTGTGGCACATTACTCATGCTTAACAAGTACTTGATAATTAAAAATAAATACAAACAACAACATCAACAAAGCCTGTTTTACTAGGGCATCAAGCGTTCTGCAAACAATGGCTCTCCTGTCTTAGCTCAGATGTCATCCTTATTTCTGACTTTAATTTATCCAAAATTTCTAAGAAATCGTTATTCTAGTTAATTTTTTCCTAGGATGGAAACTTAAATAGTTTAAATTGAATGTCAAAATACGTACATATCATAATATCAACTCTGTGTCAGGTGCTTTGTGCACATTCAATTTAATTCTCACAACCACTCTGCAAAATGAGTATTTTCCATCCCTGTTTGATAGATGAGGACACTGAGGTACCAAGTGGCTGTCGGTCACACAGGAAGAACAGGGAATCTTTAGAATTCTGTTCTACATTAGCTATGAAACCATATTCATATTTAGGATTTTTGCTTTGAGAATTACTTTTTATAAGATGTGATCTAATCAAATTTTAAAATAAATGTTATATCTTCTTCCTTTCAATGAAATGATAGTAATAAAAGTAATAAAGCATTTTATCCCCATTCCCCCTCTTCTTTAAACAAGATATGGTCCTCATCTTACTGCCACAGAAGGATACTTAGCAAAAGAAAAAAATTCTTAATACCATTAACAAGAAGATGCTGAATCTCATTCAGTTCCCTGTGGGCTCTTCCTTTCCACAAATGACCTGACCTACCACTATGTGGCTACATTTAATTTTCTTCAGTTCACTAGGCAGCCTGAAAATCCTTTACATTTTTCAAGTATTATGTTAAATAGTGAGAATCTGTGTGCACTAAGGAGATGTACTGTGAAAAGCATCTTAGAAATGCAAATGCACATATCTGTACGAAAACTACCAAATGAGTAGATTTTAGAGATTGAAACTTGTAGGATCACAAATAAACAATATGTTAAAAAACCATTCCAGCTGTCCATACCAAAAAAAGTGGTATTCTAGGTCAGAGTACAAAAATATTTACGCTACAGTATTCTGCATATAGAAAATCCTCTAGTAATATCAAGCTCTCCTTCCCTGAGACAAACTTTCATAGTACGTTTTCTTGTTAAGAGTGGAACACATTTACAACTTGATTTCTAAAATGGGATAAATTTTCTTGGCATGATTATACTAAAATTTGAATAAAATAAAATTAAATTGTCCCCAAACCTTAGTATACCAAATATGGAGATACTAAGATTCTATTAATATGATCTCTCCAGTAATGAGATAGTTCTTACAAAAAGCCATCACGTGCTTGATATATGATAGTTCCACAACAAATGGTAATAATTATTGTTGTTTTTATTGTTATTATTATTGCTGCATAATCAAATCCCTCTGCTAAAACCCAGCATCTTTCTCAATTCTCAAATGCTTTCCTCTTTATGGTTTGCAAGTTTGCTCTTGGGAAACAATATAAGATTTCCATTTATGCCAATCACTTATATTAGCTCTTAAAAACTGAAGTTGCTCAACTGTGACTATATTTCATTTTTTTTCCAGTCATGTTCTCCCTGTGGGATTTTGGTAGAAGTAAGCAAGGAACCATCAGAACAACAGCTAGGCACAGAAGTTCCAGGAATGATAATTCTAAATTGAGAAATGGTCAAACCAAGTGAATGGGAGACACAAGCAAATAGCACTCAAGTCAATCTTATGTATCAATCAAATCTGATCTCATCTCTAGTTTCTTATGACATCGTAGCAGTTTTCACTAACAACCCAAAGATTAAAAAGGAATAGACCTCTTCTTTCCCAAATCGAGCAACAGACTCAGCCCAACCAAGCACCCCAAATAATTCAAGTTCTAAGTAGAAGGCTTTATAGGTAGAAAGGATCCTGTAATTCTGCATTGTTTCCTAGACTGTCTGATGTAGCCTGACCCCTAAGAAGTAGTCTCTCCTGTGCTGTGTATTTGCAGGAGAGAGCAGAACTCCCAAACTATCCTCTTCTTACCCCTACTGGATAGTGATCGTTAGATGGGAAGGAATGTTCCCCAATGAGGATCCACAGTTAAAATTTAAATTTTTGAAATGTAAAGGTACATGGTGCATCTTTTTAGCTACTATAAAGCCTGGTCTAGACTTAAAACAAAACTGCAAATATTTTTCTACCTAACAAAAATTGGGCAAAGGCAAAGGATTTTATCTATCTACCTATCTATCCATCTATCTATTGATCTATCTTATAGCATATCTATAAGTTTGTGACACTGTTATCATAATAAAAATTATACTTAGGAAGTCACAAAAATCCTGTGGTTTAGTAATAGAGACTTTATCAAATATTTAGTATATGCTTTCCAACTAAACGCAGCTAAACCCAATGAATGCTTTTTGAATATCTACTACATATCAAGCACTGTATCAAACATAACAAAAACAAAAGTTGGCAAATCTCAATGCCTACTTTAAAATAGGCATCTCCACCTTTCTTATTCTCTTTAGATATATATTATATTGCATATTGCTTGTGAGTTCTCCATCTCTTTCAAAATCCTCTTAATCTATTATAATGAGCATCTGTAATTGTCATGAATGAGATATAAAAGTTTTTCACAGCAACTGATACATATCTCAAAGTTGCCAGCTATCTAAACATTTGCCTTCTCTTCAGCTTTCATATTTTCAAGCAGTAACAGGGAGGAAGAGACATTGATTTTTTTATTCTCTCAGGAATCAATTAAACTATTCCCAATTATCCCAAGATATTAGTGTGGTGAATAAGTCCCAAGAAACATACATGAGACTGATTTTTAACAAATATGATTCTTTCACTGGCTAAAGGAAGTATGTTGGTTTCTGGTTAAAATCTTCGAAAGCTTCCAAGAGAGACTAGAGTCCTTTTCTCCCTCCATACACCTACAGCAGTAATTTTTATATTTCATTTTTATTGAATTATTCAGATTTTACTTTAATTCATTTCTGCTTTTTTTTTCTTTTTTTAGGAATGCACCCACAGCATATGGAAGTTCCCAAGCTAGGGGTTGCTACAGCTGCAGGCTTATGCCACAGCAACAGCAACAGCAACACAAAATCTGAACAGTATCTGTGTAACCACACAGCTCAACAGCAATGCTTGATCCTTAACCCACTGAGCAAGGCCAGAGATCGAATCTGCATCCTCATGGATGCTAGTCAGATTCATTTCCACTGAGCCACAACAGGAATTCCCCAATCCTGCCTCTTTTTTAGAACTTAAGGGACTCATCTGCAAGACAAGTGTCCTTGTTGGTTACTGACTTGCTGGCTGTAACCCAGTCTCAAAACGACATACAAGCATGCTGCAGTGGTTCCTCTCTACTTATTCTTTTAAATAAGTTAGACCAAAGTTAGACAATAAACATATCAAAACACTCTGGGCTTGGTGCTCACCAGGCCTGTTAAAAGATGGTAGGGAGAATAGCAAATTCTACCTTAACAGCTGAAATTTTTTTTCTGCCTGCTCAAATACTCAACTTCTTTCCACACTCAGATCAAGTTCCACCAATTCCACATACCTTCCCTGGACCATTTCACTCCAGTGATTCCTTCTTTATATACATAGTTAACAAAAAAATACATATATATATATACACACACACACATATATCACACACATATATATCAGTATATATACTAATCTTTCATTGGTTTTAATTCATGTTTTGCCCTCTTAGTCTGTAACTTTCCTGAAAACAAGGCAATGATTATATTCTATTTAAAACATTGGGATGAAAATAAATAAAGATGTAGAATTTGAGTAAATATGTACTGATGAGGACTTTACTATGATGTCATACTCATAAAGCCATGAGTGAAACTTGTTTCAGGGTGGGCACCAAAGCCAGAGGATCTTAGCAAAGCCATGCTCTGTGGGAAGAATCCAGAATGTGAAAATACTGGAGAATTATCTTTCTTGGCAACAACCCTAATAGGATGGAGCCATACAGACATACTATAAATGTTAACTGATTGTGATTCACATCCAACCAGCTGCCACTCCTCCACCTCCAATGTTAGATTCCAAAGGCCTGTAAATCTGTTTTCAAGGTTTGCCTTCCCTGCTTCCCTGGATTCTGTTTCTCACACTAGGAGATACAATGGCTGAAAAAAAGGAATAGGAATAGGTACAGTACCTATTATACTTGCTCAAATATATCTGAGCAAGGCAATGAAAAAAGTGCCTGAAAACAAGGAGGATTGCAAAATTAGTACAAATATAAATTTAAAATGGGAAAAACTAATGTTGGCTTTGTTAAGTTTTGTATTACTAGAGCCCACTTTTAGATGATTCAAAGTTTTTATCAGGTCCAAGCCCTGTCCCAGAACCCACTTGGGGCTGAGTGCCGTTTGAATTTCTCCTGTGCATAGAGGACCCTGTGAAGAAGCCTTAGAAATTTTGGAAGTCTTAGTGGGTTTGATTTTTTGTTAAGTAGTTTCTTGGATCAATTGCTGGGCCAGGCACACAGAAGTCACTCCTTCTCCCCTAATTAGCCTTACAGCTCTAGACCACCTGAAATGGCCACCAGTCCCTATTTTGTTTTTTGGTTTCTGTTTTTCATTAAAAGAAATAGACATGGGCTTGATGTACTGTGTTTTGTTTTGTTTTTAATAAACACAGTGTGTCTACAACTACAGGGATCAGAGAGACTACCAGCTCTTCAGAGTGATATAGTTATAAGGATTTAATTAAGGAGAAAGAAGAAATTACTCATTCATTTGCAGATGTTTCTCTTTATGCCAACCACAAAATCCAAATAAATAATATGGCTTACTAGGCTGCCAGAGATTCTTTCATCAGATACACCTGGGTGGAAAGCTGTCTCACATGTGCCAAAAGTGAGAAGTCATCAGGTAGGTTTTTACTCCCCGCCCCCCAATTTTAATGTACAAAGAAAAATTTTAATGATGCTATGAGTACAACATTTTTACAAAGTAGGTGAGTATTATTTGCTGTATTTAATGTGTATCTTACTAGACTATTGTAACCAGTTATTTGGTCAAACACTAGTTTAGATAGTGCTATAAAGGAATCTGTAGATGTGATTAATATTTTCAAACATTTGACTGTAAGTAAAGCGGTCACCCTCCGTGACATAAGTGGGCCTCACCCAATCAGTTAAAGATCTTAAGAGCAAAGAATGAGGTTTCCAAAAGAAGAAGGGCTTCTGCCTCCAGACTGCAACACAGAAATTCTAAGATTTGAGCCTTCAGACTAAAGACTACACCAACTCTTAGATGAATTTCTAGTTTGCTGGATTTTGGAATTAAAAGCCTCCTCATGTGTGAGCTAGTTCCTTAAAATCTCTTCTCTCTCTTCATATGTATATCACATTGGTTCTGTTTCTCTGGAGAACTCTGATTCATACAAGCACTGAACCCAGTGTCTCAAAGATTCTGCTTTTAAGCAAGTCATGGCAATTTAATAATTTATTTGTAGTTATTACTAATGATTTTTCTCTCTGCATTAATATATAAGGCTGCAAACCAATCTATACAGAATAATTTCAGAAGTTCTGAACAAACTTTTCCCCCAATAAAATTTATTTTCTCCCATAATGTTGAAATAACTTTCTTCAAAAAGCAAATCTCTTTTTTAATAATCTGAGATCAGCCATATGATGTTACATGCAGCACATTAAGGTATAAATGAAAAGACTGAAGTAGGATAGAAGTTCCAGAAGGTCAGGTGGGACTTATTTGCCAAAATATTCTTCCTTAGTTTTGCCTGTGGTCTATTCAGTGAAGGAACAGATATATAATTAGAATTATCTGTTTCTACCTTTGCTTTTCTTGCTATTTTGAAATGCCTGGATGTGCCTATAGGCATCTGTGGATTCAAGTATCTGCTACAGGAAAAGAATCAAGTCAAATCTTCTTACGGTTCCAAAGCTAAAGAGAATAGCATTACAAAGATGTACTGGGGCATTCTCTTACTTGGGACTGATCTCTGGTATGTTCTATATCCTGCCATGCAGCAGTCGAAATAAACTGGGCTATGGGAGAAATAAAAATATCTCTTCAACATTGGTTGAAGGATGACTCCTGTCCCAATATTCTGTAATAGCAACAGAAATGAATTCCAGGGGCTCAGAAAACAATGACACAGGCTTTCTCCACTAAAGTTCTGCAGTCAGAACTAAACATTTGCTATGGAGTTACAACACAACAATAAAACAAAAGAACTGCCTCCGCCCTTTTTTTTTTTTAAGTAACAAGAGGTACAAGATCAGAGTTAGAATGTATTATAAAAGCACTTAAAACTTTCTATGTGGGTTCTTGGGAGATTTAACTCCACTCAGCTAATATCAGGCCATCTCCCTTTATTTTTCCTCTGACCAATTGAAATCAGAAGTACATATTCTTGAAAGGCCAAGATGAAGTTACATTTTTTGTTGTTGTTGACCAAGTAAAACTAACTAAAACTCAAGAATAAAGGTATCTATTTTGCAGACTGGCTACAGTAGTGATGATGTTACATGTAAACCTTCATACTTCATAAGCAGTAGAATATAAACTCCATTAATCACTGTGTCTCCTACAGACAGAGCAATGCATAGGACATGGACAGCATTCACTACTCTGTGTTGCATGAATAAGGGACTGCTTCTTAAAAACATGCTCTCATTTAATTGTCATTGTTTCTGAGGTTCTTCACAGTGCGAGAAACTTGGGCTCCAAATGGTCAACAATTGTTTTTTTTTTTTTTTTTTGTCTTTCTGCCTTTTCTAGGGCTGCACTAGTGGCATATGGAGGTTCCCAGGCTAGGGGTCTAATCGGAACTGTAGTCGCCGGCCTGCACCACAGCCACAGCAACAGCAACGCGGGATCCGAGCTGAGTCTGCAACCTACACCACAGCTCACGGCAATTCCGGATCCTTAACCCACTGAGCAAGGTCAGCGATCGAACCAGCAACCTTATGGTTCCTAGTCAGATTCGTTAACCACTGCGCCATGACAGGAATTCCCAAATGGTCAACAATTTCCTTTAGGTGAGCAGAGTGAGGAATTCTATGTTTTGTTTACTTTTCAGAATAACAGGGTTTCCTTCCTAGACATGAAGAAATGGAATTTGACAGTGAGACCCAATTTTGGAACTTTGGCCTATAGAAACATACTGAAAATAATGCTTCAGGTCACTAAAATAAAATGATAAATAATAAGAAACATCAATATGTGAATGTACTAACTTGAATCAACCAAAAGTGAGCCGCCACTGATAACAAGCTTTAAACAGTGCCTGCACTTAGCCTGCACTTAGCCTGCACTTAGCCCTGAGGAACAGTCACGACTAGAGAAGTCACAAGTTGAGGCCTGGTCTAACTGTGCCATAAAACACATAGGTAAGAAATGAAGACCATATGTGAGGGCTAACTGTGGATTATTCAATAGCAGACTGCCATCAACTGAATAATATACATTAAGTCAAGTCTCAACTCAGATGAACTTACCTAAAGTTCTCTGAGAATAAAGCAAAAGGAGATAATTTTCTAAAATAAATATATGCAACTTGAGGGTCCTCTTTGCTTAAAAGCATAATTCCATTAAAATCTTATACTGATAAATATTTAATCTAATCTTAATTAACTTTTGGAAGTTTTATTTTCTTGTTTGCTTTAGCAATCTATTCCCCTTTTGCCCATAAGAGCAAAGAATATTCTCCTTTAATGCATTCTATTGCAAAAAATGCACATCTCTCCCTTGTTCTGGTTTTCCAAAAGAAACAGAAAAGAGTACTAAATGTTTCTAGCAAAGTAAATACTATTCAGCTATAAATTTTTTTTAAATATAGCATTTTTCTTTATTTTGGTTAGTCATTTCTACATTTCCTTTGCAGTGTAAGTAACTGAATATTAAGATGTCCTTACTCTTAAGATGCAGCTGAAAAGAGGACCAAAAAAGTCAGTGAAATACCACTAATTCTGTAAGAAAGGGTATACGGGGGTTTTGTTCCTACCCAGCAAGACTTCTAAATGATGTAAAATGAGGTATGGACAGGATAAAACAGGGCTGGGAAAGTGTTCGACTCTAGTTTGAGTTGTTAAATCTTTGTACTACAAGCCAAACAATAATGGCCATGAAAGTTTATGTAATAAAAGATACATGGAAGATAATAAGAAAAGGAATATATATACATATATTATAGTGGCCAGGTCACTTTGCTGTAAGAAGAAACTGACACATTGTAAATCAAATATACTTTAATTTTAAAAATGCTTTTTTAGAAAATGAAATTTACACTAAAGGGTAATGCTTTTCAATAGAAAATTATGATCGAAATGGTGAAGCAAATTCTTGAATAATATACTTTCCCTCAAAAAAAAATCCAACAGCATATATCATTCAAAACAAAACACTATTTCCATGAAAAATGACTTGAAGAATTAAAGTGGAATTGATGAATTTCTAGACTCTGATTTAGTCTATACTCCCTAGCATATCAAAAATCAATTTCCTAACATTTAAGTAGACATTCACTTACATATTTCATTTCTTTAGGTAAGACATCTGGTGTTATTTTCTCCCTAACATCAGACATAGATATATCAAATTTAAAATCATCATTATTATTTTTTTTTATTCCTGGTGCCCTGATAAAATTTAAAAAGTATATAAAAACTTCATTTATAATTTTCCTACTATTTGTCAGGCACTTTGCATACATTATCTCTTGCTCAAAATACTGTTTTCAGTATTTTAGGAGAAGAACACATTTCAGAGACTTTAAGTAACAGCCAAGGTGACACAGCTGGTAAATAACAAAGCTAATGTTTAAACTAAGTTTATTAGGCTCTAGTGCAGTTTTCTCCCCTTGATAACCAGAGAGAAAAAGCAAACCACAAAAGACATTTTAAATATTAGATCTTACACATGGAGATTGAGCTAAATTAAGTCACTTACCATGAAGGTAACCTACATACACCACAGTATTTTTATTGTCACCTTGAATAGTATTCTAAATTCCTGACAAATAATAATATTCTTTGTGATTCTGGAACAAGAGATTGGAACTCATGGGACTTCATGGGAATTTCTGTAACCATAAGTTTGTAATTTTAATAACATTTTATCTTTAAATAATAATGTGACCATAATAATGCCCAATCATATTTCTGCAATAGGATTATACAAAATTTCAGAGATTTCCTATAAAAATGATAATAAGCAAATGCAGAGATTCTTTCCTTATTATGAATAAACATACTGTGATAAGTGTATATATTGCAATAACACAAAAATATATTTACCTGATATAGATATATGACAGTATAAATTATTTATAATTTATAAAACTATTTTTGAATTATAATATAATACCATAGCCATTTGATATTTTAAAGTCATCATTCTTAAAAGAATTTTTTTTTTTTAGGGCTGAACCCGTGGCCTACGGAGGTTCCCAGGTTAGAGGTCCAACTGGAGCGGCAGCCACTGGTCTATGCCATAGCCACAGCAACACCAGATCTGAACTCCATCTGTGACCTACACTACAGCTCACAGCAATGCCGGATCCCTATCCTACTGAGCAAGGCCAGGGATTGAACCTGCGTCAGATTCATGGATACTAGTCAGATTTGTTTCTGCAGAGCTACGATGGAAACGCCAAAAGAAAAATTTAAAGCACACAAATTAATTACTTCAACTTATAGCAGTGATCTTTGTTTTGTGACAAGTATTTCACATACAGAATTTTCTTTTTCATTGTACACTGATGTTAGCCTATTAAGAGGGACTCCAAAATAATCTTTAAGTTGGACATGAGATTATATACTGCTTCATATAAATTAATTACTTTTACAATATAGTGTTTTATAGCCTTGCCTTGAGTTTTGTTTTGCCATTGAAATTCATACTACTTTTGCTAATTTAGGTTTTAAATTACTTTCAGATTTCATGTTTAAAGAGTCCACAACATTCATATCTCCTTTTTTTTTGCATTTTGATTGCTAAAGCATCTGTAAAAAACTGCAGAAAACATTCAAACACTGGAAAACACTGGTACATTATTAAGTACTATTCAAATAACATAAAATTTGATATTCCTAGCAAAGTTGACACCACCATACAGAATCAAGTATAAAAAGGGTCAACTTGAGGACATATTTTATTTTCAAATATTTTATTTTCAAATTTTGTTCTTTCTTGGAATATCATTCATAGGATTTGTATAAAGCATACTATGTGCACAAACTTGCTAATAATGATTTAATTTATAAGCATGACTTATTGCTAGTAGAACATAGGGCCATGAACACACATTTGTAGTATGGTGCTATTTATAAGATGAACTGATTATGAAGTATCCGCTTCTCCATGTGTTCTTGCCCAGTTCCTCACAAGTCAAACTTAGCTTTCTACTCCATGTGTCAGCATTTCCTGATCTTGCTTTCAACTTGATATCTGTGAATTCCTTCATGTCAGTAACATCTCTGTTGACTGATAATCTCTAAGTCTCAAAAGAGAATGATAACACTTTTTCTGGTTGTTCTGATTCCTTAAGTGATTTTGTGTATGTTTGCAATATAGGATTGGGGGAAAAATCCTACCTCTGGGAAATCCAGGAAAGAATTTCCTCAAGAAAATATGGAACTTAGGTAAACTACCTCTTATTATGTATATTATTAAGACGAGAAAAATCGCAAGATTGCTACTCACAAATCTTTAAAAGAAAACTATATCTATCTGTCCACCTAATTTACGAAGAGAAAAGAAACTGATAGTTAAAAATAAATCATACACTTTCAAAACAGAGGAGTTTCAAGGGAAAGTTGCAAAAGCTTTCATTAGTATTATAGAATAACACAAATTTGTTACAATATAGTTTCAAAACAATTTTGTTTGTTAAAAAAACATTAAAACTGAATGGGGGAGTTCCTGCCATAGCTCAGCAGTTACAAACCCAACTAGGATATGTGAGGACGTGGGTTCGATCCCTGGCCTTGCACAGTGGGTTAACAATCTGGTGTTGCCGTGAGCTGTGGTGTAGGTCACCCACATGGCTCAGACACTGCATGACTGTGGCTGTGGTATATCCCAGCAGCTGCAGCTCTAATTCGACTACTAGCCTGGGAATTTCAATCTGCCATAAATGTGGCTATAAAAAAGACAAAAAAAAACTGAATGGCTTTATGTTGGTACTATCTTCTCTAATATATAACATAACTTCAATTTTTGTTTATGTTTAGGAGAAAAAAATGTATTTTCTTCACCTTCACACGGAGCAGAGAGATGAAATTGAGACTAAACAAACTAAAGGATGCTTTATTTTAGGTTCTGGATTCTCAGTATGGTGGCTGGAGGATTGTGGTAAAATGGCTGAGCTCCTCAATATTTGCCTTTTGTTCCTGGCCTTCTGCTGGATTACATTTTTCTGACCTTGAATCAGGGGGACTATGTGGCTAATTCTTGCCAATGGAATATGACAGAAAGTGTATTCTCCCAGAAATGATGCTGTCATAAACAATAATGCACTTGTGCTCCCTTCTCTCTCTTCCCCTCTCTCCAGCTTTCCTTTACTTCCCTTCCACCTTCTCTCTTTCTTGTTGCCAAGCAGGATGTGGATGGTCTAGCAGAGGATTCTGAGATCTTAGGAATGTTGAGGCCCTTAGATGGAAGGTTTCTAAATCCCTGAACTGTGGTCAAAGCAGAACCAATTCCTAACCTTCACTGGATTATCACATAAGTGAGCAATAAACCTGTCTTGTGTTAAGCCATTAAGTTAATGGTTATAGTATCTTGAGTATAGATGATAGAGGAGTAAACTGTCTCTGAGAGAACAGTTTATATTAAGACCTATACCTTTTAAGGGAATATTTGATTATACTTATTTATGATTGAGAAGTATCAAGTTTTATGTAAATGCCTCCATTTACATAAACTTGATTATATGATATGTTTAACAATCCTAGGAAAGTTTTTAAACTATCAAAATGAATAATGAAATTCACTGCATTGCTAGGAATAAGGTTATTATAGCAAAATCAGTTGTATATCTATTCACAAAGCCAGTCAGCATTTCCCAGCACCTGATTTCTTCTTGCCTCAGGCCCCTGACCTCCCTCTCACCTTGGCACTTACAGAATCCAGATGGTATAACCACAGAAATCTCTTCATTCCCTTTTCTTAGATCATTTGCTTTAGAAAACTTACAACTATAAATTACTTCTTTGCTCCTTTGAGATGTAAATCTTTTTTAAAGCCTCTTGCCAGATTTATAATCTAGGGCATCTTTCTCAAGGATCTGGGAATCAACTCTTTGAAGTATAATCATCAAGGGAGACTTGCCCCACCTCCCAATCTCTGTGTGAGGGTAGGAAGCCTAATTTTGGTGGGCACCTCGCTCCAAGTTATAAAACTACCTCTTGTTATGATGATACAAGGAAGTTAAGTTTTCTTCTGTGTAAGGCCAATTAACAAATCCTCTGACCTATGATTCCCCCACCCCAATTCTT
Organism: Catagonus wagneri; assembly: GCA_004024745.2. Taxonomy (NCBI): domain Eukaryota; kingdom Metazoa; phylum Chordata; class Mammalia; order Artiodactyla; family Tayassuidae; genus Catagonus; species Catagonus wagneri. Next base: position 8,560,562 of record PVHT021183519.1, read on the forward strand.
AAAAACTCTCCTATCTATGTTTCAGTAGAACTTGGACTGAGTTCTGGACTCTCTCACCTATTGCAATAACTTGGAATATGCTTTCTTGTCTGTTTAATGTTATCAGAAGTTAAGTCTGATTTTACACTATTAACTAGCAATGAATAGAAAACGAAGTTTAGATGTTCCCATCGTGGCTCAGTGGTTAACGAATCCAACTAGGAACCATGAGGTTGCGGGTTCGATCCCTAACCTTGCTCAGTGGGTTAAGGATCCGGCATTGCCGTGAGCTGTGGTGTAGGTTGCAGATGCGGCTCGGATCCTGCATTGCTATGGCTGTGGCGTAGGCTGTCGGCTACAGCTCCTGTTAGACCCCTAGCCTGGGAACCTCCATAGGCCATGGGTGTGGCCCTAGATAAGGCAAAAAGACAAAAAAAAAAAGAAAAAGAAAATGAAGTTTAAAAATACCATTTACAACAGCATCAAAAACATCAAGTACTTAAGTCTAAATCTGCAAAAGATACGCAGGCCATTTACACAAATATCTAAAACAGTTTTTCATAGAAATTTCAAAGTTTGATATACCATGTACAGATACTGGAGCACTCAGGAGTATAAAGTAATACATTCTCTTAAAATTTATCTACAGGCTCAATGCAATCCCAATCAAAATGCCAGCTAAAAATTTTATGAATCTCAAATTAAAATGCAAGGGGCGTTAAATAGCTAATGGAATTGTGAAGAACAAAACTAGAGGATTTACTTGCCTCACCACATATCAATACCTATTATAAAGCTATCATCATTAAGAACTGTAATGCTGACACAGAGTTAAACAAAGTGACCAAAAGAACAGTAGAGGGTCCAGGAATAGAACCACATATATATAGTCATGTGATTTATATAAAGTTAATACAATAACCAAAAGGAAAATGACTGTCTGATTATCTCTCTTTTCAACAAATGTTCCAGGTCAACTGAATACCTATATGGAAATATTTATATGGGAAAGGATACATCCTTAATCATATATCTACCTGCATCTATATCTTTTAAAAAGAAAATATAGGTGAGAGAATATCATTTTGGCCTTAGAATGGGCTAAGAGTTTATAAACAGGACACAATACATGAACTAAAAAGAAGGAAATAAAAATGTATTGGACTTCCTTAATAGTAAAAATGTACGACCATTAAAAGATAATCTTAAGAGAGTGGAAAGAAAAAACACTGCGACTTGTCCAGAATACATAAAGTACTCCCACAAACCAGCAAAAAAAAAAAATAAATAAAGTCAGTAAAAATAGAAATACAAAAAACACATTTAAAATATAAAAAAATATACTGAAATGGCTAATCAAATGGCCAATAAACATGAAATGTTCAATACTCAATTGCATTAGGAGTTTTCTGGTGGCTCAGTGGGTTAAGGATGTGGCATTGTCACTGCTGTGGCTGATTATAGCTGTGGAGTGGGTTCAATCCCTGGCCAAGGAGCTTATGCATGCCATGGGCAGGGCTCCCCCCAAAAAAACCCAAAGCAAAAACAAAAAAAAAGCAAAATAAACCAACAAAACATTTAACTTCATTAACCTTTAAGGAAATGCAAATTAAATTACCATTTAATGTGACTACACATCCACTTTAATGGTTAAAACAAAAAGGACTTTAATTATGAAGTGTTGGCCAGGATATGGAGCAATCAGAACTCTCATGCCTTTTGGTGGTACAAACTGGTGGTGTAAATAGGTATAACCACTTGGAAAACTGGCAGTATATACTAAAGCTAAACATCTGCATATCATATGATTCCAAATTCCAGGTATAACAGAGGAGAAAATGATGACAAAGAGATATTCACTAAAATGTTCATTATTATAATCCCAAACTACATATTATCTAAATGTCCATCAAGAATGAAGGGACAAAGAAATACTATGCTACTAGGCCCATGACAACTTACAAACACAATGTTAAATGAAAGGAGCAGCCTCACTTACACTTAGTGATGGTTCCATCTGATAAAGTTCAGATCAGGCAAAATAGTCTGCTTAGTTAAAAGTCAGGATGTTGGTTACTTTTAGGGGTATAGTGTGTCCAATTAGGAAATGAGTACTAGTAAGAAGTGATTCTGAGTGCTAGAAATGTTCTCGTTCTTGCTGGATACATGGTTGAGACGTGTTTTTGAAAATTCAACACATTATAAACTTATGATAGGTTCACCTTTCTGTATGCATATTATACTTCAATAAAAAGTAAAAGTGGAAATATACTTCCTTTTATACCTCAATAAAAAGGAAAATGGAACTAGAGACTCTCATACTAAGTGAAGTAAGTCGGAAAGAGAAAGACAAATACCATATGATATCACTTATATCTGGAATCTAACATATGGCACAAATGAATTTTCCATAGAAAAGAAACTCATGGACTTGGAAAACCAACTTATGGTTGGCAAGGGGGAGGCAGAGCGAGAGGGATGGATTGGGAGTCTGGGGTTAATAGATGCAAACTATTGCATTTGGAGTGGATAAGCAATGAGATCCTGCTGTATAGCACAGGGAACTATATCCAGTCACTTGTGATAGAACATGATGGAGGATAATGTGATAAAAGGAATATATATATATATATATATATATATATATATGAATGACTAGCTCACTTTGCTGTACAGTAGAAACTGACAGAACACTGTGAATCAACTATAACAGAAAAAATAAAAATCATAAAATTGAAAAAAGGTAAATACAAAGCAAGAAATATATTATTTCAAAAATTTTTGAAGAAAGAAATTTACAGTTTGAACTAGCTTCTCCTGCATCAGGCAAGAATTTAGAAATCTAAAAGCTAAAGACATTTTAAAAGAGAAATAACACAGACTCCTATTTTATGCAATAGATTTAATTGAACAGAATGAATGGTAAATATCATTTTCTCAATAATATATTAATCAGCGCTACAGTAATTATATACCAATTGATCTTAAATCAGCAATGATTTCTAATAATCCAAATTTTCCTATGCCAATGCCTGTTTAGTAATACCTAAATGAGAATTTAAAATGAACCTGAAGAATCTTTTAAACAAATCTATTTCTATTCAAAATTTTCATTTTGTGAGCAAAGCAACTCCAAATGCAACTTCTGAAAAATAAGTTATTACTTAGATTTAATGAAATACAGGGTGATGAAATTTCTACTAAGTAAATGTTTTCTCTCCCTCTCTCCTGAATAAAGTTGAAAAACATGTGAAATTACAGATATAAAATCCCACAGATTTTGTTAAAAATCTAAAAATTTAATGATCCTAAAACAATGATCTAAGAAAACAAATCACACAACTACATATATAAAAAACTAATATCTCTAGTTCCCCAACCACTATCCTTTCTTTCTGTGACTACTACCTCTTTCCATATCTATGAGATCACAGAAAATGAAAATGAAAGGAAAAATAATTTTAGGTACATTTAATATCTATCTGGCTTTATCACAAAGTCTGGCTTATCAAGAACCTACCTTTTCCCTTGCAATATATCTGTCAGAAGTATTTATTAAATATCTATTTTTCCCTAGCATGTCACATGTATATTCATTTCATAATATTTTAGCATTATTTCAATTATTAAAATGTAGACCTTCCTTAAGCTAGTACCGGTGCAGAGTGAAACTTTAATAAATACTTGTTTTTACAGATTATCTGAACCACGATATCAAGCTAAAGAATATGAATCCCAGTAAGTGGATTTGACTCCATGTTATGAAAAAATGCTGAAACTTTACATCCATGTAAGACATACTTAAGAAGTTCCCATTTGGGTGAGTGGAAAGCTGGAGATGTTTTAGATTTTCTAAAATCAAATCTGAATATTTCATAATGATTATTATGAAGCCTCAGATATATACATGCAAAGCATCTGAGGGTAATTTCAGTGTGTTTCAGTAGTACAGCTAGATAACACCAACTAAATACCAAATGTGACTTAACATTAGCCGAACTTCTCTTCACTTCATGGAAGACTTCTGAGTCTCTGACTCATCTCTAAAAGAAGACTTCGTTTTTGCAACCAAACAAGTATAAGCTGGAGAAGACCACTCACATCTCAGTGAGCATATTCTTATTATTTTATTTTGCTTTTCAGGGCTACACCTGTGGCATATGGAAGTTAGCAGGCTAGGGGTCCAATCAGATCTGAAGCTGCCAGCCTGTGCCACAGCCACAGCAACCCCAGATCTGAGCTGTGTCTGTGACCTACATCACAGTTCACAGCAAGGGCAGATTCTTAACTCACCAAGTGAGGCCAGAGATCGAACCCGCATCCTCATGGATACTGTCAGGTTCATTACCCTTGAGCCATGATGGGAACTCCAGTGATCATCTTTTTAAAAACAAGGGAAAATGAGCTCAGTTTGAGATGGAGTGAAATAGGAGTCACTGAAGGTTTTGAAAATGTACTGAAAGTTTGTGTTATCACTTTCAACAAGTAAGTGAACATAATCTCGCCACATAGAGTATCCAAGGTTGCAGGTTCTTTCCTTTTAGGACTGAATATATCTTTCCACATCATTCCAGGGTCAAAAGGATAGCTCACAAAATGCAAATCGATGTGATATACTACATCAATAAAAGACAAAAAACACGATCATCTCAAAAGATGCATGTGGCAAATTCAACATCATGATAAAAACTCTTGTCAAAGTGTACACAGAAAGAACATATCTCAAAATAGTAAAGTCTCTTAGGACAAATCCATAGACAACACAATACTAAATGATGAAAAGCTGAAACTAAATTCTGAAACAAGACAAGGATGCCCACTATCACCACTTCTATTCAACAGAGTAATGGAAGTCCTAGCCACAGCAATCAGACATATTAAAAAGAAATAAAAGGTAGCCAGAGCCAAAGGGATTATGGTAAATCTGTCATTACATGTAGATGACATGATACTCCATTTGGAAAAACCTAAAAACTCCACACAAAAGCTATTAGAATTGATAAATGAATTGAGCAAAGTAGCAGAATACTGGATTAATGTACAAAAATCTGTTGCATTTTTTACACAAATAATGAAATATCAGAAAAAGAAAGTTAAAAAACCAATCCCTTTTAAAATTGTATTAAAAGTATCTAGGGATGAACCTAACCAAGGATATGAAAGATGTATATGCTAAGAAATATAAAACGTTGATAAAGGAAATTGAAGATGACTCAAGGAAATAGAAAGGTATCCCATGTTCTTGGACTGGAATAATTAATATAGTTAAAATGGCAACATTACCAAGAACAATCTACAGATTTAATGCCATCCCTATTAAATTATCCATCACATTTTGCACAGAATTAGAACAAGTAATCCTAAAATTTATATAAAACAGCAAAAGACCCAGAATTGCCAGAATGATCTTAAGGAAAAAGAACAAAGCTGGAGGCATAATCCTCCCAGACTTCAGACAATACTACAAAGCTACAGTAATCAAAACAGCATGGTATTGGCACAAAAGCAGACATATTAGACCAATGGAACAGAATAGAGAGCCTAGAAATAACCCTCCACATCCATAGTCAATTAATCTTCAACAAAGGAGGCAAGAATAAACAATGGAGGAAAGACAGTCTCTTTAGCAAGTTTTGTTGGGAAAGCTGGACAGCCACAGGAGAACCAGTGAAATTAGTAAACTCCCTCACATCACACACAAAAACTCTAAATGGCTTAAAGATAAATATAAGACGTGACACCATAAAACTACTAGAAGAGAACATAGGCAAAACATTATCTGACATAAATGGTAACAATGTTTTCTTAGATCAGTCTCCCAAGGCAGTAGAAATAAAAGCAAAAATAAACAAATGAGATGTGAACTTAAAAGCTTTTTGATAGCAAAGGAAACCATTAGCAAAATGAAAAGACAACCTATGGACTGGGAGAAAATACCTGTGAATTATGCAACCTATAAGGGCTTAAATTCAAAATAAACTATACACTCAATATCAAAAAAGTCCAATCCAAAGAATGGGCAGAGCATCTAAAAATACATTTCTCCAAAGAAGACATACAGACGGCCAAAAGGCATGTGAAAAAAATAAATGGTCAACATCACTAATTATTAGAGAAATGCAAATCAAAACTACAATGAGATATCACCTCACAGGGGTCAGAATAGTCATTAACAAAAAAATCGACAAATAATTAATGCTAGAAAGGATGTGAAGAAAAGGGAAGCCTCCTATACTGTTGGTGAGAATGCAAACAGATGCAGCCACTAAGAAGAACAATATGGAGGTTCCTAAAAATACTAAAAATAGAGCTACCATATGATACTGCAATTCCATGCCTGAGCATTTTCTGAAAAAGATGAAAACTCTAATTTGAAAGATATATGCATCTCAATGTTCACAGCAGGACTATTTACAATAGCCAAGATTTGGAAGCAACCTAAATGTCCATCAACAGATGAATGCATAAAGAAGATATGGTACACACAAGCGTACACACACATACACAGTAATGTGACTCAGCTATTAAAAATGAAATAACACCAATGTTTGCAGCAACATGGGTGGACCTAGAGATTATCAGACTAAGTGAAGTAAGTCAAAGACAAATATTTATGACCTCACTTTTATGTGAAATCTAAAAAACAGTACAAGTGAATTTCACTTATATAACAGAAACAGACTCTCAGTCACAGAAAACAAACTTATAATTACCAAAAGGGAAAGAGAGAGATAAATCAGGAATTTTAAATTAAAGCTGAACACTAACATATATAAGATTAACAATAAGGATGTACTGTATAGCACAGGGAACTATATTTAGTATTTTATAATAAACTTCAATGGAAAATTATTGAAAAAATATATAAATGCATATCTATTTATATAAAATGTATAATCAAATCACTTTGCTGTATACCTGAAACTAATACCACATTGTAAATTAACTATATTTCAAAAAAAAATTTTTGTAGTAAAATACGTATTTTAAAATTTGCCTTTTTAACCTTTTTTTTTGTCTTTTTGACTTATCTAGGGCCGCACCTGCGGCATGTGGAGGTTCCCAGGCTAGGGGTCTAACAGGAGCTGTAGCCGCCAGCCTACGCCACAGCCACAGCAACGCGGGATCCAAGACGCGTCTGCAACCTACACCACAGCTCACAGCAATGCCGGATCCTTAACCCACTGAGCAAGGCCAGGGATCGAAGCCGCAACCTCATGGTTCCTAGTAAGATTCGTTAACGACTGAGCCACAACGGGAACTCCATTTTTTAACCATTTTTAATGCACAATTCATTGCATTGACAATGTCATACAACCATCACAACTATTTCCAAATTGATTTTTATTACCCAAACCCTGCAACCATTTAACAACAAAATTGCATTACCCTACCCCCCTGATATCCTGTAATTTCTAATTTATACGATATCAAATGTGATAAAAAGTAAAAGTGCATGTTGAATTACAGCTGCAAGGGTGGTCAACATAAGAATATCAATCAATATAATTAATATATGTTAATAAAACCAGGTATTAGAAAACACGATCACCTCAATGCAGAAAAGGCTTCTGACTAAATCCATATTCTTTCATGACAAAAATACTATGAAAATAAGGGAACTTCAACATGATAAGACATATTTATGAGAAGTACTCACCCTACATTATACTCAAATGTAAATAACTATAAGCCCAAGATCAGGAAAAGATAGGATGCCCACTTTCACCACTGGTAATCATCTTTTCACTGGAGAAATTAGACAGGGAAAAGAAATAAAAGACATCCACACTGGAAAGATAAAATTATCTCTCTTCACAGACCGTGTGTGTGTGTGTGTGTGTGTGTGTGTGTGTGTGTGTGTGTGTAAGCCCAAAGAATCCACAAGACAGCTGCTTATTAGCCAGTTGCATATATTCTATTGAGGAATATTCAAGTCCTCTGCATGTTGGGTTGTTTTGTTTTTGTTTTTATTTTGCAGTTTATGAGTGCTTCATAACTTCTGGATATTTAAGTCTTAGATATATGATTTGCAAATATTTTCTACCATATGTAGGTTGTCCTTTCACTCTTTTTCCCCCTGTTTTACTGCAGTATAATTAGCATTTTATTAATTTTAGGTCTTTAATTATTTAGGTCTTTAATCTCTTTCAGCAATGTTTGCATTATTTGCTGAAGTTCTTTTGAACACTTCTAAATATATATAACCTAACCAGACTTAATACAAATATATGAGGATAAGGAAAACATAATCCTACCAGCAAAGAATTTACTGTGCTATAGATAACATAATGAAGTTATAATACCATGTAAAATATATGAATATTCTGATAGGGTTACTGGAAGTTTATTCTGCTCTCCCAAAAGAACTACAAATAACTTCATTGTGGGGAGTACCTTCCTATTTCCTTTTACACTGAGGAGTAGAAACTAGTAATATTGCTGGAAAATAGCTCTTTAAGCTTGGAGGCCCAATATTTGGCACGATAGCCTTGGAGAAGGTAAATCTGAACTATGTTTTTCAAGACAACATTACTTTTCAACAAAAATGTAGCAATAGCTCATAGAAACCTGCAACTGTGATAGATTGAAAACCGCTATTCACAGATACTTACAATCCTGCCTTAAACTAAAACGAATAAAAGAAACCCATGGGTGTTAATAGCCTTCATTAAATGGAGTTTACCAGCTGAGAACACACTGCTTTTTAAAAAATATACTACTAATATTATGTTTTTTTCTATAAAGTGAAAAACAGCAATTGGTTAGGGAAGCAAAAATTCCATCTAATTCTCAATGTCTGGAAGGAAAACATATGCTTAATGGTTTTGTTCTCTGATTTATTCAAAATAATTTATTTTGGGAGAAAAGAAAAAGACCAGAAAAATAATTCAGAATCTTTTACAAAGGAGGTTATTTTCAAAGAGGAGATTTAAGAAAAACACAAAATGAGACTTTGGGTTCAGTAACTAATATTACTTAGAAAAGTTAAATTCCCACAAAGCAACACTCTGTAACTATAGCAACCATGCAAGGTAGCACAAAAGGGCTCATCTTTATGCAACACAGCTTTATAAAATCTATCATCCTGGATGTGACAGTATGTACTACCTTTTGTGGTCTGCTATGACATCCTAATACATAGACATTATTAACTATAACTAATAGCTCATTTATTACCAGTCAAGAAAGTTATTTCTTAAATACACATGTTTAAAATTAAAATGAGGTGTTTAAACAGTTAAACTTACTAGCCATAAATTATCAAAACTGAAAATACAAGATGCCAACTTTGCTGATATCCTTATTTTAAACACAATTTAAAACATTAACACTTATTTATTTTCAACAACTAATTTTATGCTAGAAAAGGAAAACTAATCAAAGTGCTATGATGACCTCATAGTGAAACCTCCCCAAATAAAATCCCCTTGGTCTCAAGTCACACAAAACTCTGACATAATTGAGTGAAAATGTGAAAATGAAGTTGTCCCAGGAGACTTGAAGAACATATCAACTGAAACCAGGAGTATCATTGACAATTCCTTTTACAAACTCAGTGTGAAAATAAATAGATTTTATTCTATTTAAATAGTTTTGAAAATGATACCAGAAAATAAATCTACCTTAAGAACTTTTGGAAAGCTTTATGGATATCTTTTTGCCCAGAAAGCACAAACTGTAAATTGTAAATAATTTTTATGTTGATTTTATATACATACACAATTGTACCTTGATGCCTGCTTTGAATATAACATATGTACATCATCCTATATATTTTAAATCATCTCAATTACTTATAGTAGCAAATACAATGTAAATGCTATGTAAATAGTTGCTGGTGTGAGGCAAATTCAAGTTTTGCATTTTGAAAATCTGAAATTTTATTTTTTAAAAAATAGTTTTGATATATACAGCCATGGTCTATACCTTCATTTTAGCACAAAGAGATTGAGTGCCATTAAAAATGTATTTTAGATAACTTTCTCTCCTCAAATAACTCTTTGGGAGGGGAATAAAGCATAAAATAAAATATCTTAGGGAATTCAACCCACATACCAAGTATAAAGAACTCTGTAACCTGTTTTGGAACAAGATCCAATTTGATTTTAACTAATGCAGAGAATTTTTTTTTAATGGAATACAGTTGCTTTACCAGAGTTTTTTATTTGATCATTTTATAGACCACTAAAATCATTTTTGTGCTTCCTTTTAAGTAGCCTACTGTGAAATATAACAAATATACATTGCTAACCTAATGTGAAACCACATATATAGGTGTTTACTAAAACACTTGTATGAATGGATAATAATTTGTACTAAAAATAAAGAGGAAAGTACACATAAATGAGAAGAATAAAAGAGAAAGAGCTGGTGAAAAAATAAAGGTAGAAATTTACTTAATATTCTTGAACATATATCATCAAATTTTCTTCTAATGGGTTCTTTTGGAAGGCAACAAAATGGTGATTTGAAGAAAGCTCTGGAAAATTCTGACACCCAAATGTTTCATTTTACTTTTCCATAATACCCTAGTTTCTATTAAAATAAATGTTCCTAATTTTAAAAAAGAAAAATTTTATTATGGCACCAATTACTACACAGGGTAAAAAAATAGAGAAAAATTTCATAGTTGAGATGCAGAAAATTACAAACAAAAAATTATGAATAAGGGAAGTTATTTTCTGCTTGGAAACAAATTACATTATTAAAATCCATGTTCTATCAATAGACACTTGGGAGGCTAGGTGGGAGTGTTTGTGTGAAACAGACAATATGTCCATCTAAGAAACTGTAAGCCCACTGAACAATCATGAGACATTTGCTCATATTCTGCCTGGCAAGTCTGTTTTTGTTTTGTTTCATTTTGTTTTTATGGCTGCATGTGGCATATGGAAGTCCCAGGCCAGGGTCTGAATTAGAGCTGTAGCTGTAGGCCTAAGCCACAGCAACGCTGGATCCTTAACCCACTGAGTGAGGCCAGGGATTGAACCCATATTTTCATGGACACTGTGTCAGGTTCTTAACCTGCTGAGCCACAACAAGAATTACTGCCTGGCAAGTTTTTAACATCCTTTAAGAACTCAATTTCATTTTGATCTTTTTGTCTCTAACAACAGGTAGGTAGCTACACTGTCCTTTGGAGAAACTACGGTCTAAAATATCCAAAGAAATACATTAGTGTTATCTCAGTCATTAATTTACAAATGTGTTCCTCTAATATGCACATCATTGGCCTTTGTATTTGTCTGTCTTTCCCCAAGGGCAAAAAAAAGTCATGTTAATTTCAAAGAATTTTCAGTACATGCTAAAACTGCGATGAGGACTAGGAAAGAAAACAGGGGTTTTAATGGGTGATTGTTACAGTTAGTAGTAATAATCACTTGTCACAATATATTTTTCTTGCAAAATTAATAAAACTATCTAAAAATAAATTCCACTAAGCCTCATTTTATTCAGCTTTTTACTTTTTAGCACCTGAAGAGATTTGACCACGCTCCAATTTTGCTAGATTATTCTCCATTACTAACCAGAGTTCTGGTGTTAGAAAACAAAATCCTTGCATCTCCCCTCTAATTCAGTAGAGTACCACAGTCTACTTTGATTTTCTTGGATTGCCAAACTCTATAAGAAAACTAAGTACTTAAACATTTTCACAGAATACATTTATGTATCTGTAAGTTTCAGACACATAATAGGCTACTGATACCATTTTGTTGAGAAAGATAACAAGATTTATAAATATTCAAAATAGTTAATAACTTCAGAAATATTCTCCTGCCCTAAAAAATGAGTAAGTGCTGGTACAATTTTCAAAACAGAGTAGCTATCTGAAATACAAGATGCTTTGGGAAAACATCTCAAACCATTTTGATAACTTGACTTCATTAGACTCTTAATACCTATGAGTTAAAATATCAGAATTTTGTTCAGACAAAAGTAGGCCTTTTGATATACTGAGCTTGCAATTTGACATAGATTTCTTCATAATTGTCAATAGCTGTGATATATTTAATTTTGCCATTGTTTCATCCATGTTCACGCATCATGCTCAGGGTGAGGAAAAAGATTAAACAGTCACCAGTATGAAAGTGTTTCCATGTTTCAGGAATAGACTCAAGGGGTTCTGTCAGAAAGCATAGCTTTTACTTTAACTTCAAATTATTTACTTGGACTCCAGTTGTTGCCAAGAATCACACCAAACTGTAAAACAGTTAACTCTTTCTTTCCTCTCGGGAAAACAAAACAAGAGTATCCCTCTTAAGGGGAGAAAGTAGAAAAGGCCCAGTAATATATAACCAGTTGTTTTTCTTAAATTTTTATTTGGCCCACAAAAGTTTCCTATTGGTAACCATCACTACACTGAGAAATAATACCTGTCTTTTCATCTTTTAAGACAAAAATGATGGCAGAAGTGGCTAGGTGGCAAGAGAGAATAAAGCCAGAAAAGCACTCAAAATACTGTCTTATCCTATTTGATACTCATTCTCCATTTCTTTATTCCAGCAAAAAGTCAAAACTGACTCAACCTTTTCTTGAATTATAGAGCTTCCAGAAAAATGGTATGCATATTACTCCCAAACACTGTAAAAGAAAAATTTTTTAGAAACTGTATTTAGAGAAAGAGGGGAGATAGTCAAGAGCCAAAGAGACCACATATACAGACAGGAAGAAAGAAAGTCCACATGATCTGTTCAGAGGAGACGGAAATTCAGGACTTTTTCTGATTCACTTTGGTAGAGGCTTCATGCCAGTCAGTACTGTTAAGAAAGAAGAGCCCAACCCAAGGCTCTGATAGCACCAAGAATGGTAAAGAAAGGGATGGATGTGGGAGGAGGGATCAGAAGAGAAAGAAAATACAATGTAGGAGGGAGGACTAAAAAATTAACCAAGTAACTGAGAGAGTTAAAACAATAGACAAAATTTCTCTTGCTCCCTTCTTTCTCTCTTTCCTCTCCTTCCTTCCGTCTTCATCCCCTCTCTTCCTCCACCTTCTTTCTCTTTTTCTGCAGAAATCCTGAAGTACAAGTGTAAACCATTATTAGCCTCAGAAAAAAAGTGTAATGATCTTCTCATTTTGTATCAAATTCTATTTTGACAACAGCAGACTCCTAATTGCCCAATGTATTCTCAATAATTACACAAAATCAGAATAATAACAAAGGTACCCTATTTTAATTCTGTGACTTAACTCTTATTTAATTTTCACATGATAATTAGCACAAATCACTACTTACATACTGTCTCTGATTAAGAAATGATGTCTGTTGACCTGATGGATTTGAAAACTACCTGTTCTAAGAATCTGCTTTCTTATTGTATTATCTTTTTAGAATTGTCACAACATGGAAACAAATTCTTGTCATTTGAAAACATCGGATTAAATATATATAATTGGTATTCCACTTGACAAATCAGGCTACTACAGCCTAAAAAGAAAACTTTTATCTTAGCACAGCATCAGAGATTTTCATTATATTTAGTTACAACTTAAGCATTTTCACTCCTCTAGTGAAAAAAAGGATCACTCTAGAAATGTGAAGACTGATAAAGAATTTTAGTGCTGTAAACTATTCCGTATTTAAAATCATACCAAGATTTCAAACTGGCTCATATCAGATATGCCCTCTTTGAGAAGTCTTTTCAGCTGCCCCTCAGACTGGAAGTGTCCTCAGAGTTCTTCAGAAGTGGATTCTTATGGGGCTTTTTTGCACACTTATGTATTAATACTTTCAGTTATTTAAAAATAGTAATTATGTTTCCCTTTCTTCAGTGATTCCCACTTAACTTGTCAGTGATTTCTACATACATAAAAAATGCTCAGTAAACATTCCTGAAGTTCAGGCAAATTAAAAGTAAATTGCCTTCCATCAAAACAAATTAAAAATAATTTCTGGTATGAGCTTCTTTCCAATTTTATTTTTTAACCTAAGATTAAAAATAAGAAGACTGTGATGCGCCTTGTGCATTCTTTTCACAAAAAGAAATAAAGAATGCAATTTTAACGGTGAGATATATCTATCTAGCTGCTGTAAGTATCTGAATGAAGTACAGTACAATTTTGTCATAGGGCCAAAAGTCTTAGAGGTAACAACTTTTCACTTAAATATAGAATAAAACTTTGGGTACATTGATTTATGTTTTAGTATTATATTTTAGGAATTTTTGGAAAATATAAATACTGTAAAAAGCTTTATTCTTATAAATTTTATAAAATATTCATAAACATAGCTGGATATAAAACAATGTATTTAGGAAAACACAGTATTTAGTATATCATACCAATTTATTCCTTCTTAATTCTTAAACATTTAAGTCTTCTCTATCAGCTGTTTTCCAACAATCAATAAAAAGGCACTTTTTCTAAACATGATTTTTTGGAATAAATCAAATTTAAGTATTAAAATACCTTTATAATACTGCATATTAATAACCTCTTAGTATTTGCCTATGCTATCAATTAAGATTTCACATTAATATAAGAAGCTGTTTATTTTCAACTGAAACAAAATATAATCTTACTTATGTGTTACCTAATTTTAAAGAGCTTTTTGCTCTCTATTTTGGTTATTTAGAGAGATGTGCAGGCCAGCGACATCATAATATCACTCACTTAAATCCACTGTAGACAGTGAAATCAGTCAAATCTATAGCCTTATAAGAAAAATTTTGTACCACTGTAGTTCATAGAACTTGGAAAGGACATTACCCTTACCATTTAGGAACCAAACACTAAATACAATGTAGTATATATGACCTTTGCTTATGCCATATATTGAACGAATAAGATGAAATAGGAAGATTGAAACTGACTTTTTTATTTAATGGTGGCTATTTGAAGAAGATATTATTTATTTCAAAAATTTACTTGATTATGAAAAAAGTGTGAATTGTTGTTCTATCAGACCATTTGTCTTCAGCTACTCTTTAATGGTATTTAATACATCCATATTTCAAAGTTGAGATCATATACCCATCATTTGTGTCAATCTACATGAATGTGACTTGTGACTACTGTATTAGGACTTCTGTTTCTTTTTAAAGCAATGTTTTCAGAGAAATTTGTTTACATATATATTGAACAATGAAAAGAAAAACAGGAACAGAATCCTGCACTGGAAAATTCACTTGATTATCTCTTTACCAGCTCATAACAGCTCCATCCTGAAGTGAGATGTCTAAATAGCACTGCCTTAGTAAGAAAGAATGATATTTATGTTTTATTGTATTATGCACAAAACACAAACAGCTCATAACTAGATTTCACTGTGATTACTGTTCTTAAATTTACTTCAACGTAAGAAATAAAATTAAAGAGTGGACCTTTAAAGCTTTCAAAAATATTGCAAAATTTACATACATTCATTCCCAGGTTAGCAAAAACACACTATATATTTATACATGTCCAATATTTTACTCTTTAGCAGCTTTGATTTCTCATTCTGGAAAAAGGATATTGTACAGCTTCCTTGAGGTCAAAACTTTCAGCCAGGGAAACAGCCTGTCAGTAACTATTGATTGTTTAGGGAAAATATTAGTGATTTATTGAAAGATCTGTACTTCCATCTTTCAATTTTAAAGTAAGAAGTAGGCCAAGTGAACTATGATAGGATGACATGAAGAAAAGAGTATCTCCTATATTGCTGCTGCAGATGCAGAATAGAAAAGTGGCAAGTTGAAATCAATACTAATTTTAGCCTTATTGATGTGATGCTTCATGATCACCAGATTGACCATTAAAGCACGGGACAGCAGTTCAGTTGCAAAGACCACATCTGTCTGTCCTTTCTTCACTTTGTAGTGGATTTAAATGGAATTGTCTATGTTTTTTCTAAATACTTAAAAATTTCTGATTATGCAAGTTGACAGAGGACCACAAGATTCTCATTGACCTTGCTGAGAATTATATGGTTTGAAAGAATCTCAAAGGCTTCAAAGAAGAGGAAAAAAATTTCTCTAAAAATTAACTAGTCATTATTTGAAGAAATGGCTTGCTGCTTTCATAAAATCGCATGCCAAGGCTATAGAAACATCCTTTCTCTCTAACACGTCTTGCTAAAATAGGCATATTATTAGGGGAAAATCCCATTTTCCTGCATGATAGCAAACTTTCTCCCAACCTGAAAATATACCATAAGTACAGATCTGAGTAAACTCTTATTTTTAAAAAGGTATAATTATATTTTTAAGGGAGTGGGTGTTGGCAGAGACCATTCAACATACTCATTTGTTTCTTCATTTATTCATCATCCATCCATCCATTCATTCAATGAATATTTTTTGCGTGTCTACTATATATGTCTTACACTTACTATTTATAGAGACTGGGGTAAAAGAACATACAGTACTGACAAAATCTCTGCCCTTATAGATCATGCAATTTTGTTGGAATAAACAAATAATAAAGAGTTATTTAATATAATGCCACATAGGGATAACAATTCTTTCTCTAAAAGCTGAGAAGACAGTGATAAGGGTCCTATTTCAGATTGGATGGAGAAATTACATTCGAATAGATATTACACATAAGGATGGAAGTTTGTATTGCCAATATCTGAGGGCAGAACATGCAAAAAGAACAGCAAGCGAGATGGCCTTGATACAGAACATTGCAATGATTAGGCATACTTCATCAGATGGGGAAATCTTAAAAATGGGACATAATATTGGGAATAATTAAAGGTAGAAGTTGTATTGCTCCTTACAGCAATCTGTTTTTACTCAGTTATTGCGCACTGAGGGTTCACTATCTCCTAAGGTTGGATAATATCGAGTTATTTGCATTAAGTATTGCAACTCATTAATCCCTCACAACCAAGGATGCTTCTTTCCTATTCAAAAATAATATTGATGCAGAATTTATTTGGTGACCTTACAAAAGCAATAGTGTTTATAGTTAACTAGAGAAAAAAACACCTAATCAGTCTGAACTACCCATAATTCAGCCTTAGCTTGACAGTTAAAATTGTTTGATCTTTCAAAGTTATCTTTTTGTTTTTTTGTCTTTTTGCCTTTTCTAGGGCCGCACCTGAGGCATATGGAGGCTCCCAGGCTAGGGGTCTAATCGGAGCTGTAGCCACCAGCCGACGCCAGAGCTACAGCAACACGGGATCCGGGCCACGTCTGCAACCTACACCACAGCTCACGGCAACGCCGGATCCTTAATCCACTAGCGAGGTCAGGGATAGAATCCGCAAACTCTTGGTTCCTAGTTGGATTCGTTAACCACTGAGCCACAACGGTAACTCCCAAAGTTATCTACAAATGTAATTCTTAAACTATTGAGAAAAATCTATGACTGTTAAAGATCTGAGTCTGATATTACTGCAAATTAGATATACATTCTGTATTTAAACATACATGACATATTATATACAGATATATTTACTCATAAACGTATACATGTAAACTTATTACATATTGGAACAGCTATGTAGATGGCCCAGTTGCCACTTGCCACTCAATGTCCCTTCTACAACATACTATTTAGCTGCAAAGAAGTATAGTTAACTGACAACCTCCAACTATTAGCACTTTCTGGATCTGCTAACACCATGCTTTCCTGGGAAGCCCCTGGCCAATGACTAAGCATTCACAGGACAGATGTGGTGGGGGAGATGGCCGGCCATTTTTCTATCTACCTAGGAACTCCTCAAATGAGCAATCTTTGCTCCAGAGCACTTCACAGAGTTGGCTCACAGATAATCAAGACCTGTACTGTGGTTAGAGGCCCCTACCCTTCATCCTGCTTCTTTCTTCATTTAACTTTCACAGTTGTTACTCCTCAACAGCTTTTTGCACCACTAACTACATCTGAGCCTCTGTCCCCTGGAGGCCCAAATGACACACATATGTTTTCAGACATACACATAAATATTTGTTAATTTAGAGTAGATTAACACGTGATTGCAATTCTTTTGATGTACTGATAGTTTGACTAATGTCAAAAAAGACAAACATTTCATAGTTAAATCTGTTCTACTTGAATACTGAAAGGGGCTCGCTCATAACAAAACATTTGAGAAAAAAAATTTTGAGACCTTTGGTACAGAACAGCCTTTTTAATAGGGTTTGATATAGGATTCCGTTCGATTGTCTCACGTAAACTGTTTAATTATTAAAAGACCAGAAGATACTTCTTAGAAGCTGTTCTTACTTATGAGATGACCTCACGGCATATCAATAAAATGTTAGTATAGGACAAATATTTATTATGAGATTTTTATTTTTAATGAATTGAAAGCATCACATTTGATTATGTGGGAAAGTATTGTAATTATAGTAACAGATATGAGTAAGAGTATACATTCACAAATGGAGAATGATTTTTGGTAAACAGCAATTTAATTTATTAATGAGGATTCCCAGGGTACTACATGCATCCTTCAGGGTTTTCCAACACTTAATTTATTAAAATTTTAACTCAGTCTCAGAGTTTTTGACA
Organism: Catagonus wagneri; assembly: GCA_004024745.2. Lineage (NCBI taxonomy): Eukaryota > Metazoa > Chordata > Mammalia > Artiodactyla > Tayassuidae > Catagonus > Catagonus wagneri. Next base: position 8,578,986 of record PVHT021183519.1, read on the forward strand.
AATAAATTTGGGGAGACTGTCAGTAATTTTTCGTTACTTTTAGCAAAGAGAATTGAAGTCAACTGGAAGAACAGTTTGAGATTTCTCCCTGATTATTCATGTGGAACTTTCTATTTTCTACATGTTTTTCAGAGAGGCAAAAACATTTAATTGGTATTTTCTGTACACATAGAAATAGATGGAGTAACATGGACAGCACTTTACTGTATAAATTTATTTCATAGTGTCTAAGGCTTACTGCACATGAAAAATACTTACCATCACTATCCGTGAAGAGTAATGTAAAAATATCTGCTAATGTAATGGTGGATTTCCTACATGGTTATATGACAAACAGCCATTACCTCAGCACCAAAAAATTAACTTACCAAAAAGGATATTTTCTCTTAACCCACTCGAACAGGATACATTTGAAAAATGCTGCTTTACACTTTTTTTTTTGTCTTTTTGCCTTTATCTAGAGCTGCACCTGCAGCATATGGAGGTTCCCAGGCTAGGGGTCTAACAGGAGCTGTAGCTGCCGGCCTTTGCCACAGCCACAGCAACACGGGATCCGAGCCGTGTCTGCAACCTACACCACAGCTCACGGCAACGCCAGTGATCGAACCCACAATCTCACGGTTCTTAGTCGGATTCATTAACCACTGAGCCACGAAGGGAACTCCATGCTTTACATTTTTAATTTATTGAAAAAAACTGGCAACAGAAGTTCTGTTTAAGGGATTAATTGCATGTTACTATGGCTCAAAATAGTAATCTAATATTTTTCAGAATAGGAAACAAAAGTTTTCTGGTCTTCCCTGAAGACTATATTTTGTAGAAATACTAAAGGATACTAGCATTCCTTCATGTTACTCCCAACCCACATTTACATCCAATGTAATCACTATTGCTTTTCAAGAAAGTAAATAAATATTTTGACTTTGAATAGGGTTCCCACCACAAATGAATTACCACAAAAGTAAATAACAAATGATTCATTCACTTTCCCCTTCATCAAGTTTAATGGAAGCTTCCCTATATCATAGATCATTTAAGAGAAATTTATGATGCTGAAAGAAAGCATACCATAGTTGAGGCTAAACGACCAAAAACAATGAGCCATTTTATGGGTGTTAAGTAAGGAATTCAATAAAAAGGTGATTTAAAAGGGGAGAAATGGTAACATTTTCTAATTAATCTTTGTCTAATTGACTGGTAAGTGCTGCAACAATATTGGATTTTTTATTTTTTTTCCATTCAGGGAAAATGGCTCTAAGTCATCATTTCATTGCAGGCAACCTACTTTTATGTAGTTCTCTTTCCTAAAATAAAGAAGTAGTAGAGGCAATCCAGCCGACTATGTTTCCAGGTCAGACACCAAAATAAATGAGCCAGAGTGGATTAAGGCAAAGGACTGCTTTGATAAGTTTCATCTAACGCCAATCAAATTCAAAACGCATAGGAAATGCATTTGGTCTACAACCTCCAAGGCTCCCAAAGTTGGGATTTTTTTGGACCAAATTATCCCAAAAGTCTCCCAGGTCCTTCCCGCTCTAAGAAGCAAACCAGGAAATCAATGTTGCTGTGAACTAACAGGATATGAGGGCAACAAAAGACTATAGAGGGGATTAAAGCAGAAAACTATTTCTTATTCTTGACTGACTCCTATTATGGAGCTGGATGTCAACACTTATATTCTTTTACCTTGTCCCTAAGTCATCCAACTACAGCTCAATGCTCTTTCTTCTGAGAAGAAAAATCAGTTGCTAGGAGAAGACCAAAAATACCCTAGCTCATATCCTAAACACATTTACTGGGAATTTATTAAGTGCAAGGTACATCTCATAGGCTAAATGTTTGGGTCCTCTCGAAATTCCTATGTGTGAATGCTAACCCCCAATGAATTAGGAGATGGAGCCTCTGAGAGATACTTAGATCATGGGTGGAATCCTCGTGAATGACATTAGTGCCCTTATGAAAAGAGACAAGAAAGCTTGCGGGCTCTCTCTCTCTTCCTCCCCGCCCCCCACCCCGTGTTCCCAGCAGTGAATACACTGAAGGAGAAGATTGCCTTCTGCAAACCAGGAAGTGGGCCCTCACCAGTCATTAAATCTGTCAGCACCTTGGAGTTCCCTTCGTGGCTCAGTAGTTAACGAATCCAACTAAGAACCATGAGGTTGCGGGTTCGATCCCTGGCCTTGCTCAGTGGGTTAAGGATCCAGCGTTGCCGTGAGCTGTGGTGTAGGTTGCAGACGCGGCTCGGATCCCGCGTTGCTGTGGCTGTGGTGTAGGTTGCAGACGCGGCTCGGATCCCGCGTTGCTGTGGCTGTGGTGAAGGCCAGCAGCTACAGCTCCTGTTAGACCCCTAGCCTGGGAACCTCCATATGCCGCGGGTGCGGCTCTACATAAAGCCAAAAAGACAAAAAAAAAAAAAAAAATCTGTCAGCACCTTGATTTTGGATTTCCTCAAGTCCAGAACTGTGAGAAATAGATGTTTGCTGTTTAAGTTACTCAACTATATGGTAACTGTTGTAGCAGACTAAATTAAGACAGTATTATTGCAGATATTTGGGATAAATCAGGTAACAATTCCAACAAAGATAGCTGCTCTTGAAGGGATTATATTCTGCAGAAAGCAACAGGCAACAATACTTAAACTTAATAAAATAAGTAAATCATATATATTAGAAAACAGTAGGTGCTATGGAGAAAAGAAAGGGAAACATGTAAGGGCAGAAGGGATTGAGAGGGAGAAGGGCAGGGGTGGAGGGGTGCAGTATTTAAAAGAAAGATTCAGGGAGCACCTCAGTAAGAAAAATGTGAGTAAAGACTTGAAAGATGAGTGAATCAAGCACAGGTATTGGGTAAAAGGACACTATTGTCAAGGGCCCCAAGATGGCAACACATTATGTCATGTGCCTAAGGAACAACAAAGAGGCCACTGTGTGGGAAAGAGAGAGCAGGAGGCCTGAGAATTCATTTGGAAACAAATAACATGTGCCTTTTAGTTAGAGTATGGACTTTCGTTTTACTTATTTATTTTTCTTTGCTTTTTAGGGCTGCACCCATGGCATACGGACATTCCCAGGCTAGGGGGCGACTAGGAGCTACAGCTATTGGCATACACCACAGCCACAGCAACACAGGATATAAGTCATGTCTGCAACCTACGCCATAGCTCATGGCAACACCGGATCCTTAACCCACTGAGCAGGGTCAAGGATCAAGCCCATGCCCTCGTGGATACCAGTCGGGTTCATTACCACTGAGCCACAACAGAAACTCCTGGACTTTCATTTTAAATTTGAAAGACATGGGGAAAAACTGCAGTGTTTTGAGTAGAGGAGGAATAGAACAATTTTTGTTTTTTTCTGATGAAATGGGGTACCGTAGTTAAGAAGATCTCTACGGCTTATCATTTCGTGTATTCAATGTCAAGTTCAATTCCTGTATCTCATCTACCGAATAAGCATAAGAGTATGAACACCACACAGAATTGGTTGTAAAGCTAAAAAAGATAATTCATCTGAAGAACTTTGTACTGTAACTAGCATATTGTAATTGCTAAATAATTACGCCTTACTTTGCTATTTCCAACACAATTTTTTTCTCCAAAAATGAGTACCACTAAATACTAGGATCATTCTAAAACGTCCTTTCCAGAGTCTGTCTTCCAATAGCTGAGTCAAGCAAACAATCTCAACTATGTACAAGGGATTATTCCAGGAACTGAGAGGATATACAGAATTTCAAATGTAGCCCTTACTAATAATAAAATATGATTTAGGTGAAGAAATAAAACATATAAAAAACATGATGATTGTATACTTCTCAGTGATAAAAAGTGATAAACTATGATACAAATAAACACATGAATGAACCTTAAATTCATTCTACAGAGTAAAAGAAACTGAACACATAGAGTACATACTATATAATTCCACTTATGAAAAATGAATATAAATCTATAGTGATAAAAGGCAGGTAAGTGGGAATACATAGGAATGGACTACATAAAGTGGCACAAATAATATTTCTAAAGTAATGGAAATGCTCTGTATCTTGATGACAGTATGGTTTAACAAGTGTGCAAGTGTCAAATATCATCAAATTGTATACTCTAAAAGGGTGCCATTTATCATTACACATAAATTGTTCCTTTGTAAAACTGATGCCAGCAAAAACAAAAAATTTTTACAACAATTGATCACAATCAGTTACGTGATCAAGTACACCTTTTCCCACTTTTGACTAGAAAATTACTAGACCTGTTTAGTTTAGATTTGAAAGATCACACAATGATTTCCAAATATTACCTGATTTTTATTAGGTCTAAAAATCTTGTTAAGCTTGAAGAAAAAGTTCTCCCATTAAATTGGTTAGTTTTGGTCTCACCCAGTCAAATGTTCAGTAACTTTTTCAGTCTTTTTATTTTTCATTGGAGAATCCTTTCACCACATTGAGCTTCTTTTCTTTTTCTATACTCCATCCGAGTTCATGTCCTCTTGAAAGCAGCCCTGACAAAGGCTTACAGCACTTTCTTACTGCTTTCAATGTAACTCACAAAGATTTTAATTACAGCTTCATTTTTCTAATACAGGTAATTATGCTTCTATCTGGAACATTTTTCAAATGATGTATGAGAGAAGCTGAGTGTCTCTCGTCTCTAATTCTAAAAAGGGAAGACGTTTTATAAGATTTTTAAATGATCCTATACTATATTTGGTTTCCAAGAGTTACACCACATTTTTATGAAACAGCAAATAAAAGAGATGCATGTGTCCCTAGGGTGTGAGGAAATAAAAGGGAAGGGATATGGCGTTCTTCCTATGATTCAACTTTGGTATAGTATTCTGTGGAACTATCAATGAATTATTTCAAAATGAAATTCCCACTTACGAAAAACATTTAACTGACTTACCAAATTAATTGCTTAATACAAATAACACATTTCTAAGTTATTCTCCAGAAACTTATGCTTTGAAAATACATTTAAATGCATTTAAATAAATATAAAATACATTTTCTATTGGTAAAGGATATTACCAGTAAAATATAGTTTAAAGAGTAAATTGTTTCATTTTCTTATACCAAGAAAAAAAAATAGATCTCTATGAAAGTTTTCTGTCTAAGGAGTCATACTAGGTTTCAAATACAGCACCTGTTTCGGAAAGCAAATTTGGGATTCTTGTAGACAGACTGAAAATTATTTCCTAATATAGATGACTCAAAGAAATATCTGTCAAACAGAGAGTTAAGACTTCTGAATGCAGACACAGCCTGAAAAAGAAGATGATGAGGTATTTTCCGTGGAGTATTTGCCAAAGGGCTATTGAGCAGAGACACAAATAAAGAAAATTAAACTAAAGTCACAAAAATAAATGAACCATATTCTGAAGCAATAGGTTGACTTTTAATCCTGATTTTTCACATACTTCTAAACCCACAAAATTCAAGCATATACAGCAAATCTCCACATCAATAATCTGAATTATTAGGATTCCCTTGTAATTTCAGAACTGCTCATCACTGGAATGTCTGGTGTAACACCACAGAAAGTTCTTCTTAGATAAAAATGATCCCAGCAACATTACATGCTTTTACAATGACAAACAATATAAGGTGGGAGGGGTCTTAAAAGGCGGGTCTTTGTCCTATGTCGTATTTATTTAAATCCCAAGGTTCCTCTCTACCTCATTTCAAGGCTTTGTTGTTTACTTCTTTCCCAACCAGTATTAGTAGATGTGGACCCTGCTTCCCCTGAGTTTATATTTCTTTATAAGGCTAGACCTGTAAAATAAAACTATTACCGAAAGAGGAAAACAGAAAAACTTAAAAAAAAAAACCTTTAAAAAAGAAAAAAGGTAGAAATTATATCAAAGTCTTCTTTGAAGAGATGCTGAGCTTGTTTTTTCTAATATTTTGCAGGACATATTAAATAAATTTGTGTAAAGGCTGAGAAAAAAAAAGGTGACAGGGGACCACACAAAACACTTCTCTGTTCTTGTTTACAGCATTTTTTGCTTGACATAACCCCATGTAGGTGATGTTATAAAAGCTTTGATATCTGGCAGAATTAAGTCAAATATATGAACTGCACTTTAAGAAGCATAAATGTCAGCTTTCTAAAGCCTTCCACATCAAAGCCATCAGCAAGGGTTTCTAAACACACCCTAGCAGTTTATTAGGTATCACGGGAGATACAGAAAATGTACTGTGATATCAGGCACACAGAAGGTATTTTAAAAACACATAATGACTGAAAGGATGAAATATGAAAGCTACCAGTAGGGAATATTCTGTGTAAATAAAGTGCCTAATCATAAATTGATCAGCAATCTAGAGCAATATGCATGTTATAAAGTGAAAACAAGGCAATACCAAAAAAAGAAAATAATGTGTCTCCATGGTCACTGACAAAGAACTCAACCTTTCTGAACTTCTGTCTACCCTTGAGTGACAGGGATCATCCTAAGGGACTAGAATCCATAATAAGTTGAACAACGCTGGATTGGTAAATGCACAATGAATGGATCCCAATTCTCTACATCTCTAACCCTCACTATACTTCACATTGTATCACACTCCAGGTCTCCAATGGAAGAGGAAATATCTGGGAACTCAACCTTTATGGACAGTAGTTGAAAAGCCTACTTATGTTCTTGGGATCTGCTACCAGTTGAGGATAGCAGGTCTAGATGAGTTTTGTTTTATAATAAATTGCATTTGTCACTAGCAATTAATCAAACAAATATTTAATTAGAAAAGAGGTGGTATTTCAGATAGGAAGGAGGATATAAGAGAGCAGAATTGGAAATGAGTATGGTTTACTCAGGACAGAGTAAAGAAACTTGCTAGAAGTAAGGATTACAGATAAAATTATTGGCTAAATAAGGTTAATAACAAACACTACAATAATATTGGGGAGTCTAGAATTCACCTAACAGGTGATAGGGAACGATTTTACATTTCTGAGCAAGGGCATTACATGACATCATATAAGCTAGAGAAGGGAAGACCTAAAAATAGAAACCAGTTATAGCAGTTTACAGGAATAAAATAGTGCAGGAATGATGTCATCAGCGGTTAGGTGGAGTTGCTGGAGGTAGCAAGGAAAGAGGTATTTTTCCTAAAAACACAAAGGAATGGACATATATTGAATCACTCCCTTCAGGTCTCTCTTCTCAAATGTCAAATGGAACACGACCAACGAGGGTTTTCTCTGACAAACTAAGATAAAAATTATACTTTTCTCATCTGTGTACTCCTATGTCTCACTTGTTAAGTTTTTCTCCATAAAGTGTGTCACCATCTGACACACTATATATTTTCTTATTTATTTCTTTAATGCTATTTCCCACCATTAAAATGTAAGTACCATGACCTTGTTCTGTTTACTGCCCAGTTCTCCTGAGACCACAGAAGTGGTTTCAGAAATTTTGTGTTGAGTATCTTGAATGAATTAATATCTAATAAAGAAGACAAAGGTGAAGGAACTAATTATGTTTCCATGTTCCTCACCTGGGGTTATGGTAGAAAACTAACATGGAAGAAAATATTTCATTAAGAAACTTCAAATAGATTTTATGGTCTTAAAAGCAAAGCACAATGACAGTTACATAGAACACTGAAGAAAATGCAATTTGGATAACTAGATAATCCAAAATAGATCACAAAACAAACTAAAGAAATTTCTAATAGTCTACATATACTCTAGTAGATGTGAATTTTTGGTGATACTACTATTAATTTATACGGTCTTTTTTCAGGTTTTCAAAGTGTTCACAGGTTTTCATCTGTCATTGTAATATGCATTTCAAATAGAAGATGTAGACCCTAAGTAATTAAACAACCTTCTATATGCTGTCTCTCCCAGATCCATGAGTAGAGCATTACTTACTTCAGTTACTACCCCAGAATTTAGTTGGAAAATGATGTGGTTCTCCAAAAGCAAGTTAGAGCCATTAGATTTCAGAAATGAGCATAAGAATACACTCTTTTTTTCCTGTGGAAGAGCCAAGCCTCACTTGACTATTGAGATGGATGACTTTATTAGATTATGACAAATCTTAAAACATCATTAATTCATTCATCAGTATCTAGGAAACTTCTTCAACCAGATGGCCAAGATAAAGCAATAGTCATTATACCAAAACATTTATTTATCCATTTTGCTTATCCTGATGAAAAAAAAAAAAAAGGATGCTGAATCATATTTTGAGTTTAGAATGGAATTAGAGTAAAAAACAAGGTTTCTCAGGGACAAAAGGTTGAGTTAAATGTCAAAGTCCTAGATCTATATACAATTTATGTAACAAAGATTTTCATGATTCCACACTAGAACTCATTTTTAGGTCACTTTGGAAAACAGTGTCAGTCAAACAATGTGATACCAGTTAATTCTGCATTCTATTATGGTTGTGGGATAGCACTGGATTTGTTGAGAAACAGCGCATCTTCTGATCTCCTAAGACACAGGATATTTCAGGAGTGCTAGCTATATACATTTACTTCACTCTTAAAAACCCATGAATGGTGCAGCTTGGCCATAGGCTGGAAACTTCACTATCCCCATTCATTTCTGACTTTGATATCACCTTGTGATTTGGGAAAGTTACCATCTCAGCTATGTTTTCTCTCTGCCAAAAGGAAATTAAACCTCACTGCCCTTTACATTAGAGAGTTATTATAACACATAAGGAAGTGTTTTGAAAGTTCAAAAGTAATGTGTTAATTCAATGTATTCACCTCAATCAGAACTGCAGGTATTATTTGCAGACGGTAAGGAAGAGGAGGGTAGTAAAATTGGAGAAGTGACTTTCCAAGTCATAAATACAAATTTTTGAATAAAAGATGAGGCTGCTGAAACAAATGGAAAATTATAATGCCATTTACACCTAAAGATATGAAGCATATGTTTTTACCCAGTATAAATATTTTACATGAACAGGATATTTAGAAAGAATACAGCTACTTTTATTTACATAGGGCTAAAACTTTAAAAAAATGATAAACTAAAATAAATGCAATAACAAAATGAGTTTGGGGACCCTTCTTTCTCTTTATTTTTGTTCTCTGCTCTCTAGGGATTCACCATTCAGATGATCACAACCTAAACTTTATCTCTGACTTTAGTGCTGTTGACCAAAATGACAGTTATTTAACCTAAATCATACAGAAAATGAATTCAAGCTAACTGCAGAAAGACATTAATCTGGTTCAAACAAAGCTTCGAGTGATAATTGTTTTCACTGGGTTGACTGTACTGGAGGCAACTTTTTTAAAGAATCAATCTTTAGTAATAGAATTATTATAGAAGTATTTGGGGAAAGATTATTTTGTTCCTATTTGTGGTACTTTTAATACACTACTATGTCATAGTGCCTTCTAATATACTACATGAATATTTTGAATAAGTATGCTATAAATTATAACACAAAATAAAACTTGGTTCACCAACAGCAATGGAAAGAAACAGAAATAAAGAAAAATATATGAAAATATTCTTTTACTGCTTGTAAAAACTAATGTCTCAAAGTCTACTCTTATCTCCTCTCAGTGAAAAGCCTAGTATTTAGTTGTGAAAACTTGAAAACCATTCCTCTCACTGTGGCCTTAGGATATGGGAGCTATGCTTGCAAAGTCCAGAGATGCTCACCACAGGGCAAAAGGACGGCTCTGTGGTACTTTCATGGTAAAACTGAATTTTTATGATTTATTCATTTGAAATAACAGAATTTGGAGTGTTTTAATGTCATCTACAAACTCAAAAGAAAAAGATCTGAACTGCTGGCACAGCCCTGAGATTAATAATCTCTAGTAGCAGTTTTCCAACATTTAAAAATAAGAAACTCTATAAAAAATACTGAACAAAAATCTCAGTATTAAGACAGATAAAATGCTATAGTACCCTGTTTGGTTCAGGGCAGAGGCTTTAAAGTCCTCCCCTCTCTATGCTCCTTATTCCCAGTGGTGGCCCTGAGGTGCCTAATCAGAACACTCAGACTCCATGATGCATACTGGAAACGCATTGCCCTTATACAATTCTATGAAATTTAGAAATGAAGTATACAATTTGTTTCAAAACAGCAATCTGACTCAAAAAAGGAGACAAGTCAGGGTGGCCAGGCCGAAGTACTCAGAATAAAATAAAGACAGTGGCTTTCAGTCTAGGCTTTCTTGTAGCCCCACTCTATGCCAGGTCTTGACATTTAGAAAAAGCCATCCTAAAGACCTTAAGTATTCAACAGTCTATACCTGAATTTTCCAAATGGATCAAATTTCAGATTTGGCAACTCATGCTAAAATGGCTGTTTTTTTAAGTAGAGAATGAGACTGTGCAACATAGGACACACTGAAATGATGTATTGATGCAAAAAGAGCATTCTTTTATGTTTGAGGACTGACTTTCCTATTTATTTGTCTAAGAGCCTTGGGCAAAACAAACATTTCTTTGTCTCTCAATTTCTTCATCCATAAAACAATGTGTTTGCACTAAATGATCCGAACTTTTTAAAAACAGAGCTATTCATCCATATTTCATCTTGATACATGTTTTTGCTAGGTGAGCTAAAATAAACCATCACCTCCAAGTTAATGATATTCGTATTTCCTTAATTAAAATCCCTATCCAGAGGGCCATATTCATATTTTCAATTGTCTGCTGAATGTGTCTCCATAGACGCCTTTTCTGAATTTTATCTAAGATGGAATTTATTCTCCCAGAGTCTTTCAATATTCAGGTATTCATATTCATATTCAGGCATCCATGTTCATATTAATATTCATGCTCTTAACAGTCCTTTTCAGTTATTTCTTTTCATCTCTCACAGACAATTCAGCAATTCCAATGTATTCACTTACTTTCTTATTGAGCATCTATGTTGTGTCTTGCCCCATATTAAATACTGTAGAAAGAACAAGACCCAGACTATGCCCCCAAGGAGCTTTTCACATTTAATTCCTTTTTCCCTTTCTCAATTATGATCACAATAGTTCAGGACCCATCACTGCCTGAACTGTTTTTTACAAACTCCTAACTCATCTATCTTTCTTTAATGATCCCATCCTTCTTCAACACTGTAATTTGCAATCCACTATGCCATGAATATGTTTTTAAGGAGGGCTCTGATAATGGCACCACCACAAATATACACATTCTTTGGCAATAGACTGATTGCTAAGTACATTTCTAAATCTAGGGTTATAGACCAGATATCTAAGGTAGCAGGTAAGAAATAACAATGTGTGAATGTGGTTAAGGTACACAGTAAAGAAGTTACAGAGGCTGTGGAGATATGGAGAAGGCAGAACGTGCCCTAACACATTCAAATTCAACTGTCTATACTTCAACTCCAAAAAATAAAGAGACTAAAATAAAATAACTCTGGGTGTGGACCAGGATGCTACCAGTTCCTTGTTTCAGTTTCCCTTCTAGCCATACCTGTGTTTCAATCACATGGTCATATTTGGCATGATGTGGTTTCAATATTTTGATCACGCTGTTCTTACTTCCAAGTGCTCTGTTTCTTATCCTCATTCCTCACCTCTTCCAGTTCAACTACTACTTTTCCAGGAACTTTCTTTTGTTCTTCTAGTAAGAATGAATTTTTTGTTCTCCTGTGTGGGCACTACAGCTTACACCCTACTTAGTTTTAAACATGAAATATATTTATGTTCCACAAAGAACTTTGCACAGAATCTTACACAGAGTGCACCAAATAAGTATATTTATTGAGATGGAAGAGCAAGTGAATTAATCGCTTAAATATTTATCACTACTAAATACAGATAACCATCCCGATACTGCTTCCTAATTTAGACAGAGGATATTAAAAGTATGAGCAAGGCATTTAACAAATATTTAAGATACATTTGGAAATATGTAGAGAAATATGATCTGCTGAATGTATAGAATTAAAGCTGGCTGAATGGCATCACACAGGAATTAAGATCTATGTAACAGGGGCTATTTAAGTATGGTTCCCAGCAGCATTTTGATAACTCTCTTCTCTGGTATAATTGTATCCATTAAAAAAAAAAAATACCAAGTGGATGTAAATCATATCTGTAGATGGCACAAGGATGGAATTAGAGTTCAATATTCAAAATAGGTGACTGGTTGTATCTGTGAACTAAAGTGGAAATCAGGATATTTCCCCATCCATTTCCTCTCCACCCTTATTCTCTTCATTAATCCATGCTGTCTCGATGAATGACAACACCATCCACCTAGAGACTTAGGACAGAAGCCTGAGGGTCAGTCGCATGAGCCTCTTGTCTTGCCCTGACTTGTGCATTTAATCAACAAGTCCTATAGAAACCAACTCCTTAGGATGTAGCAAATCTATTCACTCTTTTCCGTCTTTCATGCTAAGTCAAAACCATAAGCCCTTGATGTCTTTCTTGACTAAATCGTAGTCTCTTTGCCTTATTCTTATCTTTAGCTTTGCATTCCTCAAATACATTCTCTTGCCAGAGGAATCTTTCTAAAAAGTAAAATTTATCTTGTTCCTTGAGGCTTTTCATCACTATGACCTTTATCTGTTTATCCAGTTGTATCTTTTAGGTTTCCTTTTGCATTCATGTTCCCTTGTTTCCAGTTTTTAGAATCAACACTTCTCTATCATATCTCCATGACTTTACTTACATTTTTCTTTTGCCTGAATGTTTCTACACCCTAAAGATGGCCACATCCTGGAGTTCCCACCATGGTGCAATGGGTTAAGAATCTGACTGCAGCAGGTCTGGTTACTGCAGTGGTGTGGGTTCGATCCCCAGTCCAGCACAGTCGGTTAAGGATCCCAGCGTTGCTGAAGCTGCAGCATAGGTTGCAGCTGTGGCTGGGATTTAACCACTGGCCTAGGAACTTCCACATGCTGGGAATGCAGCCAAAAAATTTAAAAGAAAAAAACAGATGTCAATGTTCTAATCCACAGAATTTGTGAATATGTTAGGTAACATGGAAAAAGTGATTAAGTTTGCATATATAATTAAGTTTGCCACTCAGCTGGAATATCCTGAATTAACCAGGTAGGTCCAGTGTAATCACAAACTCATTATAAGTGAAAACGAAAAAAAGAAAAGAATCCAAGGGAAATGCGACCACAGGAGGCATGCAAGGTTGCTGGCTTTGAAGATGAGAGAAAGGGGTCACAAAGCTAAAAAAAGAAGGAAGTGGACTCTCCCCTAGAGGCTTTAGAAAGGAACACCACCTTCCTGACATATTGGGTTTAGCCCAGTGAGACCCATGTTGGACTTCTGACATATAGAACTGTTAAGATAATAAATTTGTGTTATGATCTTAAATTTATGGAACTTGCTATGACATATACAGAAGACATACACTGCCCAACAATGTCATTCTAGTGAATAACCAGTTATTCTGTTAGACTCAGCTAATGAGGAATTTGATCTTTATAAATAATTAGAACCATAAAGCTTTTAACTGTTGCTGAAACTTACATATAAAAAAATGTTTTGACCTATTTTTGAGCTATAAATCTCTCCAGGACAGATACCTTGCCTTATATACCATTTCGTATTTATTTTTGTATTTCTAGTAGCTTGCACAGGACACTGAGTAGATAATTAACCTATTTTTTAATGATTAAAGATGGAACTGAATATAATTATGTTTCATGCTTTGAAGTAGGCTTACAGTATTAAGCGTTGAATAGAGAATAAGACTGACTTAAGAGCATATGAAAAAACTGAGGTTCTGTTAGTCTGAATGTTCAGTATGAGGCAACAAAATGGTAACAGTGACCAAAAATAAGCAAAAATAAACACACACACACTCACACACATCTTTGATTATAGGTATCACTATTTCTAGAAATATAAAGCATTTTCATTTTATTGTGCCCTGCTCAGACATCTGGGGTACTATGATTAATTTTGGAACTCACTTTAAAAAATATTCAGACAATTAGAATATGTCCAGACCAGAAGGAGGAGATAGCTAGGAAAGATTTGGGAAGAATTTTAACACTGTGAAGAATGGTTTTAGAAATTGAAGATACAAAATTTAGAAAAGAAAAACTGAGGTTTGAGTATGAAGGTGAGGGATGTGTTTATTAAATTCTTTTTTAAAATCTGGATGAGGAATTAGAACGTTTTTAACTCCAAATCAACTGAAAGCACAGAGCACAGCACACTGGAGAAACTCAGTAAATATCTTAGAAAGCAACAATAAAAACATGCAGATGGCTAACTGGCAATAATTTCAGTAAGCAGATTTTGATGTAAATAAAGGAAACTTCTAATAATTAAAATTCTTCTTAAAAGACTGTTACTTTGTAAGGTAGCAAATATACCCTCCTCCTAAACACATAAACAGAGTTTGGATCATTACCCATCACAGAAATAGCAGAAGAGTTTGTCAATAGGCATCTGGACTAGGAGACCTCCAAAGTTCTGGTTAAATTTACAATTCTATTATTTGCTAAGGCCTTTACCATATTGAAGCCATTACTGTGATTCTGATATTTGTGAATTTCACAATTACCTTGGTTTAAGACACATTACCACATACTTTGACTCCTAGTAAATTATCATTAACTTAAATATTATCTCTGAATCCAAAGTGTAAATAGACCTAAGTCACATGAATAATATCCTTCCACCCCTGCTAAGCTTCATTTACTCTCTCATAATGTTCATGTAATTCTTAACTCTCCAAAATACACTCAGGAAGGGAATTCAAGGACAGGAAGAAATTATGATATTTTTTCACTGTATAATCTCTTTTAATGAAGAAAAGCAATTAAGCAAAACAAGTCAAAAGCAAGCTGAGCTTTTACTTACTGAACTGAGCCATCAAGAACAAAAGGCTTATCTGATTTATGCTAAAACTAGTGCATTTTCAACAGAATCTTAATACCCTAATCAAGGAAATTAAAAAATAAATTAAAGGAAAACATTTTGGCTTTGTTATTCAGAGGCAGAAAAGATGACAATTATTTCCTGATCGGCATTCTTAGGCTTACTTCGGATTTTTTTTTTTAAATGAACAGTAATACAAGTCACTATAAAACCAAATGGAAGGGAAATGCAATGAAAAATATTTTTCAATTTCTTCTACTCTTCTCTCTTTCATTTCCTTTCTCAACATTTGTGAACCATATTTAAACTCATACTTTAAAAGATAAAAACAAAGGAGAAATGTTTTTGACTATTTTTTAAAAAATCTTTCCTTCACATAATTTATGATTTTAAGTTACCTTTGTTTTCTTTTAAAACTATTTAATTTTATTTGAGTCAGCCATTTGCAATATTCTACTACATGTCAACTACTTAGTGTTCATTAGGCTCTAGAAATATATTATACACTTTACTGATGATTACCTATACCATTCTCATAACTAAAACAGGAGAATTTTATTTTACTTTTTTTGGCTGCACCCATGTTATGCAGAAGTTGCCCAGCCAGGGATGAACCCACACCACAGCAGTGATCCAAGCCACAGCAGTGACAACACCAGATCCTTAACCCAGTGCACCACAACGGAACACCCGAGGTGATTTTATTATCTTCATTTTACAGATGAGATTCAGAGAAGTCAAAGAACTTTCCTGAAGCCACACAGCAAACAGTGAGTCTAGGGTCAAAACGTACGTTTACTCAACTCCAATCTCCATAATTTTTGGCTATCTGCTCTGCAATAAGGTTTTCTGAGTATCTGCGTGTTACCAAGCTCTGTCCTCAATACAAAACTGAAAATTAAACCTCTGCTTTCAAGGATCTTACATTCTAATAGCAATGACTGCCAAATCAACGAACACAATTCAGCGGGAAAACCTTGTAACAACTATTAAGTGTTAATATTTGTTATGGTCCAAAAGGCAGAATAAATCAATCTGGCCTAGTTTGGGATAACTGGGCTAGTATATATAGTGACTGAATGTTGCTGCTAGTGTAGCTAGTTCTTGGACAAAAACAAGGTTCTTTCCTGGAGTGGATTCTGCTTCTTCCTTGACTCCAGGAACCAGCTATGCCAATGTGCCTAGATCTCACTAAGGTTCACACAAGGGCTGGACAATCCCATCTGATATGTTTCATTCACACTAAAAAGTACTCATCTAGTTGTCTAATGTTCCATTTCATTGCATCCCCTTTTAAGAATAAATAAATTAGTTAAAACTATGTGGTACTTTCAAATACCATATGTTAATTTTTCTTTTTTCTTTTTTTATTTTTTCAAGAGGACAGGGCTACTGAGAGATTTATCTCTGGCAAGGGAATAATTTTTGGAGTCCCCTCAAATCACATGAAATATGTAACCATGGATGTACAGAGCTTTCCTAGCTCTGCAGCTGTCCTCTTGGGCTGTCATCACCCTTCCACATCTTTTTTTTTCCTGAGGAAACCATGTCTTGCTGTCTCACGTCATCATCTTCCCTTATCCCCACCCCAGGAGCTTGGCTTTCTCACCTTTGCATTCCTCTCCTTGCTATTACTTGTACTCACACCACTCCTTAACCACTTCCCTTTGCAGATTTTTAAAAATCAAACGGTATATCTCTCCACATTTTCAATGTCTGTGTCTGTCATTTCTGAAATGACTCATAATAAAATAACTCTTTTTTTAAAGCGACTGCAGAGACCAAACTTCCCCCTCTGAAGTATGACCTCTGTAGAAATGATTTATTCCTATTTTATTTAATGACCCTTTCACCACAATCTCCAGTAAAAAGAAAAAAATCATTATATCAATTTTTCCCATTGTGTAGAGATACACTTGTGCCACTTTCTTTGCTCAGCTTTCCCTTTGTCTGAATCTCTTTAACGTGGTCCATTATGGACAATGATCCTAAAATATATTACTAAGTTATCCATTGGCAGGCATTGCATCAAAAGTTTAAACGTTGCCACATATTTGAGTTTTGTTTTTTTTTAGTTTTTTAAAGCAGATAACTGAACTCTACACAATGAAAGTTTTAATCACCTGTACAACAAGATTGCAAAGAACCCAGTGATATTTTAACTTTTGTAGAAGCCAATTGCTTATTTTCAAGGATCAAGCGTAGGCCTAATTAAATATCTGTATCTCCTTTCCCAGTTATTTCTCTTAAAGCTAGATAATAATTATTTTTATTAGTAAGGAAAATCTTTCAACACAGAAGCAATATGAATCGAATTGACAAACTGTACAGTGTTCCTGCAAGAAAAAAACAAAAACAAAAAACACTCTTTATCACCATGAAGATCAAATCATCACCTCTTAGAGGACAAAAGCAAATTAGATGAGTTTGTAATACTCTGCACAAAATGGCTATGATTTAGAAGTTTCTTAGAGAACTGAAGGGGCTTTTTAAGGTACAGGATTATAATCCACCATAGACCTACTGAATAAAATTATCTGTTAAGTTCCTTGAAAGTGTATGTTTTTTAAATTCCCCCAGGTGATTGGTGGTGGGAGAGAGGAGGAGGAGGACTGGGCAGACAACCTGAGAACTTTTGGGTTAGAACAATTGTAATGAGGTCAGGGTTTGTAATAGTGTTTGGGAAACTGTTCAGATGTTCTTACAGGGAAGTAAGCTACTTGACCAGACTGGCTTAAACAGTGATTTTTCTTTATGCAAGGCATTCTTCTAATTATGGAATGACAGATGTGAAGTAGTTGAGGAAAAAAGGAACAGTGACTTAGCCTAGTAGGTCATGATATTATTCCTTACAGATGATGAGAGGGCAAAAGTCCAATCAAATTATTTTCACACTCATTAGTCCAGGTTTTGGCTTTATTTTGGACCAACTGCCTTCTCTCTTTCCATCACATCAAATGACTCCTAATTTCACCCAATCCTGTCACAAAGAAGGCCACCAATCACAGCAAGTACATATGGGTCAATGCAAATCCAACCACACTGCCAGGAAAGCAACTCAAGTCCTATGTCCTGCTGACTTCCTGTCAGATAATGCATTCTTTCACTTAAGCAAGTTATCACAGGAAAGATAGTCGTAAGAAAACATCATGTAATTCTTTTAAATCAGCACAGAATCAAAAATACCTGTTCACTAAGTTTAGAAAAAGATTTCTGGCATCTTTTGCCATGAGCAATATGCAAAAAACTTATGCTTAGCTTGTGAATGAGTAATTCCCTGTGAACTGAAGTCACAATTGGCCAATTTAGGGATTTCCACCCCTCTGGCAGTACTTTAGCCCAATCTAACTTGATTGTTTCCTTGAATGGAGTAATTTAATTTTTTCCAAATGTCTACTGACTTTATAGTGCCAAGTCCATAAAATTAAATGGAAAATTAGGTCAGTTGACCAGGTAATTCAGGCCAAAAAAGTAAAACATGGCTTAGAAAGTTCACATAACACGAGTCATAATTTTCTGAATCATCTTATCCACTGTTTCAATAGTCTAACTTTCTGATCTATATATGGGCTATAAAATAAAATATATTCTTTAAGGTGAAAGAAAATACTATTCTTACTTCTTACCTCTGGTAACTTCCCTGAACCCTTTTTACTCATTTGAAGGTAAACACTAATAATTACAGGAGATTACTTCAGCTACTACAATTCCAAATGAGCTATCATGTGGTCATAGGCACAAGGCAATTCACAGGCAAACAAGCCAAGCAGAAAAGAAAACACTGCATTCAGCAGAGTACACATTTTATATAAGTAGATATAATTTGAATGTGTAAAGACATGTTCTGAAAAGTGGTGACTATTATTATCCTCGTGTTTATATTTCTTAATGTCGAAAATCTTGAAAATATCCATTCTGAAAAGCTATGGCTTTACAATATGTGCGACAGTCCCACATGCAGAAGAATATCATTGGTGATTTAAGTAATAATGACTAAGATTGAATGAAACCATTTTCATTCTTTCTAGAGAGAATTCTCTCTTCCCCCGCCTCTCTCTCTTTCTCTCCCCGCCTCAACTCCACCGCTAGCTATTTCTACCAAAAGGACAAATAAGACACACATTTTAAAGAAAATATGGCTTTAGGCCCTGCAGTTTTGTTGCTGCTTTTAAATTCACAGATTTCCTACCACTGTAATTCTTTACTTCAAGTTTCATAGTTTAGTATAGCTGACTACAGATCTAGCCTACTCAATAAATCATCTAGTTGAACATATGATCATTTATGCCCATGCTGGAAAAAAGTCAATGACCCTTTAGGTGTATATAGCTATTTGAGGACCTGGGAAGAAATAATTTATTTCTTTTAACACAAGAAACGCTAGATGAGCTGCATGAACACAAAGTACAAGGGGATACACTTCATTCTTTGAAACTTTCCCTCTGTCAGCATTTGCCAAAAGGTACTTACTTCCTGAAAGTCACAATGAATCATTTTAGTTAGAAGCCAAACTTTCAGGAGCTTCTTCCTGTTACCTATATATACACAGAGAATACAAAGATGAATTTTATTCTCTTCTTAAAGAAATACTCTTTTAAGACTGATTATTAGGACCCGCTATATGGCAGAGGGAACTCTACCCAATATTATTTGATGGTCCATGTGGGAAAATAATCTGAAGAAGAATGGATGTGTGTACAGGTATAACTGAACTACTTTGTCATATAACAAAAATTATCACAACCATGTAAATCAATTCTACTTCAATAAAACTTCAAAATGTGAGACTATCTCAAAAACAAACAAACAAAAAAGACTATTATAGGAATTTTAAAGGAAAGGCTTGACCACTGGTTGATGGAGTGGTTTACAAATCCCTTCCAAACTCTGAGACCACCTGAATTGGGGACGGAATGAGGACGATCAAAAGGGTCAAGTCTGAGTTCTCCTCACTCCAAGTTCAAAAAAAAAAAAAAATCCTGGTTTCATTGCTGTTATTTGTAGGCCTTTTTGGGAACATTTACCTTGAAGCAAAAAGGAAAAAGAAATTTGAAAATCAGTGTGTATAACAACAAAGAAAATAGCATCCACAGTAAAGTCTAAAAGGAAATTTTATAAACTTGTTTGACCAGTCAATCATTAAACAAATATACTTGAGTACTTACTTGTGCCAGCCACTGTTCTAAGGGCCCCTGAAATACACCAAGGCAGGGCAGAGATCTCTGTCTTCTTATATTATGGTGGAATAAAGACAGACAATAAGCAGTAAACAAAATAAAGAAAACATTTTAAAGGGTACTAAAAACCTGTTATGGAAGAGAAACCAGATTGGGCTAAGAGACTTCGGGAAAAGGGCAAATCATCGCATTAAACAGAACTGTAAAAAGAAGTCCCTTGAGACTAAGGTACAATTTGAGCAAAATTTTGAAGGAGGTAAGGGTATTAACCAACCACTTAAGTAAATCAAGGGAATTATGTTATTTTTCCTTCAAAGATACCTACTGAAGAAAAGTTCCTAATTAAGCTTTTCTTTGAAAATTTGATCTTCAGGTGACTAAGTGGTTATTTTAAGCTCATCTCATATATCACTCTATGAAGTTATTAATGAGGCAAAAACATTAATTCATAAAAAAGTTTTCTATAGATGATATTTCCAGTCCATGTGAAAATATTTATCTCCCTGCCCGCTTCACCCCATGAATTTCCACCTAAAAAGATCAGCATTTTGTCACTGAACTGTTAGGTTTGCTCAAAGGGGAGGTTGATGGAGTGGATTTTGACTTCATCATTACATGCAAGAGAAATGTTAAAGCGGGAAGAGTTATAGAAATATCTAAATAGTTTTGACTGAGTAGAATTAACCTCTCATGCTTTACTGTACCAATGTTCTTTGTAGTATGGACCATCAAGACACTGATATTCAGTTAGTTATAACCTAACAGTCACAGAATCATAAATTATAGGGTTTTCGTAGGACTGGCAGAAGATATTAAGACGTTAATAACTTAAAAAAAAAAACGGGTAGATTACAAATCATTAGTTTCAAATTCATTTAATCAAAAACATACATAGGATATTTGATTTTTCTGCCACCATTGGGGGAAAAAAAAAATAACTTCTAACTACTCTTACAATTTGTCACGTAACAATTCCTTGAGCATGGAACATTTTTATTAACTAACAATAAAGAGAATAAGATTTAGATATGTAAGGCTAAATTACTTGCCCAAGGCAGTAAAAAGCAAATGTAGGATCTGAACCCAAATATTACAATTTCATGATCCTTATCCACCACACTTTACTTCTCCCCTGTTACAGGTAGAGACTCCCCTAAAATGAAACCTTCAAACTGAGAAACAACAGCATCTTATACAGTACTCTATAACTGGTTTCCTTCATACTACCTCTAAATTTATTTTTTAAGAAAACCCTGCTTCATGATTATTAGTGTATAAGCAGAGGGAAGTCTTTAAAGTCTCCTTAAAGTTTGTTACTCTATGTGTTATTTTACTTCAAAGTATCCACAGTGTTTTGCATATCGTAAAAACCAATATCTCCTATTATGCTTTACAATTAAAAGTGTCAGAAATTTAAGACAATCTGTAATGTTCTTTCTTGCTCAAAAATTCCATGATTCTATGCAGTTCCCACCATGGCTCAGTGGTTAACGAATCTGATTAAGAACCATGAGGTTGGGGGTTCGATCCCTGGCCTTGCTCAGTGGATTAAGGATCTGGCGTTGCCGTGAGCTCTGGTGTAGGTTGCAGACGTGGCTCGGATCCCAGTTGCTGTGGTTGTGGCGAAGGCTGGCAGCTACAGCTCCTGTTAGACCCCTAGCCTGGGAACCTCCATATGCCACGCGTGTGGCTCTAGATAAAGGCAAAAAGACAAAAAAAAAAAAAATGTCCATGATTCTAACAAAAGTTTCAAATCTCTTTAATATATGAGCTAAGAACTCTGGGGAATTCTTTAAAACCACTGACCAACTCAATTTAAGAAATATTTTCTCGCCAGCCTGTTATAATTTTTTTTTAAATCTATATTAACAAAAATACATTCAAAGTGGACAAATATCATTATTTTGGAAAAGGAAAAATCTTTTTAAAACCCAATATGCCAGAATATAAATAAATGTTTTGCTATTGTGATCTATTTTGGTAAATCATCAAAATTTATATTTATACTACCTTAATCTTTAGGACTGTGGAGAGTCCTTTTTGTGTTCTTCTTTGAGGATTAATTAATCCACTATGAGCCTAACAAATGGCCTGTTTAGTTTACCAGTTACTCAATGTTATAAATGTTTACAGAATATGAATGGGAAACTTCTCATCAAAGAGCTAGAATACAAAGATAAAAAGGAGCTGGGACTTTTATTAGTAATAAATATAATGATAAAATTGATTAAATTTCAAGAGATAATACATAAATATTTACTCTTCAAGTAGATTTTCTTGCTTGTACTCAGAACTGATGGGCATTAAGCTAAAGAAGAAATGCAAAATAAATACCGAATTCTTAAGTCACATAACCTCCTATGTATATCATACTGATGAAGTAGACATGTAATGTCTGAATTCATTACGTGAAATTCTGGTCTTTTCATGTTCTGTGGCTGTGAATGAGGAGCATCCAGCACCGGAATAGCAGAAGTCATAACAGATGAACCAAAATAAATTATGTCTTAGTTGAAAGCACACCACACAAAGGAATTTCAATGCAGTTAAGTTTCTGTCAATGTTCACAAATGCTTCTGAACAGTACAGAATAGTTAATATTTGGAACCTAAATTAAGAAATATGATTTAAGAAGCCACACAAAGAAGAGAAATTTGATATTTTCAAAATTAAATTAGTTCTACATCAGAAGACACAGCAAAATGTATTTCAGAGTTATAAAACAAATACACATCATGATGTTTGTGATTAGAAATTGTGCACTTCATAAATTATCTACATAGCAACAGAAGAGTTGAAAGATGATAACAAAAACCATGGAAACAAATGAAAATATATAAGGATAATAAATACTTTCAATCTTCTCTAAGTATTAACAATATTAAATCTATTTCAAGAGTAAAATAATATTAGCTATGTTCTGATATTACAGATTCTTTTTAAATATATAATCTTTGATACTGCTTAACAATTAGTTAAGTGGAATCAATTATATATAGGTATTAACACAACTGATTATGAAAAAAATCTGTACTTTATAATTATTCCCTTTAATATCTTCACTTTCACAAATACAGTAAAATTTAGGCCCTTTTTAAAATGTGTAATTACATGCTTGACTGCTGTACGTAGAATACCTTGCTTTCTAGTAACATGAGAAACCTGGACAATTAAATGACAAACATTTGAAAGCACCAAAGGAACATTTACTTTTCAAATACGCTGGATGATTTTTTAATGCAATGAATAGCAAATATACTCATATCACAAGATAATACAAATTTTGGCTTTTCTGAAAACTTACAATCCCAACCTAATTTAAACACAGGTCTTACGGTAAATCACAGTTGATACAGTTAAAAAGAAAAAAAAAAAGGAACTCATGGAAACCACGTTAAGATAGCTTAAGATCAGGTGTGAATTTAAGGAAAGTCCTGTACCTGTTACTATATGAATAGTGAAAATTAGAAAATAAAACGTGATTATTTGCCACAGTGACAGTGAATCACGTCACAAATTTTAAAACCATCAGACACAAAATTACATTGACTTTATTTTCTTACAGGACCACTGCTTTGCATAAGCTAAAGCATATTAAAAGTGACATGATGCCTTACTGGAAAGAAATACTGCAACTTTGGAAAAGGATATGAATGATAGGAAACAAAAGAAGTTCAGAGACATGGAGAGGATTCAATATAATCTGTTCCTATGATTTTTTTAGTTGTTTGAATACATATCTTCTTCCTTTTCCACCCTCTACTATGTCCATTCCACCTCTCCATAGGCTCCTCTACATCTGCCTCTTCCAGTATGTCTCCCTTCCCGGCCCCAACACACACATACCTAAGTCATGAGAATGGCAAATTCAAGATATAGTTAAGGAAAATATTCTGGAAATATAATGGTCAAAAAGAAAGACAGGCTTCCTGCCCTCATGGGGCTTACATTCTACTACGAAAAGTTGACATTAAATATAAAATCACTCACATGAATATATATAATTACAATGATTGTGATGATGGAAAATATAGGCTTCTAAGCAAAGCACAACATTTAACTGACAAATATTAACCTCTGCTCCCAAGTGACTAACCAGTCACAATGGCTGGATTTGCAGTGTAACTCTGACATTTTCTGATTTAAATGGCCATTCATTTTTTTTTTTTCAAATAACAGTGAAATATAAATAAACACATTGTTGGAATGAAATGACCAGTTAAACATACATAGAAAAAAATCAAAAACAAAAAACTACTCCCTGGCAAATAGATAAATCTAAATTCTAAACAGAGTAGAGAATAAAGTTAATATTATCAATAGTCCTAACAGTACCAGTGACGAATTTCAAGTGTGACAAACAAGCAAAGGAAAGGGCACAGAAACCACTTGAATCCATCTAGCCACAACCAACAGAAATCAGGTTGTTCCTGAACACTATCTCTCTTCAGCTACCCCAAACAAAGTTTATTTCTAACTGTAATCAGTTTATAAGGTGACATCCTTGTACAGAAAAAAAGGAAAACAAATCCAAATAAGCAACTCTAAAACTGGAAAACTGAATGACCAAGTGAAAAAATGAGGCATGATGGTCTACAGAAAGAGACAAAACTTGCATTTCATCCATTGGGATTTTGCCAGCACACAGCAATAGGGATCAGCACGTTTCCAGCTGACTAATCTGTTTTTTGTCATGTACATATGATACGGAATTCTGCAGCTTTCAAACCCTGGAGAATTAATTACAGAGTATGGAAAGCCATACTCTGTAAGGATATATCACAAAGTGATACCAGTGCTTACCTCTAGAAAGCAGCCTGGGGAGGAGGATGAAGAAAGTTATCAGAAGAAATGTTCTTTTATTTTAATGTACTTTAAAAAAAAAATGAAATGCAATTTGTCTATCATTGGGCACTTAAAAATTCAGAAAATATTTAAGAATCTATTCAGAAGAAATCAAAATGATAGCAATAATGTTCTTGAACCTATTTTTGCTTCTGGAGTCAAAAAAAAAGAAAAACTCTAATCCACAGATGTTCATTCTAGAGCACCTGAATTCACTACTCCTAAAAGGAAAAGTGTCAAGAAAAATGTTCCAGGATTACATTTTGATGGAAAGATTTGAGGAGCGTGAATCTACAATTCAAGTCAGTTACTTTAGAGTGGGTAGGTTTAACACATTTTATGCACAACTAGGATATAACCTAATACAGGAAGCTACTTTGTAAAGTTTCCAGACATTTTTTAACTACTCTAACAGGTAGCGCAAGGCAGAAATATCTTCCTAAAGGAGACAGACCCTGATTCATATTATCTTTTTCTTTTCTGAATGCCGATCACTGATCACACTTTTTACCACTCTCATAGCACTTCTATTTCTGTCATTTAAACTAACTTACGCACCTGTGTGCACTCCCTATTTTACTGGAACTCGTTAAATATGGATGCCACATTTGCTTTAAAAATACAGATTTATTGATTTAATTTTCAATTAATGAAGACAAAAATTGTTCTCATTTCTATGTAAATAATTAACTAACAACATGTAAAGGTGATCACTCTGATTTGCACAATACTCAGGCCCTTAAAGTCTTTTTTTCCCGTTTAACTTCAAAAAGCATTCTGGTCCTATTAACAGAAGAAGAGCACAAAGCAAAAACCAAATTCCTGTCCTGTGTAGTTTTGTGCTGACTGAGGAATAAAATTTGACGAAAAGTGGTGAAGTAAAAATATGTTTAACACACACGCCAACAGAAAACATTTAAGACTGACATAGTAAAACTGAATAAAGTTAAGTGACACAACATTAATTACACCAGAATGAGTATCGGCTAAGTATAAATATGAATTATTCCATATGTAGAGTTAAATGGTTATATAATTAGAATATTATTTTGAGAGTTATTTTTTCGCAACATAATGAATACACATGTGTGTATAGTTAGAAAGTTTATGTATACACATGCATTCATACAAATACATATATGCATATATACAAATATACATACATGAATTTTCACTCAACCAGTAAAATAAAATATATAGCTGCCTCTATGCCATCCTGAGTCCTATACTACGGAACATTGTGGAAAATGCCCACTCAAAAAAGGGAAGCAATGGGAATTTGACCTCAAAAAAAGTTTAGAAAGCATCCCCAAAGCTACACAAAAATCTCTTAAAAATTTGATACATACCGTTATTTATGTATTTGGTGAAGGCTTAAAATAAGATTAAATTATATTATTAGAAATGGTTGGTCAAAATACAAACTGTAAAAGCATATATTCCCATTTTATTGGCTCAAATTAGCCAAACAACATTTGTTTCTAAAGCTTCATTTCATACGTTTAAAACTTTGATATCATTTCTTACTTACTGCCCCACTCATGTTCAGGTGCTTTTTCAAATAAAAAAATCTCCTTGCTAGATGACGCTAAAAGTGAAAGTGCAGAACTGTGACGTTTAGTTCCAATTCTCTAGATTAAGATTCAGAGCAAAAGACAGACTGAGAGAATTCAAAGAAACACATTCTTGTGTTTAAAATAATAAAAAGAAAAAACTCTGCAAAAAACAATATAAAACAAACTAGAGACCAAGAGCACATTCACTAATACACAGACAAAAATGGTTAATTTAAAGGCTATGATACATATTACCACAGCTGCATATCTACTTCCTTTTAATGAAAACACTAAACACAAGGTGGATGTTTCTAAATGGCAAACTAAGCATGCTTTTAAATTTGGCACCAATACTGTCAAAGAGTACACATGCCTGACTTACCAAGTGGTGCAGAAATGTATACCTGGTTGATAATGTTCTTAAAGCAAAGTTAGTATGCACAAAAGAAAGAACAGGCTTGTAACCTCCTTTGTCTCTTGCACGACACTGCCTTTCCAGGTTACCATGGATTCAACATATATATATGACATCTAGCAGACCACAAGCTGATAAGCCTTCAGCAGTACCACTTCGACACTGCACATGCTTAGACTTACATCCCACAGCACAATGGGTAGGGCGGGTGTGCTTCAGATTTAAATGTTTAAGGATGATATATTTATGGTGGTTACATTCATCATTTAACTTCACTAAATGATACTGCAAAAACTGACACTGAAACCTGTAAGTAATTTCTAAATATACTAATCATGCAAGCAGTTAACATGGAAATAAATCACTCTAAAGAACAAGGAAAAAGGAGGGAAACATTTTGATGGATTTTTCTTACCTTAAATTCATAAAATATTCATTACTGCTCATACCTAGCTCCTAGTGCCCATTACTAATGCCAAAAGGTCTAAATATATTTGCATTAACTTAGACACACTGTAATTCATACAGATGATATTAAGAAGAAATAAAATAATGTAATACCTTTACTTTTACCTATGGGTTTGATGAAATGGTTCCATGAAGAAAGGGTTTCCATACAAAGAGAATAAAGAGGAGAGAAACAACAATAAGAATTATGAATTTATGTAAGTGAACTACTCTGAAAATTAAACAAGACAAGAAAGTATAAATAAGAGTTTGAAAACATAAGGAGATAAAATCAGTACATGTTGAGAAATCTGCCTTTTTAAAGGCAATACATGCAAGGAAATTGGAAAGCCCATCCTCACTTTAAAAAACAATTCAAAAAGAAGATACCCAGTAAGTACAGGTAGAAAGAGTACTGGTTTTGTGAAACAGTATACTCAGCATTCAAGAAGCCAGAAGCCAAAGATGTCTGCATGTTCCCAAACTGCCATGCATGGGTGAAAAATGGACTCTAGAAGCAATAGGTTAAACTGAAATCTTCTTTATTAATTTCTAAAGCTTCTTAATTTTTCTTCACTATAACCACCCTTAACTGTATATGCTGATAAATGTATGGAAACTTTCATTCTATGTCTCATTTATTTGCAGATATTACAGTGCAAAGAATGAAGGAAAATAAAAGTCAAAGGAGCAAACCAATATCAAACCAACAAATAAAGGGGAGAAAAACACATGAAAAAATGAGAACAAAAGTAAAGTATTTAATTTGCAGCCAGATAAATTGCAAGCATTTGCCCATCCTTTGCAGTGATGGTTTGAAAGCAGCTACAGAACAAGAAAACACTGAAAGCAGAGTGGAAAAGGAACAGAGCCCATACCTTGGTCGCCCATCATCAGGTGCGCCAGACCTTGAAGGAAAACAAGAGCACAGTCAGCAATAAACAAGGGAGCATGGGAAGGCAGGGTTGTCACAGTGACAAAAATGTTCAGTGACAGACATCTTGTTTCCTATGAGACATGTCTGTATCACAGAGGCAAATCAAAAAGCATTCTTTCAACTCCTGGTTGGAATGCTTTGGGGCAAAGAGTTATAAAACTGCAATTTAAACACTTGCATATGCTGCATGTGTATTTCTTCTACATGGCAGTTGGAATATTCAAGAGCATGAGAGCATGACTTAAAATCCAACCAATCCCTTAAATTCTGCATCTGCCCTTCGTGCCCTTTGAAGAGACTGTTTTGAACACTGCCCCCATGGGGCTTGCCATTCTTTGGTGATGAAATTTTATTTTTTAAAACCCAAAGGAATACCTGAAAAATGGGCTGGGTCTGATCTTTTTCCCCTCATCAAAAAATGTGAAATTTCAAAATTATATGAAAAAAAATCCTTAGTGACACTGAAATGAGAATGCCGAGATGTCTCCTTGCCTGACACAAGCAGCAATTGACTATAAGCTTGTTCAAATATAAAAAAGAACAACAGACATGCAGTTGTAAAGTTAGAATTTACTACAGAATAATGTTTTTAAGAAACAATGGATCATCTTTAAATAGGCTTAAGTAATTTTCCATTACTAAAACAAAATTACTTGGCATTTTACTTAAACATAATTTAAATACTAAACTATGAGTTAATATGAGTATATTTAAGATATAAGTTCATCAAGGAAGCTTTCTGAAAATATTGAAATCCCTTTATTTATTTTTAACTCTTGCTTGACAATTAATTTCAGATTGAAGACCATGCCTTTTCTAAAGAAAACTAGTAATGTTCTTTTAAAAACTTCCTTCACTATCCAAGAGATTCATTTTACTTTTCAGCATCAATTCTTAGTTCTCTTTTCTAAATTCAGAAATAAAGCTCCTCTTCAATCCCTATATTTTCAAGAATGTGGGAAGGTTCTAGAGCGATATAGTATACATACAATGTTAATAAAATTTATATTTAATTTCCCACTGTTATTTCAAATATATTTGAGACTTTGAGCTACATAACACTGTATATTACTTGCATCAGTATTGAAATAATTGGTATCATTTCCTTAAAAACATAAGGGGTATTTAAATATTCCTATGGGGCAGGTACAATTACAAATCATCATAAAATCACAATGTGAAAAATATTTAACATATTAGCTTAATGTTTCTGTACTCTAGCTTTTTTCAATATTTTCTAAGTGATTTTAATCAAAACAATCACACAATCAGATTAAAAAGTTCATGATCTGTTGATGATTCATGATATTTTGCATTCTTAGGAACAGTAGCTTATGTGTCCAGATTACATAATTTTCATTCAATTTTACTTTTTAAACCACTATATGTATTACCTAATAATTGCTTATAAATTCTTTGCAGACTTAATCAAGGAAATAGCTCTGTATAAGTTAAAATTTTTAGATCTCGCTAATGATTTTTAAGACCACATTACTAAGGACAGAAATTTAAAAATCTCGAAAATATTCACATTGTTCATGCTAGACTTCCAAACTCTCAGAGAACTATACTGTATTGCCCAAGTGGGATGTTAAAAATTATGATTTAATAAACTTTAATACACTAGTTTATTAGCCTACTATGAAAATCTCAAAATTTTTCATAGGATGAGTATATCTGAGGAGAAAGGCACTCATGCTTATTAAGAAATTTTAAAGCCCCCTGAAATGCAATTGGATTTAAAGAGGAAAGAAGAGAAACGTGTAACAGTTTACAGAATGGTTAAGGAAATGCAAAAGAAGTAAAAAAGATACTTTAAAAAGTGCCTTTTCATCTCAAATAACATGCAAAATATAAATGAGACTGATTTTTTTGAAAGATGTCAGTCAGGCCTGTAGGGTAATAACTTTATCAAGCACACACTCACATTATTAAAATTACAGTATAGAAAAACAGAAGCCATATCCAGAAGCAACACTTGGAAAAACGGTCATTGATAGTTGCTTTTAAAGTTTTAATCTATTTTACTTAATGAATCAGAAATGTTCAGCAACCAAGCAATCGTGTGGCCATGAAAGAATCACAAATAATATGTTGAAACCTGCTGCTAACTTTGCATTATCATGAATGATTCTTTGAGACACCAAATCTTTGGAAAATTTTAATGGTTGTTTATCTGTAATGCCAGATAGGGACTCTATTTCTAAAGAATCTATCATACTATAGAAATGAATGGTATTAATGACTATTTAAAAATACTGTAGCAAAATAAAATATGCTAGGAGTTCCCACTGTGGCACAGTGGTTTAGCAGTCCACCTGCAGTGGCTTGGGTCATTGTGGAGGCATAGTTCAATCCTCAGCCCAACGCAGTGGGCTAAAGCATCTGGCCTTGCTACAGCTGTGGCACAGGCTGCAGCTGTGGCGAGGATTCAATCCCTAGCCCAGGAACTTCCATATGCCACAACTGCAGGCACAAAAAAAGAAAAATTAACATAAAATTAAATTAAATATGCTAAAACACTTTCTTCTGACATGTAGATATTAGTAAGTTAGTAAATTAGTTAACTGTTTATGCAAGAACTGATAATGCTGTGATTATATACGTTGATAGAGTATCATCTTCCCTTTCACAATTCTTTATTCTTCCTAGTACTTTTGTATTTTTATCCTTTACAGATTTGTTTGGCAACACATGGACTAATGCATTTAAGTTCTTCAAAGGTAAGAATGTTGAAATATGTTTTAGTTTGTTAGATTCTACAGGAAAAAATGTATAACCTCAAAATTCCTTGATAGGGATAATTTTAGAAAACCTTGAACAAATATCATAATTTTATCTAACAGACACAGAATATTACAAATATACTTACCAGTAATCATGCTGGACTGCTATACGCTTTCATTTCCACTGGTCAATGGCTTACTTTTTAATCTAAATTTATACCTCTTATGGTCAGTACTTTATTTTGTGTTCTTTTTACAAATCAAATTTTTTGAAACTAAACCAATGGGCTAGAGATGATATAATGCTGAACATTTCCAAAAGAAAAGAAATCATTTTGATGAACGAAAAAATGGAGAAAGAATCATGCACTGTGTTCGGAAACTGCAAGGAATACTTTCTCATTTAAAATAAAAGAAGCAGGATTGTGCCATTTTTTCACATAGAACCTGAAATAAGTATTCTAAGGTTCATATGGGATGCTGAAGTCCATCAAGGATTGTAGATAAGGTAGAAGGAGCTTCATATAGCTGGGGTTGATGGAGTTGAGGGTGTGTTCTATACGAAAAATGATACACAATCCAGAAATCAGCAAATACTCAGAAAAAAGTTCAACTTACCGTCTACATTCGAGATGTACTCTATTAATACTAAGAAATAAAAGGCAAATGAGATTTGAAAAATAAAGTAGAAAGCACCCACCTTCAACATTGTTGTCTTCTGAAAGCACATGACAAGGAGGGAGAGAAAAGGAAAAACATTCATTAAGCAGCATGCAGACTGGAACTTGCCTTTGCATGTCTTTTTCATGCAAGGCACCAAACACATCATGCAAAACGCTCCATCACTCCCATTCAAAGGGGAAAACACAATCAAGGGAAGCAGATTCCCTCCCACTGGCAGCATTTAAAGAATATAAGACAAAATTACAGTCATACTGCTGTGTCCTGATCAAACTATTTTAAAGAGTTTTAACTGCCCTGTGTAAAACAAACATTACTCTTACATGTTGCTGGCATGGTTTTCCTAGGCAATTACTTTCTGAGCTTTTTTAAACATAACAATTCTGAAAGACTCTACTTCTAAATTCTGATTTAGAATTACATGGACAAAAGAAATAGAAAATTTCACTGCAAATAGCCATGAAATTTCAATTAAAGCTATTACAGCTCTACTAAATGTGTAATCCATTTACTATTACCACTTTTAAATATTTCTAATACTTCTATTTCTTTCCTTAAAGAAACATAACATAAATTTATGCACTTAAAATCTATTATTTATTTAGTTTACAGTGTGTTCATATTTTATTGCAAATGGTGAGTTTATTGTAATTTATTAAAATGCTAACTTTGAAAAATATTAAGTAGAAAAAGAAATCATTATAAGAGAAGTCCATTTGGGAGCTGTCCATTAGGCAAAATTTAACAAGATTAATTTAGTTTTTACTTTTGTTTAGGCTGTAAATATGAATGTAGTTAGGATAATGATAACATTGGGTGAACTTTCCCTTACATGTCCATATATCTATATAACATCCATATATTTTCATATATTTAAGTATATCTCCATATGTATATATACAAACACATATATATACAATCAGATTGTGTACGTCTTTCCTATATACATAATCAGTGTAAGTGTATGGAATTTAAAATGTCACTAGTATCTGTTACACAATTAAAGTACTATTTGAGACACAGAGTTTGGCATCTAGGTAAGAAATGGAAGGAAAAGCTGTTTCATGAGAACAGAGTGAGAGCAAGGTTTCAGTACCTATCAAAATGTTTTCAAGAGTAAATCATATCTGTGTTGATGTGTCTTCTCTCATTCTTACGTTTTTTTTATTTAATTTTTTAAGTAGCCATTATATCGAAAGTGTTTATAAAAAACAAAATAACAGGAAAGTGTAGAAACTTGAGAGAAAAAAAAAACTATAAATGCACCATTGAATAAGGTTCAACAATTAGCTTTTTTAATGGTTAATGTTACTAATGAATTAAAAATCATCAATTTTGTTTAAAATATATTAGGTGGAAACTGAAATATCAACACACTGGTACACTTATTGATGTGAGCCTTAATACATGGTAAAAAACTGTTAGTCGATAACTGTGAACAATAACATCCTAATACTTGGTTTGCCAGAGTTGATTTTAAAGGAAATAAAAAAATAATTGAAATGTGTGGTACGAAATATTCACTTCCTGTTTGACTTAGGTTTCCAATATCCTAAATAATTAACTAGACAGAATTTGTTAGTGTTCAATAGCAACCTGGACATGATATGGACACAGATATTAAAATTCTCTTTTACTGCTTTATGTTGGAAATTATACAAAGATATAGATGTTTTTAATATTTAGGATACACTTTAGTTTTATAATGATATCCTTTGAAATTCTAGTTCCCATTTAAGATGTTCATTTTTCATAAATTTATAAAATATTTAGAGTAAAACAACAAAATCAGGGAAGTTAGAGGAGAGTCACTTGGTAAATGTGTTTGCAGTAGTACAGCCCCAGAAAGGGGTTTTGGTAAGGTGCTTCATGAAAGTCTAACAGGGGAAGAAAAACGAGAAACAAATGAACAAAATAAAACAGGCTCAGGCTTGACAGCAATTTTATAAATGTACTTAGTAGGATATCAGAAAAGGAAGACGTGCTAATAAAATCACGGTTATTGATTCAATCCCTTCTGAACGTGAGTTCTCTTTTCACTATTAACCAAGGCACAGGGCCACTGGTGATACACTGATCCCACCAAGTCATCCAGCATTTTTCTGAGTTCTTATTCACAAAGAGAAACAGTTTAACTAAAGGATACTCCTTGTATGCAAATCCGCGTTATGCCCAAAGTTTAATCAAATTCTGACTTGAACATGCTCAGAAAATGGTCTTCTCAGAACACTTAGATTTTTATTTTAAAGTTCTAGAGTGAAAGGAAAGGTAATATATTAACTCCTATTCAAAAAATAATAATAATAAAATTGGCTTGGAATAGACTTTCTTGAGTTTCTACATATTTTCAGATTCAATCATATGAAATAAACTTCTCTTTCCTTGTTTATTCTATTCTTTCCCTTTGGGTGTCCAAATTGTTGGCTTTAGTTGTCTAGCCTGGGAACCTCCATATGCCATGGGTGTGGCACTAGAAAAGACAAAAAGACAAAAAAAATTTAAAGAAATAAAACGCATTACCCCAAAGATGATCCACATGTTATTTCAGAATTCGGAAGCAGTTATAAATGGCAGTGCCTCTAGCACTTACAGCCAATTTTCATGTATTTTTCCTTCCTTCCTTCCTTTCTACTTGGTTTTTGGAGTA
This sequence comes from Catagonus wagneri, assembly GCA_004024745.2. Taxonomy (NCBI): domain Eukaryota; kingdom Metazoa; phylum Chordata; class Mammalia; order Artiodactyla; family Tayassuidae; genus Catagonus; species Catagonus wagneri. The sequence continues at coordinate 8,613,225 of PVHT021183519.1, forward strand.
AACAAAAAATATCAAGTTTAAAAATAACAGTTTTTCTCATCATACCCAGTTTTGCTTTCTCTTTGCAATCAAATACTATTTTGGTCTTCAGCAGCAACAGAGAAAGGTGCTGAAATAAGCATGCCACTGTGCAAAGGTAAAGCAATTTATCTGACTTTAATATAAGGTAGAAAGCAGTCCATCCAGCCTTACCTGCAGACATTGTCAAGTTAAGGAAAAGCTCCTGGTGTGCAGAAAACCCTGGCTTCTTAATTCTGCTGACCTAATCCTGCTGTGTACATGAAGTGAGTCTCTTAGTAAATCAACTTTACTATGATGACAATGGCACCTATAATATCACACTTTATTTTTCTTTTGATTGTGAAAATAATGAATATAAAACCATGGAAAAGATAACTTAAATTTTATTTTTCTTTCAAATAAGACATGCTTCCCTCGCAGAGATGGAAATCAGACAATAGAATATCAGTCATGTTAAGAGTGATGGCTGTATGCTAATAAGGGAAGTTGTAGACTGCTAAACTGTATCTTTTTTTTTTTTTTTTGTCCTTTTGCCTTTTCTAGGGCCGCACCTGAGGCATATGGAGGTTCCCAGGCTAGGGGTCGAATCAGAGCTGTAGCTGCTGGCTTATGCCACAGTCACTCAGGATCCAAACTGCATCTTCAACCTACACCACAGCTCACGGCAACGCCGGATCCTTAACCCACTGAGCAAGGCCAGGGATTGAACCCACAACCTCAAGGTTCCTAGTCGGATTCGTTAACCACTGAGCCACGATGGGAACTCCTGTATGTTTTAAATTTACTTATAAAAGAGAATCTCCACAGATGTTTCTCCTTTGGCTCCCAGATTAGAAAAATGCAAGGACGGTAACTTTATCATGACAGTGTTCCTAATACATAATCTTAATTATAAATTTCTAGGGTGAGATAAATGAATAAGGAAAAACAATGTTATTTTATCAATGTAAAGAAAATCAGAAATTTGATCATCAGTGAATAAATTAAAATTTGGTATATCACAAATATTCCTTTTTGTATAATTAGTATTTAAATGTATCAATATAAAAGACCATCTAAATGGACATGCAGTAGTCAACTTATGCACTATAGTTTACTATAGTTTCACTATAGTTAAAAATTGGCCAAAAGAAGGCTGCCACTGCTTGGGTTTTCTTCCTCTCTTTGGCTTCCTTCCTTCTCTGCTAGCTGCCCACGACTGTCTCCCTTCATTTTTTTGTCTCTACATCTCCTCCATCAAAACTGCCACTAACACAAGGGGTCCCCCACTCAGATCCACACCCTCCAAGGTGGCATACATAGTAGCAAAACTGGTGGCGGGTTCAAGCCTGCAGAAGGAGGAACGCAGAATACGATTGTACTTCCTTCTTAATATACCTTGAGCTTGCTAGTGCCTATCCCCGCCTTTCAAGCTCTTCACATTACTTTTCAAGATTGTATCCGTCATTTGGGGGACCAAATGCTAGTATAGCAGAATCTGGTTCCCATGGTAGCACAGGATGGAGCTTTGTTTTATTTTATTTTTCTTTTGGTGTTGGCAGTGAAAGCCTTTAGAAAACGTCAAGAGTCTGTGAATGCTTCAAGGACTGAGAAATGGAAGAAATTACTGATTCTGTGGATCTGTGCAACAGTCAGCTGAAGGAAGAGAAAAGCTGGCCAGAACCAAGAGGAGATGCAAACAGAAAATGAAGTGTAAGGTCCACTATGAAGGCCTACGGAAGGAAAGAAATAGCCTCAGCAGGAATCTGGGTAGTTTAAAAATGCTTTTGAACAGGTGGACTCAGCAGCTTGTTTTAAATTCACCTAAAGGACACTCCTACCCTGGAGTCCTCGAGCATGACAAAAGCCAATTAGAGTAGTCAATTTTTTCTCTCTTTTCACTATTCTGGAGTGAAAAGAGAGGCGTTCTCTAAATCAACTTGAAGCAGCAGAGATATTCTCGGCATCACACTTGGAACTATAAAATCATTTTCCCTAGGAACATTATGGGCAATGTCTGACTATACTTCTGGTAGAATATAGTGATTCAAGAATATCATGGAATTAATGAGAAGAAAGAATGAAGCCTAATTATATGTCAGATTCTTCTGGTGCTTAAGCTGCTCAATGGTCCGAAAGGAATTTAACAATTACTAGTCAACAAATTAAAGAACATATTGAGTAGTTCACATAAACTCTGTTGCATACAATTTCAAATTTTCTTTTCATGAGAGACTGTTACAAGGTCTTTATTTTGCTTTCATAGCCTTAATTCTTCCCTACATCTAAACTTTGAGAGTGAGCATTTCTATAGTCATATCAATAGCTGGACTCAGGGAAGGACCATTGCATTCAACAGTGATCATAAACAGAGCGAGTCTACACTGCATGTGCTCATTTTTATTGTTTTATTGCTCACTGAGAAATGAACATTTCCTGATACAGAACTAACAAATAACAATAAGCAGTGTTACCATGTACTTTCCTACCCAAGCTCAATCATTGTTACACAACTCTCCAAAGAAAGCTGGTTCTTCTGCTAAGTAGTGCTTCCTTTCTTAGAATCTGGAGTTGCCACATATTAGGAAACAGAGTAGGAAAGCTCTTGGTTTGGAGTTGGGAAAATATATTTAAATACATCCTTAGCTACTTCCCTAATACATTACCCCTCCTAGTGGTTTTGTGAATGTGCTAATACTCAGATGTGACTTTCCTCATGAACAAATTAATGGGAAACATTCTTTGGTTTATGTGGTACCCATAGAGAATATTCCACAATGTAACCTAGGTTTTCCCACGTTAAGATAGAGGGTAGATGAACTTCTGCTGAAGGACCCCCACAGCTCTTCATTTGAGAGAACTATCTAACACATGCTAGATGGATAAAGTTTTTTTTTTTTCACAAATCATTTTATTACGGAGATGTTTCAAATAAACTTTCAAAAATTTCTCATTTTACTCACCTATACCTAGGTTCTCAAACAAATCTATTCAATTTCACTGAGAAAAAAAACATATTCTGCCATTAAATTCAGGGGGCATGAAAATACGACTTAGTAAACCATACTGTAAAAATAGTCCTATATTAAGAGCTTAACAAATTAGATTTGTATATACTGAATAGAAAGTGGTTCACATGGTATAAAACTAACCTGTCAACAATTATACATATACTCCCTTTCTTTCTTCCTTCCTTCCTTCCTTCCTTCCTTTCTTTCTTTCTTTCTTTCTTTCTTTCTTTCTTTCTTTCTTTCTTTCTTTCTTTCTTTCTTCCTTGCCACACTAGTAGCATCTGAAGTTCCTGGGCCACTGATCAAAAACACACCAACCACAGCACCACACCAGTGGCAACACTGGATCCTTAACCTGATGCGCCACAAAGGAAGTTCCCAATTATACATTATACATATATCTTATACTTAAGGTAAAACAAAATTTTGTTTCAAAAAAAGAAATAGTTTATGTCATCTTTAATCCAATAGGACCTTTGCACCTATGACAGATAGATTGGAAGGAAAAATGCAATAAATATTAAAAGGATTTTTCAGTTCTTCAGAGCTTTTAGTTTTTCATTTTCTTTACTGTTTAAAATTCAAGGTATTTGCACATTTTACAATTTATAGCTAATTTATGCTTAAAGCTTTATAGAAGTCATTGAAAATAATTTTAAGGGGAAGTAACTTTTTCCTAAATAAATTAGTATGTTAAAAATTTCCAGGGATATTTCAGAGTTGACTAAAATGCTGCCAACAATGAGTATCTAGTAATCTGTTCAAATGTAAGACATTTAAACATGAGGAAGATTGTTATGAAAAATTCTCCTGCTTCTCCAAAGACTGAAAGGACTTAGTGTAATAGCACCCAAGGTTGAAACATATAAAAGTGTTTTCAGAACAAAATTGGTCAAATATCAGTAATTAAATATGGTTAAATCTAATATTTCTAAGTTGGTTTTTCTACAAACTGTGCTATTTTCTACCTCTTAAGTATAATGTAGAAATGTCAAGGCAAATCCAAAACACTGCATTCTTTAGAATCAATCACTGGAAAGTAGAAAACAATTAGTGATTGCAATTTTTATAAAATTTTCTATAAAATGTTATGAAGGTCTCAAGTAACTTGTTCCAAATGCTCAAAATAAATAAGAACAAAAAATATATATATACTAACCCTTGGCTAGCCTTACCATTTTAAATCTACTTTCATAACGTTATCATCTATATCTTTTTATTATCTGTGGTTGGGTGACTTGCCCAAGATACCCTAATAGAATGTAGAAGATTCTAAGAATGTGGAGAAAGTATGTTTTAAGGATCACTGTACAAGTTTGTGTAGATTTCAGAAATTGTTTTAAACAGAAAATAAACATTAAGAATTTGGACAACACGGGGTAATACTGAAGTGTCTACTAAAGTCGTGTTCTATTCCTGGAACTATTATCAAAATGCATCTATTATTGTCACTTCCATTTTTTTAAAGTAATATAGCAGAGGAGTACAAAAAGTCTATTTATGATTTTCTTGATCCTGCTGCAAGAAGGCAGAAATTTTAGGGGAAGACATATCTTTCTTAATTGTATTTATGTGTTAATTCTAAAAAGTCAAAGAAAAATTTAATACTCTTTAATTTCCTTTATTGAAGAAAAAAAAATGCCCACTCTTCTTCCCCATAATATTAGAGTGAATTATTTCCCAGAAAAAAGAAATGATAAAATCCTTGCCTTACTTTAACAGCAAAAAGCAGACCCGGGTTAGTAAATGTGTATCCATGGGCATTCTAACCACTAGAAATAAAAAGAATTATTCCATAAATTTCTTGCTGCCTTTAAAATTTAAAAGAAAGTGTTCTTTTCATTCACAGCACAAAACATTTTGCTTCCCTTTTAAAATGTCTGAAACGAAAGACCACTTTCATTCCAAGTCAAATATTTTGGAAGGTTAGGCAATATAATATGAACTTGCCACATAAAGGGTATTTCCCTTTTCATTTTAGTTATAAAATGCAAATCTGATGAAGATATTACTTTTATTCCTTTTATAAACTTGTTGTATAGTAAATCTCCTAGGAACTGAGCAGCAAGTTCTAATCTTTTAAAATCTGAATAAACAGACAAATATAAAGAAAAATTACATTGTCCAAGTTCCCATGCTCTTTTTGAAATAAAAAAAGTTGTATGTTACAGACTAAGGAGAAAATAGTTTGTTCATAGGACAAACAATTCTATTATCTTTGAAGACTGCACATATATAAGCGTTTGGTCTAACATCTAGTACTTAAGTATGCCCATATGAATGCAAGCCTATGTTGAAGAGGGAGCCATAAGCTTGCATAATCTATTCGTACCTGGTGATTTACTAATCTATAAAATCAAATCACCATAAATATAAGCTTTTAAAGTATCCTTATAATACCATATCTTATCTTTTCCTGAAATGGACATTTATTGCTTAAGATAACATGCTAAAAGATAAAGAAAATTATATTTTTTGGACTCTTGTAGGGCACATTTAAATGTTCTCTCCTCTTCTTGATGAGTCTTGCCAGAGGTTTGTCAATCTTGTTTACCTTTTCAAAGAACCAGCTCTTGGACTTATTAATTTTTTCTATTGTTTTTTGAATTTCTATGTTGTTGATTTCCTCTCTGACCTTAATGATTTCTTTCCTTCTGCTGACTTTAGGGTGTTTTTGTTCTTCTTTTTCTAATTCATTTAGG